>CM056827.1:16682197-17282197 GCA_029853015.1 Chelidonichthys spinosus
TATGACTGTAAAATTATAGTCTTTATATTCATCAACATTACTGTCATGTTTTACTAGGAAGTCCCAGTTATAGTTACGTCTCTCCTGCAGGCACCCAAAAAAGACAGATACCAATATCAATTTTTATTTTTATAAAAAATAAAAAAAATGTCAATGTCACCCTGTCACATCATTGTGTCAGGGTGGAAGCAGAATGTCGACATCTCAAATTCAAAACGTGCTCTGATGAGAGCTCACAATCATAACTGGTGGCTGATCGATCAGAGCCCTCGTCTCAAATCTTGTCAAAATAAACTCTAAATGATCAGCATGTTTAGATACGGTTAGAAATAAGTGACACATGCTTTGTCTTTAATAAGACTTTTGTTGGTTCTGCTACTTAAAGCATCACATAGGCGTGAGGGTTTGGGAAGAACCCAAACAAATTAGACACAGCAATAAAACATTAAACCCTAGAAAACCAGAGATATTCAGGACTTCTATTATTTGAAGATTTTGATAAGTGGTGCATTGAACGGATTTGCAAGCCATTTAAAAAAGACATCCAAACGCAGATTTCCTTTAACTTTCTTTCCCTGAGGCGTTCAAGCAAGGCTCAGCTGGCTAAGCCTCTTACAGCACATTAAGGTCACGTCCCATGTGTTCTCCAACATCCTCACTGCCAAACACTAATTGTATGTCGTGTGAATGAGGATGGACACATCGATTTAAGAGGGGAGGATGAATAATCCCAGAGTGGGATTACTGAACAGCAGGTTTTCTGCAGTAATACAAAACCAAAAAGGAGGTAATGGTTTCATCTTAAAAGTGAGGTAAAGTGCAGCCGCTGTGAAAACTGTCCTGTTATGGAGACCGTTTGCTTGGATGAAATGTTACTGTACTGTTGCCTGGCAACTTGCCACTGTAAAGTGGAAACTCAGCGACAGACTTTGAGCTGAAGCCAAACATCCTCAAATGTGTTAAACTACAAAAAAGTAGTAGATTTCTTAAATTTCGTCTGGCGGCTTCACATGATTTGATGCAGCTTCTGGCTCGGGGTCGTACATCCGATCAGGAATACTCGATAAGAGCACATCAGGCTTCTGACAAGGCCGCCTCATCCCAAAACATACATCCTTCCCATTTTTTCCCCCTTCCTTCCTGTGAGTTTTCCTTCAGAAGGCTCTGCTACCATGCCAGCAACAACTTTTTAAAAATTCAGTAAAAAAGGACTTCCTAAGAGCAGTTCAGTGTCTGGGCGATTAAAAGGTAACTCTTGTTACGGATGCCTTCAGATGAAGAAAAACACCGTCAGACCAATTTTAAAAACATGAACTCGAGTAGACAAGCAACTACTGCAGAGCCGTTAACGCGTTGCCCATCCATTTGAACTGATAACTATCGGTAAATAAAAAAGTCAAACTGCTCTTTACAATGATATACAGTTGGCTAACTCAGCACAGCCTGTGTGCTTTAGTAGATACAATGCAGGGAAACACGCCGATCATTAAGTGTTGTTACCTGAAACGACACAGCAGTCCTGCAATAAATCAGACCTTCGTGGAGGTTTTATTGTTCAGTTTCTTGATTTGGCTATTTACAATCCAAGACACACAAGGATTTGGGGCATTGATGAGCAGCAGACAAACATTCATCCGTTCGTTTAGTGGAGCAGCATTAACGAGAGGAGGTCAGCACTTTATAGGTAATTGTGATATGAAGAATAGCACACTATAAAAAGCTGCTCCATAAACTCCTCTATGTGATTAAAACTAGTTCTCTTATGTCTGATAATTAAAAAACAAGCATTGAATTTCCCATATTGCAGGGAAATAATTATGTGTAAGCACTCATCTTCCCTAAAGCCAATATTCAGCATCCTAATGGACAAACAACCAGGACGAGAAAAGAAGATTCAGCAAATGCAGCAGCACATGAGCAAAGTCAGGCGTAATTAGCAGAAGCAAAGACATCTACAAGACTGTGGAGAGCAATAATCCACCCAAACAATAGTACAGCAGAATCTGTGTAAACACTCACCAGAGCTTGTTTCGGAGCAAAGCCTTTAGTGAGTGTTGCGGTAGCTCCAAGCTAACGGCCCTCCCAGGATGAAGTGACCGAACAGGCCCACAAGATATTCTTCACAACCTGAGCAGGAAGCGTTTGCAGCAGAGCACCAAACCAGGTGGAGCCTCACAGCTTTAAATATGCCGGCTCATTACAGAGGGTGCGCTTGATTCGTTTTCCAGTGAGCAGAGGGTGTCACATGTCAGTAGAGCGGATCGATCAGAGAACAAATGCATTTATTTCAAGTTTATGAATTATTTATCCAGAGAAAGTTGCTTAAGCGTGTCCTGGGTTATGTTAATACAATCCACTCAATCAATTCAGAACAAAAATGTTCTTTTATATGATTTAATATGCCAGAGGGATCTTTGCAGCTGGAGTCTGTGGAGATGTTAGATTTATTTCACCTCTAAGGTATTTCTCTGATTCTATCATCAGTCCAGATCAACTGCAGTGCTTGTGGCTAATCAGCAGCTTTAATTGGAGCTGTTTGATATCATATAAGTGTGTGTTTCTATTAATGATCGCACTCACACACATTTTTATATTCAGGATTGCCTTCAATAGCAGCCTGGCAGTCCTAGGACATACAGAATGGAAATACATATACACATATGCATGCCTGATTAGCCCAGAAGGGGGGAGCAGGAGAAAACATACTTGTAAACACCCCGTTGCCTTCAAGTACCCATTATGTGCAGTGAACACAGCTTATCAGATACACATGTAGCAGCTCCATTACATTGAACCCAAACCCCAGCAGCTGTGATGAAGACCATTTTGATTGATTGAAGTGGCTTAATCTGTTATTTCTTTGTCGGAAAGTTGATCCCCAGAAGTTTGAACAAGTTAACGAATTAATCATTAATCAAGCAAAGAGGTCAAACATTTGCTGGTTTTAGCTTCTCAAATGGTGCTGATTTTCAGTTTATATATATATATTTCTGGATAAAACATTCAATGTGAAGACAACAGTGTCATTTGTCCTGACATATAATTCCATCCGTCATAAATCAAAAGAATAAGTGATTATATAGCCGTTTGCAGCTGTTTTTGCTACAACACAACTTCATGTAAGATTAGAAACCATGTAAACACAGCATTGGTCACACACACAGTGAACCTGAAGCTTTCGGGGCTCCTCCTATTGGTATTTGCATGGTGATTAACTTCCGTGCTCTTTGCATGCCTCTCATGTCCAGGATGCACTGCTGGAGCTGCTGTGTGATGCGGTGGCGGCGGTACGGCAGGGGAAAGGCCTCGTGATCAGCGGGTTCCCCAGAGACCTGAGACACGCAGAGGAGTACGAAGCCAAGGTCAGAGCCCAGACAGCACAGGGAAAAGTTGAAATCATGTCTAAACAAAGACAAAACGAGAGGAGAGAAAGCAAAAAGACACACGTTTTTGACATGCAGTGACATCAGAGTGAGTACTGACGATGCCTTGTGTATCAGATGGGGGAGCCCAGTGCCGTGCTCCTGCTGAGCTGCTCAGCCGACACCATGTCCAGCCGTCTGCAGTGTCGCGGCAGGTCCAACGACAGAGACGGGGCCCTGCACCGGAGGGCCGAGGGCTTCTGCAGCGACAGCCAGGTGGTGGCAGCTCATTACGAAAGCAAGGAGCTCCTGCACACGGTAATGTTGGCAAATTGCATTTTTCATATCCTGGTTGTCAGGATGCAGCTAACTCTGGGTTAGAAGTTCAATTCCCACTTGGTAACAGCTCACTTTCATCTCAAATGCACATTCCATTCTTTTAAAGTAAAATTTTAACATCTTCAAGTGTATTTGTAGCCCCCCCATTGCATCCTGGGTACACGTTTTACCTCACTATCTGTATTTTTCTATTTAACATATTAGCAGAACGTTTCTATTTTAGACTATGCGCATGATCACATTATTGAGAAAAATATAGGACAAAGTGATGGATACAAAACCATAAAATTATGTTTCACAAGCTTTTTGAAGTTCATCCTTGGAGAACAGGGTAGGTTATTGTAGAATAAGTCTGGAGCTGAAGGCTTGGTGTAAGACGAGGAGCTGACTTGCTGTGAGTTTGGTGCCTCGAGACGTCAATGAAAGGGTCAGCCGATAATCACAGAATTTCTGTTTGGGAGTTGAACTGTCCCGTTTAAAATGAGCTGTTTGAATGTTTAAATACCACCTCAGGTGTTGTGTATGTGTGTGTGTGTGTGTGTGTGTTTGTGTTTGTGTTTGTGCAAGCTTAAATGTCACAGCAGGTATTGAGGTCACCGGTCTGCTGTGAGCGAGCAGAGGTTGCACTGCAGCAGACCGACAGCTTTTTGAAAGGCCTCTCCTCAGACAGTTTGTCTCCATGTGCAGGTCGATGCCGAGAGGTCACCAGATGAAGTGTTCGCCCAGATCTGCCAGGCGATGGAGACCTTCTGATTTCTACAATTTCCTCAACAGCGCCAGCCGCCCCCCCACCTCGCCCACCCCCTAACTCCGCTGTCCAGGAGGTCCACCTGTGAAGACCCTCTCTCCCCTCCCCCTCTGGATTCTCACCCACGCCCTCATAACTTCACCCCCGCACCACACATACGCTTGATGAACTGTGATATGCATGACCCCGAACACCCGGTGAAACCTCTTCCTGCTTCTGACACTGACGAAGCGCCTGGTTGTCACATTATGCTTCACCCACATGCATCGTCTCTCTCTTACATTGACCATATCGCTGCCGACTGCTGGACCGAGGCAGATTACTGTACAGAGAAAACAGCATGACCTGCTGTGACTGAGAGCATTTCTCTAGTTGAACGGGAATTCTCTCTGCCTGTCCGCCCCCCCCAAAGGAGTAAAGAGAGGCTTCCCGCCACGCTAGAAAGTGGAAATGTCAGTGTGTGCGCTCATGCTCTCATGCACAGCAACATGCTTTACACAGTAACAAGCATGCAAGAATTACAATCAAGCTCAACAGCCTTTTGTGCATTTAATAAAAAAAAGAATCGAGAGTATTACAGAATATGGCATTTGTATGTTTCCAAGCTCATCGTACAGGTGCTTGTTTACGTCTGATATTTAGCATCCAATAAAGCCAGTGTATTTGCTAATTGGAGGATTTTTGATTGTGTGTGCGTGTGCGTGTGGGAGCGCAGGGAATGGTCACAGCCGATCTGTGGGCTCCATCTGCTGGTGAGGAGATCACAACAAAAAAGGGGCTGAAGAGATGGGAAAGAACCTGATATAAGAGGTTTAACGTCCTGTTTAAAATGCACATCTTGTTTGAGTTTCCACCTTTAAACCGATACAATACACGGATCCAACATCAGCAAAAGTGCAGCGAGTGAAGTGGATCACCAGAGGTCACAGGGTCAGAGCAGAAATGGAAAGAAAAACAAACAAATTGGTAACATGAACATTTTCATATCCCATCAGCAACACCAGGAGGTTCCTACGCTTCTGCTATCCTATTAAAAATGTTTTTAGTCCAAATATTTGAAAAAGAAAAAAAACAAAGCATTTCATTCTTCTATAGCAGGTTGAAGAGGTGACAAATTAGCTGTCGTTCATGGTGATTATCAGTCAATATGTATTTTGTTGTTTTCTTTTGGTGAAGTTATGGTGAACCATTACTACAACTGTCAATATTATATACATCAGAATGAAAATCATTTTGTTAGAGGTCTTTTCTTGTACTTTCCCAAAGAGCTAAAATTATTCGACTTTGATCACTTAGGATGGTGATCATAGTATTGACCTTAATTATATCGTGATTTAGGAAATAAATTAACCAAAGTTTTTGCATCTTAAAATTGTCCAGAATGCAGAGCAGAAATTGCAATTTTGATTTCCAGATTCTCAAACGTGAAGGTCACGTTTGACAAAAGAAAATTAAATTAAGAATGTTGAACTTTCAGACCATTTCCTTTAAGTCATGTTTTACTTATCTGACATTTGATATTTAATGATAAATTAGTGCATTATATAAAATAACTTGCGATTAGTCACAACTGCACTTGTACTGCAACTCACAATTCCTATTATATTATTTATTATCACAATTAATTTATTGAGAAATTCTGAGTCCAAAACTCAAACTGTCTGAAACCCAAAAATACTAAAATTATAAAAAACTTCCACATCACATCAGAGAAGGTGGAACCACATTTTCAAATACCTTATATCTAATTAAGTCAACCAATTCAATAATCGAGTAATCGCCCTTGAATAATAATAATACAGGAACAACAGGTGTAGAAACATTATTTTCACATACTTTTATTTCCACGGTTCTCCTCTAGCATTTTTTTTTTACATTATTTTTTTTTTTTTTTTTTACATAAGAACAGACTGTTATACACAGATATTGAAGCAGGGCAAAGGGGGTGAGGGAAAGAGACGAAAACCATACAAAATGGTGTCTACTCAAGCACAAAAAAATCTATATGTATAAAATTGTGTGGGTTGTTCCACTGTGGAGGCACCAACCACTACCTCAATTCTTTTTTTTTTTTTAAATAGATTAATAAAAATACAATCTTTTAAAGTGGACTGCAAAATTAAAGAAGATCTAGAGGCATGATGACTGGATCAATAATGTAGGACAATGTGGGTCAATGGCGCCACGCAGACAGGAAGAAGTTGTGGCCATGTTTAGAGGTGGACTTCCCTCCAAAGAAAAAACTCTTTTAAAAATGGCACACAGCAACTAGCGCTGGCTACTTTTCACCATATACTTGTACACTCAACATGATCAACAACGGCACACATTAGGGGATGAACCAAAAGATGAGAACAAAAACTTTATACGTTCCCATTCGCCTGCCTTCAAAAACATTTGCTCTCCTTGCTGTAGTGCTTCCTTGTTAGACATGTTTTAGTGGAGAGAGCAAAGGAAACGGAGATGAAAGTGTGTGTCAGTGTGAGTTTGAAAGGTGAGAGAGCAGCATTGTGTGACAGTGGTAGGGATGGCTACATGCTCAAACATGGCATAGTCCGTTCGACACATACAGGTCTGTGTGTAGAACGTCACGTGGATCAGCAAGAATTTCCTACATTCTGCCACCCAAAACACACCGACCTAGGCGTCACGCTCCACGCTGCTCAACTTCCCCTCGCAGCAGAGGAAGCCACTCATAAATACTCAATCTACGGATACCTAGCTAGAACATTTCTCACTCTTGCATAACACGGAGATCACATACACACACGTAACCACCTGTGTGTATCTCAGTTGATGACTTCACAGTCCACTATGACCACACGTCTCTATTGGGTGGTGCTTCACCAGACTGATCGTCAATTCTCCAGTTTCGAAGCAGCACAGGGAGGTAAACTGGAGGGCGAGGGTGGGGGGGACGAGGGGAAAGAGGACAGCCCTCCTGGAGTGACAGGGCTCGGGAATGTCGGTGTGCCTTCTGGTGTTTGTTTTTGTTTGCTTTTTTTAAAAATAGTGTATTGTTTCAAATCACAGATCCATTGATTAACCTGGCTGAGGTGGAGCAGGGCCCTCGTGTTCTGAGGGACCAACATGGCCCCCCCCTTTGCTTGACTCAGGGAGGCCCAGTTTACCAACAGCCCCTCCCCACCAGCAGCACTGTGGTCTGCTTTGACGCCCCTGGCTGTCTGCCTGCTTGCTGGCCTTCCTGCCTGGCGGCGGGTTAAGCGGTTATCTTGGACTTGGAGGATGGAGCCATGCACAGAGTGGCCTGTGGGATATGTGGAGAAAGCCTGGAGCTAGAGGCGGCTGGGACCCTGTCATCTGTTGGCTGGAAAGTAGTTGGGGTCCAGATAGTTGTAGCCTGTGCTCTGTGGCAGGCAGTAGTCCCTGTCCAGAAAGGTATCTGACTGGTGCACCGGTTCCAAGTGGTGGTTAGGCTTGTGGGTCTCCGTCTTGAACAAGCTGGAAGAAGAGCAGCAGAAATGTCACCGTCTAACAATCCTGAAGTAAAGGAAGAGCTAAACAATTTGAATTCTGCTGGGCTGTATTCAAAATCAATACCTGCCGGTCATGCCATGTTTTTCTATCTAAACCCTTTTTAAAGATATATCACAGTATAATTCAATATCAATATTGTGATAACTAATGATGTCCCGAGCAGACCCTAAGGGCTTTGATCCAGGCACATTTTAATGGATCCCTTTCAAAATAACTGAATCAAAAGCTGATCCTCTGCCTGCTCGTGTTGCAGCGCGGCTCTCCTTCACAAGTGTGAGCTGGAGATGCACAAGTGAAAAATTAGAGTGTGGATGTGACAAATGATTTGGGCACCCTTCATTTTTTGTGACTGAGTTCAGACACGGAGGGAAACAAAATAACAAATATTCGCTAAAATCCAACTCTAAAAAAAGCTGTTACATCTCTTCTCTTACTCATTGGCAAACAGCACAGTACAACACATTCAGCTTCTGATTCTTAGCCAGTGCTAATCATTCCTTTCCTCATTCAAATGATGAACTGGCAGCAGGTCAGCTCTAACTGTTAACTGTATGAATGACTTGGTAACGGCCCAAAATTAAATGCAGTCTGGTTAGAGTTTTCTCTACAAAGCCGTTTCTCATCAAAGATCGTTGCCTATAAAGTATGAAAACATTATTATTGTTTAAAGTTATATATCCTTATTCCGTCCAACCCCAGCTACCAGTTCTGAGTGCAGTCAATTTCATGGAGGATCTCACCAGTCGGAGCAGTTGGCGCAGAAATCCACCGCGTTGTCCTGCGGACAATCCTGACAGTGCCACCTCACTCCCTGGATGGGCTCCATGCCGCAGACATCACACTGCACAACGCAAACACACACATCTTCAGAACAGTACCAACCATCACATGCTGATGAAAACCGGGTAATAATCAAACGCTGATTTTGTTGGACAATAACAGAATGTCTATATTGTCACAGATACGGTCGTATTTCAGTTAAGGAAGTATTACAGTAACAGTATATTAGTACTAATAATGTAAAAAGGTATTCAAGCTGCAACGGCTGTAATGTGTTAACGTTTTCAAGCTTGAAGATGTCACAAATAAAAAACAATTCTTTATTTTTGTATGAATTCAGCGCTATAGCCACAGCCTCCAGTTTGGTTGTTTGCTGCATTGTGGAGTGAGAAGGCAGAATAAAGTTACACTATGAGACCTAGATTTGTGATATATGGACATAGTATGCAGCCTGGGAGTGGCCATGGAGAGAAAAAAATATATATTACGAACTATATATGTGGCCTCAATTGACTAAAACGTTCCCGCATTTTGATTCATTCCTGGTCCAACTGGATAATCCCTCTGACTCGGGGTGTGATTTAATTACCCATCATACATTGAGGACACAGTTAAATGTAGAAGCCTGGCTTTCATGTTGTCGGTGTGCTGTGCAGAAGTGTGCAAATTCTTCACCTTGTAGCCCATATGCCGCATCCCGGCCTTGTCCTCGTGGATCTCCTGGAGCGTCTGTTTTTTCAGTCGCTTCAACTCTAAAAGCTCTTTGTACTCTGGCAAATTTCTCAGCTCCACAGGTATGGCATCTTCATCCTGAGTGTGAGGGAAGGAAAGACAGAGAACCATAGAAAGAAAGAGATTGATGACTGATGACGGATATGCATCATCTCTTGTTTTAAAGGGGGGAGGGGCTAGAAATTTCTGCCAAACTGCATTTGCATTTTGCCGTCAGCAGAGTTCCTTCCTGAAGTGAGAAATGATTGTGGGCCATGCTGGCAGTACCCTGTGACTTTACTTCGTACCGGCAGTGTCAGAGGTTTTGTTAATGCGGCAGTGGAGCCGGCAGCCTGTGTTCTCAGCAGGAGGAGGCGACCCGGCAGTAACTCTTAAAGGTTACTGCCATCAAAGGGAGAGAAGGAAAATGTCAGCGCTTGGGTAATGGCGAGCATCAGGAGTCGCGCGGTTCAAATGGAGCTCTGTTTTACGGTTTTCAACATTACGCTGCTCTGACTGAAGGGGGAAAAAAGGGTACAGATGTGCATGATAATCAATTTATTTCACCCAAACGTTTAAGTGGAGTAAAGAGGAACAGTCTGTCATATGAAGGCTGACAAGTGACAAGGCAGGGAGCATGTGCGTTATTTCTTACCTCACCTTGTCTAAATAGATTTAAATAGACTAGTCAGGTACAAAACAAGCTCCGCAAGGCAGGAAACGTGCAGCTTTTCCCTGTCTTTATCTTACAGGTCACCGCTTACATGAGGAGGAGGAGGAGAGAATAAGACCGTGGATGGAGAGAGGGAAGGGGCAATGCAAGCCTGTGGTGAGCTTAATTAAGCAGCACCACAGTCTGCTCGGTAATCAGTAACACGAAAATGTCAGGGGGTCAATTACAAGATAATCTCCCAGGACAGATACATGGGGAGTTGGATGGCTAAGAAAGGAAGGATACTTGAATATAAAGACAATGCATGGTGGCTTCCAGTTATTAGTGTCCTGTGATGTAACGTGACTCACCGAGTCATCAGCAGAGGGGTCCTGCACACTGCTGTAATATGCAGAGCGCTCGTCGTCTTCGTCCATGTAGACCGGAGGCTCATAGGAGGTCAGGAACGTGGATGGCCGGTACAGGTGCTTGTTGAGGTGGTGCTGCCTCTTACTGGATGCCTGGGGAACAAACAGGTACAGTTACAAAGCGGTCCCCACAGATATGTACGGGTATTGTGATTTCTGAGAGGTCTATAGCAACAATTACTAGTTGGTTAAAAAGAAGTATAGCACTTTGTGCAGATGCTTAAAAGTAGGACTGGGAAATATTTTCTAACTTCAATATATCATTTGTGAGAAGTATGCAGAATAAGAAATAATGACACTGACAATTCACTTTTTTTAAACTCTTAAATATACAGTATCGATGAAGCTCTATGCAATATCATATTGGTTACACTCCATTTAAAGTCAAAATACAACAAAAATGAATGCATTGCCCAGTCCTTATATGAAGACACGTAAAGGAAACATTTGTCCAACCGAGCACAACTCAGTGTCGTTAAAGGGTTTGGTAAACGAGTACCTTTTTAGTGTACATGCACAGGTTGGGTGTTCTTCCAGGCACGGGAATACCAGCTTTTGTCAGTTTTATGAAGTACTTTTGAACCCTACTGGCAACCTGGAATATTTTAACAAGAAAATGGCTTCGTTAATGACTTCCAACTGAGGAAAAGCTGCTTGAAGTAATTGAGGACATGCAAATGTATGATCCAGCTACTTGCAGGGGGTCTTTGCCTTTTAGTACTGCAAAGTATACACTCACTGCAATTTAACTGTTTCCATAGTAAAAGCACACAGATTTATGTCAGGACAAGCTATTAAACATAAGTAGACAGTCGTACAATCGATTCAAAGACTACTGGAAATATGTTGTTTTAGCTTGCAACAAAACATTTTAGCAAAGTCTCTTTCTGCTCTAATGTGCAAATATTAACAAAGCAATACGTGTAGATTAAACACACAAACATATTCTTCAGTTAAACCAAATTCTTCATCACCTGTTTTGCTGTTCGGTTGCCGAGCTCATCAGCAATCTTCTGCCATCTCCTGGACTCCACTTCCTCGGGAGGAAACTTAACAAGAAGCTGCTCCAGTTTTTTCTACCAAAATAGACACAACAACAGCTGAAAAGCATGCGAGGACAAATCCCTTTACTGCATAAATTAAAGTACAGTTTCATGTATTTAACATGAGTTTATCACAAGCCAGATGTATATCAGCCCATGAAACAGCTGGATAACACCAAAATATTTCAAAGCCATCTTGCACAAGTGACATTTAGAACACATCTTACACATTTGTTACCTACCTGTTCCTCCACAGTCCACAGCTGATTAAATGTGTCAGACTTGTTTGGATGACAAATCCTCCCCCTGATCATCTGTGAAGAAAAACACAAGTGACAGTAATGTTAAAAGACACACAATAATAGGCACACCACCATTTGAAAAGATCTGTGCCGCCTGACACACAAGACCCGTCACTTTGACAGACAAAGCTCCGCCGTCAGATGAATCTTGTGAAGTGTCATCGGCGAGACGCAGAAAAACAGCAACACTTTTTGATTGACAAACAAAATCCTGTTGGAATTCAGAGTGTAGCCCAGGAGAATGCAAATGTGCCTGCACAGTATAAACAGGGTGAGCAACAGAAATAATCAAGTTGTTTGCGCGGAGCAAAACGCTTGGCGTCGTCTAATCCTAACAATCCATCAAAAGTGGACCAGAAATCCCTAAACAATGAGGGAAAAGACACACACATAGCAAAGGCCAAGAATAAGACATAATCCGAGGTGCGGGAGAGGTGGGCTTCTCACGTTTCCATAGATACCAATCTATGTGCTTACACCTGCTGCATTCTAACTCTGCTGAGGGGTAACAATGGGCAAAATGAGGATGGAGGAATCCTAGGCTTGTAAAATGGTAATAACCTGGTGATTTGTAGCCCAGGCTGCAGGAGTGTGACTCACCAGTTAAAGTTAGGTATGGATGGCATTACTGATATATTGGGACGCATTCACTGCAGCAGTGTGTGTGTTTGTGTGTGTGTGTGTGGTACAGGTTATTTTAGTGAGGAGGTAGAGCCATACCTGAGCTTGCCTGCTGTTCTCTAGAGCGTCACTAGTGGGCAGAGAGGAGTACATGGTGGACGATTCGCCTTCCTTCTTCGGCTCAACGGGACTTTTTGGTCGAGCAGGCAAACCTGAAGTGAGGAAATCAGCAGAACTAAATTAACTTTAAATGGCATAATAATCTCTCTTTTTTATATAAAATAAAAATACAAGACAATGCAAAGACAAATTTATTCATGCCTTGGTCGAAGATCAGCTTTAGCCGTCTGGTTTTGCGTTTCTTGTCACAGAACTCCCTCTCAAAGTCACCGAGGCCTGAGGTGTACTGCTCCCATCCAATGTCAGGGAGCTGGACGACTCGCTGAGGACACGGCAAGCCCAAATTAACCTGAGGGTCACAAGAATTGGGAGTCAAAAACCAGTAAAAAAGAGCAATAACGATCTTTTACGTCTATAGACTACACTGCAACAATGTTAGATATGTTACAACTTATGAGAAACAATCACTATAAGATAGGGATGCTTGGAAATGTGCGCTGACCTTCATTTACATTTACCTGACTGCACAAGAAATGGATTTACCGTGATGTTATTGAGTAAGCAGTCAAAAATACCTCAGGTATTAAAAGGGTGGACGGTGTGTGCATCCTGACCCAGTTGTGAATAGAACAAAATCTGAGTCATACAGTGGAAAAGGAGATATAGACTGCACACTGAATTTTATAAGCTCTGAAATATTTGTTCAAGCTACTTTTAAATCAAGATACTTTTTTCTTTAAATCCACTATCTGTCAACCTCTTGTTCTGAATGGTTTGTCCTTCCCTTTCACATACATGAATGGGCAGAATATTAGAAAAATCTCTCTATGATCTCAATGCTAAAACGTAATTGATCTACAATAATGTCAACAAAAACAACATCTGAAATTATAGGCACCATAAAAGTACACTTCATGGCAGAGCAGTTGTATTCGATTACATTAGACTGCACAGATGTACCAAATTAAGTGTCCACTCAGTGTAGTTAATGACAGCACAAAATGATGCTTTTATAGGTAAATGCTTTTCAGTTCGTCAAGGACACACATTTGCATGTTTGTTACCCGTTTCTGCAGCTGCTCCACAAAGCTAATGGGATCGCCAAGCGCCTCCCTCTGGTGACGCGCCAATGTCTCCAGGTCCAGGATAGCCTGTGTGCGCTGGGCCTCGAGAACGCCGATGGTCTGCAGCAGCCTCTGATAACTGACACGGAGGGAAGCGAGGTGAGACAACAGTGGAAGAGAGGGACGGCTTACATTATTCAACCTGACACATGCAATGCTGCAGTGCATCAAACTTTCAGACCTCAGACCATGCATAATTCAACCATGGTGCTGAGGAAATTAATATTTTTCATTCTCCAGTCATTCCCACTTATTTTGCACATCAAACCAGCTGCTTTGGCAAATAACCAACACTTTTAAGAGTTTCTTTTCTTTTTTCAGCTGGTAAATAACAGTTGAAAGGGTAAGATCAGATGCACGTAAAACATTAAAAGCACTTTTCCGATATGTCACTGAGGATATCACTCAGATGTCATAGAAATATCAAAACCTTTGCATGACAGACATTTGGGTTTTGCAGTGCATGCGGAGCCTCCCGAGCTGTACCAAGTCCGACCTTTCCACTCGCACCCTCTGGGGTAACAGAAGAGCTGCAAACTGAGCTGTCAATGACTAAGCGTGGTACTGACTCAGAGGCCCTACAGTGTGAGCAGAGCAGGAGAAATCGACAGGAATGTGACAGCATCCTACATGGCTATAACCTAATGCAAGTGCTCAGTGAAGCAGAGTAGATCAATCTCCCCTAACGGGACATGAACGAAAATCAATGAAGAGGACGCAATTTATTCAACAGCAGCCGGCGGTCTGAAAAAAATCCTACAAGCAAAACATTCACGCAAGTCGTGTGTTTAACCTCATACAACTTCATTAGTTACAGTCACCACCCTTTGACACTATGTGGAGCTCTGTTGCCATTGTACAGCCATCAGAGCCTGCTGTGCTTCAATGCAAACAGTAAATCTGGGTCTGCAGCAGTGGAAACTAAACATATTGAACACTTCCTGTACTACGACATGATTCTGATTTAAATGTAGGTCTTAGCAAAAAAACAAAGCAGCAAGCAAGCTGACTTCCTCGGATGCATTAATCGGTTTAAGGGGAGTGAGGAGTACTTGGCTCTGCTTCTCAGCTGTCTGGACTCCCTCCAGGTGTCCAGGGACAAACCTGGTGTACCATTGCCACCTACTGGGCCTGAAGTTCACTGAAAAACACTGGTGCCAAATGGGAGAGCTGGCCAGGAACACAGTGCTACGTTAATGCTTAATAATCAAGAATTGGAGTTTCCTTTTTAAAATATTTACATTAAATAGATAGGTGGTAACTGTGTCAAAATAGAGAAATCTGTAAAGTAAAAATACATTATGTTCTGTACACACATCATCAATAACGCTTCTGTCAACTCTCTATTATAGCTGCCCTAAAACGCCTAGTCATGCCTTCGTTAAAATGACTCCTCGCAGCATTGATCTGAGGCTTCAGAAATTCTCCCAACTCAGCACAACCTAAAACTTGGCATGTCACAGAAACTTGATTGAATTACGTTGTAATACGAGAGCAGTGAAGTCTTACTCTAAAGCCATTTAAAACCTTCACCAGTACTGGTATGCAAGTCTCCGAGCCTCTACAGCCCTCTGACCCCTCTCCTATGAAGATGCATGATAAATCAGCTGAACTGCCATGGCACAGTTAGCAGTGCCCGACTGAGCGCAGCATGGGAACTGTCCAACAAAAACATCCCATCTTGTTCGACAACCAACAACATAACTAGGAAGAAAGCCTGGCATCGAGAAATCCTTTTCGTCTAAAACAACTCATCTTACTGAGAAACGAGGCAATCAACAGTGCAATTTAAACGTCTAAGCCTGTTAGTTTGGGAAGCTGACAACTGGCAGCTAATTCACACAATCACAGCACCAGATTGAAGGTGGAAATTAAATGCTGAAACATGCAAAACCTGAACAATAAGACAGAAGCTTTAGTTAGACACTCGCCAATACTCCCATAATAACTTGAGAAAAGATTATTTTAATGTGTTCGTGTTGCAAACACCTCCATCCACTCATGTGATGTTTCCTTGTATTTATTTTTTGGTGGAAGGGATGACCGTGTCTTCTTACTAAAATACTGATATTCTTTTTCATTGAATTTAAAAGCAAACTTCTGTAAATAAAGGGAATAACGTTAATAATAACTTTGTAAGCCCAACACTGTCGACAATGAGTTTGAGAGTCGAGAGAAAATATTATCCTGACACTCAAATTGTGATTCCTTTTTCCCCCGAAAGCTGAAGATGAAGTTCAGACATCTGACATCTGTTAAATTACGCAATTAAAAATATGTATTAGGAGAAAAAAAATCTAATATATTCAGCCTGTGAAGAAGGATCATAACAAGACACAGAGCCAAAAGGGTGGGTACTACTGATGTAGCAAAATAAAAAATACACAAGCATAGTCAATGATTTGGACACAATAAGAAGGAATCTCCTACATATGTAACACTAAGACAAAACTGAAAAATAAACGTTTTGTGTTAAACATACAAATCGTCAAACTTAAATGCGTCTCTGGTTCGTTCAAAACCAAAGACCGGTAGTAACACAATAATCACAGAATACAGTGATCAAGATGTGTGAGCTCTATATCAATAAAAGCTGAGGAGAGAGCAGAATCCCCAGGGAATCCCCACATACTCTTTGTTGTGTTTAAGAGCCAGGTGGTCTGACTCAAAGTAATACACATCTGGCTCCTCCTCTTCCTCCTCCTCCTCTGCAGCCTGGCTCCGGGTCAGCTCTTTGCTTCGCTGGGCCACTTTGCCCTCCACAGGTATACTGTCTCCACCACCTGGCCTGTCTCCAGGATTCACGGAGACCGGCTCCTCACTGGAGGGGCCAACCAAGTCTGAGGGAGCTGGCTCCTCCACCACAGGGCAGTCCTCCTCCACCCCAACCAACACATCCCCCTCTTCCCTCAAGGGACCATTGTCTCTGGGAGGAGAGCTGAGCTTGGAGGAGGAGGCCTTGCCACCAGTAGCAGCCCTCCTTGGTGAAGTCCGCAGGGTGTATCTGTGTTCGTAGAGCTCGGTGAAAGAGGGGGGCGTGCTAGATATTGAGGGGTTGCACCCTGGCTCTGTGGGAGAGGGGGTTGTTGCTCGCGGGGGTGTGGTTTCTCCTGAGTTGCTGTTGATTGGACTACTGTTCATGTTGGTGGTAGTGGAGGAGGTGGAGGCAGCAGCTTCCGGCATTGGTGTTAGTGGCCGGCCGTTGGTATCGTTTTCACTCTCCGTCACCTGCTCCTCGTGGGCTATACACAATGGGTCACCCACCACGTCGACCTCCATCTCCTCCACCTCCTGCTCCTTAGCTACTATCAACTCAGGGACATGATTCTCTGGAACAGCCTCAAATGCCGGGGTAGATGAGGCTGGCAATTCCCCTGAGCCAGAAACCTCTATCTGCAGAGGGATAGAGTTTCTACAAGGCACAGAGGGGTCGGGGGATGAGGGAGCACACGTCTGACTACCGTTGAGCAGCAACGGGCAGTTGGTGGCAGAGGTGGGGTTTGCACAAGGCTCTTCAGTGTGTGTGCTAGGTTCCTCTGTTTTATTCTCTCCGAGTCCATTAGAGGCCTTGTGAGCATTCGGGGGCTGAGCCACCCCGTCACACTCCAAATGACCATCCTCTGCCTTCCCCCCTGTGAGCTCACCTTTCTCATTACTGTGGACAGGTGAGGCAGGAGCTGTGTGAGCAGAGTTCTGGCTGGAAAATTCTGCACAATTGTTGTCCTTCCTAGGCTCTGGGATAGAGACTGGACTTTCAGATTTCAGAGGCTCAGGGTCCTCCTCGTGTCCCTGAGACTCTCCAGAGCGGGAGCATCGCTTGGCCCTTTTGATTTGAGGGCAGGCATCCCGCACCTCCTTCCCTCTATTACAGGTCTCGGAATTCTCAGGACTAATGTCTTTTTCTAAACAGGACATGCCCCGCTTCCTGGAGCTGGTCCATTGCTCGGCTTCAGAAGGAGCGTTTGAGTCAGTTACCTTTCCCTGCAACAGGGAATGCTGCTGACCATCCTGCTGACTGTCCTGCTTTGTGTCCCGTTTAGAGTCCTGCTTTGACTCCTGCTTAACGTCTTGTTTGGTGTCCTGCCTTCCGTCCTGTTTTGGCTCCTGCTTGCCATCCGGTTTCGGCTCCTGCTTGCCGTCCGGTTTCGGCTCCTGCTTGCCGTCCGGTTTCGGCTCCTGCTTGCCGTCCTGCTTCGACTCCTGCTTGCCGTCCTGCTTCGACTCCTGCTTGCCGTCCTGCTTCGACTCCTGCTTGACTCCTGCTCGACGTCCTGCTTCGACTCCTGCTCGACGTCTTGTTTCGACTCCTGCTCGACGTCTTGTTTCGACTCCTGCTCGGTGTCCTGTTTCGACTCCTGCTCAGTGTCCTGTTTCGACTCCTGCTTGCCGTCCTGTTTCGACTCCTGCTTGCCGTCCTGTTTCGACTCCTGCTTGCCGTCCTGTTTCGACTCCTGCTTGCAGTCCTGTTTCGACTCCTGCTTGCAGTCCTGTTTCGACTCCTGCTTGCAGTCCTGCTTCGACTCCTGCTTGCCGTCCTGCTTCGACTCTTGCTTGCCGTCCTGTTTCGACTCCTGCTTGCCGTCCTGCTTCGACTCCTGCTTGCCGTCCTGCTTCGACTCCTGCTTGCCGTCCTGCTTCGACTCCTGCTTGCCGTCCTGCTTCGACTCCTGCTTCTTCTTGGGAGAGCGGGCCCTTGCTGGTGGAGGTACCGAGGTCTCCTCCGGCTGGGCGATGCTGCGGTTCCTGAGGGTTCTACCACAAAAGTTCTCATCCAATCCATTGAGCCCCACTGACGACCTTGTGACACGCGAGGAACGGGACGCGGCCATACTACGGCGGGTGCCTAGAGTCTCCTCATCCTGGTGCTCTCTCCTCTGCAGCAGAATGTGGGCACCTGCAGAACACACAGACAGATAGAAAGATGAACCCCAACAAGTCAAAAATAATTACTGAAAACTACCATTATAGCTCAATTTCTACATCATAGCACTACCTTTGCAATGGCTAAAAGTTTGATTGGTTTCACTCGCCAGGCATGCTAAAAAATTAATGCGTGAAGTGGCCTGGGGTGTTTCAAATAAAAGCATTCACCAAAAGGCCTTTGTTAAATACAGCTTGGGTCATTTCAAAGCTCACACCAGAGGGGTATTGATTTTTCCTGCCATTGTAGCCAAGCAACACTTTTTGTTCACAGGCAAATCTAGATGTCTTATCACAGTTCTGTAGAAAGGAAATACATAAAAAACGTGGAAGATCTTAAACAGGTGGAAAAAAGGAACCAATGACGTAAGGTTTTGCTGATTTGTCAATATAATTGATATAATCGATTACAAACATACAAAGATTTGCATAACATGCATCAGCACGTCGCAAGAATAGCTGCATCCGGTCAAAGCACAGATTTCCCCGGAGAACATGCTGCAGTTAAAACGCCTCGCCTACAATCATCAAAAGTGTGAATTATTTTCGTGGGAGATCCAACAATGAGGTGCTTTTAAACTCTGTAAATTGGAAATGACTTATTAAAGCAGCACAACTGTTCATCATGAACAGGTTTGTTGATCCTGATATTTATGTTAAAATTAATTTCTGCACAGCTGCCTTTATGGTTAACGTAAAATTAATATTCATCCATTGTGGTTATTCCTTTTGATATTTTTACATTAAGTGCCATGCGTGAACGAGAAAATGATTTTAACATCACAGACTGTTTCAGTCTGTGACAGTTTTTACAAACTGAATTGTTTCAATTATTTCCCTTGCCCTACACTGATGCAAATATATATTTCTTACTCACTATCTTAACTGATATTACTCCAGTGATAAAAATCAATCCATGTCATAACTAGGGATGCTGCATCCCTAGTTATGACACTGACCTAAATAGCTGGATCAGGTATCTGTTACAATGTGGCAGATATATTCATCTCAATACTATGTTTATGTACTATGTAAATGATATGCTGGAATTTAAATTCCACTGTGTTGTTGGATTAAAGGATTTACACTTTACAATTGTAATTCCAGTTTACTTAAAATATTTTTTAATCAAGCCTTACAATAAGGTTAGATCTTTTATCAAGCTTAAATGACGAATCACACCCGTCTCTTGCGACACTTCACAAATGTCACAGCTTTGAGACTCATCTGTATGTGCTCGGTAACTCCAGATATAAAAAGGTAACAACAGTGCAGCAGCTCAGCATTATATGTAATGAAAAGCCCCTTAAGCTGGCAAGCAGATGACTTACAAAAAGGGTAAACTACCTACATTTAAACGAAAATCAAATGTGTGTGTAGGTTTCACTAAAGGCATACTTATTTCCTCCCTGCAGAGATTACTATTTATTCAGTCACAAAAAGAATACATATGGTTGACTGGTTTCTATCAGAGAAGCTATCACTGTAATTCTTACACTCAATGCAGCAGAGATAACACTGCAGACATGGGTTTCTCATCGCAAACTGTAGGCTGTTTATCTTTTTTTAACAGGTGTGCCAAACAGACAAGAATTCTGCACAAGGCTTGTAGGCTTAGTGTGAACAACTAAAGGAGGTAAATTGTCATGTCCTAAACCTGGGACACAATTTCATGCACAACAAAGCCTCCCCAAAATTGCTCTGTGTCACCTGAGATATCCTGCGATGAAGTACATTACTGTGCATCTGAAAAGAACTCTGGGCTTCGAGCGTGAACTGGAAAATGAACACAAGCCAAATGCTACCAGGCATTAAGCGGTACTCACTCTTGGATACCTTATTCTATAATAAAGAATCCCAATTCACACCCCCAAAAACTAGCCTTCATGCAATAATAATAATTCAAATACAAAAGACACAATCCATAATTTCACTCAAGTATTGAGGCAAACAACAGAGCTGTCTGTAGACATATCCAGCTTACTCTTGTTTCTCTCAGTATTTGGATTCTCCTCATGGCATAAAGGTCATGGACTGAAGCAGATACAAACAGTGTCTGAAAACTTGTATTTAGTGACACAAACAACACAAAAGCAACATAGCTTTCACATTATAAATAACTCCTCAAGTAAGAGAGATGCTTTGGAAACTCATCAATGTGAAGAACAATTTTTCAGACATTAACTCTACAATCAAAGAACACATTTTTCATGGGCAAGTCCAATTGAAAACCAATAAAAGGATCATCATGTCATATCCAGTAAGTTAAATTAAAGCAACTAAATATGAGATTGGAAGAATTTCTATTGCCCCTAAACGGCTCTCAACATGGCGACGGCTGACCCGGCGTCTCGCAGCTAATGGTGCAAACAATGGCAAAAGTGCTAGCAGAGCTGTGCAGAGCAGATGATGGGAATTACACTTCTACAACGGCAATGACAGTCACACAGTGTTATCAACTGTAACCACCATAGGAGCAGACGTTAGCCAGTGGGACACATGTGCAAACCTGCATAAAAAGCGTGTGCGGCACGCCAAGATATCTAAACTAAGAACAGAGAAGCTCAGAATACAAAACACAGAGGGAGAGCTTAGGCGCTGTTCAAGTAGACATTACTCCTTTATGTCTTTACATAGAAAATCATTGTTTGCTGCTATCAAATTTAGCGCCTATAATACGTAAGTAGGGTGAAATTGTTAAATGACACTGGGTGACAAAAAAAACTGCAAGCAGCACTTCCAGGGTCAGGGCTATTTCCTAATTTCTGAGAAAATTACCAATTAACACGCACACAACATGCTACTGAAGTCCATCCATCATCTACCACTTATCCTGTATTCAGGGTCGCGGGGGGGCTGGAGCCGATCCCTGCTGACATTGGGCGAAGACAGGGTTCACCCTGGACAGGTCGTCAATCCATCACAGGGCTGACATGTAGAGACAGACAACCAGTCACTCTCACATTCACACTTACAGGCAATTTAGAATCATCAATTAACCTATCCCCATCCTGCATGACTGTGGGAGGAAGCTGGGGAACCCGGAGAGAACTGGGAGAACATGCAAACTCCACACAGAGGAGCCCAAACCCGATCTGGGAATCGAACCCAGGCCCTCTCTCTGTGAGGTGACAGTGCTGCCCACTACACCACCGTGCAGCCCCTGCCACTGAAGTATCCTCTAGATAAGACCTCAAAATAATAAATCTAACAACAGGAGTTGCAATGAAAATGTAACCTTATAAAGATCATATTTAAGTCAGGGGGCGATTATCTTACTCGGAGTCCTTTTGCAGAAGATGAGACATAGTCAGTGTCCCATTGTAAAGTAGATAAATCATTGCATCAATTAACACTGTGAACATGGTGCTCATTTACATTAATTCAAAGTACATCAATCTGGGGCCGACCTCTGTCAAAACTCATTAACAAAGCTCCTTGTTGCCTTTCCTAGGACAATTCTTCCCCTTTCCTACACTGTGCTAACACAGCAACATTAAAGCCACAGGGTACCCTGGCTACAAATACATTTTGATAATCTTCCCTCAGGGAGCTAACATAATAGTCACCTGGACCAAGCACTACCACATGCACAGATTACTCACACTCCGCTAGAGACTCCATCTGAGAAAACTAATGTGATTTGTCCATGCATAAAATAAGAGAGAAAGAAAAACAGAGAGGGGTGGGGGCAGGACTTAAACTCAAAACTAATTGAGCCTGCTCATCTGACCCGCTCTCAAAAGGAAGAAAACTAATCTGTAGTTCAAGATAATCAGGGTTACAATTTAACTGAAGAACTTGAAACGGTCGCTCACACTTCCTTGTCCCAAAAATAGCAGATTGTTGGCAAAGCCTCATTTAACAATTGATTAATGGCTAATGCAGCCTTCATGTGCTTGTTAGAAACATCAGAATATGTTTAAAATCTATTCAATCTCAAAATAAATATGCAAGAACTTTTGTTTTTGAAGGTAAGTCACTAATAAACTCCTTAAAACGGAGTTCCTCTGTTGTGGAACGTAAACTGAACTAGTTATGTCTGATAAGGGGTCACAAGAAAAACATGGCTTTGTTTTATGGCGGTTAAGCACTGCTTGAGACAACAAACCAGCATTTGATTCATGTCCCCCTCCATTGGTCGGTATGACAGTGAGTGATACAAAAATAAATGTCATATTTTGTGAGTATCCTTTTTGTCTAACTTAGATTGAATAAAATGCAAGTAAGCTTAAAAGAATCCCGCCTTGCCAGGGAACATCTCAGCAGTCAGTACCAATTAATCATTTGGCAGTAAAGGGTTTGAGCATGTTGATTTTTGTTTACAAATTAAATTTGTGTTGTCCTATGACACATTATATTTATAGCTCTATATAGCAGTTACCCGCTTGTGTTTTATCTTCTGACCTTGTTTTAACTGTATGTCTATTCCAGTGCATGGACATTTAAAACCGGAGTCAAATTCCTTGTATGGTATGCATATACATAATTGGCCAATAAAGCTTATGTTGACAATATTCTGACTCAGCCAATGATGCCGACAAGTTTGGAAAAATAATTTGCGCTCACAGGCAGCAGTTTAATCATAAATGTTTAACGTGTCAAAGCCAGATGTTGTCAGTCACTGCAAACCGCTTACACTAGACCCATGTGTATTTGTAATGCTCAATCAAACCACTTCCTGTTCTTCACGAAAGCGCGTGTTTCGTTGTGGAGTTATGTTAACACGTGCCAATCACATTATTATCATCATCACGACAAACCAGTACTTGTCATGTCATCATAAACGAAACATTGGTCCCATTGAGATTTTAAGGCTGTAAACTCCAGCTCCTACATTAGTAAACAGACGCACACCTTACTAGCGACGTGTGAATGATATTGTTGTCAAACCAGCTAAGCTAAGCTGTCGACTGAACAAAATGTGTTTTTATGATAAACAAACACGCTTTGTGCCGTTTTGCCATCGACTTGGACTGTTCATCTCTCTTGACTGACCTGTAGTTCAACACTTCCACAGGGCCTACTGGCAACAAAAAATCCCCGAAGTGGTGTTGGTATACATACCGATTAGAATCGCTCAAAATTCCACCATCCCGCGAGCTCAGTGTCGACAGAGTTGGATGCTGTTAGACTAGAGAAATGACAACGTTGCAGCTGCACGTGCCGCCGGTTGAGTTAACACTAGTTTGCAGCAGGTGAACTCTAAAGTTCAGGATTAAAACTCCAGCCCACACGCCAATGCAAAACAACACAGTCGGTTCATGGAGCTGGACAGCAGGCTAAATGTTAGCCTGGACCAACTTCCAAGGGAGCTTTTATTGACCTAGCTTGCCGTTTAGCGGGCTAACCGTAGCAAACTAACTTACCGTTAGCTCTCGGGCTAAATATAAAACATTAACGCTTAAGACACCAAACTGCAGACTGTTGCACCCGTGAAATCCATATATTATCTTCCACACTACTTGTGACATCCAACGATTAAGTACACTACAATTTAAAAGCCAATTTTATTTTTTTAATATTATTTTTTTTGTGAACGACTAGTTAGCCAGGCTGGCTAACGTTACCTTCGCTAGTTCTTCTCGGCTAGTTTTCCTATAAATTGCATCGGGTAGAAAAGAATCGTGGCGGTTTCAGGTGCAACGCTAGCCCCTCTAGTAGCTCCACTTACATCGGCTACATGCTAGCTAAACTAGCTCGACAACTGATAGTCCTTAAGTCCACCAATAATACATACACGGACGGAGGGAGTCGTTAGTCGCATTGCGTTTCGCGGAGATTTGCATTTCAACTGAGACACACTGACAGAAGCGGCTTGGTTAGCAACCAAACAGTATAACGGCAGTTAGTAACCAATTAGCAACTACGGCTAGCCGCTGCAGCCTAGCATCGGCTAGTCAAGCTAGCTAGCTGATTGTTCCATGCATAACTTTGCCGATGTATTTGTGTACTGCCAACAATGCCGGTTATACCAATTTTTGGAGGGCTAACGAAGTCAGGTTTTGTCATTTTCTGTACTACAAGCACCGAACTGGAGGAATACTTCTAAATCGCGTTTGTAGCTCAAAAATTACACATACCTCACTTCCGTAAATTTGCTGCACGTTCGGCCGCAGCCATGTTTTCAATCCAGTCAACTAGCGTTAGCCGGGGTGTGTGAGGCGACTCAACCGCGCTCGTCAAAATGCAACACTATACTGTACATTTTTGCCCCTGCCAAGAGTGCAAACGGTCACACACTCTTTGGCTCACCTCGAATACGTGATAACTGTATGGCACTTTTTTCACGGTGGACAATAAACATCACAATTTACTTTTATTTTCTAATTTACCCCCGTTGCTCATCTAACAACCACTCATCCTGGCAAAAAATGGTGACAAAATCAAGGTGACCACAACGTTCAACATGTTTTCTTCAAGTTTTAATAGTGTCAGCCAGGGAAAAATCAGGATAGATCTTACTCAAGTGACATCCATATGCAAAACAGAACAGCATTCCGTTTCCCCTCCCTCGTCAGCCAGCACGTTAAGCAACACCATGCCCATACACAAAAATAATGCCTTTAATTAACTAGATTGCTAATGGTGACGCTGATTACATACTGCAATATGCTTTCTGTTGCATTACAGTTGAGTAAAGACTGAGCCATCATCATCATCATTGCGTGCACATTTTATGAGCAGCTTTGCATTTACATGCAGTTACATGTTATGTTAAACTGGGATTGAATGTTAGAGCATGCATTCTTAACAGACTGTGCCTGCCACACATTTTCTACAAAAAAAAATCTATTCACATCATATTAAATCACTCCCTTCTGTGGTAAGTTACCAAGTGCTGAATCTTGACTAGCATACTATCAGTACTGGTACATTCAAATACAAACCAGACATTTGCGTTAGCATGCCAATTTGTACGTCTACAGAACAGTGCAAAACACAACATTAATTCCTGAGACTACTCAGGAATTAGTCCCTTCATAACCTTGTGATTTCCATCACTTTAAGTGTCACATTTTGCTTCTCTTACCATTCCTTGGACAAGATTCTCTTACAACAGGAAAAATGTGTGATATATCTACAGCAAGATGTTTTGTGATTCATCAATATCGGCAACACAAGACACTCAGACATACAATATGTGCTCATTTGGTCAAGAAAAAAAAAAAGATATATGGCATTCATTCAGTGGAATTTTTAGCTGCACATAATTTAAATGCTCGATTCTGAAAATAACCTGACACATGAGTGCTAATAGAAATTTAAGAGCTCTTTATACAGATTTGTACAACATGACAAAACGTTTCAGGCATGTTAATTCCTTCTGTCAGCAGACAGACTGTCCTGTTGCACTAAAGATGAGGTCCTTTGCTTGAATGCTTTTGAAATAAAGTCAAGTGCAAAATAAAAAGGCTTTTTTCTTTCTTTTATGTTTTCCGTTGTTTTCTGCAGAGTGCTTGATTAAACAGAACGAGTCTCCATCTCTATCTTCTCCTCCGATTGCGATGATTCTACTTCCTGGTGGCTGACGTTTGGCCGAACCGTCACAAGTGGACCACCGCCATAGATGGAGTGAAGGAAGTTCCACGTCTCCTCAGAGATCTGCCCTGAGTCAGCTCCTGCAGGGTCAAACACACAGAATTAAATATCACTAATATCGGCATAGTGTACGATATAATTACAGTTCTCAGAGGTGTTGCGAGAGCTATTTTAACAAAAAGGTTTTTCTTAATCCATCCTTTGATTTACTGCTTCTTAAAATGCAAAAAATTCAGATGCATAAAAACTAGAGACATAATACAATATGACAATAATAACAATTCAAACCTTGTTTGAGTGTTGAATGGCCGTTCTTGTTTACTGTAATCTTGGAATTGTCAATAGGTCCTGGCGGATCTTAAAGATGAAGAAAGACAATTAATTGATGTAATCACACACAACAGTCATAAGCATGCCTATTTCTAGGGGTGTTTTCCTCAATCCTAATTGTTACAAAGAGCAATTTTGTTCAAGTGTCAAATGTATTTGTCACTCTATAAAAGCAATCTCTGTTCCCCACTTGCTACAGCGAGAAAACAAATATTAGAGGAGCAGAAGTCAGAGGAAAAAAAACATTTGCAAATGTGCCAGATGTAAGCTGCTATAAATAGAAGTGACAATACAAAGCAAGGGAAGCAAAAAAAAAAAAAAAAAGAGAACAAGTGCAAGAAAATAAAATATATTTTGACGCTTCATTTTGCTGTAGCGGGAGGGAAGCTTGACTCAGGGGACTAAAGCAAGCTCTTTGAAGATAAATCAAGAGAAGAAATCGGACTTCGCTGTTTCTTTTGAACATGAGAAACTTTTGTAAACAAGAGAATTTCAATGTCCCATATAAAACGGTTAATTAGCCACGTTCTCCTATACATGGAAATGTACAGTACAAACCTGGCATAGCAAAAATCACAGCAACTTTTCCCTCACCAGATATCCGACACAACTGCCAAAGTGGGAAACATCTGGCCTTTTTAATCAGACATTAACACAGGATTGGGAGTGGAAAGGCAAAACTTCTGTCCAATTACCATTGTCTTTTCCTTTGACAAAGCCCTCCCACTCACGAAACCACTGCATGCTGATGCAGTATATGGCCACCGGAGACTCCTCCTCCTGGAACGCCTTGTTCAGCTACAGAGCAGAGGGAGGAGAGGGGAAGAGAGGAAATGGAGGAGGAGTGAGCAGTCAAGACAAGAGGGAGGAGAATGGGCGCAAAGGGATGGGGAGGAGAAACAGGAGGGGTAGAGTGGGGGTTTAAAAGGGGGGGCAAAGAATTAAATGAGGATGAAAGGATTGAGATGAGAGGAGATGGAAAACCAAATCAATTCTCTCTGGTATTTATTCCAATTAGGACAGAGTCTTAACATCACACTGCACCAATTTCATCTCTCTGGGAAATGACACAATCCCCCATCCCTCTTGTTATCTTGCTGAAGCTCTCTCTTTCATACAAAAGGCACACACATAACATCTATCCCTCTTTCTGAGCTGTCATTGTGCGAGTGAGCAGACTGAGCGGGCAATAACAGCTGCATCCGTCCCAATGATACATGCATTAATGACGAGGCTTTCATCCGGCTCACACCTCTCATCCCCTGCTGGGATGAAGAGCACCAACATGTGCAGTTCATCAAATGGTTCAATAGGCTGGAGAATAGGTCTATACACTCCTGTGAGTACTCGGCCGTCACTGACATCCTTTTTTCCCCCTGTACCTGGCTAATGCTCCATGTCTTGCTGCTGACTGTCTTGTTTAAAAACAAGAAAAAAGACGTACCCTGACAAACATGTCCAGCTCTGATTTGCGCCGTTTCTCCAGTTTTTCTATTTCAATCTGGCACGAGTGGCAAACATACAGGTGGTTGACAGCTGGTCCTCCTCCATACCTGCAGGGGAGCAGTCCACATTGGCACACGCAGATGCAATTGACTCAACAAAAAGGAAATTAAACAGCAACTGACTATCCCATTACTCAATCCCAGTTGGGACCGTCTACTGAATGTACCTGCTGTAAAGGTGATCCCACACATTCTGCGGCAGCATTACTACCAGGTCGTCGATGAACGCTGCTTTGTTGGGGGGCACACCTGATGAAACACAGTGAAACATCAGTCTGTGTAACATTTTAATTATGACAGTTGTGTGCAGTGCAGGATCATTTCTGGAGACATTGTGACTACTATCATGTTGAATATACTAAGAAGCTGTCAGAAAGGTCCAGAAATACATCAAATTAAGTAGTCTAAATTTCTTACCCTTAGTATCCAATATCCCGGTCCTAACATTAAAGCAGTGTTTTTATGGTGGTCAGAAACCTCATCATAAGATCTTTTAAAGGGGGGAAACAGAATATTTCTACTCTGCAAAACATATTTCTCTCTTTTTTTTCCATTTCTTGGGAAACATTAGGGATATTTTCATCTATACAAGGATTAAAAAATGTGTCCGATGCAACAATCCAAGAACAAACAATCACTCTTACATCCAAGCTGAAGCCATAATCTGTGACTGGGGAACACAAGCAGACTCTGCCTGATTTTAAGGGGCTAGAGGACAAACCTTTTTCTTCTTGAAACATGTAATAAACCATTTTTCATAAAGGAGTTGCATGCCTAAATATATATTTCTGAGTATGCCCTTGGCTATGAACAGGAAAGTGAAAATAAAGGGGGACACTTTCGGTTTTGCATTGAAAATAAAAAAAAAAAACAACAGGGCTGCTGCAACACATTCATGGTTTCACTGCATTGATATTATCTCAATTTACAGTATGGTTGAAAATATCAAATTGTGATTATTCTGACTGATATCGCAATTGCAATATCATTTGAGATATTAGAGTATATGATGATTTTTACATCAATATTCTCATTATGGTGTTATTTTTGCAGGGATCTGTACCATACAACCATGTTATGGATGTAAGGCTGTATACTAGGATTTGTAGGCCAGCACACTGCAGCATGACAATATTTCATATAAAAATGGTATTTTGACACACAATTCACCTTACAGTGTTATTTCAATAACATTTAAATTGATTGCGCAGCACTAACGTATAGCCAGTAACTGGTAACTGGAAATGAGGAGGAAACGACCCGCAGGCGCTTATTTAAAACATTCCCTGCTGCCACTGTATTCTCACAGCTCTATCATACATTTCTCCTGTTTCATTTTCAATTCCATCATTTCCAGCGCTCTCTAAATAGAGGGCAGGAAAGAAAGCAGCTTGATTGGCACAAAAGCCATTTAGAATTCTCCCCTCTTCTCGACTAAAACGAGAGAGGAGGATCATCTGTACAAAGAGATGTAAAAACCCCTTTTTGAAGTCTGCTGTGTTGCGAAGGGAATACTCTGCAGTCTTTGTCAAAGTCAAAAATCCACAGCAAAGGATGAAAGGCAAAGCTGTGTTGCGAGAAGGGCAGAACACAATGTTTCTTCCGCTAAATGCTTGTGCACAGAGCACGAAAATACAAAGGATTTCTGTTGGGGGACACTTTCACCTCTGAGCAGATTCAGTACGATGATGAAACGCACCTCCATGCGAACACAGGAAGTCATCGTTGGAAATGGGACCTGGTTCAGCAAAGGTCTTGAACTTGTTAAGCCACTGGCGGGAGATGTAGAACTGCAAAAGGCTGGGCTCCATCATGTTGAATAAACTCGACACCCTTCCACGCTCTTTCAGTGCATCTTCGTTGCTTTTCCTGTGACAGGAACAGACCCACAGATTAACCACTGCTACAACTGACTGATCAAAAGTGGCATGGAAGTTAGGAATATCAAACAGCACGGTGCATTTTTTAAAAACGCTCCACAAATAAATGCCTCTTACTTATAGAAGAGCACATAAGCCTCAGCATTCTGGACACACGATTCCGACACCTCGGTCACACTTTGGTCGTCAAATTCATACCACAGATTGTTCACGTCGTTCCTGCAGTACGCTATGTAGTGGCCACCTGGGATCAGACAAGAGGGAATGCATTAGAGCAGCATGCATGAACCTAACACGTACATGTGAAATGTGTCTACAGGCTAATGAATGCAGGACACTCCTATGTGCCAACTGAAAGGCGGATGCCCCAGTCTGAGCAGACAGAGGAGTGACTGTGCCCACTCACTGCTGGCAGTGCCGTGGTGACAGATGACTGACAGCAGGTCATAGTTGGTGGTCTGGGCGGAGCTGTCTTTGGCCAGGAACGGCTGCAGGTCTAGGCCCTCGAGCGGGAAGGAGACGTGGGTGCTTATCTTGGTGGAGAACATCAATTCGTGCCTGAAGCGCTTCAAGTGGACGCAGAGGATCTGGAGCAGAGGAACGCACACAAACGTTTTATTTTAGAAATTCAGTGTGTGAAGGCATTAGGGAAAAATAAATGGCATAAAGAGTTGTCTGTATACCTCTGGCAAACTTTGCATTTTACAAAATTTGACTCCGTTTCGTAATCTAAGAGGGAAAAAAAAAAGATGAAGAAGAGGGGCAATTGGTACAGTTTTTTTTTCAGTTGTTGTCCAGTTTGGTATTCATCAAAGTCAGAATAAGGCACTCACTTCTTGCATTTTTCACAGCTGTACATGTTGTCTCCTTGAAAACAATGAGCATACAGTTACTGAGACATCAATGTTAATGTTTGTGCTGGCAGAACACATTAACGCCCACTTGCTCACCCTTTAGTTCATCCCTGGCAAAGAAAGCGGCAAGACAATCTTGTAGCGTAACCACGGGACCCCAGAACCAACTACAAATAGAAACAAACAGAGGAGGTGCATTTGACATACAAACAGCAAAGCAGAGCTGGACTGTGAAGAATGTAAACTATACTAAACTATAGTGCACACATCGGAGCGCCTTTTTTTTACGGCCGTGTGCCATAAAACCGCAACACATCCTGGGTTTGATTCCAGCCTCGGCACCGTACCTCTCTCTCTACCTCATTTCTACACCGTCATTGGTCAGATAAAAAAAAAAAAATCGAATATTAACTGTACATATTATTAACACACCTCTTGATGTATTCCATGACAAATGAAATCCAGCCCTGCGGGGCGTAAGCTTCCCCACAGGAGCCGGCTTTAACCAGGGAGGTCTGGTGGGTGGCAGAGTGGAGCTTGGCCAGGTCTTCCTTCCCTGGGATGGGCAACGAGATATCCTGGAAGTTCTCTAGGGTCACAGACACCTAAAAGCAGAAGGAGAATACACAGACCGTCAAGCCTCATCTTTGGTCACATTCTTTATTCCATGGTTTTGTCAGGAACTATCATTGTGTAGCAATTCTTGCCACAGCACATCAAAAATTGTGACATAACAATGGATGTACAACTACATCAACAGTGTGTAGGATCATCAGAGTAGATTTTTTTCCATAACTTCCATAATATTTCTATGACCTTGAAATCACCCTCTCAGCAATCCCATTATCTCAATAATATTCACACTAACCCGATCACAGGTCAGGCACTGAACTGAGCTGACAATTGTCCCATCGAACACATCTGAGATGACACTGCGGTATTTCTTCTGGCGCTTGCTTTTTGGTGGGGAGAATGTGGTCACCGCTGTGTGAAGGCAGACGGAGAGAAATGTGAGAACAGTGTGTGAAGAATGATAGTGACATGGTATTACTTTTTTTAAGTTTTAGATCTGCCTGCCTCTGATTATGCATTAGTACCTTTCTTGTGTGCAGGGTTCAGGCTGGGCCAGCCTGAGACAGCTTTGGGCGGGCTGCTGGACATTTTGGGAATGTGTGCTTCCATGGGGATTGGACTCTGTGGTCTTGTGGAGTTAGATATTTGGATGTCTGGGAAGGAATCTGGTGAAGAGGAGGCGAAATATTAGAGAGCTTCAATACCACAAAGCTGACACAGATTATCCGAAATTTAAGTATACTGTGGAAAAAAATAAAACATGGCATCTCTTCTTCTGCATAATTACCTGACATTCGGCTTTGAACCTTGATGGCTCCCTGGCTGCTGATAATGGCCGTGGTTTCAGTGGTGGTGTCAACATCTTTGTCCATGTCCACTCCAGTGCTTCCACCCATAACACCATTAACTCCAGAGCGATAAAGGTCATTAATCATGTTCTTCTCCTTCTGCCACTCCCTGTTGGCCTGGATCTCCTCCTGCTCGGGAATCAGCATCTCAGCCTCGTTGGTGTCTTCCATCATCACGTGCCCGCCCTGCGCCTCATTATCGGCCCGCTCGCTGCTGCCGCAAGACTCGCACGACTGGAAGTCGTTGTCCGACTGACTGCGGGTGTCCTCCTCGGGGCCGTCGTCGACGGTGACGCCGTTGGAGTGGTCGTAAGGTTCTGGCAGCGTCTCCTTCAGCTCCTCGTGAAGTTGATCCATCAAGCAGCGCAGAAACTCCTGAGAGTCCTGGAGGGAATGATCACAAGTAACATCAGCTGGGCTAACAAATGAGTTCCAGCTGAGAACATTTACTGAGAACAAACGTTTTGCAGTTAATTTGGTCACAGTAGTCTATAAAAAAATGTTAATTTCCTCTTGCTGAAAAGAATTTTGAAAAAATAACGCAGCACTAAATCTTCCTCAATATAATCGAGTTTGACAGACACAGCAAAGCTTTTCTAATGCTATTTATTTTTCCAAATTACAAACAACCAATTCACCTCCTTATTTTTTTCCCTCCATTACAAAATGTGAAACCAAATGCTCATGAATGCATAGTCAAACTTAATAAACCTCAGACATCTAATCTACCCCCAAGCCAAATGAACTCTCCTTTCCCAGGAACTGGAATGTTAACTTCATTCATAGCAATGCTGGTTCCAAGGCCGTGCAGCTCAGCATGGCGTGACAAATGAATATTCCTCAGCTAACTCCTCTGAACAAACACTGGCAAACCAAGAGGAAAAAGACTCTTTTATTATTCAACCACTCAGGATTATAAATGCCCTTTTCACAGACACTGGATATAGTAGAGAAATCTTTTATATTGATAATACAATTCTGTTTTGTGTTAAGGAACCGCTAGGAATCCAATCAAACAATTTATCTTTAGTTTGTTAGTTAGGTTTAATGTGTGCGTTTGCATGCAAATGACTGAGTTAGTAAGAAGATTTAGGTCATCTGGTTGAGTGATTGGAGTTAGCTGTTTAAGCTCATGTAATTTCTATAAAGGAACAAACACGGTGGGATACAGAGTCGAGGAGAAAAAGCAGAGACTGTAAAATAACTGGGAAAACTTCATAGTCTGTTCATTCAGTTCAAACTGTAATCCATATTTTATATTCATATTTTACTCATATAACTTTCAAAGTACAGAGGTAAAAGCAAAAGGTCCACCCGTTTAGGTCCGGGCATACTGTTGAATGTGTCTCCAACCGTGAAGACGGGAGCCATGTTTTATTTACGATGAATCTGTGCGCATGCACTTAAATTGCACATTTATTTCCCCATCTGCAATCACCTACCTGCTGAGAATATCCTCTAAACATGGGGTTTATGGCTTTGATTCCCTGGAACAAGTTGGTTGGGACCACGTAGGAGGGTCTGCAACGTGACAAAACAGCATGCTTAAGTATTGTAATAAGCAATATCACAATAGAGAATAGAATGCTGCGGGGATGACATTTTTTTAGGACAACCCAGAAGTTAGCATCGCACTGGTTCCCTCGACAAAAAAACAGATGGGTTTTTTCCATTGGATCTTGCATTATTGCAGAAAATAAGCTCTGTGGCAAACACAAGTTTAGGATACTTGCACGTTTTGTTCAGCAAGATAATGGGATGATGACCAATGTATTTTATGTCCTAGAATAAAACATTAAATTCTCTTAACATTGTGTCAACCTCAGACCTTATTATTTGCCATCTAACCAAAAACCCTTTCAAAGAGGGAACTGAGGGAAATGAGGGAACAGGAAGTGCAAAAAATGCTAGCTCCAGGTTTCAGGGCTCATTCCTGTACATTGTGATGCCTTATATCGAGTTAAGGACAAAGCTGCTACAGAAATGGGATTCAAGTTTGGCTGCGATTGCTGAAGTTAATGTCGAAGCAATCGAAGAGTCATACTCTCAATATTGGAAAAGAATTACTGAATTATTAAATCAACTGCTGCTTAGGGGCAGATATGAGTGAAAAGTGCCTACCTGTTCTTGTGCCACAGGTCCGACACTAGTTTCTGGTAGCTTTTGCAGAGTGCTGGTTTCTTGTCCGTCCTCACCATGCCACCACATTCAAGAAAGAACTGTGTCAAGGGCGGGCTGTAGTGGAAAGAGAGATAATACATATTATGTCGGCACCAAACAAGCTTTTACTGACTGTCCGTCAACAGACTGAGTATCGTTACCAAAAAAACTTCTGCATATAATTCTCAAATTCTCAATAAATCCAAGAGAAGGGGTTATAATTTAGAATCTAGATAAATGCAAGATAATGCTATGTTATTATAATTGCAAATACCTTATGTTTTGTAAATCATCTCGGATCTAGTTTGTTTTTCGTTCACTCACTCACAATAAGATTCAGAGAGACTTAAGTTTAGCATTTCTAAATCATGCTGCCTGCATTTTTGATGCTTTTTTTGTTTCATTAAAGAGTTAAAGAGGTACCGGCTCATGCAAGAAAACACCACACACGGCTGAAAGTTAAAGGACATGGAAAGTAGCCGATAAAGAAAAACAGCTGAGGGGATTTTAATGGATGGATACACAATGGACAGGAATGTGTGAGACAAACTACAAAACGTATAAGGAGTGTTCCCTTCCCTTGGCAGGAGAAAAGTCCTTCAAACTGAATAATGGCCCGACGGTAACTATAAGAAGCAGCACTCACACAAACAGACATCAAAGGGAAGTTTCAGAAAAGGTCCCTCCTTTCTGCAGCTGTGTGACTCAGTTCCTCCTATTTTTGGAATGTGATTTAGATTGCAAATTCTGACCTACATCTTTTTCCACATTTTTGACTTGTATCCAGACTTGGCATCATCATGTTAATTTAAGTATTTTCTAGGGGGGTGTATTGTATTAGAGAGGAGGAAGGGGTTAGCTGTGCCTTTTTCCACAAAAAAATAAAATAAAAGTAAAAAGTAAGTAATAACACGGCATCACACTCTAGAGTGGAGACCTAATTTGAGTGACTACGCCAACAATCCAATCATAAAGATTGAATCAGGTTTGGTAATTCAATAAACAATAAAAAAGACTGGGAGAGCAACAGAAAGTAAGTAGAGTTTTATGTCTCTCATAAAAAGACATGGCAGAAAAGAAAAAAGTATTTTGGTTAAGAGTTGAGGCTCTTTGTAACAGAAGACCCTACAGGGAACTACAAAAGGCCATTTCTGCCATCTCAAATGGTGCACTGCAGCAAATTTTCACTCAGCCGTCACTCTCCCAAACGAGCGTGGCCATGGTAATTTTTTTTTCAGTCGACAAGAACCAGAAAGCTGTGAATAAAACAGCAAGGCTACTGAAAAGAAGCATGTTGAAAGTGTGAGTAGTGAAAAGTAAAATGAAGTAACACCAAAGAGCATGCGATGTCAGCGAGGTGATGTAGGGACAGAAGGCAGGTTAACGGGGGTCTCACCAGTTGGACAGGGCCTGGAGGGCAGCATTCATGTAGCAGGTGTTGCCTATGTTCTTCAACCCAGTCAGGCCTGAGGAGGACAGAACACAGGGGGAGGATTAGATCATTAAATGTTTGTACATTTGGTCAAACACTGGCACATTTATAGAAATGTTGATCAATGTGCCCTGCCCTTTAAATAAATAAATGCATGATAAATTCAATTAAATGACATTTTCATGGCAGCCAGAAAGCTTCTTACAATTTTAAAGACACCCACATCCCATTTCTGAGATAAATATTTTACAGCAGGAGTGGAAAAGATGGCTACCTGGTGTACTTTGAATCAGATACTGTGGCAGAAATAGTCCCTTCATCTTATACAAGTGTTTTCAAAGACAGCAAAGGGCCTGTCCTGAGACAAAATCAAGGCATGGCAGTCCAACAGTTATTCTTTGTCTTTTTTTTTCTATGTGGGTTATAATCATGCTACGTTTTGAAACTACATTTGCCAAAACTCTTTGGACAGCTTAAACAGAAAGTATTATGTTCAGGGAGTTACACTGTTGGCTACTAAAACTACATTTCAGCAAACCAAATTAGCTGTGAAAAGGTTCCTATTTACCCCAAAAAACAAAATGATTCTGTATGATTTAAGCAGATTCATGATGTTTATTGGCAATGGACATCAGAGATAATAATCTTGGGAAGTATAAGCCACACTGGATCCAAACATGTATCCAGTCCGTGTGTTCAGATTTGAAGTCATGACTCGGGGCAGTCAGGTTAAAGCAGCTTAATTGCCTCAGAGTTCCTAAACCTCAGCTCTTATGTGACGAGCCATACTCATTAGTCTTACAGAGGTTATTTACTCCACCGCTTGATCATATGATCTGTATTTGTGACAGAAATAACCGAGGCGGTGACTGGTGCCAAGGCCTGAGCCACACCACATGGGGTTTAACACAACATATGCCATTTGATGGAGCCTGTGTTTGTCTCACGGCGCCGAGTCAAAACATTATTTGCATTGGTGGCTCCAGTGGGACTGAAGCACTCAGCAATGAGATGTAAGGCTGCATTCACAACAAATCAGGCATTGCAGCGAAAACGCCCGTCTTCCAATTCATGTGAATGCGTGTAGTGCGTTTGGACTGTGGAGGTGGGGGGAGCAGGGGATTCTGGGAAGAAAGACAGCAGCCTGCAGCAAAAAAGTTGTTACAGAATCGAGTTCTGGGGAAAAGCAATCTGCGGTGACCAATGACGTTAACTGTGATCAGTGGGCTCATCTAAAGGTTCGATCACATGAGTGTTACTGAAAACGGCTATTTAAGTGAAACTCAAATTTAAACACAAAGACACACACAGCAATGTGTGATTTAGGGTATATCAGCCTTAATGCTAAGTTCAACCCACTGAGTTTGTGGCTCTCTGTTGCCTAAGTTTTCACAGTGTGTCTGCCAACATCAGTGCCAGTCAGCTGTTAACAGCAGCATCATTGGACAAAACGGATACGGATCACAGTTGTGCGTAAATCGACTGCGAGGCGAGGTGTTGGTTAGCCACACTCCTTTGAAGTTAGACAGGCTCTTATTCAAATATGACTCTGTACTTTGAACTACTCCAAAATAGTGATTACTGTGAATTGAGGTTTAACCTCCAAATCATCCACGCAATATTCACTGCGAGGCTAAATCCTCACTGCAGCAGCACTGAATCCAAGCAGCGGCCCTTTCTGCATGTCATCCCCATCTCTCTCCCTCCTTTCACCCTCACGCCGTCCTATCCTGTCAATAATGGCAAAAAGGCCTCACCAACTTCAAAAGTATGTGGATTTAATTATTTAAAATGGCAATATAGGCAGGAAAAAGTCATATTTCTAGTTGTTTTTCAATGTATTTGTTAACTTTGTTGCTGATATTTTGTGGGAACAACTACCCTTGTATCAACAAGTGAAGTGTAACAAACACTCTAGTATCACTAGTGAGAGCATTGCAGTTGTTTCGATTATTTTCGTTGTCAGATTTCTGTCCAAATAAACATTAATTTTGTGTCAACATGAACTCATCTGCTGTGTAAGCTGACCTCTGGCACGCAGTTCATCCTCCTCCTCTGTCTCCATGTCCAGGTCTTCACAGCCTCCATTAGGGGGCACTCTCAGAGAGGTTGGGCTCCCAGGGGCCCTGTTGTTCTCCTGAAGCAACGGCACGGCGGCACACACAGACCTCGTCATAAAACTCTTATCTAATAAATGAATAACTGCATACAGTTTAACTGTCACTCAGGATAGACTGGTGGAAGTTGTTATTGTACTGCTCTGATACGCCCGGAGAGCAGATAGAGTTGTGTAACACAGTGAAAATGTGGTCCTGCAATGTAAACACGTTTATTAAGACAACTTTAATGTTGGTTTTATCCATATTAAGGAATTTTGAGGTATTTGAACAACGTTGCTACAGTTCAACACTAAACAAACTACATTGCATAAAGCATGTAGAGAAAATGGAGACGATAAAATGGAGGGGAACCTGGCTCTTACCTGTCCAGCTTTCTCTGGCGATGGGAGGGGTTTGCTGTTGGCGTGGGGAGAGTGAGGACCAAGTTTACGCTCCAGGAACACCTCCTTGCCGCAGGCGTAGCACCACACTCGAAGCGTGGTCAGGTTCACCGTAAGGTTGTGCCTCGTCTCCTGTACACAAATTGGTGAAGGAGAAAAAATAAAATGACTAAAAGTCCGAACCAACAAAGGGAAACAAGTAGACGGTGTTAATATTTATCCAAGAACAGCTGGTAAAGCAAAAGTGCATTTTCTTATCTATGAGGTGCTTCTTAATCTTCAACGCAATCAAATAACAGCTTGCTTTTGCTCTTATATAACAAAAATAGGTATGCGTGCTGGTGGCTATGCCTGCCTATTTCTGTGCTGCATAAACAAAGCTTTTCTGGAAGATTCTTGACTGCAACACAGCAGCTGAAGAAAGTGTATTCCTTTGAGCAAAATTAGTTTTCAGCCCAAATATGGTAATGTCATATCCAGTCTCTGTCTCTCCTAGCAATCTGCTATTATGTAATGTATATATTGTATGTATGATGTATAACGCTGACTTAATGAAAATGTAGGTGACAGAGAATATGCAATTAAAGTAAAATGTCTACAAATCTGCACTAAAACTCACAAAACACAGCCCTGTCTGCAACCAATTTAATCACAGTGCAAACCAAAAACGGACTATTAAGTAGTACAATTTTACTCTGATTTGAATTTTTCTTTACCTACTCTGCAACCACTTCTCATTTCGATTAAATTACCATTTACAATCATGCAGGCAACGTATTAAGGCTGCAGTTAACACAAATTGTATAATGTATAATACTGTCAATTAATTGTTTGGTCTATAAATCTCCAAAACCAAACAGCATTCACTTATTTTAACACAAGAAAAAGAAATGTCGTATGGATTGTATGGATTCGGCTGTGTGAGTAATGACTTAAAGACACTGAGAAAGCACTGACAATGACATTTCTCGGAGGTAAACAAAATCAACCTCCTTACCCTCTGAATAACAAAACCAAAACCCCAAATACACTATTAAAATTAGATTTTCAAGATCTTGGACACCAGTTCTGGGCTGAATGTGGCATGTTACAGGTTGAGCTAGAGGCAGAGCCGGGGGGGTTGCAGTCAGGCAGACTTTTGCTGCTGTGGAAACAAGGCCGTGTTCTGCTGACCCACTGCTGCTCTGACAAACACCAGCACCCTGGCAGGTCGACGAGACACTGAACGTGAGCAGCAGGAGACCAGCAGAGCCTGCATTATTCATCAGGGCTGCATTAGCCTATACACAGCAGGGGCAGAGACAAGCTGGCAGAGAGGGCACATCAGACTGAGCATGGCCATGAAACTCCCCATCTTCAATCATTTATGAGGGGAAGTATAGCAGGTAGGGCATGAATAACAAACTGGATTTATAGGGCCTAGAGGATGTTTTTACCAGCCCACATAATTATTTGTATTATAATGAACTGTTTGTAGCTTCCTAGTCATCATTTGTTATATTAATTTACACCTTGTCAACTAAATGTTCAAAATCATCACTTAAACTTGTATTTTGTATTCAAGAGAGATAAATCCTCACTGCTCTTTCTGCACACACAGGAATTTAAATAATGTAAAACCTGCCTGTTTGTGTCTGCAGCTCATATAGAAACATTCAATGTTGTTGAAGCACCAGCTTAGATTCCACATCTGCTTCAGTGTGTGATCTTCTGATTAAGGTGGTGCAGTTGGGTCTGGTTTTGTCTGCAAAACCATATCAAGTCTCGTGTCTAGCCTCTCAGCATTCAGGACATTGCTGATCGTAATCAAAAAGAAATATTGAACGCCAACAGCCACTATTGTGTTCTCACACAGTGATTTTGCAAGTGTTTGCACAGATGCATGTAAAACTGCTCGAGAACCGATTATGAAATGTGGTATTTTCAGAGGACTATTTGTAGCCAAAAAACAGCTTCAAGGCTATGGTAATATTCCAATCCTTTATGTGCAATATGAAGAAAGATTGCCAATGTTTGCCATTGGCTGTATGTGCTTCAGAAGTCCATTTTGATGCATAATGATGTTTGAAATGCAATCTCTGTGTAAGTACTAATTACGTGTCCAATTTGTGATCAAAAGTACATACAGAAGTGGATCTTCAACCTCTGAAATGAGCGGATCAAAGTACAACTTTCAACTAGCCGCTTTGAAACAAACAGTTGCTCACATCAACTTGCAGTACAGTTTGACTGTCAGAGGCACCTGATCCATCCAACAGCAGTCTTTCTCATTGCATAGTCAAGAGATAAAAATGTTGCCCTCCCCTTAGGGCCTCCAGAGCACTAATTAAGCATGGCGTTCATTCTGACAAGAAAAAAAGAGGAGGAGAAAAAAAAAACCCAAAAGGCAGCTGTCAAGCTTCACAGAGATGTCCTGGATAAAGAGATATAAAACTCACTAGCGATATCATTGAAAAGTCAGTCCACTAAAATGAAATCTCTTTAACACCATGTGATGTAGCTTCCATCTGTGTGGAGTACACAATGTTGAGTAGGTCTGCACATGAACAAGCACTTTCCAGACAATGGTTTGATTAGCTATGCAGATACTAATATTGCTCCGTCTCTGCTTCTAACCCCACTTGGGCCAGGCGTGCTGGTGGAAAAGCCTTAGTCAACACTGGGACCACCAGAGGCTGAGTAAAGCTTCAGAGCAGCCAGGAAGGGCAGATACTGTAACCATGGTACTGAAAGTGCTACTGAATCTCCCTCACATCCCAGAGGAGTGGCAATTAATAATGGATGATCCACCACTGAAATTGCACTGAATGTGGAGGTGTAGGCAGACAGAGCTGGACTGGTGGTTTTTAACAATGCATGCACTTCGAAAAGCTAAAAGGTGCACGTGCTGGCTTTTAGATCATGGAGAGACAAATTTGAAAAAATAAAGCTGTGCTGGAGGCAGTTTTATTCCAAGTCATGGCTCCTGGGACTCTGAAGTGGTATTCCTGTCCTGTCCTGCCATCTGTGCCTCGTCTGCCTCTCCATGAACACCTCCCCTCCTTTTTCGGTTAAATCTTTTTCTCTTTTTTTTTTCCCAAATTCAACATCATGGTCAAGGCTTCAAGACATCCTCCCTTTCAGACTCATCCCTTCTTTGCTCTTTTCTACACATTTATTAATATTTCGCTACCAAAAGGCTTCAGTAAGGTTTGAGGGCTCTCACCTGTGAGTGCACAGTGCTGTGGTCGGTGTGAGATTCTCCACAGCCTACATAGGCACAGCCATTCTGGACAGAAAAACAAACAGAGAATGATGAAAATCTAAAACAGAAGCTACATATTTCTTGGGGGAGAGTTGTGGATGTTGTACATCAAATCAACAGATTTGTTGATGTTTTTTTAGAGCATTTTTGAGCTTACCTCCAAACATGCCCACAAATTTGGTCCTCCAACTTTACAGTCTTGGCACTGACCCTAGAAAATATGAAGACGGAGTTAAAAAAGTAAAGTAAAGTAAAGTGATACAACCCTATTCAGGGATTCTGCAGGTCCTATGAAGGTAAGGTAAAGATTTAAGATTTTAAATCCTTTGTAATAGCACGTAGAATGCAATTTAAGATGAATGTCTTTATCATACTGACCAGAGAAACAAAAGTATGATGGAAATAGTTAATCAAATGAATGCAACCTGAAACTCCAATTGACAGGAATTGAACAGCTTCCTGTGTGCACAATCCACTATCAGACCAATCATACTTTAAGCTAATATATGTCTCCTGAAAGGCAGCAGTTAGCATCAGATAGAAAAACATTTAACGCTAACATTAAAGCCTACAGCAGTCAAAAAAACATAATAAATTGAAATTCAAGTTTTCACAAATATATTATAATGCCTTTTTTAAGGAGACCGAATGCAATATTTTTGTGAGTTTTTAAGATCTTAAGATACCCTGTTCTGAATTTTTTTTTTTTTTAATGAGGGGCAGTGGACAGGGCCATGATGGAAGGTCACTCACATGGGATTTCTGAATGAGTTCCTCCTTGGTGATCTCCCCCACACAGTCCAGGTGGGGGCAGTCACAGCTGGACACTGGCGGCATCACTCACCCACAAGTCTGAGAGAGAGAGAGAGAGAGAGAGAGAGAGAGAGAGAGAGAGAGAGAGACAGAGAAATAGAGAGAGAGAGAGAAATCACAGTACTTTTAGTCAAGCGATCTTTTAAAACAGTGAAGCACTTCTTGTTTAAAGAGGATGTTTGATCAACCCCACACCTGATACTTGATAGAGTAATAGGAGATATATCCAAAGAACAGCAGAAGGGAGAAGTAAAACAGGCCACTGTAACCTGAGTCACCACCCCATGACATTAGCTTTTTTTGTGTCTGTACATTCCACTTATTATCAGCCAAGCAGCTCATCACGCCACTTCTGTCAACCACTCGTGTGGAACAAGCGCTGCCATAAATGATTTCTGTGATGACAATGCAAAAAAAAAACAACAACAAGAGACACAGACAATTAGACATATGGAGTAAGAATGAAAATTTCATGGCACGATTATCCTGGCCAAAATAATTGGAATTCCGATTATTATTCTGATAATCATCAAATGGCACTAAAATATACTGGTATCAAAACAATCAAATAAGTTTATCATAAATCATAGTTTCCCTGCATTAATAAAGGATAATCACCACCACTGATGGCAGCAGGTTGATTCCTCTGCAGTGGTACCTGGAGTCCTGGACCTGTAGCTGCAGAGGCAACTGTACCTGGCTGTAACTATGGATTGTTCAGAGGAAGCAAATTATGATAATACGTTAAGTGTTACAATTATGCTGAGCTTGTCTGAGCTTTTAACATACAGACAAGATATCTATCTAATCCTTTCTAATTTGTGGGGGGGAAAGCAGTTTCAAACCTTGTATCAGATTACATTGGGTGTTGGGAGATTTCTAGCTTAGTGTTTACATTTGTTCCCATCATAAATAACATAACATCTTTATGACAGACTCCTGCTGGGCTTGTTTTTTTCAGTGGGTATGAAAAGAGGAAGAGCTGCAGCTACCAGACCAAATGTATAAAGCTCTGTACAGTGGGATAATTGGAAAAACCACTGGAGGTTTCGGTTATCAGGCTTCTTGGAAAGGCCACAGACCCATCTCCTTTTCTAATGGAACCAAGGCTCGTGCACTTCTTCATATAGCCCTTAAGGGGCTGTAACACCGCCGCACTGTAACTTGCCACCTTTGGTCGTTAGGGCAGTTGCTGCGTGGCGGTGTGAAAGCAGCTTTAGGGGAGCAGGGGATTCGCTTGAAGAGTGAGAAAGGGCTGTGGCTTGCTTAAATCCTCTCAATCAAGAGTTCCCAATTTGAAGAACTGTTGCATCATAAAGCGAGCAAGTATCTAATTTATCTGATACAAAATTATACAAGCAGGGTTTGATCAATGACACATCTCAGAGGAAGAGGTACATCTGTCAAATCAAAGCATCTTTAAGAAAAGGCAGCGAGTAAAAGAAAATGTAAGGAAAGAAAACAGGAAATATAGTAAGCAGTTAAAATCTATTGGCAGCTTTAAATATTTCACTCGTTATCTATACTGTCTTAAATGTGAAATAACACATGATCATAATGAGCAACTGTCTCTGTCTGAAAAGGCCTAAAACGTGTCATAATACATATCTGTCACCCATGACACCAGATGATTGTGCTTGTGACCACTTTCCTTAAGGCAAGGTGACAAAGTGTGGACTTTGGTGTCACATATATATATTTTCAGGTCCACCCAAAGTATCTGTGCTGCATGTGATTCAGCACATTTCAACCACATTACCAGGCTAGAAACCACACAACCTCAGTGTCACAGCATACAGACCTTCTTCAGAGCTTAGATGCATAGATGGGCATCAATCAAACATGTAAGACAACCGGTATGAGCAATTGTATGAGGAAAAGCACCAAAGATATCACATCTGATATGTAGTTTGTTGACAAACAATGCAAATAAGTGGATGCAAACTGATCCTTAGTCAAAGTTCATGTTTAGTCTTGTACAAGTCAATGTGGCGTTTTCCCTCACCACAACAAAGCTTATCAATTATGCAAACTGGTTTAAATAATGCAGAGCTTTTATTATTTAATAGACTCAATTCAAACAAACTGTTAAGACACGGGGTAATCTACAGTTGGATTCGTATAAGAGGCTCATATAATTGCCTTAAACTGTGGATAAACGGTACTTTCAGTCAAGCCTAGACAATATCCCGACTCATGCCCCATCACAAACCACGCTCGCCCTTTCACTGTCTTCGCAAACAAGATAATTATACGCCGGGAGGTTTCATTCGCCGTACAGGAGCGGTACAGGCAGGGTGGGGCGTTGACCCAAACCAGGCAGGGCACGTGAACCCGATGTTGCCAGTTCCGTGCTGTCAATTTAGACGCTAAATAATACTGCTCAACACCGGAAGGCACGCAATTCTTAAACATAAGTACCCTAATAACATAACTTAGAAAGCAGAACATCCACAAACTGGTATTATTAGCCACCGCGTAGAAAACGTAACGTTAGCTGGCAACAAACGACATTTTTAACTAGCTAGCTAGCTAGCGACTGATTTCGGTCAGGTTTTCAACTAATAGTCCATTCTATGGAAGATAAAGATATGTGGCCTTGGCCTTGCCCACTGCTCAAATTGAGCTGTCAAAACCAGGCGAGGCGTTGACAGCGTCACAGGCTGAATAGCAATCTTTCGCTATTAGCTTTAGCCTTTTGGCCAGTAATTGCTCATCACGTTAACATTTTTGTTTTTTTAGGCTAACCAAACACCCGTAATTGCGTTAAAAGCAAGCAGTGGATATATCTAGTCACGTAAGAGAATACCAGAGATGGTTTGCTACTGATAACCATCTCGCTACTGACATGCTATAGCTAATGTTAGCCAGCTAACGCTCCTGTATTACATGATCACTTGCTATCCTACAGAGACTACACCGGAGTCAGGAGACAGCTAGCTAGCATACAGAAATAATATCAGCCCAGTTCCTTACCTGCACGATAGAAAAAAGACACGGCTTGACTGAGGTTTATCCAATTGTACTTGATGTGTTACATAGAGTTCAGTGTGGTTTTAAAGGCATATTTTCAAAGGCAACCCTTCACATTAACGATAACCGTTCCTGTCCCTCAGCGTGGTTGCTAACGTTACAGTTGGCTCCGCCCCTTTCCGGTCTAAAGAACACATAAACCCTCCCCATCCTACTGTAAATGCCACAGTTGATTTTTTTTAATGTACGCTTTTTATATTTAAACAGCTTTCGATTTTTATTATATCACAAAGAGCCCAAATATTTTGCAAAAAAATCATTCGTTTTAAATGTCACCGAAAGAAATGACATACGAGCTAGTGTAAATAACAAGTCTAAATAAAACTGTCAAGATGTGAATGAGATTAAATAGCCCACGGGTTTCTGTAAAAATGATTCCTTCATAAATTAGGAATTGGTGGGCTGTGGAAAAAAAGTGGTGATGAAAATGATAAAAGCCACACACAGTAAAAACCCATCCCAGGCGCCATCTAGCGAGTTCAGTTTATTTTGTGATATTAACAGACAATAAATACTCTCTACAGAAACAAAACATTTCCAATATACTTGTAAAATAAGCTACTTATAAACATAATAATAATGCATCAACGTCAATACATATCCAAGTAAAATAGTGATATACATACATTACATGTTAGTGATAGTAAACCTACAAAATCTTCCTATTAACATCAAAACGTGTTTTGTTGAGTAGTCAACATAATTTTAAGAGCCCTATGTGTTTTAGTGATATGTATTTAAATGTGTTTATTTTTTGGCTGGCATTAGGAAAACACAGGTAAGTAGTTCATAGGGAGGATGACATAAGCCTTGGAAATAGTGAATAGAAATAAACAATACTTCAAAAAAAAACAACAGACTGATGACAAGGATGATAACAAAAAAATTGTTATGTCACAGTACGTCTTTATAAGATAATTTGTCATAATTTTGCCTGTCTGCCTCAAAATCATGACATAAGAACAAATTTTATCTTACCAGTATATGGCTACAGAGTCAAAAGGTTGGCATTTTCAATAGGAATTATGTCAATCACATACATGAGCTAATAAGTAATTTATCATACTTTTTTAAATGAAAATGATGGGATACAAAGTCAAAGATATTAGATAAGTAAAAATTATTTAAAATAACAATAATATTAATGAAAAGCCTAAGTCAAAAGTTTGAGCTGATGAGTCAAATTGTTAGTGTTATATATATAGTGAAATATATTGTAATAAGTCAAAATGTTGACTTTTTGAGAAGTATTCATTTTTGGGATGTAAGTCAAAATCCTTAATTTGACTTGATTAGCACCTTAAAAGGGACATTACATAAATCGAGGGTCATGGAATGAGTGCATGAATGTTGATTTTATATTTATATAATAAACAACCACCAGTGTGTACATTACTGTAAAAGCTAAACATGTGTAAATATTTGTAATACTGCGAAAAAGCCAAGAGAGGGCGCTGAAACTCCACAAAGACGTCGCGAGCAGTGCTTTTATTTTGAAAGTCACTCTAGATGAGCGCGGTACCGCTCAAGTCCTTCACTCGGCAGCAGCTGAGGTCAGCTGGAGGACCGTGAGAACCACCTAACTACCGGGACCAGGGTCTGTGGAGGAAACCTCTAAACGTACTGGTGATTTCATTCATACTTTCAGATTGTCCTATTCGGTCAGAAAAGAATCCCCCACGTTTACCAGCAGTTTAATTCCAGCTCGTTTAACGAGTTATGCTAACGCTGTTAGCTGTTATTAGCCTTGTAGAAAAGTTAGCATTAGCTTCTCTGCCAGGCCAATAACAGTAGAGTGTTCCCTTTTTCATACCATATGCTAATGCGATTAATCTGTTTCAGAGCTCGGGTGCTACTTGTATTCATGTCCACGTCTGTGTGCCTAAACATTATTTGAAACGTGACAATTATTATTTTTATTTGGGAAGATGTTTTTTTGCAGTGTTGCTAGTGAATGAAGGATATAACTTTGGATATTCCAGTCCTATCAATCTCATGATAAAGCAAATGTATTTTTATTAAACGGGTGAATTATAGTGTTTTACACTAGGGGGAAGCAGTAGAACAACATTTAAAACGTGCTGAAAAGGATAATGCAATCAATCAAAAATAAAATATTTTAAATTCAATCCCATAATTTACAAGTTGACTAAAAAGAATACACTAGAAACAGTGATATTTTTTCTCAAATTGAATAAAGTACATGCAGTAAAGAATTGATGTAACAGCCATTTGCTCTCTTTTGTAATTGTTATTAAATTCATATAAAATGAATTGTTAATGAGTCAAAATGGATAACTTTAAAATAACTTTGATTTATCAGAACGTTTACTAGAATGCTGGTGGTCTGCATGCACACAGGTAAGATCCCTCCCTGCCTCTTCAGTATTTTCATTGTTTACTTGTCAGGAGCATATCCACATTTTTAGGCGCTCTGTCTGTTTTTCCACAAAGTCCCATGCAAACTATCCCTCGAAATGTGACATTTCATTCTGGTTTGGGAACTGGAAATCAGTCGGCTTTTGAAGAGACACAAACACTTGCGTTACATATTGAGCGTCATTAAATGTTTGAGCCGAAGAATCCTCATTCTGTCTGACTCAAACGGGATAATCATCCATGTGATGGGCCACACGAGACTCACGTCTTGTGCAAACTTTAAATGGATGTTGCGTGATGTCTTATCAGCTAGATCCACAGCAGCTTAGAAGGTGTGGTCCTATGGTGAGAGACTTTATTTTGAAAAAAAAAAGCAATATTATGTTGAAATTCCTTTTGAGGGTGTGCTGATTATCCTTTAAATCAGCGATTGACTCATTTGTGTAACAGTTCTTTCATGATGGAAGTAACAATGAATAGTGGTTGAACACATATAAGGTTGATTAGCCCTACCCTTCTCCGGTTAGGCAAGCGTTGCTACTTGCACGTACTGTATGTGAGAGGCTTTATGTAATAACGTCATTATATCCCCTTCTGAGCCTCCAAGGTTAAATCCTTGCATGTCATGCCCCGCAGCTCCAGCAGAATGGTGATGAGGACAACAGCGTCGCCAAGTCATGGATAGATCGCCACAATGACACATGAAACCCTCACAAACTCCCAGCTGTCTGTCAAGGCAGCTGCCCTGCGCATGGTGGACCTGCCGCTGTCCGTGTACGGCTCTCTGGCACAGGTGAGGGTGTGTTAGTGCTGGGACTTTGTCACCAAGAGTTGTCACTGTTGTCTGGTTCTTTCCCCCTTCCTTATCTCTATTGCAAACATTGTCTGTGTCATTTGTTTCTACTTGATTTGTTTGATTTTTATATAAAAAAGTTGCTCCAAAGTTGGTAAAGCTTTATTTATTAGCTACTAACCTGCTTCTTGCAAAACTTGTGATATGAGAGATATGCATTTTGGTATTTGTGGTAAAACTCAACATACCATTTTCCAAAACTCAGTTATTTTCTCATGTTTACAAAAAGTATCTCAGATAGTGTCTAGACTTGTATCATAGCTGCCATCATCCAGTGAAATGTGAATCAGAGGATGTAAACACAAGTTGCTCATTCTTAGAAATTGGCAGCACAAGAACTAGAAACACAGGGACCCTTTTTTCTGGGGGAAACTTGTAGTTGGCTTTCTTTTAACCAGTTTAGTCAGATGATGCGTTTTATGTTACTCATGGCGGTGTGATCATAAATGCACGTGCATGAAGCAGATGGAGTTGTCTGATTGAATTTGGCACAAGGCCATTCAGTGCTCCCACTAAGCCGGTTTGGAGAGCCTGTTTAATGCGTGCAGTACTACGATGTGTTTGTGGGAAGACGACAGCTGAGCTCGATGTGAGCTGGTGAAAAGGTGCGAATGGGTTTATTTGATACGTTGCAGCCAAAGATGAGTGCCTGACTTTCTGTGAGCAAGACTATTGACTGTGCTGTTAGGTGCTGGGCCTTCACATCAGGTCATTATACTTGTGTAGTAATGTTTCTTTATGGATATTTTACCAAACTAAACGCCAAAATGTTTGTATAAAAAGCCACTGAAAGTTAAATATATGTTTTTCAGGGCACATTTCAAAAGGGGTACTTCTAATTATAGATGAGGACATGCTTGTTTGTTTGTGTGAGCTAGGGGAAAGTGAGAATGAGGTTCACTCTTTTTGTTCTACTGCCCTATGACAGGAAAAGTTGTGTACTTTTTGTAAAATGGCCTCCAATCATGTTGATTTTCTCTTGGCTTGCTCACTATGAAAAACTTGAGCTTCAGAAAGGCAATCTTTCATAGCAGAATGCTCAGGAGAGTTAAGTAGTCATTTTATAATATAATTAAACACATTTAAGTCTTGCAAAGCCATGAGGGTTGGGCACTTGGTGTGCATGCCACTGAAATAAATGAACTCATTATAATGAAGTGCACAAACAACTAAGACCAAACTTTGCATATGCATTTTTCACCTGTTTGTGTGTGTGTGTGTGTGTGTGTCTGTGTGTGTGTGTGTGTGTGTGTGTGTGTGTGTGTGTGTGTGTGTGTGTGTGTGGCAAATCCTGTAGTTGCAGGTACAGAAACAGCAGGGAACTAACTGCTGGCTTGTAACATTCAATAATCCCATCCCATTAAAAATAAGTCAATATTATGGCAGTTGTCATAGCTCCAGACTCGGGAATGTGCGACAGCGGGGTGAGGATGGATGGTCTCCCTAGTCGTTCAGTGTATAGACAAACAGAGGGGAGGTACGGATGCTATCTGAAAATGATTCTTTAACATTTGGATGACAGGCTAGTCCTGACCCCTGATGTTCATTGGATCCCTTTATTGCTGTAAACTCCAACAGTCCCATTAGTGTATCGCTGCTTTGCCTCTTTCTGCCTTCCAACATGGTGTCTGCTTCACTACTTTAACTAGTGAGGTCCCCAAACATGTCTCGCAATCAAACAATTTCATATAAATATACAGTTTATTTCTGTCTTAATTCAAAGCAGCTATGCAGGTTGTTTAATTGTCTTTGTTCCCAGTCTGTTATCAGTTCACATAACAGGTTTTTTTTTTACTCCCACAGTTAGGAAAAGGGGTTTAATCATTTCGTAGCTTGGTCCAATTACCTTATTATTTTTCGACTAACCAAATCTGCTGCAAAAACGTATGTTTAAGATGTATAAACCTCTAACTTGAAGCGTTTCTCCCTCTACTTGTGCTCCAGGTGAGCGTCAGCACAGGCACCAAGAAGCTGGTGGCAGCCGCTGCCTTTGGCGCCGTCTCACTCCTCTTCCTCGCTCGCCGCTTCCAGAGGAGGAAGGGCAGAAAGAAGGCCGGGTGGGAGCAGGCTGGCTTCGAGTTTGTCTCGGCAGAGAACGGTAAAGCTTCCTCTCCACTGACAGGAAGACTGGCCTGGGACCTGCGTTTAGTACGTTAGCCCAGACGCTGGTTTGTGATGTAATCGCATTGACGTGTCGGGCTCTTCTGTGTTACTTTGAACTGTAAACAGCAAGCTCCAGATAAATGCTTCACCTCTTTCAATCTCCCACAGGAACATGTACCACTGATAAGAGTCCAAGAGAGATTAACAGCAATGCAGGTTCAAATGGAGTCAAATGAGCAGTTGGCAAAGGAAATTAAACAGTTTTTTTTGTTCTTCTGATCCGATCCGATATGATCAGAACCCTGCGTATTTGATTGACAGGAATGTATATTTGTCAAGACAATTCTGCCAGGAAGGCAATGAATTAAAGGAGGTGTAATCCCGCCACATGCTTATGTTGTGTGATCTCCTGTATTCTGATCTTTCTCTCATCTTTATCTACCCAGATAACACCAGTCAACACATCACTCTCTCCCTCAACTCCAAGAATGGCTACTCCTCCGGTCTGCTGCTCAACGCAGGAGACTACAGGAAGCTGTCCGGGTCTCTGCTGAGCCTGGCCTCGGTAGGACAACCACATCCTTTTAGAGTGTTATTAAGTTATTTAAAACGCATTAATATGAACCAATAATAAGGAATGTGTCTTTAGAAATAAATATTCGTTTAAAAATGGATGCGATCACGCCTTCTGATGACTTCTGTCCAAAACCTGTTAAAGAAAGATCATATAGGAAGATTTGCTGACTGAACTGTGTTCTTCTTCTTGTGTCTGCAGGTAAAAAGCATGAACTCGTCCAGCAGCAGCACATGTGCAAATGAATCCACCTGTTGGGACAGAGCAGGAGAAGCTGATATCTGCAGCGTGGTCAACTTACCCGTCACCACACCTGAAAACCTGTACCTCATGGGTGAGGAAACGTCCACACACTGTCCAGTTGACTTGAAATGGCGCTTCGGAGTGCTACGATCGTTTTTGCCGAGGCTCAGAAGTTTGTGCGCTTTGCAGGTATGGATTTATTCGAGGAGGCTCTGCGGCGGTGGGAGGAGGCGCTGACGTTCAGGAGCAGGCAGGGCGAGGACGACGATGCCAGCTGTGAGGACGATGCCAGCTGCGAGGACGATGCCAGCTGTGCGTCCGTCAAAACGGGAGCTGGAGACGCCATCGCCGAGCAGAGTATGGAGGTGAGTCAGACGATGCTTTTAAGATGTTATGAAATGGCTTGCAGACCGTCCTGTGTACCAGAGGAAGGTAGAGAGGAAGGAACTGCCCACAAACACTGCACTCCAGATTCCATATAATAACAGTAATAACCAGCAACCCACCGGTGTGTCACAGAGCTTGAATTGTGTAACAGCTAACTCACTGGCCCTTTAACCTGGATTAGTGCGGATGGGTAATCTTAGGCACCCAAACATACGTCCAGTCTGCTGTCGAGGATATCCCCGACTCACTTGAGCCTCTTTAGGAAGCTTATTAAGAATTCAGTCACGAGAGATAATCAGGAAACAAACAAAAGAGCGAAATAAAAACTTTTAATGCAAACGTTAAGTTTGTATGGCATTTTTAATGTGATTATGAAGTTAAACCTTTCTGTGTTTGTTGTTCAGGACGTCATCAGTGCCGAGTTCATCCACAGGCTGAAGTCTCTGCTGCAGAGGGCCTACAGCCTCCAGGAGGAGTTCGAGGGAGTGTTGTGCATGTCGGAGCCCTCGTCCCTCAGCAACAGCCAGGGTGAGTCACTCGGACAACGTTATGTGATTTCCATCATCAATGCAGTACAACCAGTTACAATGTGTATTCTCCTCAGCAGATAAAGTGACAGATATTTTGGCCAGAGAGGAGCTGGATGATGTCTGCCTGCGAGACAGCCTCAGCATCGCCTCCACGGACTCCTTTGTGTCTGCTGCTGAGGTGAGAGGCCTTTCGCCGCCTTTTTTCTTAGAAAAGCACAGGCGGATACGTATAAAAATAATGATTTAGTCGTGCTTTTTGAGCTTGACTCACTTTGGTTTTGTTGCCACTTTATTTCATTTTCAAATAACATCTCAAACCTTTTATATAAAGCATCACAAAGCAAAGCCCAGTTTGTTGGCAAAAATCATAAAAAAAAAATGTAATTATGAACGTACGCTACAGCATGGACTGTAAAATACTTCACATGTTCCTTGTCAGTTATCACGACAAGATGACTGAAATAGTAGGTGTGATTGATTTAAAAGTGTCCAAGAAAAGATAAATTAAAAAAATGATTCTCTTTTCATTTTTCACCTCATCAACTTAAAGCAGTTATACAGCAACTTCTATAGGTTAAAACAAAAGTAGCAATTAACAAAACACACTGTGGTTACAGATTCTGAGCTGAATTGTATGACTCCCAACGAGAATCACAGCCGTCTGAAGCATCGAAACTCGAACAATTTCACAGCGGGGGGTTTGTCTCAAATAGCTTTGATCTTTCCTGTAAGCGTTTATCTGCACTCAGCTTATCTCCTTAAGTCGCTGTGGGGGCTCCAACCACACATCCGCTGATGCTCTTGACCCATAATGTACAAAAATAACCTGACTTTTAAGAATTACTGAGTTTTTCTACAGAAGCTATTTTCTATGAAATGTTCAGGTGAAGGCCGTCGTCTTCCCTAGCTGCTGATAACTAAAGCTGCTGTATATCTCTGCCAAGATTGGTTATTAATATGTACAGCTCCCATCATAGATTAAGATAAGAAACACTCTTGTGCCTACACCTGAATTTATATTTTAAAAGGGATAAAATGGAGGTATTTATAACCTCAATGTTGTTGATGCCACTTACAAACCAGCGAGTGATGGCAGAGCAGTCAAACTGGGTCAATCATAATTATAAATAGTCCTTCAACATTCCTCCGTGTGCAACATACAGCTCTCTGTTACTCCACAGCTGTTTATTCGACAGATCTTCACACCGCTACAGCATGGAGGGACAAGTTATGAGCTCATAACGGGAAAGAGGGCAGACGTGGCTTAAGAAGTCATGATCTGTATTAATTTTAGGTGGGACAAGAAACTTCAGGTTCACCTTGGTTAGAATACAACTTTATTTTATCATTGTCAGTTTAGCTTTAACAGCAATTATTGTGGGAGCAAAACATTTATTTAACAATTACAAATACTTTGCCTCACATCTGTTTTAACAATTAAACATTAAAAAAAGAAAATCAAGTGTGTTAAGAAAGAAACAAAAACATTCAGGTTATAAAAAAAAAAGAAGTTTGTATCAAAAGGTAAAATTTCCGGATAAGAATATATTGAGTTAATTTCCCAATTGACCACATTTGAATGGCATGAATTTTGGAGGAACAGCAATGTGTCTCACTTTGGCTCACTATTTGTACCTCTGCTGTCTGCCTCTGCTTCAGCTGTCGGAGCACCGGGAACTGAGGAGCGTCTTTGCTCTGGGTCATCACCTTTTCTACGAGGAGGCGCTGCAGATGGCCGAGGATGGGAAGATCTCCTGCAGGGTGCTGCGGTAATAAACCTGTTCATACAGAGAGCCTTTAGTCCAGGAACATAACGCTGTGTGAAATGCACTGCTTTGTCCGCCGACAATTTAATCTGGTTCTCTGTGTTTGTCGTTGTCAGGACTGAGATGCTCGAGTGTCTTGGGGACGCTGACTTCCTGGCCAAGTTGCACTGCGTGCGTCAGGCGTGTCAGGTACAGTGAAACCACGGTATTCATGATAAACCCAAATGGAACGAAAGTCATGTCATAATTGGACTTGAATACACCAGAAAAGTGTGTTAACGGCCTAAAACACTCGGAGGGAATAAAATATCTTGTTGCCTACATTAACAAAATACTTGTTAATGTCACGGATGGGAACAATTACACTCATTTAAAAGCCACAGAGTAGAACTGAAATTGCCCTTGTTTTAAGCATGTTTTTGTCCTCCAGCTCATTTTGTGCGAGAGAAAGACCCGGATGTTTCTGGCTGACACGGGAAAGAAAATCCTGTCTTCAATTATAGTTAAAGCACAGAAGGTGAGACTGAAACCAGTTAGTGGATAATAATATATTCAGTGAGCGCTTCCCTTCCTAAATATTATCATTTGGTTCTCAGAGCCCAAAGAGATTCGAGGAAGTGTTCGAGGACATGATTTCCTTCGTGGAGCACACGGAGCATTGGGAAAACACCGAGGTGGAGCTGGCCACACGGGGGGTACGACTGCTGCTTCCCTTCATGATTCCTCCACAGCATCATGTCTGACCACAAAACCGGACAAACGCTCTTTCTTTGAAGGTAATAACTCTCTGTTCTCACTCTCACCAGGTGAAGCACTTGAACTTCTATGATATAGTGCTGGACTTCATCCTGATGGACTCATTCGAGGACCTGGAGAATCCACCCATCTCCATTCAGAACGTCATCAACAACCGCTGGCTTAACAGCTCCTTCAAGGAGACTGTGAGTGGACTCATGCATTACTTATTGGTAAACGATAGAGCCACAGCAGCTGGGTGAGGGGATCAAACCCTTAAAATGACTTGTAATTCTGGAAATGGAATAGTTTGACATGTTACAGAACAATAATACTCCCGGATAAGACTGCTGATTGAGTTTATAGATACAGTCCTGGTTCTTATTACTTATTTGGTGCATTCAACTTTGGACTATCTGGGCTTCTAACATATGATTTAACCTGCATGTACCTCCCAGGCGGTGGCGTCGAGCTGCTGGTCAGTGATGAAGCAGAAGAGACAGCACATGAAGGTACAAGCCCAGTAAAGTGTTCAGGACACACACACTAGTCGCCAACAATCCCTACATTTCATTTATTACACAACAACCAAATGCCTTATTTGCTAAATCCCTTCATGTGTGTCTCAGGTGTCGGACGGCTTCATCGCTCATTTCTACGCCGTGTGTGAACAGATCAGCCCCGTCCTTGCCTGGGGCTTCCTGGGACCCAAGAGCTCCCTGCATGACTTCTGCTGCTTCTTCAAGGTCGGTCTCCAGAACATAACGTGATAGTGACCTCCTGCCTGTTATCACCCTCTTCTCAATAGGATACGTACTTCTGTTGGCTTCTACTGCAGGCAATTTTAGCTTTTCATACTTTTTTTTAGTTAGAATTATATTAAAAATAAGCACACACTAATTTCGACTTGTGCAGATTTTCACAGAAAAAATAATTTAGATATTTAAGTAGAATTACATTTGTTTGGAAAATAGATTTGTTCCATGATTTAACATCACAGCATGTTAAAACATTTCTGATTGCTGCACTGAGAAGAACCAGGTAGAGCGAAAAGAAATAAACTGCATTCTCTTGAGGGAACAACTTAAGACAAAATGGTTCTTAAAGAATACCAAAGAAGTCTGAAGTTCCGGTGTTACAAATAGTATTCTATAATAAGCTTTGATTGCAGCTGCACGCGACAGTGTAGGGAAACTAAACAAAAAAAAATAAAAAAATTAAGTAAAGAAAAAAAAACTGATATTTTATCGGAGCAATTATGAACAAAATTCCATGCTAAAGGTGACATGGGTGGAATGTAATAAAGTAATACAAAACAAAACTAAAGTTCAAAAATAAGGAACAGCAACAGGCTGCCTCCAGTGCTGCATTTTCCCCCCCAATATAAATCCAAAAAGAATGAGCCCGCTCAATAAACGTACCTTCGAAAACAATGCATTACTGGAGAGTCTGTAAAGTATCTGTCCAGCTTCCTCAGTGTTCTCTCTTTTACCTCAGGATCAGGTGCTGGACTTCCTAAAGGACATTTTTGACCTGGACAAAGTGCGATACTCTTCTGTGGAGAGTCTAGCCGAGGACATGCTCCACCTGCTGCACCGGCGCTCTGAACTGTTAGTGGCCTACCTGGGAGCCGACTCCCGGCGCCACGTCAACGCCTGCACGGCGCCGCCGGTGCAGCTGCTGTCCGGCGCCCTGCTGGAGGCTCCAGTGCAATGAGAAACTGGGAAACCCGTCACACTAAGCGTTTATTCTTGGGTGAGCTCACACCAACCATCAGACTCTGTCGCGTAAAACCACTCAATCAAGGACGATCCATTACTGTAGCTTAACAGTTTCACCGCAGCCCGACATCCACTCATCCCAGCATGCTTTGTGCTCTGTATGATTAATTACCAGCTTTCTTGCCTTCACACATGGATCATTAATTCCCTCCAGTGTGGTCCTCCCCTTTTACTGTTGCCATGGCAGTGCACATTAGTTTTAAAATATCATAGCAATATTTAAACTTGCTGTGAGACATTTTGCAGTAATTATCTTTAAGTTGTAGGTATTCCACTGTGTAACTAAGGAATATGTGTTTCTGTCGAGAGCAATTTGTGTGAAAGAAAAAGGGTATTTTAGTATTTATTTTTACTAAAAAGTTGCAGGATTTATTTTTAGAAGTTGTAGTTGTGCTCATCTGCATCAGTGGATTTGTGATCAGCTTCAAACGAACAGTAGTATGAAGACCAGTGTTGTATAATAAACTATAAACTAGATGTATTTACATATCCTACTGATCAGTAATGCAAAGTCGTTAAATGTGCTTTGTTTTTGTCACAAGCACATGTTGCACTGGGGAAGCTATTGAACAAAGGGAATCTGTGTGGTAAATGTAAAACATGTAACATGCTGTTACTTAAAAGCTGTTTTCTTGACACCAGGACTCATGAACCTTCATGTAATAAACTGTATAAACGAAGGCCAGCTAATGCAGCCTAAAAGGCCCTTAATCCCAGCATACTGTCAACTACAGGATATAAAAGATGACATCACTATGATACAATCCTGCAGTTCTACATTCTTGAACGTGATGGGAGCACACTCAAGAAGCCTTACTATGCACATATTCAAGCCTCGTCTTCATCACTGAATGTCAGTCTTAAAAGGTGCAATATATTACCGTCTGCTGATCAGTCACTGCCATGTTAAGAACATGCACAACATGAAGGCTTTGAGCAGCAGTCACACACACTACCGTTGCATTAATGTTCCAAAAATGTCAAATAAATATTTTAGGAGTGACCATGTAAGTTGTTTTTGCAGGGTTTTCCTCCTATAGACCTGAAATAAAAGGAATCCTAAAATAAAACCACCATGCCTGTGTGTTCTTTGAAATAGTTTGATCCTTCGTCCTAATGTGAGGCTACAACAGTCATCAAGTGGACGTCTGACAGTCAGTCTTTTTAGTTTGGACAGTTATTTCAACATCACCATAGGTACCAGTAACTTGTAATTGGCATTTTTTTTTAATTTACAGACAATTATAAACCAAATGTAATAAAATAAAACTTATGAAAACTTAGCCAGTGTCCTTTCTGCAGTGGTGATTCTAACACATGGACCGATTCCCACTTGGTTTGTCTGTAGCCTCATTTTTTAAACAATTGGGTCCCTGGCTTTTTTAAATGGATTGTTGATAAAATATTGTTCAAAGACAGATACTTTAAAAAGAAACGGTTTTAAGGTGAATCTTGTTTTGTCTAAAAACAAAGGAAATTTTACATTTTTAATTCACTTTGTGTATAAATTAAGCAAATAAAGACTGATGAGAGATTTGTTTTAACGTCTCCACAATAAAAAAAATTAAATTTCATTGAGCCCACTGCGTTTGTTACAACTTTATTAATGAACATGGCAACATTTCAAAAATGAACAGTTGATTAAAAAACCCCCAAAACAATATATTTGATAATATACACAGCACATGAAACCTTTTTTGTTTAATTACCTCTAAAGCATGCTCCTTGTTTAGTCTTCACACCCCCACGAACTGTGTGTTGAAACACTGAGCATCTCACATGTAGAGTGAACAGCTTCAAAAACAAACTGTATAAGTGACCCTTTAACTACAGAGAAAAGTGATAAAAAACTGCTAACCCCCAAATTTTACTGCCAATAAAAACAGTGCATGTCAGTTTAAAGTTAAGTTCCTGTCCTCATCCAACTTTCTAAAGCACATTCCTATTGACTAATGGTTATTGATGAAGGCATTCAAGCGATACAAGAAACCAACAGACAACTCTAAATACACTATGGCATCATGGTTTAAAACAACATTGATCCGAGCTGAAACAACATGTATCTGTCCAACAATTTGCAATCACAGAATTTTAAATTTCATTGCGTTGCCGTTTTTTTACCTTTCACTGGAGCTCTTGAACGGTCTACGTTCAGCAGTGGGGATTGACTCAAAGCATTCCTCCTTTTGGGGACAAACTACGACGGGGCCTGATTCTATGACCTAAGTTTGCAGCGTCCTCCAACACTGTGAGCGAGAAGTGAAGGCAGCAGCGTTTCAATAGTAGATATGCACTGCACTTGAGGGCAGATTCACACCACGACAGGGAAAAAATAATCATGTATTTCACCGTTTTTTTTTAACCTAGCGGTTGAACACATTGCTAACTTCTGGCAACAGATTTGCATGGCATGCAGTTTTGATATACCAATGTCAAAATAGTCTAAATCATCAATACACCGTCACTGTCAGACTTACCAGGATGCAAAACTAAGGCCGTCAACAAATATTAAGCACATACGACGATAACATTTCCTAAACGAGCCTATGCAACAACTTTTTCTGGGTAAAGTCACTTTATGAAAAGTCAAACTTCATGTAAGAAAAGTCATACAGCTCATATCATGCAGTTCATTCATGAAAGCAGATCTTTAAAAAAGGACTGTTCATACTTTTCGTTACAACTAAGCATAAATGCATGTAAAAAAAGACACAGGTAAGCATTTCTTTGCATGTAAATTGGTCATGTCACTGGACAAAAACACCATTTTCCTTAGGTTTCGCTTACCTGTGTTATTGCAGCAGAACCTAAGGTGCAAGGTCTGGGACGACACTGCAAAGATCAAATATAATTGCACTGTTTGCCATCAGTGAACAACGCTTAGAATTAACAGCCTTTCACAACAGTGCTCATTCAGAAAATGTCATAATCAATACTGGGCTAGTCAGCAGCACTTCCACTTCTACCATTCCACATGCTCATGGGACATTTAAGTTGTAACAGCAGAAACCTAGGCATGCTAGACAGGAGTTATGCAGTACAGCTGTTCTAAATAAAAAAAAGGTTGCAATAAATGGCATTTAAAAAACCAGACAATGACACTTAGCAGGTCAGGTATTCAAAACGCAAAGAAACCACATGGCATCCATAGAACAGTTCCTACCAACAGTGTAACAGAGTGCTGACGTTCAGAAATCCAACTGGCACTGAAACGCTACCTACACAAATAGTCTAACAATCTAAGTATCAACATACTGTAAAGATTCAAAGTCTGAATGTTGTGGAGTCACAAGGGCAAATAAGTCTCAGAAACATGTGGTACAAGAATCTAGAGTGCTATTCCTCTCCTCAGAACATTTCATATACTTACCCAGAGACATGGGGAAATGGCAATATTAAACAAAAATACTACATCGTTTGCAGTTTATGAAGCATCAAAAAAATGGCGTTTCTCTCTCAAAGTCACAGTTTTGTACTTACAGTATAGGAGGGCTCAACTGATGGACGAAGACTGCTTAGCCACCCCCGACCCTACAACATCTATGTTCTTATATTGGATAAACACTAACAGAATGGGGACAGCAAAAACGATTTTTGCAATGTTTTTATATTAAAAAAACATTCTTTCAAAAAACAAATTTATACATGAGTTAGTTCGCAATTTAAAAACGGGCAAGACAAACGTTTCAATGCATTTTTGATACAGTGATAATTTACCTGACTGTCCTGGAAAAAGAACATCACAAAAATATATAACACTAAAAATATGCAACATTTCCTTGCAACCACATTTTCTGAGGAACATGTTAGAAAAAATACTTGCTTACCACTTGTCTAAACTTGCCTGTGGAGGAGGAAGTGTCTATATCATGGTAATAAACAGTGCACACTACCGCAAAAATGTCGGCAAACGAGACAAAATTAAAAAAGGAGGAGAGCCATAGCAACGCAGTCAATGCATCGATTCATGTATGGATACCAGTCAACTTTCTTATGACAAACATCTGTCTAACGCTGAAGTCAGCCAGTCATGAAGGAGAAGTAAAGAATGTCTATCAACAAGGATCTGAACCACTCGGGATCATTGCACGCACATAACATATCTAAGAGCCTTATAGACAGTTGGAGAGAGACAGGACAGCACAACTTTGCGTTAACCATTTTTGACAATTAAACCCCCACATGGCCTGCGTTTCAACCACCCCCCTCCCCCAGTAAAACAAAAACATACAGAAATTCCTCTAAACCTGTTTGGCTTAAAACCACCCCAACTTACCAACACAGGAGGTTTCAGTTTGTTTTATTGCAAAAACACAACAGGCAATAGCATTTTTAAAACTGAGATGATTTACATGGTAATGTCTACAGTTTAATAAACATGAGTTCTAACCACATTTTATGTAGATACAGGGCTGGAATGACCATATGTATAATTACCTCACTAAAAACAAAGCATTTACAAGAAAAAGGAAAACAAAAAAAAGGAAGAGGACGTGTTCGCCGGGTAATCTGCCATTTATGTGAAACTTTCAAACCAAGGAAATTTAAGATCTTCATCAAGGCGTCTGCATCCAAACATTTAACAAAGGATTTTGTTTCGACAAGGTAGCATTTACTTTATGTCCACTTCACATTACTGGCCCTGTGCAGAAGAAATACATAGAAGATACATTGCATGTTAACAGCAGAAACAGTGGACTCAGCTTCCCAAAATAAAAAGCTAAAAACCTGTTTAAGGAGGAAATAGTTTGGGTTAAGTGTGTGAAGCGACTGCAGTCACTGGAGCCTGTGAAACCTGCAGGAGGAAGGCGGGTAAAGCACACAATAATGTATTCAGTGGATGTGGAGGGCAGTTTTTATCGGGGGTGTACCTGGGGGGCTTGTGGTGCTGCACCCATCGTCTGAGGGTTGGCTGTGCCGTAGTAAGCAGCCTGCTGGCGGTAGTACTCCGCCCAGGCAGCGCTGTAGTCTGGCTGGCCTCCAGGCTGGGAGGCGGCTGCTGCTGTTGCTGTGGCCTGAGGTGCTGCTTGACCTGGAGGGTAGAACAAGAGGGAACTTGTTGGAACCACAAATAAGCTTCAGCAAAATGACCAGGTAATTAGATTATGCAAAAGCTTTACAGACGATCAAGTCTTTTGAGATAACATTTTATGAGAAGGGGAACGAACCCACCACCACTTACTCTTGGTGGCGGGACAGAATCCTTCTGCTTTTCTGTTGGGCAGCTGGGAGCGCAGCCACTCTATTATAGAGGGCTGCGAGTGGGCCACAGCTGCCCTTCAATAGTCATTCATCTCCCAGGAATTTGACTCAACTGTTTTCTCTAGTTTGGTACATTTCACATATATACACACACACGACTGTGTTGGTATTCTAAGTTTGTATTTATACCTTGTTTCTTGTAATACTCCTCCCAGGCTTTTGTGTAGTCCTGAGGTTGTTGACTCTGTTGACCTGCAAAGAGAAGGGAAAAATGTGTCAATGCATCAAAGAATTAAATAAAGTCTGACATTTGATCTTAAATGGCTTATTTTCATAACCCACAAAACAAACATGTTTCATCATTTAACTCTACACACGTTCAGTAGCAGTAACACATTCATGGCACAGCTCTGCCATCAGTGTTGATAAAAACCCTATGATCTAGAAAATAAACTACTCTAAGCTCATAAAAGGTGGTTCTGTGTCGACAGCTCAGTCCTGTAGATATTTAAGAAGTGTTGCAGTCTAAACAGCACGGGCGTCAAATGTCAAACCAAGTGGAGGCGCACTGAAAACACCCCACAGCAGGCCAGTAGTACGGTCATATACCCAGACCTGAAAAAGAACCTGATTGAATGCCCGGTCGCTGTTTAGACTGGCTTGTGTTAATAGGTGTACACTGAAACTATTCGTTCGTATACCCGTTTTCTTGTAATATTCCTCCCAGGCCTTGGAGTAATCTGCCTGTCCACTCTGACCTGCAGCCTGTGGGTCACCTGTTAAAAAAAACGCCAACTTGTAATTAGTGGATTATTTTTAGCAGCGTTTCCTCCACCTGCCTGGGTCGGGTCTGTCATCTTAAAGATGGTGGAGGAAAACTATCCTGTCCCTGGGAGTAATGTCAAATATATATTTTTTTTATTATTATCATTTTTTAAATGGTCTGCAAAAGCAACATCATTTAAAAAGGTGGAACCATACCAACGTGTTTCCTGTTAGTGACACCAGGAAACTGAGCACAGAACACAACTAAAGTAAAGCTTCACTACTCTACTCTGGTCTCAACTTCTGCTACTCCTAAAAAGTACACAGCTAATCGACAAACTTCAGTCACCTTGGCCGTTGGTTTGAGTCGTGCCAGGAGCTCCACTAGTTGGGGTCATGGGAGCCTGTGGCTGCTGGCTGTACTGGGCGTAATAGGCTGCCCATGCTGCTGCGTTGGCATCGGCTGCAGCTTTATCTTGACAAAAACAAGTTTTGTTGTAGATTTGTTGCAAATGAAAGGCAAAGATAAATCACTATAAACAGAGTCCACATCAGCTGATATGGATTCAAATTACCGAATAGGTCAGGCTAGAGGATAATCACTAACAGCAGCACTAACAGAATGTCAACTGTGGGTACTCACTGGGGTCAGGTTGTCCCTGCTGCCAGTGTGGGTATCCATTACCCCATCCCTGAGGCTGGTAAGGCGCTGGTGGACCACTGAAGAAAGAAAAAAAATAACTTAACATACTCTCACAAAAAGCTTTACAGATGAGACCTCCAAAAGGCAAATGTACTTACTGTGGTCCTGGAGGTCCCTGGTTGTATGGGCCAGGGTTGTATGGACCCATGGGTGCCCCAGGGGGCCCAGGTGGTCCCGGAGGACCGTGTGGACCTGGGCCTCCATGTGGACCAGGGGGGCCGTGTGGGCCACCCATTGGAGTGACGGGTCCCTGTAAAAAAAACAAACATCCCGGTCAGTGAACACGGTTATAAAAATACAATGTCTTACAATAGAATCTTACTCTTGGGTGTCTCACCCCAATTTTCTCCTCCACCAGCTGCCTGGCATAGTCTATTTGTTGAGGGGAGCCCCGCACTGTGAACATTTTTATGTTGGGATCAGCGTTTGGGGGAGGATTCCTCTGCAGCTCAATCCTGGCTCCAGACTGCTGGCTAATACCTTTGATTGTCTCACCACCTGAAGGGTTGAGAAACAAATATTAACAACAACAACAACTTGACCGCATTATATTGAGGTGGCAAATAAGGTTAGAGCTGTGTAAACTCTCTGGGCTCTCTGCAATATATTTCTTTATCTTAAAAAGATTAACTATACAGAAAGTGTACTTTATTATGAAAGTAATGTAATTTCAAGCACCGTATTAGAGAGAAAACCCCTGAAACTGTTTGCCTCTGGTACAATTTCTTTCATTGCCTCTAATCTGTTAAATGTTCTCTTCTCTACCAACATTGTGCTTGGTGTAGAGTGATAAGCCTGTTGTATTTAAGTCTATATATGGGTACTTGCCTTTTCCAATGATGAGGCCAGTCTTCATGGTTGGGACAGTGAAGGTGAACTCCTGTAGACCCCCAGGAGGGCCCATATTCCAGTTCCCCTGGCCACGACCACGACCTCTGCCACCACCATGTCCTGGAGGCCCGCCAGCCTGGACACTCCTCAGCAGATCGGATATGATTTCTGCTGCGTGCTGAGCCTGGTCAGGGGGCCCCATGATCTGTGCTATCCTGTCTGGTGTGCTGCCGTCATCTGCAAGGAGAAAATATACATAACATACTAAAGCAAGGAGCAATAATCAAGCTATACTTGCAGGAATGAAACACTATAGTTTGCCATTGGAACATAGTCTTCAGGTCTCAGATTAATAAGGGTTAGGGTTATACATCAGTTTCTCAGCGTGGTGCATGAGTTTTCATCACAGACCATATGCATTTTTGACTTTTTCTTTTGCAATCATCACTCACCTGGTTTAAACTGAATCCTGACACCTGTGTCATTCTGTATTTTCTTGATCATCTCCCCATTTCTGCCAATAACAATTCCCACAGCAAACCGGGGTACGGGAACCTAAACGGAGACAGCAGATGGAGCATACAGTTAAGCAACAAATTCAACCCGTTGTCTCCAAACCAAGATGAGACAAGTTACTACAAATACTCACATCCAAGCTGTCTCCGCCATTGCCTCCTCCCCCGCCATTGCCTCCTCCACCACCTCCTACCCGTGAACCATACTCGCCCCTCTGCTCTCTGAAGCCTTGATCTCTGATCAGCTCCATCACCATCTCTTTGGCTTGCTGAAGAGAAAAGAAAAAAGTAGATCTCATTACAGCACTAATTCACTGTTCTCCTTTGAGACAAATGCATGAGCAATTATATAATGGTAGAAGTGCAATGCTCACACGAGCAAGCTCACCTGAACTTTAAAGGGTTCTCCTGAAATACGGAGTGGCTTGTCTGCACCTGTATTTTGGGGTCCATCTTGGATCATGACCATCTTAACTCCAGCTCTTTCCTGTGGGTTCAAGAGTAGAATCAGAGCCCGTCTTTGCCATTTTTTTTAACCCCCGTTTGAATAACAGTCCCCGTGGTCACCATTACCAATACTCAAGCCCTGACTGGACATTCACCTGAAGGCTTTTGATGGTTTCGCCTCCCTTCCCAATGACGAGTCCGGCTTTAGAGGCAGGGACCATAATCTCCTGGACAGTCATTCCCGGGCCGTCGTTGTGGTTAAATGCTGGAGCAGGCCGCCCCTTCTCAACTATCTCAGTTAGTAGCCTCTTTGCAGCCCTGAGGGATGAAATATATCTATCATGCTGTCTGAAAAACATGACACGGACCAATCCCAAATTATGATGCATAATAAAAGTCAACTTACTGGATGGATTCTGGACCTCCTGTTAATGTAACCGACCTGTCTGGCATTCCTCCACTGTCTACAACACAGAGATGAAGCAGTTCATGAAAACATCCCAAAAAAGTACATTTTCTTACTATTACTGAGATCCATAATAACAGATCTAAACTTACCAGGTGCAATCTGTATCTTACATCCAGACTCCTGCTGCAGGCGTGATATTTGTTCACCTCCTCTTCCAATAACTAGAAGGGGGGGGAAGTGTGTTACATTAAGATTCAATTCAACACCACCACCACTCATCTGCTTTTGCTGATTTATTGAACTTACTGAATCCAACCATTCCATCTGGAACCTTGAATTCCTCCGATATTGACCTGAAAACAACAGAACAAATCAATGTGAGCTTTGCAATCAATCACAAAAAAATTAAAGAAAATTATTTCATTTTAAATCCAGTATCCACCTTGGGGGTCCGCCCATTCCTCCCATTGCTGAAAACGCTGCAAAAACAGACAACAATACATTTATAGAAAAAAAATATATAAACACAAGTTTTAACCCATGCAAATTTCCAATTATTGCAAATTTTTGAACCAATTACTTTAGGTTGGGAATCAACAAAATACAGCCACATACATAACTAACTATAGCTATGTTATCAGGTCACTTACCGTCATTTGTAGCCACTTTCTTCGTCTCTGGTTGGTCTGTGACAATATGAAATAATAACCAGTATAAGTATCTATCACTATACCCCCTCATCACATCACTAGCAGTGTTCTTCTGTAAATGGCTGACTGCCTGTAATGTAAATGGTTATGGTAAACAGCAGAAACCTGCATAGCCACAACCAATGCTGCCCAACTGAACAGTCCTGCAATAAAACATACCTCCCTGAAAATGATGTCTAGTTTAGTGAAACTGCTCATGAGATGTGTTGATCCGTGATAGCCTTTTTGAAAGCTGTAGCTTGTTGTGCTGTGTAATTGCACCACAGCGCTGCAGTATTTCTTGCAGGATAGTCGAATTGTAAAATGCATTAAACATTACCACTGTGTACTCTGTTATCAATTATGCCGGTTTGTTCATATATAGTTTGAAGTTGAACAATGACTAAACCTGCTAGGTATATAATCACTGTAAAGATCTCTATTGGCCATTCTTAGCTTTTTAACGCATGTTAATTACCAAATATTTCACATCAAGTTGCTGAATTGCTTCAGCTGTGAGGACAATTAACTCTCATTACATGCAATGACTAACATCCTGCATTGGCTACAACTTAAAACATTAATAACGTGAAAATGAACTGCTAATGTGGTTATTAGTAGTGATGGCCTGGATATTAGACTTAATTAATGGTAATGTATATTGATATTAAAAAAAACAGATGTCATGGTGTATTTAGTTGAGGTAGAAACATATCTAGGCAAATGCAATTAAGCAACTGCTAAAACACACAGGCAAGCATAAACTAGCAAGACTTGCATTAAATCAATTTGAGCCACTGACCGATATTCAGGTTAGGCATGGGAAAATACCCACCAGCGTCCTCCAGGGGCCTTTTCTGGCCCCCGTAGCCAAATTCATTTGTTGGGGGAGCTGCAACGCCATCGCCACCGATCTTCGCTGCAATCTGAAACACAAAGTAAATAAAAGTGGTTAACTTTAGAAGATTTCTTTGCCGTTTGCGTTTGACGCGTCGTGGTGATCACGCTGGCTGTGGCCTACATTTCTGTCCGGAAGTCTGAGCCAACAAAGAGTTGAATAGCGCTAAACCAGTTATGTTGTTACACCACACACTTCGGTGCTTCAAATTAACGAGTATATTTATCTAAATACATAAGAAAATTCTGCAAGGTCCGCTTCTAGTTTTAACATCAGTTTTGCCGTGTGGCGTAACATCTGCTAATCGTCGTTAGCTAGCATAGGCCGCCGTGCAGCCGTATGCAACGTCAGGGGGGAAAGAGCAAAATCCGCTTTTTTGCTGCTGACTTCAACGTTTCTTTTAACATCAACGTGATTCATTAGTGTTCTTACCTGTCTTGCGCGCTGTAAAGCGTCTTTAAAAGCGTCGTTCATTCCGCCACCGGCGTTAGAGGACGGAGGAGCCACGCTGCTGTAGTCCGCCATATCTGCTGCTCTTCTCCTCCTCGGCGCGACAAGATGGCCGTTTACATTCACGGGATGTGACCTGAAAAGCTCGCGGTCTAACGTCATCTCGCGATAACGGCCGTTTGATTCATATGTAAAACATTTTCTCGCGGGAATGCACGTTTTCCGGTGTGGAGAAATAGCATTTAATGATTAAATTATTCGAATGGATTATCATTAATAATGGTTACACGAATGTGTATATAACTTTAATGTTGCAGCTGGTAAAAAGTAGCAGAAAATGCCTCAAAGTTCTACTTCAATAGGCGACTTGAATAAATATAGAACACTGAATCATAATTCTAATGCATTTTAAATTAAAATATATTGTATTTAGTTGATGAGAATAACTTTTTGTAACCGTTTCTTTAACAAGACATAGTATGTTGTGGTTAACGTCTATCATTGCGATTATTGAAGATTATGCTTTTGTATATTCTATATCACTTATCATATTTTATGTTATAGCATTAACATTTTTAAAAATTAAATTCCCATAGTCCCATGAGCTCATGGTTTTCTATAAATTGTGTCCATAAGTTATCAATAGTTGTCATAACACTTTGAAATCTAATATCTGCCTTAATAGACCTATTAAGACACATTCAAACTCATTACAAAGAAACATATAAACTCATAACACTGTTAAATGAATGGAAAAGAAGATGTCTGACCCTTGTTATGAAAGAACATTTTATTGCACAGCTCCCACTTCAACACATTTTCACAGCCCAGAAATTATCACGCTATAAATTTAAATTATGTATTTCAAAACTTATGTAGTTCAAATGCTCAGTGTTAAACCATTCACTTAACTCAACCTTTAAAAAAACAAAAGCTACAGAGGTATTGAACCGCATCATAATTGCATGTCTTCATCCATTTTCCAAGTTTTTCCAGGATTCCAGTTTTTGGATACTCAGTTAGAATTACCCTTTGCTAAACCTCAAGACCTCAAGTTGGAGAAACCAGATTTTCAAATTTTCTAGTTAAAATGTAGTTTATCAGAGCACATGGAATAGCCCTGACGAAGCTGGCTCCCATGCCATTATAATATCCTCTTACTCCATGTCTTTCATATATCCCTATAAGTCCTTGTAATACGCCTGAAGCTGGACGTGAATCTGAGCTGAAGGCTGCGAAACAGGACAAATTGCAATGAGTAAAACATCTCAAATTGTTTCAAATAATCTCAAAATGCCGGTGTTTACCTTGTGCTTGCTGCTGAGTCCGGATCACTGCCAGCGGGTAACTGGTCATTTGTCCAGAAGCAAAGGCCACAAAACTGAAGAAAAACAGTTTGGAGTCACTGTTGTAGGCTGGATCGCTCCTTGCCCAGTTCATGATTGACTAGAAGAAGAAGCAAATAGTTAAAGAAAAAAAATGTTTCAGAAGACCGTTTGTTTGATCTTTGAGTGCTGTCTCACCTGATGAACTGCACACTCCACGCCAGCATAGGGGATCATGCAGAGGATGCTCGGCTTGAATCCTCTATAAAAGGAAGACAATGACTCATGCGTGTAAATAGATCGAGCGCACGCCACGACACCATGGTAGGTGCCAGCTTGCTGCAGGTTCAGCCTGACCTTCAGGACCTGTAGAGGAGAACAGAGGAGGGAGATTACTAAAATAAACCTCCATTTATTAACAGACTCTGATGTATAATAACAAATGCTGAAGGTAATGGTGAAGTAAAGGGAAACTCACTGCAGCTTTTCCAAATATTTCTTACAAAATAAAAGTCCAAATCTTTCTCACTTCGTGGGGTCAAAGGTCAACACCTGGACTGCGACTAGTTCACGAAGCATCATAATCGTGAATAACACAGACATCTTTACAGCCTAATTTTTCATAATGGCGAATGGGACACTCCCTACCTCTAAAGGGTAGAAGGCAGCATGAGCAGCGGCACCGGACACGCAACCCAAACCGAAACGCTGCGGCACCGTCAGAGCCTCCCGTGTGCTGTTCTGGGTGTACGCCTTCATCTGGACAAAGCATGAGAAGCTGTGAGTGACCATGTCAATTAGAAATAGGAAACCAGCGCATTAATAATTCACACTAGAGAGCTGGCATGCTACTGTACGCCTCACCTGGGCGTATATGAGACACTGTAGCGTTGACTGCGGTGTCCCTTTCAGCACGTTGACGGTGTTGCCTTGCCACATCGATCGCAGACCGCCTGCCCTCATCTCCTGAAAGCCTTGGGAGAAGGCTTTTGATCCGTGAACCTACAGAGCACACGGGGAAATAGTTTCACATGAATCCCTTTCATAGGTTGCAATGCATGTATGAATGAAAATATAGAAATACTGTAGCAGATGCTACAAAAGTTATCTTGTAGCTGTCATTCTCATGTCGGCTACGGAGAAACATTACCAGATGTCATGCAGACTGAGCTCTTTCTCAAGGATACTTCAGCATAAAGTGGATGAGGTTGTAAGGTGCAAAACAAAGCAGAAAACAAATTATCTTTCTCATGTATGTCAATAAATGTCCCATTATTAGGAAAAGGCTTACTGTGTTTGTTTTTGTTAAGTATGCAAGATGACACCAGGCCTTTACTCCCAGACACCTTTTCACATTTTCACTTTCATTCTTTGCCATTTGAGTTATGCTTATTTTGCTTAGTAAACCACACACACACACAATCACACAGGGGATTGTATCGCTCTGGAAAGACTCACACATTGAAAACGGTAAGCAAGCTCTAGGAAACATACTTGAACATCATGAATTTTGAAATGTATGCTTTACTACCACCAATGTAGCACCTGAAAGTGGAGCTGACCTGGAGTTGGGTCTTGAGGCGGTCAATGGGTGCCGTTACGGTTCGGGATACAGCATCTGCCAGACCCGCTGACACAACAAACGTCCTCCACACACCAAAACCAGATGCCTCTTCGGGGAACTCGATGGGCAACGAACGACTCTCGCCCACATCGAAAACCTTTGGACGGAGCAAATGAGCAATTCCATTCATCATCCGTTACTCATCCTGTTATTCGTCATGCTTAAGTGTCACAATTTGTGCACCCCATCATCAAAAGTAACACGATCGTGATGCTGCAATAATGTCCATACCAGATTGTGTTTCCACGACGACACCAGCTCCCCGATGTTGTCCACGGGGTTGAGGATGACGTGATGCAGGAACTCATCCCAGTCCACTGTCATCGAACTGTCCTTATCCATCCTGATGGATAAACACTTGATTGTTTTCATCACATACTGTAATGAAAGAAGCTGTGTGGCATCATCCTATCAATTTACAGAAAGGCAAACAAGTCAAAGTTTTCAAGGTTGATGGGAATGTCTTAAAGCATCTGCAATAAGTTACTGGTTTGTGACAATGCAACAATGAATCCATGAGGTAGTGGGCAAAAAAATCTTACATTTGAATAATTTTTTTTGCATTCGGCTTTGATATGACCACTCCTAACTCCTTAAACAAACATATGATGTCCTCTTGGTCAATCACCCCTGATCAGAGAAGAAACGCACACAATTACTAACAGGTACTGATACTGCCCGACCAGTAATCATATTTCTGAGTAGTGATAGTGTAAACTCTGTGAGCAGAGACAAGCCTGCAGGGCTGGGGAGTGTATTGTCCCATAAACAAGTCATACACATGTCTGTCTTTCCTGTCTGACCTTGAGCATACAGTCATATAATTTACATTTATGGTAGTGTACAATGAATATGGCCAATCTAGCAGTGTTGCTTAAGGGAGATGAATATAGGAGGTTTAAAATAGCATTACATAGTGTTTTGTCATATGGATTTAACAAGACTATTGTGTTTTGTAGCATATTATGTCTCTTTAAGGAATTTTTGAAGAGGCAAGCCTGTGACCACTCACCACACTTGTTCTTGTCAAGATCATGGAAGTAGATTTTCCATTTCCGCTCTCTATCCGTCATGTAGCCGAGGAACTCTTGATAATCCAACAGGCCATCTTTGTCTTTGTCATAAGAATCAATTATGTTCTAGGAGAAAATAAGCAGGTTTGTGGTGATTAATGAATGTGTGAATTAATTAATTAATCACAGCAAGCTTTACAGGAATAATAATTACAGTACATTACCAGGACTTTTCCATCTGCTGAGAGGATACCATGCTTCCTCATTTCGTCCTGGAGCTCCGACACCGATATTAATCCATCCTTGTTTTGATCCAGTTTAGCAAATAAAGCACGGAATTGATCCATGATGCATTCAGAAACAAATGAGCCCCAGATCTTTTAAAAATCAAGATGTTTGAAAAAAAAATCGCCTGATAAGGAGATATAAATGCAAGACAATTCTAAAAGATTATTGACCTGCAGCTGTGCTCAGACGCTGACTCATCGGCAGGCTTCAGTGCCAATGCTGCATGCACAACGCTTTTATCATTTGCTCGAACGGAAAACATCACTTTGGTGCAGCAGGTGGCGCTGTGGCTGCAAGAGAGACATCTTTAATCCGCAATGTGCACCCTCCATGTGGGCCTGCTCAGAAGAGACAGACAAGTGATTATATTAATAAAAGAAAAGGAATGTATGGTATTTTAAAACTGAGCAAATAAAAAAAATCATATTTAAGGAAATAAAAAACAAAACACGTAAATTGGGAAATAATTAAATATAAAATGAACACCATGTGTGAATGTGCCGTTTCGGGGCTCGAGCTACACTTATAATAGTACCCACATTTATAGAGCTATAGGCCGCTCTCCGACAGATACTTCCTATCCGAGCCGGTTTTCAAAATAAAACGCCCCCTGCTGGTTCAATGAGGAATTATTAAGGAGAAGAGTCGCTGAGTAGCGGTTCCGGTCTCTGCTGACCGGAACCAGATTTATTTCTCGCGTTCAACTTGACGCTGGCGCTGTGGATGCAGGGGAGGAGGGAGCTGTGGTTATTTAAAGAGGGGCATCCAGTCACGGATACATAGCAGGAGGTCCACGGCGTTGACTAACCGCCTCTAAATGGTTTTCATCCCGCGCTGTGCATTCGTCTGCGGCTACTTATCGTTTATTAACCCGGACTGAGGCCGCTCCACTGCTGTGACAACCACCCGTCGACCATCAGTCCGGTCTGCCAGCTCCTCTCCAAGGGCTATTCTCCTCCTCCTTCCTTTTTTTAATACATTATCTTTTATTATTAGGGGAGAGGTGACAATGGGCAAAGATTACTATAAAACGTTGGGTATCTCCAAAGGAGCCACAGACGAGGACATTAAAAAAGCCTACAAGAAACAAGCGCTGAAATGGCACCCGGATAAAAACAAGTCTGCAGCCGCCGAGGAGAAATTTAAGGAGATCGCTGAAGCATACGAGGTCATCAGTGACCCGAAAAAAAGAGAAGTTTATGATCAGTATGGAGAAGAAGGTAATAGGCTGTTTTTTATTGATTTCAATGTCATTGCATAACCTTGTGTGGCGGGTTTTAAATTTACCTTCGATATGCCGTTATAAAGCCGTAATAAAGCCCGGGTGGTTGGATGGAAAACACCACTGGCTTTACTTCAAGTCTCAGACTGCGACTCAGAGGAGGTCGAGAAAACAGCTGTTCAGCAGATTAAAGGCCCGCTCTGTGTTTATTATTATGGTTAACTAGCTATTACACGACATATGCAGTTATACGCCTCTAATAAGGGAAATAAAGGCCTGTCATCCTTTCAACCTCAGATCTTTCTTACAAACGTAGGTATTGTAAGAAAAAATGTTTTATTACATCAAAGTATTGTCGTACCTATAATGTAGTATCTGAAAAAGAAAATGGTTATGGGTGTTTTATGTCATTTAAGACTTGCTCAAGTCTTGGAACAATCATGGCATCTGTGTGTGCTTAATGGTGATAAAACGCAAGTTCCTTAATTTTGGAAAAAAAAAACCCTTAGATTATCGACTGTAATATCTCCAAAAATGGAAGATGTTGAGCGTGTGTAGGCTCAGAATTCTTCCTACAAAGATTTGTCCTAAAAAGAACCCCAATTTGATCCACTAGTATTTTGTCAAACAGGGCTACAGTCTCCCAGATTCCCATATCTTACCTCGGCCAATGTACAAGTTCAATACCAGACAAACATTTCCCACTTTGTTTTTGTTTATGATGGTCAGGATTGTAATGGTAGTAAAATGGAGATGGTGGACTCTAATAATGATAAAAAAAAAACAATAAAATAGACTGTGAGACTTCAATTGATGATACATTTTTCTAAATTGATTAACCAATTTAACCATTTTTGGTTAAATTGTGTATCTGGTGGATTGGAATGTCAAAATAGCACAATATGTGGTGTAAAGCTCACATTCTTGTGGGTGTTAGCATGAGGATGGCTGACGGATCATTTCTGTCACCCATCAGGTCTCAAGGGAGGAAGCGTCCCCAGCGGTGATGGACCAGGCAACAACTTCACCTACACCTTCCATGGGGACCCTCATGCCACTTTCGCCACTTTCTTTGGGGGCTCCAACCCCTTCGAGATGTTCTTTGGCCGTAAAGCCAACGGCCGGGACGATGATGACATGGAGGTGGATGGAAACGACCCCTTCGGCTCCTTCACCAACTTCAACATGAACGGATTCCCTCGGGACGGGCACGCTGGCCCTGGAGGGCAGCACCGCCGCAAGCAGGACCCGGCCATCATCCACGAACTCAGGGTCTCCCTGGAGGAGGTCTTCCATGGCTGCACCAAGAGGATGAAAATCTCTCGCAAAAGGCTAAACCCTGATGGCAGGACCATGCGCAATGAGGATAAGATTCTCACTATCGAGATCAAGCGGGGCTGGAAAGAGGGAACCAAGATCACGTTCCCGCGGGAGGGAGACGAGTCCTCCAATACCATTCCTGCTGACATTATTTTCGTCATCAAGGACAAGCCTCACCCTCACTTTCGGCGGGAGGGCTCGAACATTGTGTATCCTGTGCGCGTGAGCTTACGACAGGTGAGGCGTTCTTCTATTTTGGCACCCACTTATGACTGAGTGTAGTATTAATACAGTCTGATACATGGATTAGTCACATACAGGGGAGATTCAGAACAAGCTGATATTTACTTTAGATTGCTGCTTTAAACTCCCGATGCTCAAAAAATAGCTCGCTCGCCATCAGCAAGCCGTAGGTAGTCTGACTCAGAAGTACAGGCGTCCTGAATGAGTACCGAACTACACATACACTTTGGCTGAGCACTTATGCAATCTAGATCAACAATAAGAAGAAGGAGCTGTATCACAGGGAGGGCAGAGAGGCGGTGGCCGCCCACGGGCACACATTGCAAGATGTACTTACACGGTTCCTCCTACTCTCTTCAACACCCTGAGATGTCCCCGCTTCGTCTATGAACGTGTACACAAACAGCAGCAGCCAGCCGAACATGACTATAATCAGATAGATAATAGTTTTATAGCAGCACGGAAGTTGCGTTCTTGACTGATGGAGCTTTCCATCTCGGTCTTTATCTGAAAGACAATAAAAGGGAAAACGCGGTGGTCGTTAATGTTCAGCTCCGAGGACGATCTTTGAGTGGAGAGATTAAAACCAGTTATCATGTGACAGCAAAGCAAACTTCATCCTCTAATGAAGACTGGTGATCTCTGGGACAGGGTATTAAATTGGTTCTTAAAATGAGACTATTATGTGAAAATAGTTGCTCACTTTTCAACTGTCTGGGGTCCTGTGAAGGTCTTTAAATCAAAAAAGACTAAACGCCGTCTCTCATAATGGTGCAGGATTGTCAATTCAATGTTAACGTTCCACTGAGTAGCATGAATGTCAAGGCTATTTTAAGCTGAAGAACTGTAGATATTCCGAAGGCCAATCTGTGAGTAACAGCTCATCAGGCAGGCAGAGCAACCTGCCCACTGTCTACGAATATCAGCTCATCGCAGATATATAGTGTGTCGACTTAGAAATTGGAAGAAATTGTAACTTAGAAATGCCAAAGATATGTTTGAGGGAATTTAGAAACGGACACCATTATATAGGTTGTCCAACAGAGAAATCCAGGGATTCTTGTGAAAAATGTTTAAGCTGTATATATGCAAAATAAGTTATAGTGTGTCAATATGTAATTTCGTAATGTGAATTGGCTTAAAGAATCCATATTGGTCAGGCAATACAGTGTGTTATGCTTTCTATCGTTTATCAACTTTCAGCTGACATGAACATTCCCCGTTGTCGTACAAAAACTGATTTTTTAATTTAACACATTGATGACTTTGGTCGGCTATTGTGCAGTATAATGACATCACAACACATCCTTGCTAATATCATGTTTCAACAATATTACACAGCCCTATTTTACATGTGTATTTAGTCTCAGCCGATGAACAGATTGTTATTTTTTTTTTACAGTAGATCATGTGTGGGATGCAGTTCTCCCGATTCTCACTCTGACTTTCACGCTCCCATCTTTTTCAGTCATTGTGCGGATGCTCGGTTACCGTGTCGACGATAGACGGGACGACGTGCAACATGAAGATCACGGATGTCATCAAGCCTGGCATGAGAAAGACTGTCGCTGGACAGGGTCTCCCCGTACCCAAAAACCCCGAGCAGAGAGGAGACCTGGTGGTGGAGTTCGACGTTAACTTTCCTGAGGCATTACCCGGCAACGCCAAGGACGTCCTGAAGCGGCATTTACCTGCTTAGGACAAAGGACACGGACTGAACAAAGGGAAGATGACCGCATGACAGCGTTAGCCTTTGTCAGCGAACACACACACACACACACACACACACACACACACAAGGACAGGTCACAGCTGGATCTCCTAATGAATGTGCAATTTCCAGTTTTGAGCTATATGGTGTTTTTTTAATAAATACCATGCATGCTGCCAGGTTGATATAAGTGCAAGTGAAGGACTGTTTGGGTTGTTGATATCTGAAAGAAACACATTTCATGTATGTGGGTCTTTACCACAATCACTATCTTTTCGTTTGTTAGAAATAGTTAGCAGTGAGTCAGTTGCCAAAACCAATCCCAGCATTGCAGTGCCATACATTTGTTTTTGTCAGATACAAACCTCAATTTGGAGGCCGTCTTAAAAGCGGTTGAATGAACTGGATCGTCACTTGTGCATTTTCTAAATTTACATGTGAAGGAGTTGAACTTGAATTTTAAAATAAATATTTCCACAGTGATCTTGTGCTATTCAGTCAGTTTTGGAGAGGCATGTGATGCATCCTCCTCCGTGAAGTAAACAGTGTATTGAAAATAATCACTTTAAAAATGTTAATGTAGCTTAGCCCTATTTTTAGCCAACAATCTGCAAAAGCAATAGTGCACAAACAGAGCACCAGGAAATGGTTCTTCAGACTTATATTTTAGTACTCAAATGTGAATATTTTGTTGTTGTAAAACTTATACAGTAACATTTCTGATGTGCAATTAAAATATGTTGACTGAATTTAATGCTTACTAATGGCAAAACTATGAGTGTGTAAATATAGCTGCCTGGTCTCAGCGGCTGCCGATCAGCTGCCAACAAAGAAATCTTTGCTGTACATTTTCCCACCAGGGGACGCCACATCACTCATCATGGCGGCTCATGGCTCAGGGCCCCACAGGGGGGGGGCCTTGTTGGACAGAGAGGGCCACTTGGCTGCTGACATCTGTGCTCAATTTTAAAAGCTCAAATCCAAATATAAGCTGTTAGTATACAGCTGTAACATGCATTTATTCCATCCATCTTCCATCCATCCGTAGCTTGATTTAAAACAAAAGTCAGATTATTTTTTAGAAGAAAAAAAAAAAAAGGACACCTCTGGGTGCACAAACTGTTCCTTTGGCTTGCAAAGATTTGTACTAAATGGCACCACCGTCCCTAGAATCATTTGCATGCATCCGCATGTGTGTGAGAGATTTGTGCAAGTGATGAGTCACCGTTATCCAGGGTGTGCAGAGGGTAAACACATCTGCTCCTTTTCAACGTGAGCCTCACGCGAATCTTGACGGCATGAAATTATGGTATCTAAAATGAAAGGAAGGGGATTTTTAAAGTGAGAAAAACATCAATTTCAGTGAATATCTGAAGTGACTGAATATCAGTTTACATACCTTTCTGTTTACAGTAATTCAGTGCTTCATCATCTATTATGCCTAGTCACAGCATCATTCACTATGAAGAAATATAATTTAAAGGATGAGTTCTCTTTATACTGATCTTACATGCAGTGAATGTCATGAAATACAAGACCATTTTCATTCAGCGAGGCACATCTGACTGCGATATTAGCATTACCATGACCATAAACATCTACAGCAGTAAAATGCAACAAACATGCGAATGCAGCTGCGATATTAATCCAAAAACATCATATATAATAGTAAAATACTGTCAGGAAAATGTTTTGCTGGTTATACACTTTTACTAAAAGATGATTTTGAAAGGACTATTAAGTGAAGTGGAGTATATTACAGTGTGTTATAAGTACTTTTAGTAAAGGATCTGATATTTTCTTGATATTTGTAACTACTCCCATGGGGAAAAGTATCATCTTTAACATAGAAACCAGTTTTTATGAGCATCTGTCGTGGAAAAAGTATTCATATATTTTTTTTACTTAAGTCTAAGCAGTAATAGTGTAAAAATACTCTGTGCTGCATTCAAAATCATTCTCAACAAAAAAATACAAAAGCATAAGCATTCAAATAAAGATACGCAATATGCTGAATAGTCCATGTCAGATAAATATTATAATTCTGTTTATATTTAGTGATTTCTTTAAGGGGTACATCGATGTAATGTTATAGCTTGTAAAGGTGGAGCTATTTTTATACAAAGATAACATAGTAATAAATCATCATATTAGTTGATTCTATTTTGTATTAATCTGAATAAAATAATTAAAGCAGTCATGTAAATGTATGGAGTATATTGGTCTGCAAAATGCAGTGGAGAGGAAGTTTAAAGTAGCATGAAATTAATATACTCAAGTAAGTACAAAAAAACATCATACTTGTACTTGAATAGACGTACTTTGTTATTGTCCAGCAGTGATGACCTCCCTCCCTCGCTGTGATGGAGTACAGGTGCACCGGGACTGAGCCAGCCTCGTCCCACTGCGCCTGCGTCCCGCCGATAAACACACACAGAGTAGCTATTGTTAGCCGCGGAGCGGAGCAGCCAGCAGGTTGTGTCAGAGTTTATCCCATACACCACCACCTACCTGTTGAATATTCATTCTCAATTCACTATTTACTTATCAGGTGAGGGCTGTCGAAGATTAAAACCAAAGCCGCGGTGGGGCAGGTGAGGAAAAGGAAAAGTGTGTCGCGGAAGGAAGGAAGGAAGGAAGACATTGAGGAAAGCTCGGAGGGAAGAAGGAAGTAAGTTACTACGGAGGACGCGACCGTTGGGCTCGGAACTCAACAGGTTAGCGACTTAAATGTTTTAACCGCCGCTCGGACGTTTTTTTTTTAACACTTCCGACGATACGTATACAAAACTACAAGAAGCAGACGACAACAAACATGCCATTGGGACCATGGAGGAAGAAAACCAAGTCGACGAAGGAGCACTTGGTAGACAACGAGGAGGTCGGCGGCGGGCACGCAGGTGCCGCCGGGAGCTTGGCTAAATCCGCCGTGAACGGCGCGGGGCTGCCGCCGCCACCTGCCAACCTGCGCCCCAAACTGGTGTTCCACACGCAGCTGGCGCACGGCAGCCCCACCGGCAGGATCGAGGGGTTCTCAAACGTGAAGGAGCTGTACGCCAAGATCGCAGAAGCGTTCAATTTAAGCCCTCCTGAGGTAAGAGCTCACCTGTTGTTAATGGAGGACGGAAAAAGACACCCGTGTGTTTTAGTTAGGAATGAAGTGTTTTAACACGTTTAAGATAAAGTGCTGAACTCGTGTACCACTTTGAGGTACTTGAAATGTACTTTTATACTACTTTGTACGTGGCTATCTTTTTACTTTTCGCCCACACTACATTCATTTGTGGCTAACCCTTTCAGATTAAGGTAATATCATGATAAGTTTATGAAATACCATCCATTGTCAAAGACTGACCTTGCAAACAAACCTCGAATGTGACCCATTAATTACCCTTTTAACCTCACAGAAGGCCTCATATCGATAATTGTTTGTGGCCCTAAGACATCAAATTAACATTTTTTTTTTCTAAAAATCAAACAATGATTGCAAGTGTTTGTTTCTTTTTTCCGACACCGTTAACCACATTATGACACCTCAGATTTATCTCGTGACCTAGTGTGGTAAAGCTACCACTACTGCGACATAATTGCTTTCAGTAAAAGTGGCTTTTCTTAGAGAATAACCCAGTGGTGGCCGTTAAAAATCAATAGTTGGTGTTTGTTAGAGGCAGGTTTCATTCAAAAGCAAAAACTGCATGTCTACGATTTAGGTCCCGAAAAACAAAAGCAGGTTCTGTGTCGTCCTCTACGCCCAGGCTCCTTAAGCTTCTCTTTTCAAAGGAAAGTGTGAGTGGCATGTTTGGCTTTTGTCAGCCTGAAATGTGACTAGATAGTCCGGCGGAGCAGCCTGTTATCAGCCTGGTGTGCTTTACGGGCTGCAGATGTGAACTTCCTTCCCCCTCTTGAAGCTCGGAGATATCAGTCACTTCATTCAACAAGTGCAATAATTGTAAAGGAATGTGTCTCAATGACCACAATAGACAGCGAAGCACAAAATGCTGGACTTCACGTACAGGTGTAAATATGATACATGGAGGTCTGAAACTGCCTGAAACTAGCCACAGTCTTTCCGTGATGTTAGATGTTAGAAAATATTGTCAATGGGACTAAAACTCTGCTGTTAGTGTTAGTGTGTTTTTTTTTCTATGGGTAGTTGTTCCATCATGTCTATCAATAACACTCATCTGGACTGTTTTGCATCTGTCTAGACTTGTTGCAGTTCAGACACTGCCTACAGTTTGTTCTTTCCTAATAACATGCAAAGTACTACAGAGGAGCTAAGGAGATTTGGGATTTTCAGCAGCTTGTTTTTAAAAAAAAAACAGCCTGATTCAAACTTCATGTCTCCAAGCTTCTTAAGTGGCGCTGGACAAGACATTGGTCTTGTACCAGCTGCAGGGGTACTGTTCTGTAAGCTGACCTTGACCTCAGACCACTCTGTAAAGGGGGACAAGTGAGGATCTACAGAACCGGGATCAGTACATCATCACATCGGTGTTTTTTTTTTCTAGTTGCCACATCAGGATAAAAACAATTTGCTGCTGAAATAATGCCACAAACTTGCCAAGCAGGTAGCAAAACAAAAGCAAAACCCCACTTTGATCACATCCGTCTGTCCCCTTAAGCAGTTATGTCACACTGCATGGCATTCTTTGGTGGAGAAAGTATGTGTGTCGCTGAGGATACTGGTCTGTTCAGAAATTTGGCATAGATGGTTACACAGAGACAAAGACTGATGCAGGCAGACAGACAGACAGACAGATGGTGTGTGAGTTGTTGAACTCTACAGTTTCTACAACAGGAAGTCCCTTACGTCCGGCTCAGTGGGCATCGCCTCTGATCCGACCAGATAAATTGTCCTGTGCCACAGCCCGAGGCATCCCAGAGGACACAGGGGAGCGACTCTGCCCAGGGCCTCCTCCCTCCATAAACACCGCCAAACCTCACTCTGCTGCCCATGTTGACCGGACATGACCTCTGCCTTACAGGACCAAATTTACCAGAACTGACGGATAAAATCTATGTTATATCTAACAAATGTTTAATGTTAATTGATACCTGTAAGTATGGCTGGGTGCTTGCACCACTGGTATGCTATGATACTCAAATGATACTTTCCCCCCTCCTTCTGCTGAAAGATATTACTAATATTTTGTCCACCCATTTTATATCGGTGAGGGTAGAACGTTGGAAACGCGTAACGCCATACAGTTCAAAAGCAGCTCAAACTACAACTTCCAGATTACCATGAAGTTTGATCAACTCTTCTCTTAAACAATAACAAAAACTGAACATTATAAACACCTGAAAGGTAGGATTCATTGCAGTGCTGTCATAACATTAGGTTTAGCTTTGGTCACTTGATAAACTGAATTTTTACAACAAAACACAGCTTTTAAGTTACTTGAATTAGTAATATAATCTCTTATTGATACTTATAGGGCAGAAAAAGATTAGTCGATTAATCATTCAAATAATTTTTTCTGCTTTTCTAAGTGGAGGATTTGCTTTTTGTTTTTTCCCCTATTTTATCATTGGAAATGAATTTTTCTTCATGACTGTTAGTCAGTCAAAAGAAGCAATTTGAAGACATAAACTTAGACTCTGGAAAAACATCCTTATTTTTCAGACATTTTTCAAAGGGCATACTGTTAATTAAGAATAATTACACTTAGGACACAAGAAAGATAAGCAAAAAAGTAAACAAGCCTAAGAAACTGGCCAAGCATCGGATGCTAACTTTATTATACATGATAGTTTTTCATGGTATTGAGGGTGAAGAGCAAGTACAGCAGTGCTCCACATTTTATTCATTATAAAACTGTCAAATGCAGTGTGCACTCAAAATGTGCTGAAAAGACAACATTTCCCACTGAGCGTCGGGCATATTTTGAATGTGCCATCTGCTTTAGCTCTTGTATAAACTAAAATGTTAGATAAGATAATACGCTCTGAAAACATACATGTAAATTAAATTAGATTCAATATGAACCAGAGATCATACTTTTGGCACATCACAGAGAAGTTATAGGCTAAGATGGCCTTCAACTAAAATTTTACATTTTCTTTAACAATTTACAAAAAAACATATCCGCTTTAGGCTTTACAATGTGGTTATTTCATATGGACTATTTATTACACTTCCAGAAAACATATTGTGATCATCCTTCTTATTGGTTGCTAAATTAAAACATTTGTGCACAGTGTCAATTCGGTGGCATTTTGATTAAAATATACTAAAGTTGGTGAAATAAATTGACAGCTGTTGCTTTAATAATAATAGAAAATGGCTACTCTTAATATATAAGATCGCTGCTGTGAAAAGACAAATCATTAACACTAAAGTGAACTGGAGGACTGGAGGTCCCACATGGAGGAGACGCCAGAAGCATAGCTTGTGGTTGTTTGTAAGTGTGGCTCTCAGCTTACAAGAATGCTCGGCTGAGCCTGATATGAATTATGTAATAAACAATTGTGCTCATTGCCTCTAATAGCTGAAACATTTAATTCCAAACAGACATCACGTTGCATTAAAACATGTCTGGGTTCACCGAGTGTCTATTGTTGTGCCTTTAACTAGACCCAAGTCCTCATATTGGAATAAATAACAGGCCAAACTTTATAATGCTGTGCAAGGCTGTGCAGCGTTTGTGTTGTAAACTTAGTTCAGTCTCTATGTTATCCCAGCCAGTGAGACATGAATGTAATGACACCTTTTTATGTGCTCCCTCGGCTCGGGGCAAAGTCCGGTTATTGGCTCTACAGCTGTAGAGTTTGAGGTGTGGTTCTCTCTGTGACTTTGCTTTTAGTCCACCTGTTCACAAGAAATGCAGCCATTTGCCTACAGTTTGAATATCCGGGCTATGGCCACGTGATCGAAACGTATCTCCTGTGTGTGTGTGTGTGTGTGTGTGTGTGTGTGTGTGTGTGTGTGTGTGTGTGTGTGTGTGTGTGTGTGTGTGTGTGTGTGTGTGTGTGTGTGTGTGTGTGTGTGTGTGTGTGTGTGTGTGTGTGTGTGTGTGTGTGTGTGTGTGTGTGTGTGTGTGTGTGTGTGTGTGTGTATCACTATAGCAGGTGTTTGCACAACGGCATCATTAAATTCATGTTGAATGTAATGAAATGTGTTTTGCAGTTAAGCATTGCATTGGGCAAAGTTCTTCACAAGTGATAAAGTAGAAAGATAGAAGAACAAATGCTTGTTTGGTTCTCCAAACGGAGAAAAGCAGCTAATCCTCACATTTGAAAAACTGAAACCATTTTTGGAAATTTGCTGATTGGTCTTCATACAGTATTGAAATGAATGTAAACCAAAGACTTTACTTGAAAGAGCAGACCACTGGTTTGCATTTTTTATGTTATTTTCTGCAAATGATTTAACACAGATTAGCCTGCAAGATTATTCAGATGGTAATACATGGTGTTTATATTTTTAAGTGTATGAATAATGAACAAATTGTTTGAAATGTCTTTTTGAGCTGTTAAAATCACTGTTAGTTCCTTGCGTAGTAAAACTGCCCAGTTATGTCGTATTAGTGGCTAATAACGCATTCTTCTGTAATTATCCTTCAACATGATTCCAGTGAACATGTGGTTATTGGTAAATTGGCTTCATTAAACATTTCAGTCTCAGGACTGGACTGGATCTGGTTTTATAGCGATTAAGAAGGCAAGGCAACTTTATTTGTATAGCACATTTCATACACAAGGCAGTCTCGGAGTGCTTCACATCATAAAATGTTATACAATAAAGCCAATAATAAAATAAAGTTTAAAATTTAAGAATAATAAAATAAAATAAATTAAAATAAATCATTAAAAACTAGAATATCAAGGAATAGAAAATACAGTGCAGCATTAGAAGTTCACAGATAGTATTGATTACTAAAAGGCAGCAGCAAACAGATAAGTCTTGATTTAAAACAGCTGAGATTTGCAGCAGACCTGCAGCTTTCTGGAAGTTTGTTCCAGATATGTGGTGCGTAGAAGAAGGTGCTGAGCTCACAGAACAATAATAGCAGATTCTTTTCCGGGTTTCCATCGTTCAATGCTGCAGTGGAGACAAAACTACCACGGATAAAAACAATATTTGTTATTACATGCCTGAGATGGGTGTAGTGATGTATCAGAGAGAGTTTGACCTGTGGTTGCCACACAGCCCTCTCCCTCCCTTCATAGTTGGAAATAGTCTTTCCGAGAGCTGCAGTAGCTTTATTATTTCAGCAACACATTCGGTTATCTGTAGTTTGATTCTCATGGACTTTGGTGCATTTAGGCATACTTCTGTAATTCTACCATATTTTCAGGAAAATAAGAGAAGTTTGGTAAACCTGTTTGATAACATGCCTTCACTTCAGGCTGAACCGGTATTAAAATCAATCTGCAGAGTAAAACAGATTTCTTCCAACATGCAGTACATCTGACATTAATCACAGTTTTGACATAAGCTATACTTATTACATACCTCTAGGATCATACCTTTTCAGGCTGTATTCCAGCCAATGTACATATTTTTAATCAAATTGCTATTAGATAAAGGTAATGAAACATCTTTGATCGATGACTAAAGTCTCAATTAGTAGCATTTCCCCAATTTTTTTCTCCTTTTTAAATGTTTTTTTTTTATTATGAGCTCTGCTCTTTTTTTTCATTGAGTCACCTTCACGAAACAAACCCTCAGTTGTCATTATGAAGAATCTCACATCCGCACTGAGGTAAATGATTACACTGTCTTAAATGCTGATGAATGTGATATCCTGTTGAAAGCACAGCCACGCCACAGTACACACAGCTCACATCAGCATTCCCCGTTAACTACTAAAAACAGACGAAAGGAAACGGGATGAACAATATTCCACTGCAAGCATGATACACCCTGGTTTATCGTTCTAATCCTCTTATCTGCCATTAAAAGATCTGTTGAAGAGGCTGTAAATGGACAGCAGTCGAGTTGCCAAAGAAACGGGTTTCCCATGTCAACACAGTTTTAATGCAGGACATGATTCAGAGCGATATAAGGCTGTATGTCTTACCTTTCTTCAAACATGCACAAGTGATCTCTGTAGAGAATACAGATAGGTGGAGATTGTAGAAGTGTCCTTTTTTTTTTGTATATAATTGAACAATCTGCGTGACAAATCTCTCATGCCCGTTCCAAGGGAAATATAATACAAAAGTTTAGCACAGTTGTTGTTGCAGTGTGAACTGGTACAGTCAATTACTTAAAATGCTGTTGCGTATTTAAAGGTATAAAAAGCAGGAATTTCATGAAACACAATGCAGCGCTGCCGTGTCAGGCCGCCCAGCGTGTGATACCGAGGGACAAGCCCCCCTTTAGCTCTGTCAAATACAAAGCAGCCTTAGTTGACGGATGAGAATGGGTTGCTACATCAGTGTGTTTTGCCCTGCTCCTCTCTCTCTCCTCTGCTGTGTGCAGAGTGGCTGTTTACCGAGGCAACACACCCACACACACACAAACACACACACACGCACACACGAACAGGGCCAACAGGGAGAAGCCCATCTTGCCATATTAATTAAAAATCCCGCTACGTGGCACCTTCCCCGCAGGCTTGTGCACAGGTGTAGGTGTTCATGTGTGCTTTATTTATACAGCCCAATATTATAAATTTGTCTCAATTTGTACAGCGTGGCTTTCAGAAATGAAATATTATTCTTGTCGGCTACTCCGCTTAAAGAAATCAGCAACTTTGAAGCTTTTGCTGTGTGATAGAACACCATTGCTCATTCCCCCACTCCACTGAGAATGGGCGTTGTAGTGAAGTAGGGGGCATCTTGTGTCCACCAGTAAGAGATTTGAAATGAAAATATTTATTGAAGCTGCAGTGCTGTAGTTCACGGTGCCCTGAATTAAGTGTTCATGACAGATTGAAGTGATGTGTCACATTTTTTATTGGCCCAAAGCTAATGTGGGTGGGTGGGAATAATGGACACAATATGCTTGTACATATTTACAGATGGGGACCATTTGCACAAATAAAACATTTTAATGATGCAGCACAATTATTTTTATTTTTTTATGGCAAATAATTTGCGCACCCCAAGGCAGAACCTTGTTTTGAGAACCGCTGTCATAAAACATAACTGAAGCTGATCTCTGAAACACCTATTATTAAAACGTGATAATTTTAATAACATGTAATTAAAATAAGGTAATGGTTTAATAACTATGTTGATGATGCAAGTGGAGGTAGTCTTCGTTTCAGGCGAGGCGTTTGTCCTCTTTTGAAATAATTGACCCACGAGCAGCTCTGTCTTGGGTGATGCTGGACAGACTGCACTGCCCCTTCTTTCACCTGCCCTTTTCCATGTGGCCTTAAAGGTTCTGGTCCATGTGGCACAGGCAGCGGTAGGTGTAGCATCTGTTGTCGGGAGTCAGATCGTCAATCTGCATCCTAGCGCCACCCGGCAGTGTGAACACGCTGTGGCTGTGAGCTCACCAGGAGAGGAGTGCTGAGAGCGGCTTAATGTGGTCGGCAGCCTTGGTAACCGGGTGTAGGCGTCCACTCTGTTCCTCCCACCCGCTCTTGGGTAATGCCCCGGTTGAACGGTGGGTGGGGGGGGACTATTATGGAAAAGAGGCATCAATTAAACTACAGTGCACCCCTCCCTTGCTTCAGACATTGGCTCCTCTTCTCCATACTCCCTTTCTCTTTTTGCCCCTCTAGCGGCCTCCCTCCATTATGATCCCATTCTTTTATAGTCTGGTACCCAAGGCAACGCATGAGGCCATATTGCTAATGTGTGTGTGTGAACGGCGCCTGTTGGTACACAGAAAAAAAAAAAAAAGAAAAGCCCAAACAAGGCTGGCCTTGCTGCCAGTGCCTTATTGGTGCACAAAGGTCAACCTCCTGATGAACTAGTATGAATAAAATCCCTTTTCTACTCTGCAACCCGGAAGTCAGACACTAAATCCTGGCGGGGTATTTCTCAAAGCCCTACTAGGACACCAATCCCACAATAGAAGTTGCATATGAGCATAGCTGAGTAGGTTATTCTGAACAAATACAAATTAAAGTAGATCTTATTAATAGTTTCTGTGTAAGTGTGTTACAGTCTTATAAATGATTCACTTCCACTCGCCTCCTGGGTTCGCTGTCCAGTCTCTGTTTAGAGTGCTGTTAAATCAGACCACTCGTGTATCGCCTTCCTAGTGATCACATTTCCCTCGCTCTGTGGCGGCCACAAGGTGTGAAGCCAGATTTCAACATTTCTGGTGCAGGAAAGAAAGGGCAGACACACACCACACACACTGATGACACTGTGGGGTGGTAGAGGGCATAACTGCATAACTTGGCCTCTGCATCAGAGATGGAGCTTGCTGTTGATGCCTGTATTTAGCATACTGAGGCAGTGATCTGTCATTTATGCTCTTTATTTTTGAATCTGGCTCAGTTTTCAGGCTCTGACTAAAACAGGGTTTTCCTTCACTTTAGGGACTCCTTTATTTTTTTTGGTAAAAGACAAATGACCGACGTTCCATTTTAACTGTATCGGATGCCTATCAGAAAGCTTTTATATGGTCAAGTATTTTTAAAATGTGTTATCAAATGTGTCATTGTCTTTTGTAATGTGCGATAACTGCCTTCTACATGTCTGTGTGTGCACAGATCCTGTTCTGCACCCTCAACACCCACAAGATTGACATGGACAAGCTGCTGGGGGGCCAGATTGGCCTTGAGGATTTTATCTTCGCCCACATTAAAGGGCTCAAGAAGGAGGTGGAGGTTTTTAAATCCGAAGACGCCCTGGGTCTCACTATCACAGACAATGGAGCAGGATATGCTTTCATAAAGGTAAGGAGAAACTGAGCTTCTCATCCTGAACAATAAGGTTATCTATTCACAGTGGTGTCAGTTATGTAACATACAAGGGTTGGCATAGAGTGAAACAAGTTGAGGCACATAAGAGATGAGATGAGGGAATTAATTGAAGAAAATGTCGTATTTAACTTCTTTGGTAAACTTACTTTACTAATCTGTATTAAGCTAGGTTACTTACTGTTTCAGTAACGGACAAATGGCCATATCAAGGGGTAGGATTAAACAGTAACCTTTCTTTATTGGTTCAAACTAAGTCATTACAATTATGCTAGTTTGCTTTTGGCAGCAAAAAAGAAAATCAGGTCAGATTGTTTTGGTACTGTCCCGTATGAGGATGCAACAAGCATTTTTTATTGTGAATCTATCAATTTGTGTTTCTGTTAGTGAAGTAATTGTTTAGTTTAAATATGTAATAAGCTAATGAAGTGACTGCTTCAAACTTGTTTTTGTAGCTGAAATAATAATAAGCTTGGTGTTTTTGCTCAGTTGATGGAGACGGGTCTAATGAGCTTATTTGGTCTCAAGTCATCTAATGCCACCATAGAAATGCGCTCACATGTGCCATCATGTGATGCAGACACAGCACTACATCTGACATTGTATGACATGCTAAAGCCTTGTGATGCTTGTGTGAACAACTCTTAGACTCTTAGAGCATTAATAGAGCAGCGTGATGCCGATTTTTGTTATATCTGTTTTACATGGTGCCATGCAGTTGTTGTTGTTGTTGAGAGGTTTAACCTCCTAAAATTGTAAAGCAAATATTTGCACCACAAAACATTTTTTCCTCTTTGATTTTTTACATAAATATCTTTAGCTTTCCATGGAAGAATAACTATTTTTGTGAGTCAAGTGGTTTAGCATCAGAGGTCTCAAAAACAAGAGAAAAGTCATTATCTGGAATAACACAATGAAAGAGCAAATACAGTAGAGTCCTTATGTCTTTTCCAGGACACACTCTTGGTTTGTGACCTTTCTTGTTTTGATCTGTATTTCTCTCTTGCATTTCTTCAAACAATGCCTCATAAATTTACGATGAAATATTGTGAGCATTTTAATTATATTTGTCACTGACTTCTTCTATGGCAGCGTATCAAAGAGGCCAGTGTCGTGGACGGGGTGAAGGTGATCTGCGTGGGTGACCATGTAGAGTGTATTAATGGACGGAACGTCGTGGGGACACGGCATTATGAGGTCGCCCGCATGCTTAAAGAGCTGCCCAGAGACAAGTCTTTCACCCTGAAACTGGTCGAGCCGATGAAGGCCTTTGGTGAGTGAGAAACTAGATACACAACACATTACAAGTGACCCACAACACAAAACCCATCCAGACAGAAACTCGTGCTGCAGTTTTTCTCAGTATGTGGGCCGGGACACATGAGATGATTGGTGCATTTAAAGGAACGTTTTCATGATAAAAAAACGAAACCAAAAAAACATCAGAATGTGTGTTTTAAAAAGGCCAAATTATACCTTAGCAGATCATTGTGGTGAGACAGACAACAGGACTTTCCTTTTCAGGACTACAAATAGCTTAAAGGAACCATAACTTGTCATTTCTTTCATGTTCTCTTGTGGTTAGACTTGGCTGGAAGCAACAATTTGTCGATGCAGCAACGAAACAAACTTTCTGTAATATTGCTTCCTTTCTGACTGACAGAAATGCTCGAGCCCAGGTCAAAGGGCACCAAACCTGCCAGTGACAACAAGATTGGCACAGGGAGAGGGACCCTGAGACTTCGCTCCAAGGGTCCAGCTACTGTAGAGGATGAGGTGAGTTTCTTTAGGTAATTCTGCTGAGACTTGGGTGTGACGGCTTGAGTGTGAAAATTGCTGTGGATGTCCTGTACTTCCCTCTATAGACATGGAGCTGTTGACACTTTTATGAAGACTGTCTCGGCTCTCTCTATTAAATCTACAAATATGACTAACAGAACAACAACAAAAAAAAAACACAAAAGATGACATCCGCTCATTATATATTATTATTATTATTATTATTATTATATATTTATCTTTTTTGTAGACAATAAACCAAGATCTAATCATGACCAAGACCTGAGTGTGTCGAGACCGCGGCAAGACCAAGACTTTGAGGGGTTGAGGCCACTGAGGCAGAGACGAGGCAGAGTTCAAATTCGGCCAATTCCCAGACCTTCAAAAAGTGGGGACGGATCTTGAGTACTACAACACTATCTGTCCCCTCGCATCCAAGAAATCTAGAATAATACATCGCTTTCAGACTGGTCTCCTGAGTGGCAACTTCCTGTGAAGTGCTGTGCAACAACACCACAGAAATGGAATACAGTCAACCTGAGGAACTGATATTTGTTGTTTTCCAGCCAACAGAATTTGAGGAGAAGGCAGTAAAGAAGGTGGATGACCTCCTGGAGAGCTATATGGGCATCAGAGACACTGAACTTGGTGAGTGTAATTAATACCTCCGAGCATTTATTGTGAAGTTGCTGATGATGACCCATAATTAATAGGGGATTTGTCAATTTTTGTCAAACGTAAGTTAGATTAATAAGATTACCTGCAGAAAATGAGTACATCTTTTCTAGAATACTTTTGAGTTAAGTGATTGGTAATTCTTTTGTCACAGGTGTTACAGAAAGTAGCTGATGTCTTGCATACTAATTATTCTTGAGTGGCAAATATTTTATCATTCAGGGCAGATGGTAGACATCTGCAAGATCATGAATATACTGTTAAGATTCCAAATAAAAAAAAGGTTTTTGTATACGGAACCAAATCGTAGAGTACAATGTCAAGTATGGATGTGGGGCTAGATTTAAAATAAGAGGTAGGAAATCCTGAAAAGTGTCCTGCTCTTCTCTCTTCAGCCGCTACGATGGTCGAGGTTGGCCGTGACAAAAAGAACCCGGATGAATTTGCCACGGCGTTAGACGAAAGTCTCGGAGACTTCGCCTTCCCGGACGAGTTTGTCTTCGACGTCTGGGGGGCCATCGGAGACGCCAAGCAGGGAAGATTTTAAGATTGCTCCTGCCCCCACCCACCAAACACACACACACACACACACACACACACACCACGACTCACTTCTTAATATCAAGCAAACTGGACAAACTTCCACCAGCCATCACTTTGCTCTTAGGTGTAGCTTTGCCCGTGGATGGAGCGTCTTAAAGCATCGACTTCAAGTCAAGTCGGTCTGTCATCCTTTTAAGATATCCATGAAATGCAATGTTATCCATGCTGGACCTGCGTGCTGAAGAGCTGACATGATCGCTCCATCTCACAGTGGTCTATTGCACTCGTTATAGAAGGGTATGAGCACAATTTGAAATTTTAAACCATTCACTCAGTTTTAATCACACTTTTATAGCTGTGGTATTTTGAATATACAGATGTATCACACAGCTTTTTAGACTTTTTTTTTATACGTGAAAATGTTGCTGATTTTATAGCAGCAGCATTATGTAATAAGTGTAATTATAGTGATAGTAGCAATATTTCTCTCAAATGACCATTTTTTAAAAATTTCCCTCCCGTCTTTTAAATGACCTCACAGTGAAGAAATGTTGGCGCTTCGGAAACACTTTCACTTGTTTACTTTGTGTTTTTCTATCAACTCTCCTCTGTGACCTTACACATCTCAGCTTCAGCCCTTCGACCCTCCGTCAAGAGACAGCGATACAGGGAACAGGAGGTTTTATCTTTAAATGCCTTTAGCCTAGTTTGATGACACATTCCTCATGTTTCTCTTGTTGTTTAGTCTATCACAAGGCTTATTTAGAGATGCACTCATTTCTCCCCCTGTAATTTATTTTATCATGAAAAATCATATGCTACAATATACAGAGTTTTGTCTCAGTATGAAAGACAAGTTATTTCCTATATAAGCCATTTTGAAGGCTGCGTCTGGAATGGGATCAATTGCAATCCAATGTCTTAAATAAATGCACTTGCATTAATGTAACTGGACTATTTAAATCACTGTCAAACTGATTTGAAATAGTGTGTTGATTAGTGTCATCTCCTGATGTTAACTGTTTGTTTGCAGCAGTTGCATATTGTTTGACAAACCATAAGGGATAACTATTGTTGGATAGACAATAAAATCTGATATACTGTTATTAAAGCTGTGTCATGAATGCATCTGGGTCACAAACAACTCCGTACAACAAACTTTATTTGCACACCCGACTGTGTACATGTATAAAATACATCAAGATACATTAGCAATGTTTTCATCCTTTTTTAAAGAGTTAAACAAGGCAAAAAATAATAATAATGGTGTCACGTCACAAGCAGCAAAACAAATCCAGAAACAAATATGTAGATCTAGCTAAATAAGCATAAACATAAATTGGCAGGTATAGAAGAATGTATTATTTAAAAAGATGGAACCCAGAAACACAGCCCATGTTGTAGTGCATGGGAAATACTGTCGGATAGAATGAATGTACTGTAGAGGATCTCTGGAAGCACATCACAGTAGGTGTTAGACTATTGATCTATTGACTTATAAGAGGTGCCGTACCATTGCTGTTGGGTGAAAACAATCCTACTGTTTAAAGTGAATTACAAGGTTGTGTTTGCAAGGTGTCTGAAAAAGAGACTATAGAAATTTGGTCAATTTCCTTAAACATGGCATTTTCCAGATGTAAAGTTTCCATCCAGCAACAGTGTATGCAAGTGAGAGTTAATAATGGTTAACTTGGCTAGCTTGAGTGGGTTATATCCTCTACAGACAGTATGTACATTGGCATTCAATTAACAGTAAAATATGTGCTTAAAATCAAAGAGAATGACAGGGAAACAAGCAGTCATGTGGGGAATAAACATACAGGGCAGATGGAAATACTCGAGCACCGATTGTAATGGTCAGCTTGGTTTGGTTCAGTGAGATGGCCCCCGCTGTCTAAAGTATAATCAGTAAAGGTTGGAGGGTGGTCTGACCTACGGGCTCAGGTAGAGGAGGTGTAGCCCTTACAGCCCGATGCCCGTCTCTGCCTCCTCACAGCTCGTCTCCAGTGTGACCCTGCTTGAAGGCGTCGCCCGTCAGCTTCTCCTGTGCCTCTTTCATACCGGACACAACTGAACAGGGAATACGCACCGTGTTTAGCAATCGGACATACAGTCATTATTTTCTAGTGGTAAATGATAACATTCTGCATTGTTACCTTGTTCTGCGTTGCTGTAGAAGTACTTGTAGTTCGGATTCCCATTTTTGTTGGTGATTTCAGGATGGACTTTGCCACTGGGATCTGTGGGCAGTCAAATAAATGTCAAAAAAATGTCATGTATTTTTTTTTTTTAACAATTTAAGGGATGCAACTAACCATTTCTTTTTCTTTAACAACTTATCTGATCATTATTTTCCTGACTTTTTTTTTATAAACAGATCATTGTGGTAAAATTCTTCCTAATAACTCACTAAAGCCCAATTTAACGCCTTCAAATGGCTTCTTTTGTCCAGTTATTTAGAAACGGTTGATAATTTAAGTTAATTAATTTGTTAAATATTTAGAAGAAAACCAGCAAATATTAGCATTTGAGAATCTGGGACCAGTACATGTTTGACACTTTTTTAATGATTGTTCCCCACTCATTTTCTGTCAAGTAATTGATGAATCTACTAATAATTTCATCTTTAAAATTGTATATTCATTGTATTAATTTAAGCTCAACTGTGACATAGAAATATATTTAAATGTTATTTTTTTTACATTAATATGATTTGTTAATTTAAGCTTTACTGTTTTTTTCAACACCACAAACAGATGATTTTCTTTTAACCACTTGGCTTTTCCTTCAACCTGTTATTTATTCTTCCGTCTGTCTGAACACATTTAGGGTGTGGCTGTTTCATGATTTTTCTCCGTGGTGCCATTAAGCATTGCAGTTAATTTACCAGTCATTGACTAGTAGTTTGCCTTTTCAGTACACTGTAACTGGGATGCTACTGTCAGCCTAGAGAAACTTCAAACACTGTGCTACTCAGAAAGAAAAACTGTGCATCTCCAAAGGAATCCCACACAGTATTTACGGTTTGACTCAACCCCTCCTTACCAAGGAAAAGAATCCGAGGAATGTATCCACCGTCGGGGCTGAAGGCGTCATCCTTTGGCTCCTCCTCATCCTGTTCAAACGAGAGATGACTAATCATTTACAAGCCTGCGAACAAAGCTCAACCACCCAATAATAAACGTTAAGAACAAACACACAGCATGCCCTCACCTCCAGGTTGATCATAACAAAGTTGTGTGCGAGTTCAGAGATTTCCTTCGACTCAGCAAATTTGGGTTTCAGTGCTGATGAAAAAGCAAGAAAGAGATACAATTAATCGTCATCTTGTATATCAAAACCCAGTGTTAATAATAATTACCCTTTCAAAGGATTTGTACACATAAGCTTCCTAATGTTTCTTCATCTGCATTAAGTATGATATGCTTGTTTCTGTCTAAACAGAGGAACGACTCACATTTCACTTTTAAAAGTAGATGTGAAGCTTAAATATGATTCCCCCCCCTGAGTAGCATGTTGTATTGTTTTATCATTAGGGTTACTCAAAAAAATAAACTCATAAATTGTGCCTTTTAAATAACAACTCAACCTAATAACTCAAAAACTACATTCCCCTCGAGCCCATGAGTCAGAGGTAGTCACCATGACAACATAAATACTGTAGATGAGTGGAAATCTTGCCCTTGATTGGTCACACAGTCCAGGCAATCCCTTGACCTACTTTGAAGGTCACTAAAGACATTTTGACATGTCGCAGCAGGTGTAAATAATCAAATAAATCGTGACTTACACTGCACTTCCTGCTATGTCTAATCAAACATTTTTGCTGTGAAAAATTCGGAGTGGAAATTATGGCTCCAAGGAAATGTTTTGGCAACCAGATGTCTACTCCGTTTACTTAAGCCACTTCTATATTTAGGTCACAACAAAGCAAAGACGGACCTAATCAAGCCCTTTTCAGACAGGGAACATGTCACATCTCAGGCTACATTTACTTGTAAGTGATTGCTTTTTGTCACTTAGCCGTTGGCGTCCTGCATGTAAATCTTCTATACTATTCAGCCACTGACAGGACTGAATGACTCGATGCTTTCATGTTGAAACAGACAGGATGTGGTTTTACCTTTGCATGCTCCACACCAGGTCTTGTGGATGATGAGCATGACTGGCAGCCCGCTGTTGGTGCAAACATATGAAGATAAGATCAAAACTAAACACTGGGACGGTGAAAACTAGTAACTGTGACTTCAGTTGATCGAGCCTGCAAATGTAGTAACTACATTTTTTTTTAAAAATACACCTTTTGAGTAAAAGCTATATCAGTCTGCTCTAGTAAGGTGGAAATGTAGACCTGGAGGTTTTCTATAAAACCTGTTTCAGGCCTCTGGGCTAAAGGTTGGTGTACAAAAGGCGGGTTTCAGGAAGTGTTTGTGATGTTTGAGCTCTCAGGGTGAATTTACCTGGCCTCAGCCTCTTTCTTGCCATCATCCAGCGTCCTCCAGTGGATGTTATCTCCGAACCCTGTGGGGCAAAACCAATCTGTGAGCACACCCGCATTGTGTAACTGGTATAATATTTCTGCAACAGGGCGGGTCTGACTTAGATACACTATCAACAGAAAAAAGCAAGATGGAAACAAATGAATGGTTGTAATTTAATATGACGCTGCATGGAAATTTAGTATGTGAATTGGATTTCTGTATAAAATGAGAAGCATATGTTCTTAACTAATATTATGATATGGGTTATAAGAAAAGTTTGCTTTAAGTTCAAGGAAATGAAAACTCTTGTTCACCAGGACTGAGAAATATTCCATTAGCATTTCATATTTTATCCTACCCAGACTTCATTCAGATTTAAAAAAATGTTAACTAATCACAGCTGTACGCCTTTTAGCAAACACAAAGCTGTTAAACATCTTAACATCTCATGTTTATTTGGTGCAATCCAGAGAATATCAAACTTGTTTTAGTTCAATCATTTTAAACATGGCATTTTCTGTTTTTACAAATGAACTCATATATATATAACAATATGTACATATTTGTTATAAATACTAAATATATTTGGTATAAAAATGTAATGCAATGTTTTGGAAAATAAAGTTGTCTCATCTCAATGGAATAACCGTAACATTAAACACTATGTAGAGTCGGTTAACCTGGAAAAACTGCAAATGAAGTGTGTCACAATAAGCACACCCTCGTTCAACGAGCTATCCAGGACGCAGACTTTATGATCCAGGATACTCATACAAAGAGAGATAGCACTGCCCTGGCTGTAGTAACTATCCATGACCAGAGATCCTGCTCGCTTCAGTTTGTATATTCACTCAAATATATATTAACGCACCTTTTCCGCTGGCTGCTTCGACAACCTCTTGAAAGCACGTCAAAGACAACAACATCTGCAGAGAAGAAAATAAAACGATGTTCACAAGAGACGTTTGCATTTTGACTGGCCTTTCTTTTTTCACCCCTCACAACTACGAATGGAAGCTAATGGCAGTGTGGCTGTTCGTGAACCAGAGACCCGGACGTTCAACCATTACGTTTCACAATAAAAGTCTGTCCAAAAAAGGTGTTAAGTGTTGTGAGTGTACGTGCGCGCGCATGAGCACGAGTTGCCTCAACCTCCTATTGGTCAGGGGTGACTCATTTTCCATGTTCACGCGACGTCACATCCTCACAACCGCGTGCTCCTGCCTGCGGCTTCCAACTGGTCAAGTTAGACAACGAAAAGTCGGGAGAAGATCGGAAATGGTTGCGAAAACAAAAGTTCAAAAATCGCCAAATATGAACAAAAAACAATATACTCAGGGATTAAACATAATAACTTATCCTAATATATGATTTCTTAAATATATTCATCATTTGCTATTGACATATTCTCTGCATACATAGAAAATAAACGGCTGTGTGGGCCATGCTAATTTTATTGTGAAAATATGAATAGGAAGTACTTTATAATGCTCGGGATTGACGAGCGTTTAAGCCGCAACGCTTCAGCCCTGGTAGCGTGCCGTGATCAGTTCAACGGACTGTTATTTAATTCCATTAAAAGGTAAACACTTTCATTTTGTAGTTAACACCTGAGCCAGTTTGTTTTATCGTTTAATTTTAAGTTAACGTTGGTTGTTTGCCATGTCAGAAACAAAAAGCTAGTTCGTTTATCTTGTTTGGCCCCTATGCTAATATTAGCTAAATTAGCCGTCCAGCTAGTTAGCAAGCGAACTAGCCACAATTACGTTAGACTTGAATGTCATTTTTCAACTGTTACCAGTTACCTTTCTTTTTGCTGTTCAATTTATGTTGGTTAATGGCGGTCAACGTGCCCTCAGTATAACTGTCAGCTGATTTGTTTGTAGTATGCTAGCTCCGTGCTAAAAGGCGTGGATGCAAATGGGGAGGATTATTGTAACGTTAGCTCTGGTTGCCTAACTCAAGCTTGTTGGACTGCAACAAGTAACTTAATCACATGTGCTCCCTTACACGGCTTGCTTTATTGCTGTGCTAAACTGTAAACTGCTTTGTATGTTGTAATAACTTATAGTAACTTTATTTGTCTGACGTTAATAGCATAATGTTTACATTTATTATTTTTTTATTCACACAGAACACTATGAATCAAGAAAAGCTTGCGAAACTCCAGGCACAAGTGCGGATAGGTGGAAAGGTACAGTTTACTATTTTTTTGGGGGGGGCAAACAGCACTATTGCATCTGTTGTAATGTTGAAATCAGGGATATCAGATTTTTCTGAGCATTTTAAGGAGTGAGATAGCATTCAGCACCTGCCAGGTCCATTACTCCTGACCTCAGCATTCTCTTTATGGGGGAGAGCATTAGCCATTTCATCTGTGGCCTGTCTTTGTTCAGATGCATCGCGAACTCTTCGGCTGCACACTAGGTGGCGTTATTGCTTTCTTTTTTTGATGTGACAGAGGCCATGTGGTCTTTTAACATATGACTAAATATTGACATTCTCACATGCAAATAACATTTACTTTATTTGTATCGTACCTGAAGTAACGAGAAGATCCCACACGCTGTCAATCACTTTTATTTTAATTTCAATTGGGATTTTTGATCTTGGGTCACAGCTGGAGCAGTGAAATCCAAGGTTTAGTTAGTAAACAGAGGTGTTTAATTGGATTGACTAATAAAACATGTTCAAACTATTTGAAATTAAGGGGAAAAATAGGTAAAATAAAGTATTTTGCTACTTTTCTTTTGCCACAAATAACCTTTCAGTTTTCCAAGTCCCTTTGCCTTATAGGGTTTTTCTTTCTAATCATGTAGCTCTCATAATACTTTTTTTTTTTTTTTTTTTACTTTTTGTACTTAAACAAGACAGTGTTCAACTTTTGGGAAATCAGTTCTCAGCAGTATTTAAGCGTACGAAGAACTTTTTATTTCTTCACTTTAATATCCAAGTAGTGCTTCCTTTTTTAATAATCCTAGTCTTGTATTTGAAAATGTCTATTTTACTCCAGAAATAAGTAAATAATGTGCACCATACATGCAATTTAAAAAGCTTGCCGTAACCCAGTGGTATTAAACTATATTGACATTTCAGTTAGTTGTCTGATCCTTTTTTTGGCATCCACACCTGTTCTTTCCTCAGGGAACAGCCCGCAGGAAGAAAAAGGTTGTTCACAAAACAGCAACAGCTGATGACAAAAAACTCCAGGGCTCGCTGAAGAAACTGGCAGTGAACAACATTGCAGGGATCGAAGAGGTGAGCTATCAAAGGAGAACTAATGTCAGTGTTGTACTGGAGCTGCACTGTAGTGACTTGTTTTGTATTCTCAGAGTCCTGATATGGAGAGTTAAAAGAGAAGGAAAGCCTTGCCAAAGCATTCTCCAATTATGCTATCTAGTTTATTTTTTAGAGCGTTGTATCCAACTCGCTTATACAAAGTGTTTGTGATGAATCGAAGCACAAAAAATCGGATACAACTTGAGGATGAGACACTAACCTGATGCACACTTGTCATTTTGTCTCATGCAATCATGTTATGGCTATTTCAAGTTGCTAATTTGTGATTTGTCACATTTCTCACTGCTGACAGAATATCTCAACAATGCAGAGTCTTGAGTTGGGTTTTATTGGCTCAAAGTCTGACTGGGTGTTTTTTGTATCCTCAGGTGAATATGATTAAAGATGATGGGACCGTGATCCACTTCAACAATCCCAAAGTGCAGGCGTCTCTGTCTGCCAACACCTTTGCCATCACGGGCCACGCTGAGACCAAGCAGTTGACAGAGATGCTGCCAGGCATCCTGAGCCAGCTTGGAGCAGACAGCCTCAGCAGCCTGCGCAAGCTGGCCGAGCAGTTCCCACGGCAATGTGAGTACATGCACGCTTCAACACTAGATCAGTGTCGAGGTTCTCCTACTATCGGGGATACTGTACTAGTTTTAGAGGTGTCAAAAAAGTCATAAGTGTTTAATGGATGAAAATCAAGGATTCTATATCTTATCAACTGCTTGACGCTGTTTGCAAACTGCTGCCTTTGTTGAGAATCATTGGTGAGCAAGCAGAGAATAAATCTGCAAATGTCACCTCGAGAAACTGGTTATGGCAGCAACAAAACCTGGAAGACGACTATGAGGAAAGAGCAGAAAGTAGAAGACAATAAAAGTGCTGTCAAGGACTGATTATTAATAAAAGTGCAGATATCCAGCTCACTGAGCTTTTGTAAAATGTATTTTGAGGTCAGGGAACACAAGCTGTAAGAACAGAAATGTTTAAAGCAATGCCAGTTTCATGGAATTTTACAATAAGCTTTTGGAGGAAATACTTCTGCAGTAAATATTGCAGAATATACATTTTTGCCAATTAGCAGCTACTTAATTCATTCAATCTTTTTTTTTTTTCTTCATATATTTTTCAGCGATAGACATGAAAGCAGTCAAGGAGGAAATTGCAGAAGAAGAGGATGATGACGTACCAGGTATGCAGATAATTCTTGTCATAAGTTATGTTTGCTTATGCTAAACGCTAAATACTTGTTAGCCAAGAATATAAGGACTTGCATTGAGTTTACGTCATTGTTTTCATATGGTTTATATCAATGGTTAAACTCCCTATCATTTCACAGATTCTTGTATTACAAAATCCTTAAGAACATGTGTTTTTTCCTGTCTTACAGATCTTGTGGAGAACTTTGACGAAGCCTCAAAGAACGAAGCAAACTGATGAAACCTTCTCCCCCTCCATCAACCGTTTTGTTAAGGATCCACAGAGGGAATTTCCACTCAAACGGTTGTTAAAGGTGCAACGCATCATCACCTCCGGAGACGTGAACCACTGCGGTTTAGCCTGCCACTACAGCACAACGACAACATGCAAATACAGTAGGTTTTGATTTCAGTAGGCTGTGATATTGTGGACACGCCAAGAAAGGAGGATCCGCACGACTCTCGGCACCCAAAGGACTCCAACTACTTTAGAAATAAGCTTTCTACATGGTCAAACGTGGCTAGTATTTAAGAGATTGTTTATGAATTTACAAGTGAACACTTAATTCACTTTACATTATAGCAGTGATTATGAATTTAATAAAAACATTTTTGGGCTATTGATGCATCTCTTTATTACTTGACTTCTCCGATCGTTTTGGCACTCTAGAAGAATCGATGTCAGAAGTACGAAACGTCAGCAGCATTGCATGAGTTATTGAATAATTATGCATCCATAACTACCTTAATGTTCATCACTATAATTGTGTTTTGGTATAACTTATGATAGGCTGTGTAAATAAGGAAGGGTTAAAAGACTCATTGATCACGCTCTGCTGCATTGTGCTGCTCAACGAGCCGCTGCTGTCAGTCTCTGCAGTGGGGAGAGGTCTGACAAGGTTACTGGTGATGAGTGTGCCATTTTGGCTCTGGTGTGTCTTGCCGTGAGGGAGGGATGAAGGGAGGGAGGAAGGGAGGGGGGCACGGAGCTACGGACCCGCCCCGGGGCTCACCACACCACCTCCTGCCCGGTTTGAGCCAAAATGTCCCTGCTGCTGCTGCTGCGGCGGCTGGACCACGGTGCGGGAGCTGAACGGCTTTTGAAATGCGTCAAGACCCACAGCGACAGCGGGGTCACACCCGGAGATGTGCGTTGTTGCCTTCAAAATAAGAGCTTCAAGTATTTAGATCAGTTGTGATAAGAAGAGGACATGGAATTGGTCATATCGGATAAGTATACAAATTAAGTTTTCTAATTGCTGGTTGTGGAATGATTGAAATGACTACTGTTTTGAACCAGCCTTCTCAATACTCAGTACTCAATTTCATCAATCAATCAATCATTTATTTATTTGTCATTGCCATAAATAACAATGCAATTCCGTTGGAGCATACAACCTTACATAGTGAAAAGTGCATAGTGCAAAAAGTGGGAAATTTGCAATGGTGCAGAAACCCACGGGCATGTCATGTACACGATAGAAGGACAATTCATGCTACTTTATATTCTATATCACAACATGTTTGAGGCAAATAGTGTTGGTGCTTTGATCATTTTACACATTGATGCATCAATAATAAAAAAAATCCAATAATTGAATAGAACACTGTAAAATTGCTGTTTTTACTTTTGATATTTGAAGTAAATTTTACTTCAGTTCTCCAGACATTTTAAAAGGTCTAAAAGTACTTTGATTTCAATAAAACACTTTTGTCTGGTATATTCTTTTGCAAACATAGTAGGTGCAAGATGTCTCTTACTTCACTGACTAGTACATGTTCAATGTACTGTATGTACACTGGGGGCTCTACAAGTTCCCGTTTCCATATAACACTTTGCATACTGGCAAATGGCTCCCAAATTAACTATTAGTTGCTATGTCAGCAGCATCTTGTGTGTGCACATCTTTAAACTTGGTTTAAGCAGTAAATTACTTAAAAGAAAACCAACAACTCTGCACATATTGCACATTTGACAGATTTGTTAAGCAAAATACATTTAATTTTTTACATGCAGGACTTTTACTTCCCTGATACCTTAATACTTTGAATACACGTTTACAAGTTGGACTTTTATTTTGAGATATAAAACAGGAAGTAGTGCAACCCCATGCAGGTCGTCTCGACGTTGCTCCTTATTTTTCCCCAGTAATAAACCTTGGGGGAGGGATCCTTGAGTGCTATCGTACAGCTACAGTACACTACAGGCTCCAACGTTACTTTCCGACTTGCGCTGTTTAAGTTAGGCGGGCGACGGAGGGTCTACACAAGGCTACTCAAAAATAGCCTTCAAAGGCGATTAGCTATGACGGATACTGACGGAGGGGCTCCGCGGGACTGCACGTAAGGATGAGGATTCCTCCGGTGAGTAACTGGAATTGTTTTCATGATATTTCACATGTCTGTTGCAGCCCTAACGTTACAACCCGCCATTGCAACGACAAGTGTGAGATGAACTAAACCCAAAGTCAGCGCGGAGCCGTGCTGTCGTGGTGTTTTATGGTGTGTTTTAGCTAGCAAACGTTATACGCACAGTGCCAACCGAGGAAAGGTGGTGTCACGTTAACACTGTTTACGTACAATTACACAACACGTTAACGTTGCTTCGCGAGCTGTAACGTTAGCTTTACATACACTAAAAAAAAAAAAACGACAGAAGGAAAGGCGGGAGGTAACGCACTTCCAGTGACTATGAGAAATGGACCGAGTTAACCAGAGGACCAAGGCTTTTTAAAACAAACCGTTAAAACTGACCGTTAGCCGCAAAGCCAACCGAGTCAGCGGCGACGTGAGTGTCCGTCAGAGCAGCACGTCGCTGCCCTTACTCGTCGAACGAGTACCCGCCGAACAGTTGACGATCTCACCAGCTAGTTCCTGCCCCTGCCACATCTATACATGGGTGTAATTCAAAACATTGCACCACCTTCTTCAATCGGCTTAGTGACAACTGTTTTGGAAACTTAGTCGTGGCCTTTTGGCGTGGACGTGAAATCCAGCTAGCAGCCCGGCTAATACAACTAACTAGCCTAAGTTCCCTGTGCGAAACAAAACCTCAACTTTTGTGATTTTGTAGCTGTTCAGTCTAATTTGTTTGTCTAATGACAAAGCGTGGGTTTACCTAGTCTACCTATGAATAGTGTTGACAGTCCGAGGCGTTGTTTGGCCTGTAGGCATCGGGCACAGCCACGGTGCCACTTTGTTTGCATGACCTAAACTAATGGTCATCTATATTCCTGTTGACAGTTGTTTTGGTGATGTTTGTCTTTTTGCACCGACCTAATCACATGCTCTAGGGCCTTTAGTCCAGCTCTGGAGGTGGGTTCACGAAGAAGGAGTGGGCCCATCCCACCTTGAATAGTCATCACCAGTGAGGAATTTAAAAAGAAAAAAACAAAGAATTCGCAACTAAAGAGAAAGCCAGACCAGATTATATCAAATCATGAAGGTTTAGACTTTATGACACCCATAATATTCTTGGCACCTCACCAGCCTCGACCAACTGTCCTTGCTGGATGTGAAACACACAGGACATTTGGTTTTGATCATAATATCACTACATCCACAATCAGTATTAAATCCCAGGTGGGGGGGGGGGGGGGGGGGGGTTGATTGAGTAGACTGTTCCGACAGGCTCCCCCAAGCAAATACCAGCTCTCCTGAGTGCAGAGACATCCCAGATGTAGGTTACTGTATGCTTTCAGAAAGGATAACAAGTCTCTCCCTGATGGCAGACCAGCAGCCTGTCAACTCTTGCAGTTTTTTTCTGGTTTGTGGTGGTAAATGTAGATCAAAACATAAGGGAGAAAAGAAGATGATAATAGCTTTTGACACTTGCTGTGAAGCAGCGCAGCTCTTTGTAAGAGGAGGACAGCTACTCTCTTTACTTTTACTGTCTTCAGTAATGCAGTTCAACCTCTCTTGTCAAAGAAATTATCTTTTTTTTTTTTTCCCCTGTTGAGGGAAGCGTGGCCTTTTGTAGGATACAAACCTGTGGCATGTTTTGCTTTTATTTCCTAAAATGTCTAGCAGTACTTAAGAATTGCTATAAGAAATAAACCTACAGGAGAGGGACGACTCCCAGTCTACTCCCAGTCAGGGCGTTAAGCATTACATAATAATGTGTCACTCAGTCATGCGATCGTGTTGCTAGAAGGTGATGTCAGTCCATTCTTAAAGAGAGGAAGTGATCATTTGAGGTTTCCTGTGTTCCCCCTGAGTAGACTGCATTTAGAGCATGTCTGTGTCTGGTATGGATCCTAATATGCTGTTTATCAGGATGTGAGTTTGCATTCCTGGCAAGTTCGTCACACCGGGGAAGAAGAAGAAGAAGAAGAAGAAACTTTTATTTTAGAACCATATCCCTTTATCAACTTGCAAATAGAGAGGGTTTTCCCCAAGTGCAGTACCATGCTTCTTCTGGGGTTGGCCTACAAAAATACGTCATCCCTGCAGCACTCTATACCTGGAGGTACTAAATCATCCAATCGCAGGCCTCTAAAGCTTATCCGTCAGAGCCACATCACTCCATTCATCATGGTTTAACGCACAGCCTGACATGATCTCATTGAAAGCCTCCTCCTCATCACTCATTGTAAAATCTGCTTCAATATGTTAAAGCACGCAAGATAGAATATATAATGAGATGTAGTGGCCCATAATACTAATTATTTCATTTTCTTTTGTGTTGTTTATGTACAGTATGTGTTAGGTAGTATAACTGTACAGTTGTATTTGCAATGGAGCTTGATGAATTCAACATCATGTTATGGTTTGCATCATCATTTCTCTTTTTTTTTGCTGTGTGGACTTCTCTGTATGGCACCTGCTGGTGAGCTTTCTTAAATACATAAGCAACTGAGACCAAGTTTGAACAATTAGGAACATTTATACAGGACATTTATTTTGAATTTGAAGAAGAAATCTCAGGTCACTCACAGACTTGTGCTGTCTTTGTAGCTGGAATGTTTGGCCAAGGTTTAAAAAATGTTTTTTTAATTGACACATCAATCAAGCACAGGTGGAATTTATAGAAATAATATTGGGTAATGGGTAAATGATATATAAGGAGCCCCAGTAAACAGTATCTACACTAAACTACACCAAATGCTGTGTTATACAAGTATTACACCTCTCGTTTTCTTTATGTGGCATATCAAACTGTACCTACCAAACATTATGCAATAATGTATTGACTATACTCTATAAATAAGTAAATTAAAAGATCGACGCCAATGATTATTTGTAAGGGAAGTCCAACTGATAGGTGAGGTGAAGTGAATGCAGCTCCACCACAGGAAACAACAGCAGGAAAGAGACTCTTGTTCTGACAGCGCAGACTTAATGAACTGTTGTAGCATTCTAGTTTGTCCGAGCTTCCTCGCTGTTTATGTCCTTGTCTTATTTAATTTGCCTGCCATGCTTGGATGTCCAGTCAGGCATGGTTTATTGTGTTAGTGGTCTGTTAGGCCGTTTTATTATTAGCATGTCTGACTTACACTGGAGGCTGGAGCATGGCTGTACTGAATGGGGTATCAACTGCAGTTTGCTTGATTTAAAAATAGAATAGAGACCCTGGTCTTGTTTTCAGTCTGAAGAAAATAAGGTAGGCCACATTTCTTAATTCATTATCCGTGCAGTGACTTTGAACAAATCAAACACCAAACATTCCCTGGATCCAGCTGCTCTGGTGTGAGGATTTGCAACGTTTCTCTCTTTTGTAGCATTTTCAAATTGTATATCTTTGAGTATTGGAATGTTGGTGGGATAAAAGTAATTTCAAGATGTCCCCTTTCACTTTGGAAACATTGGTGTGACATAGTTTACTATTTCCAATCAATTGCTTAATCGCCAATTAAAATAATAGTTAGATATTAGGGGTGTGAATCTTTGGCTTCACTTCGATTCGATTAAAGGCCAATTTTTTTTGGGGGGGGGGGACGATTCGATTCTGTAAACCACGATTCGATTCAGTTTCTTTTAACCAAAATTCTATATCCATGAAATAAACATGCAATAATGACAGTGAGACTAGTATTTTTCTGACAGGTGAAACAATAAATAAACAGAATTACTTATTAAACATATTTATTCTATAAGAAAAGTAGTCTTGCGTAATATTTTATGCTGAAAACAAAATTAAAAGTCTTAAAACATTAATCATCATTAAGAAACGTGATTCATAAGATTTAACGCATTTATATCGATTATTGGTGAAGCCAAAGCATCCATCCATCCATCCATCCATTGTCTACCGCTTATCCTGTATTCAGGGTCACGGGGGGGGGCTGGAGCCGATCCCAGCTATCATTGGGCGAAGGCAGGGTACACCCTGGACAGGTCAGTCTATCATAGGGCTGACATATAGAGACAGACACCTACGGGCAATTTAGAGTCATCAATTAACCTATCCCCATCCTGCATGTCTTTGGGCTGTGAGAGGAAGCCAGAGAACCCGGAGAGAACCCACGCTTACACGGGGAAAACATGCAAACTCCACACAGAAGGAATCAAACCCAGGACCCTCTTGCTGTGAGGCGAGAGTACTACCCACTACACCACCGTGCAGCCCGAAGCCAAAGCAATTCATTCTATTTATTTATTTTAGCAGATCGATTTAGTTGAATCGGTAGGACTGACAATCTATTCATCGATGCATCGCATGAATCGTTACACTACTATTAGATATGGTTGTAAATGTTGTTAAAGACAGCATTGTAGAAGGTTGTAGTGCTGAAAGGATGAGGCTTGGTAGAGGTTTGAGCTTGTAATTGTCACAGAGGTGCTTTGAGCTAAATGCTAACATGCAGATGGTGAGGAATATGTTCACCTTCTGAACATGTGTCAGCGTGATCATTTGTTAATTGTTACAAACACAAAGTACAGCAGAATTGAACAGATGAAACATTTTTGGTCTGATGATGGCGCTACATGAAAAATGAGAGGATGTCCAAAGTGTTGACAAAATTATCCTGAGGGGGATATTAATTAATAATGTGTGTACCGAATTTCATGGCAATCCATCTAGTAGCTGGGATATTTGAGTCCAGACCAAAGTGGCGGCTTGACCGACATTAGCGTCCCTAGAGCTATATCACTAGCATGGCTAAAAATATTAAACCTTTTACTACAGCTTCACAAATGTAAAGAACTGCCCTTTTCACAATATTTTATATAATGAGAAATGTGACTAGTTTGGTTGTTTTGGGCTCTTTTTAAGTTGTGATGGGCATTTGTTTGTCAATTTTTCAGTCAATTACAACTGTCTGGTCGGGTGAGGTCCACTGTCTTGAAATTCCTGCTTTACTTCAGGCCACGCCATATGTAATCGCTTTTGATTGGTCATTAGTTGAGGAGTTGGAGCGTGTTTTAACCCATTATCTTAATATCATACAGTTGTACCGTTTTGCTTTAAGTCCTACAGGCTCTCTGACTCACACTCTCTCATGCACATATGTCTCCTTTAAAGTATCTACCCAAGTTTACATGTCTAAAAATACAACTCCTTCACGCACTTTGACTAAAGATGCATTATTCAATGCTGCCTCTGCAGAGTAATTAAATCTTAATCAGGGATGGGCTCCTGTCGTCACGGAGGTGTGTTTGTGTGTCTGTGTGTGTCAGTGTATGTGTGTTTGTGTGTGTGTGTGTGTTTGTGTGTGTTTAATGTGTGCACTGTCCTACAGTCGACTGGAGTGTTTTTTAAGCTCTTATGGTGCCAGACAAGTCTTTCGTTCAGTATAGATTCAGTGTTGAAATAAAAGAGGGGAGAGGTTGGACGGGGTTGAGGCTTAGAAGTTGCTCCCATTCAGTGATCAGTTCAGGTGATGTGAAGGTCATTTGTTCTACGCAAACTAGATCATCTGGCACTCTGATGTGCTGACAATGACGATGCCAACATGCTCACTATTACTCATTTATAACCAGTTTGAGTCCAGCTGGGGACCTGCCTGTCTTTTCCCATAACCGTCTCTTGTTTTCTGTCATCTCTCTACTTGGTAGTAAAGGCCTAAAATAACCCACAACATATTTTTGCTATAAACAGATTTGTATTTCAAAAAGTATCAGAAAGGTCTGTGCCCAAAAGTAGTATATGGTCCCACCGACACCTAGTATTGCTAAAGTTAAACTGTGTATTTATCAAAGTGTCATTGTGTTGAGTAACCTGAGCTGCATAGAAGGTAAAAAAAACTGACTGGGGGTGTTGAATTGTAGAGTGGAGAAAAAAAGAAATCCTTAATCTGAAGTAGCATTGGCATTGCAATTTTGTGTTGGAGTTTCTCACATGTATACAAAGGTTTCATTCATAGAGTGTGTGTGTTAAATCACTGCGATCTGTGGTAGATAAATAAAAGGCAATCATATTAAATGGTCATTAAAATTTCTGTTTATATTTGAGCTGTGACGTGTCAAAGCATGTGGTGTGCCTAATCTGAGTCATCATACTACATTTTGGACTGTGTTTGCCTAAGGGTTTTAAACGTGCTGTAATTAAAGCACTGTTGGATTATTTATTTTGTAGATATTCTTAAATCAAAGAAGCCTTTTTAGCTCTGAGCACCATGTTTTCTTCAGCCTTGTTCCTGGTGTGGCAGAAATAATTTGACCTGCTGAACACACTACATGGAAAGCCTCCTGTCCTGGACCTTCACTGTTTTGTGCTGACATTGTGTCCATGCTTGCACCTTAAACTAAGTGGAAAACATGTTGACTCTGCACCTTTTTCTCAAGTCTTTTCATCTGTGGAATATCTGGTCTCTGGTGTAATCCTGTGTTGCTCTTGTCCTTTTATGAGAATGACCCTGAATCCTGGCTGGTACTCATCTGCAGACATGCACACATATATAGAAGGTGGTATGGAAGGTTGAGAGGCTCACGGTGGACAGCTATACATACTATACGCGTGTTATACACTACAAGTCCCACATGTATGAGTCCTGCGTCTGTATGTAGGGGTGCAAGCGCATGTGGCTTTGTTCAGACTGTACTTCAGTACCCAGGACAGTGCCAATCAACACATGCAGCCTCTACACATAATAAACAGCGCCATCAATCTATATATTTATCTCCATATTCTGCTTTTATTTAAACTGATTTAATCACTTTTTTTGATGTAAGGATATTTTAAGGATATTGCTGAGGTTGGTAGATGTATGCCTACTGGATTAGAATGGCAGAATTCCTCTTTTAATGTTGATGCATAATAAATAATTTGGGATAAGCATTCCTTATGTCATGTGCCATTTAAGATTTTGGGGTAATGCATATACATTTTAATCAGACGGTGATTACCATGGCAACAGTGTCTTGTTCTCCATGACCCTTTCTACATACATACATATAATATATAATATATATTTACACACACACACACACACACACACACACACACACACACACACACACACACGCACGCATGCAATAGCACATCCTCACTCTAAGGTTTTCTCATCACAAAGGACGGAGTGGGCAGGCTGTGCACTGATTCAGGCTTGAGCTGTTTTCCATTCATGACTCTGATTGCCTTGTCGAGCGTGGATGGGTAATGGCTCACTATTTATGCTACATTTTATTACACACGATAAGCTAGATGTATTATCAATTGAGGCATGTTGTTGTTGACAAGTGCCTCGCACTAAGATTTTCAGATCAGTGTGGAGAGATTAGCTTGAGCTGTCGGATGTGATTCTGTTCTTTATTTCTAGGTATGTGTGTCCTAGGTTTTAAAGTAGGGCCACAACTTATGCCTATTTTCATTATCCATGATTCATCATAGGTATAAAATATCCTAGAATAGTGAAAGTGACCATTATCAATTCCCAGTTTTAGCCAACCAACAGTCCAAAACCCAAAAGATATTCAGTTTAGTATCATGACAAAGAAAAACATAAACTCCTTTGCAAAGCTGGAAATCAGTAAATGTTTCACATTTTTGCTTGAACATTTATTTTTTGATTTACTGCCAATTTATCAATTGTTTGATCATTTCAGGTCATTTAGCAGATATACAAACTTTGTTTCATTTCTAAATGAATTGCGTGTTTTACTGAACAGTGTTCCCCTCCTCGTCTAAGGTGTTGGCGCTGGGCGCTTGCCAGACTGGGTGGCGCAAGAACTGAGAAGGAAACCCGCTGAGACAAAACACCACCTGGGACTGCTGAGGAGGACCTCTGTGCAGGTGAGCACTGACACCGAGTGGAGAGATTGGTCGATTGACAGAAATGTATCAATAACTATTTTGATTATTTATTTATTGTTTGTTAGGTCTGGGTCATCTGGAAAAAAATGGAATATCACTATATTTTTTACCAAATACTGTTGGGTTGCCTATAGGTGCTTTTAAAAAAAATCTACACAATGAGGTTTTTGATTAAATAATCATCAGTAATGAGGATATAATGACTTGTATATTGTACCTTAATTTGACAACAATATTCAGTGGATAAATTGATAGTGAAATGATGTTGCTGAAACAAATGTTGCACGGCCGAATCTCTCTCTTTATTTTTATTTTTTTTAATAAAGGATGGACCCATGCACTTTAGGCAACGAAAGATGCAATTTAAGAAAACCTTTCCTTAGTATTGTAAGGGTTTGTATCGGAATATTGGATCCGATGTCACATTGTTATTATCTGCATATTATTATATTATTATCTCATATAATGCACTCCATAATCTTCCTAATCCAACCATAGCCATACATCGATTTCATTATTTGGTTTAGAGAAATGAGAAGTGATGATAAGAGGGAGTTAGAGGAGCTATTTCTACAAATTAAATTCAAGTGAGATATGAAGAGGGAGATGTGATACAGGCCACGGGGGGCATCTGCATACAGTATGGAAATGTGAACGGACTAGATATTAAGAACATGCTCTTTGTGTGTCGAGGTTCACACAGCCGTCGGCAGGGTGGAGCTTCCTGACCAATGGAGAATTACTTCCAGGCCGAGGCCTTCAACCTGGATAAGGTGCTTGACGAGTTTGAGCAGAACGAAGGTGAGAAACCCCCTTTTTTTTTTAATTGATGTGGAGATGAAATGCAGACAAACAACAAGTCATTGTGCTTGAGAAAAGACAGATGGGACAAGATGTAGCTGTGGGATTAAAGTTAAATGACGATGTCAGACCACCACCCAATACATTTGAGTAACATTACAGGTTGTGATTGGGGGTGTGCAGAGAGGGAATTGGACTAATTAGATTATCAATTTCCCTAAGGCTTTTATGAAACTGTGTAATTGGTGCCAGAGTCTTTTTTTTTTTTTTATTCACACTAAATGCTCACAATAATTAAAGAAATTGTTGGGGCATATTTAGTCTATTTATGTTTACCAAGTGAAGACACATTACAGAGCTGTATATCTGCAGACTCCCAGCTCTCTAGTGCAAATAGTCTGCTTGTTATAGAGGAAAGACTGCTATTTTGTCTGGATTTATGGCCAGTGATGACCCCAGGAAAATGCCAGTCCTCCACACGCAGCATATTTTGATGGTTCTGTGAGCTCAGTGTGTATTTTGGCTGTGAGTGATTGTCTGTGTGTCCTGCGCCAGAGATCCAGCTTGGTAGATTAACTCTGCGTGAGTTAATGTGTGTGTGCTTGAACCTGGTACGGCACTATACTAAAACAGCTTAGCATGAATTCCAGTGGAGGGAGGAGAGCACTATACGGTAGCTGACGCTGCTGTTTGAGAAAGTCCTTTTGGATAAATATTATAAGAATGTCCGCTCGTGTTACACAGCATTCATGTGCCAGCTTGACAGACGGTTGGCTCACATTCTCAGACGTTCCCATCCATCCACACACTAATTTCCTGTTCCCTGCCAACCTCATTTCTTAATTTGTCCTCATGTTCCATTCATTTTTAGCTCTATTGAACACCTGGGATTTTGTAGTGGTTCCCTGTGGCGTTTCATTTAAAGCGTTCTGTCTTCTGATCTCTGTGCCTTGGTAGCCACTTCTTGTTTTCGGTTTCTTCAATGTGACAAGAAACCTGCAAGCTATCCAAAAATTGTTCTTCAAATGTGACCTATACGATAGATCAAATTATACACATAGTGCAACAAAGCCAGTGTTGATCGATAACTGACACCACTTTAGTAATAACTCTCAAGGCAATAATCATATAATAGTCTGTTTTCCTGTCTTCGTTCTCTGCCAGATGAGACAGACAATCCCATTCTCTCGGATGCAAAGTGGACCCAGATCCTGGCACCGCCAGCCCACTTGCTGTCTCTGAACCCCGCCCTGGCCCACGCAGACCTCAGCCCCCGGGAGAGTCCGCTGCCCTTCAAATCCCTCCCCGACTCCTCCTCGAGCGCCTCCCCGGGGGTCGACCCTAAAAGAAATCCCGGTCCCGAACCTCCGTCCGACATCCACAGTCCACCCCTCCCCCAGCCCAACATCGGCAAACTGGTGGGCACAGACGACCTCTCGCCGCCCCCTGTGACGGCCTGTACTGCTGTGGAGAACGGCTGCCCTGTCAGCCCTGCAAGCCCACAACTGGATGGGCTCGGCAAAGAAACAAATTCTCCTCCAGACAACCAGCCTGGTGCTTCTGAACAGAAGACCGGATCTCATCACAAGGAGAGAGCTGCTTCAGCGGGAGGAAGAGGATCTGCTGTCAGTCACACTCATTTTACCTTCGAGGTTGGATTAGGACACGAAAATGAAACCCTGTCTCTGAGAATTCCTCCAAATGTGGAACCAACAACACAAAATGGGGAAGATGTCAAGGAGGAGGTTTTACAGGAGAACGGTCAGGAAATACAAACTGCAAACTTAAAAGAGGAGCAGATAGAAAGTCTTTTGAATAGGGGGATAGACATTCAGGTTGGTTGTGAGGTGGAGGAGAATGGTGTTTCTCCTCCTGACAGGGTTGGAGTGGAGGAAGATGGACAGGTGGATGAACTCCTCAACATGACATGCCTTCCCAATGGTTTGGAGCAGGACAGCAGTAACCATTCCACACTCAAGGAGACGGAGGATGAGGAGGAGGGTTTTTCTCCCTCTCCTGTCCCCTCCAAAGAGGACTCTGTCACCGAGGAGAAAGAAATGGAGGAAAGCAAGCAAGAGAGTGGCGATGGCGGAGCAGTGGTGTCAGGTAGCATCCAACCAAAACTCAACAACAATCGGCTGCAGCCGGTCAGTGTACCCTACGGAGGGGCACGACCAAAGCAGCCGGTCAGCCTCAAGCTTCAAATCCCACAGCCGCTGTTGGGCCAGGTCCAAAATCAGCTCGGCCCGCCCGGCATCAGCAGGAACAAAAACCAGGAGAACCAGTGTCGGAGAAGCACGCCCTCTGAAACTACGCCGGCTGGGACTGATCAGAGTGCAGTCGGGGTGAACGGAGATGGTGTTGTCCACTCTCCTCCCCTGATGCCCTCGGAAAGCCCAGACAATGACCTCCAAGCAGGCCAACAGGGCAGGAAACATGCCGGCTCTCTGGGGGAGGTTGCCCCTGTGTGGGTGCCTGACTCACAGGCTCCTGTCTGTATGAAATGTGATGTCAAGTTCACCTTCACCAAGAGGAGGCACCACTGCAGGGCCTGCGGCAAGGTCAGTGGCATGCTTTTATGTGACCATGTAAAATAAAACACTGTATCACACTTAAAAATAATGCTGGGCCAATTTTGTGTTTTGGTGATTTATTGGTTGTGTATTTATACTCTCATTTTGGGGATCAGTCCCCCAGGATTAAAGAGGAAATATTATAATTATTGCTTTAAGCAGTTAAGCAGTCCAAATTCTGCCATAGATCTTCCAGGTATAATAAAATGTACGTACATAAAAGAACACAACTAACAAAAGACAAGCATCATGTGAACAAGGAGAAATGCATTTCAACTTTTACAGTGCCTCAGAGTCATATTACAGGGAGTAATATTGAAGGAGCTCGGCTGGACTCTGTTTAGTAGAGAAGTATATCAAATTAGGTGCTTTGACAGATGAGTTCCTTTTTTTAGGCCTTTCTTTGCAGATAAACGCAGCGGTTGTTCAGGTAGCTTCCTAGCATTATGGCCACCCACACATGCAGCAGGATGTCCGCCCAGTGCTTTAAAGTGGAGATGCGGTCGCTGACACTGCACTGGAAAATCTCCGAGCTGCTACTTAATTTCCCATGCTGGTAAACAAACACGCTGTCTGCCACTTGAGCAGGGAGGAACTGGCACTGCAGTAATCCCGACACCAGCTCTGGGGCCGCAAACAATAGACGCATCGGGATCCTCCGTGCCCCCGCTACCAGACGTAGACCCACAAACCGGTTTATGATGGTGCTGTGAGGATTGGGATGTTGCTGGATAACGATGTGTAATGAGGTGCATTTGATGTAAAGTGCTCTGTACACAGCTGCAGCTCATTGAAGCCCCGGGAAATACAGGAAATCAATATCCATAAAATGGTACATGTACTGCAAACTTACAGTATATAACCGCTTTTTTCCCCCCAATTGTTCACCCGTTTAAAAATCCATCCTCACAATTACAGTAAAATTAACTGTTTTTCATCCATTGTTCCCATCCTTTTGTATGAATGTGGTACAAATCTTTCTGTTTTGTGTTTTTAAGGTGTTCTGTGCGACGTGTTGCAGCCGAAAGTGCAGACTGGTGTACATGGACAGGAAAGAGGCTCGCGTCTGTGTCACCTGTCATTCTGATCTGACGAGTGGTGAGCATCATTTTACATTTATATTTACATTTACATTCACATTTACATTTAGGTCATTGAGCAGACGCTTTTGTCCATAGTGACTTACAATAAGTACATTTGTCAAAAGAAGGAAACAAAGAAACCACAACATATCATTGCCGATAAAGTAAGAGGTAAAAATAGAACAAGTGTTAGATCGTCGTCTGAGTAAAGTAGTAGCTGTTCAGCAAAACATACCTTCGGAGCAACAGTTTTATGATCAAAATGCTATAGGTAAGGTTTTTTTTAATTTTTTTTTTTTTTTAGTATTATTACTAATTATTATTATTATAGTATTATATTTTAGTAAAAAGTTAGTTCTTTCCAACGTATATGTTGCATTTAGTATGTATGCTTTGTATGTACAAATGCAACTGAAGATGCTGCCCAATTATAAAAGACTTAAATACTTCAAAATATAATGGATAATGTAATAATAATAATGGCCCACAAAAAAAATACCTTTTTTGCCCCCCTCAGATTAAAAACAATACTGAAAACTATAGTAAACTTACCTTGCATTATGACTGGTAGTTCAGGACAGGTGCAGCATTGTTATGATTATTCATATATGTACAGGGTTACATGTAGTGTATTGGTATTGTAATAGGGCAACGCTACCTTATAAGTCAGGGCATAGCAGGAAAAGCACAGGTGCAATGAATAACATTAATTAAGTGGATATGACACCTGCATATGTAAGATTTCATGTGTTGCTCCACCCTGTGTAGAGTTTAAACTAAACATACGCACATTTTCTTCATGTTTTTTTCTGTCTCTGTCAGCTCAATCATGGGAGACGCCGCCCACTGCAAGCAACCAGAGTCCGAACCCCAACAACCCAGCAGAGTACTGCTCCACCATCCCCCCTCTGCAACAGGCCCAGGCTTCTGGAGTGCTCAGCTCCCCTCCTCCTACCGTCATGGTGCCCGTGGGAGTCCTGAAACAGACTGGCAACGAGGGTATAACCTTTACAAAGAATATAACTGCTCAGAGTACTTTATTTTTCACCTTTCGCAGTGAGATTCTGTCCCAACTAATTTTTGTTTTCGCTCGATACTGTTTAGGGTTTGCTTCCGTACAGTTTTCATTCACGTCACCTTGTGGTGTTTCACTGTGGGTCTCTCACCTTTTAAGGGTCCCTGACACGGGAGCAGAGGAGGGTGTGGTTCGCTGATGGGTTGCTACCTAACGGAGACACAGCAGAGTCCCCCAAACTTCCGACCTCCAGCCCAGCCCCCTCCCAGTCACTGGCCATCTCCACGTGTTCAAACAAATCTTCCACTTCTGAATCCTCAGAGGTAGGCTCGGCACATTCAGAACATTCACCCACAGCTAATGCTATTAGGTGAGCTTGTTATGGTCATATTAGTTACCCTGAGCCCACAAAGAACTCTTTCTGTGGGTTTCTTGGTGGTTCACCGGCTGGGTCACAGACTGCAGTAAGTTGCAGAAACATTCCTAGTTTACTTAATCAGAATTAGACTGAAATGCTTTAAGGAAAATATGTTAACGTTTACCACACAATTTAAAGCAGAAGAGCCAGTTGAATCTGGTTGTTTCTGTGGTCTTGCTGCTTGTACACTGATTGGACTTGAACGCCACCAGGATTATTCATGGCCTGTTGAACAGAATGTTGGAAGATTTCAAAAAGCTCCATCTCAGATGGACTGATGATGCCAGCAGAACTTTAGTGTACACTAGGGCTGCACAAAAAATCGTTAAAAAATCGCGATCTCGATTCACACATACACGTGATCTCATTTCTACACACAGCGATTCTGAAGCATTTTATATCTCGAGCTGCATCACAAAGCGCCACATTTTTGAAGCGCCCCCAAACGCAGCACTGCCGCTGCCTCCTCCCTCAACCTATGGTAAAGCGTCTTTACGACACGTGATTCAGTGGAGGAAGCCGCCTGCAGTTGAGTGTTTGGAAAGAGAGAAGGTACGTGTCCACAGGCAGCGGTGTTTCCCCGCGTCCCATTCATTGCGCCGGGCCCGACTCGCCGCCTCGGGAACGCTCGCGAAAATCTTCTAAACTGAATCTTGTCGATCTAAAATAAAGACAGATTCAGCAACTGCATAGCTTATTTCTCGCTTAAAATGTTTTCAGAAACACCTTTCGGTGAACTATTTTCGTAAAATAAGAGAAAGATTCCAACGAGCCGCCATGTTGGTCTGCATGAACTCCGGAGCAGACAGGACAGCTGTGAAAGCGATCGTCCAATCAGGTGCAGCCATGAAGTGTACGCGTGATGTATGAAGGAGAGCGCCTGTCAATCATCCTCTAGTCGCAGCCCACCAAGCGTGCACTACTGGGAAGCGGTGCGTCCACTCGCGTTTAAAATCGCCTCTGGTCCTGGACACGTATTAGGTACGTGTCCACAGAGAATTCTTTTTTTTTTTACTTTTCTAAAAATGACTTATCTTCCAATGATAGAACTACTACTATGCCTCTGCCAAAGCAACAAACATGTTTTTGTTTTGTTAAAGTTCATCAGTGCAATTAACATTTTGTGGAAAAAAATCGTGCAAGAGAATCGTGATCTCAATTCTAAGCAAAAAAATCGTGATTCACATTTTTTCCAGAATCGTGCAGCCCTAGTGTACACTCAGACTTTTCTAGTTCATTAGAAATGTTGGCAAAGTGCTGAACCATTGATGTGCTAACCTCTAACAGGTCAACATGAGTGGTAGAGGCCTGCCAGTTTGAAAGAAGCCCATCGGGCAGGGGGTGTCTAGAAAATAAGCCAGGATAAATTTGGCCTCTGCAGTATTCATCTTGACCTTTTTTGGGGTCCCAATGTAAAAAAAAAAAAATCCCTTTTGGATACTGCATTTTACCGTGTGTTATTACCTACATCTCACCCAACACCCCGCTCCTCCTTTCCGCCCCCAGGCAGCCCATACGCCTGTTGCCCCAGTGGGCAGCCCCGTGGGCAGCTCCCTCAGCCTGATCCCGGAGGACGGGCTCCCTCCCATCCTCATCTCCACCGGAGTCAAAGGAGGTACGGGAGGCCACATCACAGGTGCTTGCCCTCATCCTCACCATTCTGCTGCCTCCTCATTGCTCCGTCTGCTGCTGTGTTTGTGCTTGTTGTGTGTTTTACATGTGCTCTGTATTGCGGCTCATGTTTCAACCAGTCATTGCAAACGGGGGGGGAGAGAGGATTTGTTGGGAATGCACAAATGATGTGATCAAGACTTTGGACGGTTATATAGAGCTGGTCATCATTTCTTTCTTTTACCTCACATGTGACTCCTTTTTTTTATCATCCTCACTCGGACATCTCCACTACTCTATCTCATCTTCGGTTCTTCCTGTCTGTTTATCTCTCTTTACCTCGCCCTCCACCCTCCTGCCCTTGTGCTCCACCCAACCTGCAGACTATGCAGTGGAGGAGAGGCCGTCGGAGATCGTCCTCATGCAGCAGCTGGAGGAGGGAAGCTTCGACCCTTTGGTCTTTGTGCTCAACGCTAACCTGCTAGCCATGGTTAAACTTGTCAACTGTGAGTTACCCAGCCACTGTCTCTCTATCATTTAAAGCAGTGATTTAGGGCGTTCATATTAATCAAACATTTTTAATAACTATGGGATTATAGCAAGGTATCACTTCTCATGGGAATTCAATAATACGTTTTCTGATGGCTTTATAATGTATGTGCTGTCTATTGTACAAACTGCTCTGCAATAGTGCACAAAGATGGAACTGTTGCCACTTCAGACCTTTTTTGACTAATTTTTTGCAACCAATATAGAATATAGACTGTATTCAATTAGGGTTTATTCTGAAACAATGATGTAAAATTTGCCATCACTGATTATATGAAATAATTATAGCTCTAATATAATGTGGTAACTATTTCCTGTAATGTCTGACTAGTTATTTGTTCTACCAATCCACAGATGTAAACAGGAAGTGTTGGTACGTGACGACTAAGGGCATGCACGCCGTCGGCCAGGCAGAGGTGGTCATTCTGCTCCAGTGTCTGCCCGATGAGAAGACCATCCCAAAAGACATCTTTACCCACTTTGTGCAGCTCTACCAGGAGGCCCTCGGTGGTAAGAAGACAACCATCTGCTCCGCCATGAGGCACACTGTAAAATTAGTCCACGTCCAATATAACTAATAACGATGAGTAGTTCTGTCAGCAGTAGGTGGCCCACCCTAAAATAATGAAGTGTAATGTGAGGGGAAAGGTTCATGCTCTACTTCTTTGTTCCGTGGAGATCACAAGTGCACCTGTCGTCCTCTGTTTGGGAACAAGGTTAATGTCCACTGCTGCTAAACCGTGTCTCTGCCTCTTTCATGAAAACTGGTCCAAACAGTAGCGTCCTGCTGTCAAGTTGCGTCCCTCCAGGCATGACACCTCACCAACGCTTGTCCTGCACTTTTAACTCCGTATGCTGGAGCAAAATAGGCTAATATCGGGTGACTTTGACGATTCCATCCCCTCAGGCCGATTCCTTTTTTCATATTCACACTGGAGCAGTTTCAGGCTGGTGGAAGGGAGCCATATTGTGTGTGTCGTTCCTGATTAATGTGCCATCAGTCAGGTCTGGGGGGGGGGGCTTCAGGATGTTCCAGCCACTAAGCTTTGTCATGCCATTACTGCTTCATGTGGCATCTTAAGTCAGCGATCCTTCTTGCAGATAATTAGTAACATGAAACTCTTGTAGTTATATACAGCTGTCGGGTTTGCAAGCAAGAAACATTTTTACAGACAAAGCAAGGCTCTGTGTCCACACAGAAATCCCAGGTAAACACTGAGAGACACCGTCTTTCATATTTACCTCCCTTTCCAGAGGATGAGAATTTTTTTTTTGTCTCTTTTTACCTCCTTTGCTTTTAATTTGTGATCATTCTTATCCTTTTCTTAATATTTACGACTTCACGTCATCCCCTGCTTTTTAAACCCCTCCAACTCCTACATATATCTTTCCTTCCCCCCCAGCGTTACCCTGCTGTATCTCCTCTCTCCTATATCACCCCCTCCTCCTCCTCACATCTCTATCACTAACTTCTGTCTGCTCTTCTCGTCTCCCCTTCTTCCTTGTCTCCCAAAGGCAACGTGCTGAGCCACCTGAGTCACTCGTTCTTCACGCAGAGCTTCCTGGGCAGTAAGGAGCATGGCGGCTTCCTCTACATCAGCCCCTCCTTCCAGTCGCTGCAGGACCTGCTGCTGCCCAACCCGCCTTACCTCTTTGGCATCCTGATACAGAAGTGGGAAACGCCCTGGGCCAAGGTCTTCCCAATCCGCCTCATGCTGCGGCTGGGAGCAGAGTACCGATGTGAGTTAGGACTACTGGGATCCGCACTGCATCACAATAGTGATAGGGGAATTAGTATGATTGTATGATTTCATGTTATTTTAAAGTGTTAAAGTTCATTTTCTTAATTTCATTATCCATAAATGCACTTTATTTGCTCACAAGTGCAAATAATCTAAAACACAGCAATAAGCATCTGTGTTTTTATTAGCCGATTCTGCCCAACCGTTTAACTTTGATGTGCCAGTTTCTCAGAGTTTGAGAAGAAAACGCATGCTTGAATTGTGGGCATCATCTGAAGTATTTCAAATAACAAAAAACTACATGTTTCTGTCACATTTTGGGACCAAACGTCAAAATTAGATTTGGTGAAAGGGAGAGCAAAGAGTGTGAGTATCCTCTAACGGTTTGATTAAGACCCAGCTTGATCTAGAGAGCTTAGTATGTCAGTTATAAGAAGAAGCCTGGAGACATCAAACCAGCCTGCTCTCATATGGCCTGATCTCACAGCTTTTCACATGAACCAGGAAGTCTTGTGAGGGGTTTTATCGGGAGAGCCTCCTCTCCACCAAATCCCCCTTTTCTCACAGAAAGACCTGCTAGCACGGAGTGCCGCCTGGCTCTGCTAAGCCTCTTCCAGTGAGCTTGGATAGAATATATTAACAAAGCCACAGACAGCTGAGGCTCTTAACCACAAAATGCTACCATCACCATGAAATGTATCCATCGGTTCTCCACGCCGGCACCTCTTACCTAAAGCGCTGGCCAGCGGGACTTCAAGCAGTTCGTCAGCGAAAGGATCCCCACTGATTTGCAGATTGAGGTCGAGATTTTTTTTTGTTTTTGTTTTTTTATTGCTAATGAGAGTTTGTGGCGAGATCTTACTTCCAGCTGTTTACTGAGATAAGGCTAAAAATAGTCTTGTAAGGAGCTTTGGATGTGGGAGAAAAGGCAGCCTTATTTTTCACTTGTGGATTAAGAGCGTTCCCTCTGACTGCAGGCACAGTTCACTATTTGATGTGTGTGTGGGGGGTCTGTCGTTTAGCTCTTTTGCATTTATGAGTGAAGAGGTTAGAAAACACAGCAATCACAAATGCATTTAATAAAAACACCTGTAAACGCCTACAACACATAAATTAACACATTCAAGTAATAAAAGCCTACTAGGATTATAGCGGCAACAAAGACGCTAGGATGAAAAAGAAAAGTACATCAAATCATTTCTACATTTCTGGATGAATCCATATGTGTCTTATTTAAACTGGCATGGTGTTGCTGAGGAACTGAATGAGACGGTCGATGAATGAAAAATAAGTAACCTTGACATTTAAAAATGTTTTTGCAGTTTATCCATGTCCGCTGTTCAGTGTTCGCTTCAGAAAACCCCTGTTCGGAGAAACCGGTCACACTATCATGAATTTGCTCGCAGTAAGTTGCTTTTGTTGTTCTCTTCCTGTGCTCTGACATTGTTTATCTTCAAGGTTGAAGATCTCTGGTTCATGTTGTTGAAAAGTAGCGTAGGCCATGAATACATTTTTCAGAAGGTTGTGCGTTCTTTGTGTAGTCAAACAGGGATGCCACTCATGTCATCTCTCAGACACGTTATCAATAACTCAGGTTTATAATCTAATGATCTCTGTCTGTCCCCGTCGTAGGACTTCCGTAACTACCAGTACACGCTACCAGTGGTGAAGGGTCTGGTAGTGGACATGGAGGTGAGGAAGACGAGCATTAAGATCCCGAGCAATCGTTACAATGAGGTGAGTGTCCTTCATCCGATTGCAATCACTATGGCAACAGCACACACCAGTTGGGAAAATAAGGGCCAAAAACCGACTTTCCCCAGCTGGTTATTCCATCCATAAACAGTTTCTCAATAGAATTTCTTTCTATATCATGAGATGAATTTACTAACCGTGCTCCATAAAATGTCCTAAAATTGTAAAAAACATACAAACAATATCATGGTTTGGCCTATTGTTTTAGGTTTGACAGATAGAGGGCTTCCTGACTCCAAAAGAGCTGATTATACAAAGAAAGTAGTTTTTTTCTTCCCAAAAATGATAAATCTTTCTATGCTAAAATGAACCCCTCCACCAACTTCAGTGGAGGAGGCTCCTATTAAGCACCCTGGACATCAACACACATGTTCATTCTGTGTAGGTGATGTGTGACAAACTAAAGTCCCTGCAGCTGAACATTAGGTGTGGGCCGCCGGCTCGTTCTAACACTGCTGCCTCCAGGGTGTGAATGAACGTCCAGCCAGTAGAAGTGATACACACAGTGCAGCATTTGGCTGAGGGAGACGGTCCCAGCGGAGAGAGAGCGGTGCTGGTTGTAGCGTTTGGCTGCTGATGCGGTAACAGATGGGAGCCCAGGAATGTGAACTGGGGGACCATTTCTCAACAGCTTGCAGGCGCGCCTTTAGCGCAGCAAGTGGTTAAAGCCCTCCAGATTTTCAGTTTTATTTCTGATTTACAAAGGACGGCTTCAAAGATATGCGGAGGCTGGGGATTTAGCAGAACTAATATGTGGGATCTTTCAAGTATTGATTCGCATCCGTGTCACTGTCTTTATTCACAATCTGTCATCTCAACGCCATTCCAGTTAACTCCATGACTTTACCCACTAGCCCACTGCAATTAGGCTTAACAAGACGGTCTGTGCTAAGCCCATTTTCCTCAACACGCACACACACACACACACACACACACACACCCAAAGGGCATCTTAATTAGACATGGATATCATTTGTCCTTGCAGCTGATGAAGGCAATGAACAAGTCCAACGAGCACGTGCTAGCCATGGGGGCATGTTTCAACGACCGGGCCGACTCCCACCTCGTGTGTGTCCAGAACGACGACGGGAACTACCAGACGCAGGCCATCAGCATCCATCACCAGCCACGCAAAGGTGCTGACACACACAGATTCCAGCACATTTCAACTGGTTTTTATGTCGGTTTGCCTGAAAATCCTCTCCTGTCTGTTTGCCTGAAAATAATCAGATCACGATCAAGTTGAACTCGAGTTGTGATTTTTTTTTCTTTTCTTCCCTTGTGTATTTTTTCCCACAGTTACAGGAGCCTGCTTTTTTGTGTTCAGTGGTGCTTTGAAAGCCTCGTCAGGTTTCTTAGCCAAAACCAGCATTGTGGAAGGTGAGAAATGTGACAAACGACACGTTGGCTGTTAAAATGCTGAAATATTGGTTGAGAATGTTTGTATAAAGCTACCTCGCTGATATAAAGGTCTCGATACACACAAAGAATAAGGCCCACGTTAGAACACTTGGGAGTTGGAATTGTGAGGATATAAACTAACTGCCAATTATTTAGCTATACATGTTTTATAGCTATGTGGGTGGGAAACCTTGCAAGAGACTGTTTAATGTCAATATTTAATTATTTGGTGATTTTTGCACCGGCATGCTGAAGTACTGTGATTTGCCAGGTATTTGATACAATGGATCTTTTCCTTTCTCCACGCTTAGACGGTGTGATGATCCAGATCACAGCCGACACCATGGACTCTCTCCGTCAAGCCCTGCGGGACATGAAGGACTTGACCATCACGTGCGGTAAAGTGGACCAGGAGGAGAACCAGGAGCTCGTCCACATCCAGTGGACGGAGGACGACCACAACTTCAACAAGGGGTGAGGTGTTTTGGGATGGCTGCCTCGTTGCTTTGGTTCGTCTCGTTTGTTTATATGGTGTCATATTTTCTTGTAATGTTCTTCTGTTCTATATGTTAAATTAAATTATGCACCAGCACACCAAATCATAACCTCTTACACGGAACCTAGGTGGACTTAAACGGGGTTTCTGATTCGGGAACAGCAAAGAGGATAGACGAGGAGAGGGAGCTGGAAGAGGTGCACTTATGTCACGGACAATTGAATTCATAGCTTCCCGACCGCCGCTTTTACGACTTTGCTGTAAAAACTCATTATGCATGCTCAGAGAAGCCCTCTAGAGGGTAATCTCATGCAGGTGGAATGATGTGGTTTGACGTGGCTTCGAGATGAGACCGACGCAATCAATTTTACAGCAGCCTTGATACAATCTGCACGTTTAAATGTGACTTTTCGCCATTAGATATAATTGATGCCTTTCAGCATATACTTTATCACTTCATTGGCAGAATAATTGTTGAAGTTGCTTCTCACACATGCAGTCGATCCCAGAAATATCCATCCGCCCGTTCTCGTGAAGGAGACATCCTGGAGAGAAATCCCTCACATTTGGCACAAACATCCACTTCATCCACACATTTTGGTGATGAAAGGTCAAGGTCACTATGACCTTGTGTCTGTCCCATTCTCATGAATACATTTTTAATATACTACATACTATAACATGCATTTTTTATGACATATAATTTGTATGACATATGTTACTATGACATTTTTCATGCATAAACTATGACTTATTTGTTTTTTTAATGACTTGCTATTCTGTGATGTTTTATTACATACTACATTATAAGATTATGGTTTTCATGCTATTGTATTACATTTTTGTGACAAACTATACTATGACATTTTCCTTGCCCCCACAGCAGGACGTGGGATTCTGTATTTGGTGTTAATGGAAGAAAACAAACAGATGTATAAATGCATTTTCCACCAGAGAAGACTGTTGTCTTCAAAACATAAAAAGCAGAACAAATATAGAAATAAACAGTACAGCAGTAGAATATAGATCTGTTTGGTGATTTTGGTATTTGGAATAAAATATTGTAGTTGCAAGATGCACCCTAATCCATCATATCCGTTTATGCTTTTAACATCTGGCACAGGGACAGCAGTTAAAAAAAAATATTCTGGCTTCCACTGGCACATTCACAGTGATGGTGGTCCCTGTGTGCTCCTCTGAAATATAAAATTAAAAGTTGGCAAAATGATCTCCAACTGAGCAGCTTGCATCTCGGAGAGAAGGAAATCATCCCGCCAAATCTTAAACTCGTCCTAATCATTGCATTTCAGTCTTACTTCTGCTTTCCATCTACTTGTATGCTCCGTTTTGTTAATGAAACGCTCCTGTTCTGTGCGTTGTTGTTATTTAGTGTCATCAGTCCAATCGATGGGAAGTCCATGGAGTCCATCATCAGCGTCAAGATCTTCCACGGCTCGGAATTCAAAGCCAACGGCAAAGTCATACGCTGGACGGAGGTACAATAGAGTGGACACTCGTACGGCTCGATTTACTCGAGTATTATCAAGAGATTCAAACTACCCCAGAAGTCTGAAATGTAAAAGCTTTTTCTGTTTTTTCAGGTGTTTTTTCTCCGGAGCGAAGACCAACCAAACGGCCTGAGCGACCCCGCCGACCACAGCCGACTGACTGAGAATGTGGCGAGAGCTTTCTGCATGGCGCTTTGTCCGCACCTGAAGCTGCTGAAGGAGGACGGCATGGCCAAACTGGGACTGAGGGTCACACTCGACTCTGACCAGGTGGGACGGTTCAGGTGTTACACACATAAACTTGTTCTTCAACTTTTGTACGAACGCAGAGTTGTCTTAGTTTCATATCAATTAAAATGTAAAACTATGGTTTTTGTGGCTGTTCTGATTGACACATTGCCGTTAGTTTTAAAATCTTCTGTAGATAAATGGTGGTCAATAATTAAATGCACATTCTTTGCGTCTTGGTCATCATAGGTGGGTTACCTGGCAGGAAGTAACGGCCAGCCACTCCTGCCTCAGTACCTGAGCGACCTGGACAGCGCACTGATCCCTGTTATCCACGGAGGGGCGTGTCAGCTGAGCGAGGGCCCGGTGGTCATGGAGCTGGTCTTCTACATCCTGGAGATCATCTCCTAGGAGTCTTCGGAGCTTCGCCTACAAACAAATGTTACTCTTTTGGCGTCATCTCACAGCCCGATCCTCCATCATCCCCCTTCAGCCAACGGCCAGGGCCAAATCAACTGGCGGGGCAGAGTAGCACTCCTCAAGTCAAACCTATGCATCCAACCTCCGTCCCTTCACCTCCACAGGATCATCTACGTGTCCTGTGTACCTGGACCTCACCTGAGAGGTACTCCGGATCTCTGCTGTTCATTTGAGGTGCTCCGAGCAGGAACTGACCAGTGATGATACTGTCTGACCCCAGTGTGGCGCTACAGTGCCTATAAAAAGTAATCACCCCCTGGAAAGTTTGTTTTATTGTTTTCTTACAACATTGAATCAAAGTAAATTAATGTGGAAAGACCGCCTCTATTCTATCCTTTTAATAGGACACACTTAATTTCCCACGGCTGTAACCCCTTGAGTTTAAACAGCAGTGAATTGGGATTTCATGCTGCTCAAAGATTTTCTTTGTGTTTTTACACTCTTAGTACATGCAGAAATTTCCCGGGAAATTATCCTTGTAATAGTTTTATTTATTTTCTGACTGAGTGGTCTTACATGGGTTTTCTGGTCGGATGTCTTTTTTTTAGTTTGAATAAAACATGGCGTGGCTTTGTAAAACAGTGAAATCCCACCAAAGGTGCAGCTATTGATTGCTGACCTAGAGGGGGCAAATAGTTAGCAATCATGTATTTTACATTCTGAACTGTTCGGTGTAAAAACAAACAAAAAAAGCCACCTTTGATTCAATGATGTCAAACTATAAAACAGGGAGCGAGTGCTTTTCATAGGTATTGTATGTAGCTTAATGTCACTGTGGCAGCCGGCGGGTCCTGAAGCGCTGAACTCTGACCTCTGTAGCACGGATGCTCTCAACAACAGAGACGTATCCACCGCTGGAAAGTCTGGACTTTTCCTCTGAAGTTACATTCCAAAGGGAAATCTACAAATCATCAGACGGAGGAGGTGGAGGGTAAAGTGAATGGGCTCAGTACCTGCAGCAGCAATTCGAGCATAACTTCATCAATCAGCAGATGGTTTACTTCATGGATAATATATGTACATATTTTTGTACAACTCCTCCTCCTCCTCCATTCTAAGTGCATCAGTAGCCAACAGAGATCCTAGATACTACTGAAGTGACCGTCATTAACTCCTATGACTTGACGCTCTGTGAAATATCGTTACACAAAAGACCCTTTTTTGTCCTGCAGTAGAAAAAAGGTTCCAATGCTTTATTGATGGACTGGATCTGTATATAAAACTGAAGGGGGAAATCAGTTTTTAACTCATCAATCAACTCATCAGCTTCAATATCATCAGCATTTGTTGGACAAGCTACTCGAGTCATCTTAAAGAGAATAACTGAACTAAATAAGAACTGTATTAAATTGCAGAAGCAGTGCACTGGATTCTAAGCCATTAACAGGAGAGTGAAAGTGTCGGGGGTCGCCGCTGTGTCCTGGGAGAAGATGTTTTTTTGTTTGTTTGTTTTCACCGGCAGAAAAGTTTAGTATTTGCAAAGATTTGGGGTTCCTGCAGAAACAAGAGTTTGATTTGACCTGAAGCTGAATGTATTTCATCTCACATTTCCTCCAACTTTATCAGCCTTCCAAAGCCCTGAAATCATGAACATCCTGCTCCAGACTTTTCAAAACTTTTCAGACGTACGTAGGAACCCCGGAGATGGGAAAATGTTTTAGTGGATCTATGAACGGGTCGCTGCATCCCGTCTTTCTGCTCTGGACTGCGCTCTCTCTTCAGCAACATGGACCTGGAAAAATATAAGAATGTATTCCTGCTGTTTCTGTTTAAAATCTGCAAAACGTGTTTTTGTTTCTGGCTAAACTAATCACCAAAAACCACCCTGTCATGTCAAAAAGCTCTGTACAGTAATCATTATGGCAATTTCTCCATCTTAAATCATGCTAATATAAAATGCTAATATAAAACCAGAAGGGGCTATACAACAACAACAAAAGTACTGTTAATACAGTACAAGAGGTTTTGTTGAAGCTGTTTAAAAAAACAATCTCGTCATCACAAGTGAAAATCAGACAATCACATAAAAATCTGCAGACGAGCCGATGCTTCTAAATTAGACCTGTAGCCTTTCTGTATTAGTTGATTAATCAATTTGAATATTTTTAGGAGCTACTGTAGCAAAGTAATGTTAGTGAAGCGGATTTAAAATATTCAGTAATGACTGAATGAGAGGTCAAAGGTCACCAGTTCTGGGTTTATTACTGTGATCATACCAGAGTTGGTGTATCTCAATCACTGTGTCTTCACCGTTTGACGTTGATCAGCCGCCGCCGGCCGTTCTGTTTTTCTATAATATAGCATTAACGAAGAGGAGACACGAGGATTTATTTTTCTGACTTTCTGTTACATTTTTATTTCGGCATTATCTGACGTGTGCAATATGTCCTAAATCCAAAAGAAAAAGGTGCAATTTGTTTGACTGAAAAAGTAGCATTTTTTTTTTTAAATTAATTTGTAAGCTGTTACTATCCGACTTATAACACTGCATGCAAACGAACTCGAACGGCGAAGAGAGGAAATCAACTTTGCATTTTAACAGTTTTACATTCTAGTTTGTGGATTAAACTTAAAACACAAATCCACTCGTTCAGTTCAGTCATTGACTGGGTTCTGTTATAATAATTCTCATTTTCCGTTTTTTTACTTAGTCAAAAGTTTGAAAAGCCAAAAACCCTGTACATTCTTTTTTCATTTACACTACAAATGTCAAGAAAAGTTGTCTATATCAAAAAACTGTAGTATATGTAAAATAAAAACTTATAGAAAATTTAAATGAATTTTGTTCAGGTTCTTCAAAGGTTTCGTTCCTAAATCCTTTATTTTTTCACTGAAAGAAAAGACTTTAAATTATTTAGATAAGGTTATTATTAAAGAGATGATCATTTTAGTAAATACAAACAACTTGACATCATCGATCTTTGTAAACAAGTATGTTTCAACAGAAAATAAATGATGGGTAATGGTATGCTTTAATTATTCAGGCAATTATATTAAACTTAATGTTACATTGACTCATGATGTTTTCCTAAAAAGGAGAAACAGGGAAATGTGACCACGATAGTGTTGAAAATGTAGCAGACATTTTTGATGTAAACCTGTTGGCTCAGTGTTTTTGTTGTGGTTCCTGTGTAGCACATGTCACAATGCTGCAGTAAAGGGTCAGTTCACTCAAATTATTCCCAAAAAAGTTGCTCCAATAAAACTACTTGTGGTTGAAGTTCAATCCAATTGGATTCCAGGCACTTTAAATGTTATTTAAATGTCCATGGTAGTTAAAAGTAAAGATTTGAATTTCATTGTTCTCCTTCTACTGTTTTCCATGTTGCAAATTTAAAGGTTCAACTTTAAACAAATTCAATCTGCATGGGTGTGGGATATCACAACGGGTCATTAAGAAACTAGAAATCCTTCCTGTAATTTGAGTGAACTGGCCCTTTTAAAAAATAAAAAATAAAAATGAAGTGTCCATCCCAATATTCTACCTGTTGCATAGTTGTAAAAAGTAGTTCCATACATTTAAAAAGGAATAGTTTGACATTTCGGGAAATAATTATATTAATTTTTATTGAGAGGTCAATGATAACATTGATGCCACTCGTGTTTAAATCAGGAGGTGATAAGTTAGCTTAGCACAAAGACTGGAAGTAGGGGCAACAAATAGCCTAGCTGTGTCCAAACTGTAAAATAAAAGACCTGCTAGCGCCTCCAACGCACACTTGATGCGAGTCTGCTTAAATATATAGCTTTGAAAGTGTATTTATTTTAACTTTGTAAAGAGACAGACTGCCTGTTCCCCCCTGCTTCAAGTATTTATGCTAAGCCAATTGTGTCCTGACTCAATGCAAGAAAGCAAATAAACGCATTCCCAAAAGGTTAAACTATTATATGACCAACAAAATATGAACCGGGTGCCATCAGAGTTAAGTCAACCAAACATGTTTACTGAAACATGAACCATCTTATCAGCTCTGTTATAATGGATGTCTGCCTTATGGTAAAATTAATATTTAGCTTTTTAGACGTTGACAATTAAAGATCAGTTGAACACGTGTCCTGTTGAATGTAAACGAGGAAAATATAAATCTAAGACAGTAAAGCCAGATACATAAGTGCATTTTAGTTACCACATTAAAGTACTTACTAATCAAGTCAAAGGTACCCAAAATAAGAGTGTGTAATGTGTGTATATATATATATATTATATATAATATATATATTTATAACCGTACCTTGTATATGGCTTACTCCTTTAAAACATCTATGCATCTGCCTGCATTTTCATACTGAAAACCAGATAAAAAATGTGTGGGGATGAAAAATAACACATTAAACTTGGTCTGCGTCATCGGAACAGGTTTGGCAGCTACAGTTCAAATATGCAGGATTTTACAGCAACAGTGATTACTTTGGTATTAGTGCATAGGTGCAGTTCTAGATACCAGAGCTGTAATAATATGAGAAATATGTACACATTCTCCGATATATGAACTAAAGACATGTTGGGCAGCAGGATCAGGTTATAGCTCGACACGGAGCCCCTTAGCAGAGGACGTACTGCCTCCAGGAGGTGGAGTGATGCATAAGGTGACCGTTTTGGGGAGGCTGTGTTGCCAGAAAAGGTTTCTGATTTAGGGAGGCGTCACCTTTTTTTGCCCGCAAGTCTGCCCTGATGCATCACAAGCTGTACATCTGCATTCAATCTGCGTGAATCACCAGCGACGACACAAACAAGGGGACAAGTAATCGTCCGTCAGCTGGTACGAGACCAAAGACAAACCCGCTGACCTACGGTGAACAAGATCCATGTCTCTTCCTGGTGGACTGCAGTGTGAAAAGGAGCTCTCGTGTCAAAATGTGCAAAAGTTTTAACAAGTCAAAGACCCGTGGAGGTCCGAGTCAAGTCCGAAGGACTGACCGTCCTCATCACATCCCAAATTCTGTCCTCCTCAGTGTAAATCTGCAAGATCAAACAAGACAAAGAAAGACATTTTTGTTTTTTGACATTTTTTGGTAAGCTATGAGTTATTAGCTATGACTTGCTAATGAGTGAGCTTTTAACAAAAACAAAAAGGAAGACAATTACCGTTATCTTGTGAATCATCTTTCATCTTGCAGCAGCATCTAAACCAAAACCTTGGAGAGAAAAAGAACGTCAGACTTTTTACATTTTAAAGTCCCCAGGTTCAGAAAACAAAACAAAAACAAAAGAAACAAAGCATGTTTCCCGTTACCTGTGAGTGGTCGATCACCAGCCAGCGCTCGGTGCTCGTCTGCATGTCCTGCCCACTCAGAGGCTCCCGCAGGCGGATCTTCACCTCAACATGACCTCCTGTGGCTTTACGACCGTCCATCACCTGACATGAGGAAGTTACGGATGTTTACTGGCCAGTGAACTGGTCAGCCACCATCTCTCTCTCTCTCTCTCTCTCTCTCTCTCCTCTCTCTTCTCTCTCTACTCTCTCTCTCTCTCTCTCTCTCTCTCCTCTCTGATCTCTTCTCTCTCTCTCTCTCATCTCTCTCTCTCTCTCTCTCTCTCTCTCTCTCTCTCTCTCTCTCTCTCTCTGTTTCGTGGTCTTGTTTTTCCACCTTACTCACCTCTACGATCTCCCTGATTTCACTCTGTGACTCCAGCTTTTCCAGCTTGATGAGGGCCGCCCCGATCGGTTTGTCGCTCCGCAAGAAACCGCTGTGAGACGACGCAGAGCAGCAGTGTTACTCCGACTAACATGCGTTTACTTGTTTCAACGTTTGGAGATGCTCTGCTGACAAATCTGGACATTAAACTGGAAGCAAAACTCAAATGTTTTCCCCTTTCCAAGAAGAGCGCATGGGGGTTAACGGGATTTAGTTGCTCAAATGCTGACTATATTACTATGTCGGTGATTTCGAGCCACATATTCGATGAGAACATGACATTCAGTGCCAGCAACCTGCCGCTGTGGTCAATGATCAAACCGGAGCGGCGTGGTGCGAGCAGCCGTCACATGACTCACCCTTTGTGCAGAAGCTCCAGTTTGAGGCCTTTAGACGTCACCACTCGCCTGAAGCTGCGGTGGTTCCGGTTGATTGAGAGGGTGAAGCTCTGGTTGAATTCTGCTTCAAAAGAGATCACATATGAAGACTTTATCAAGTCATTTTATATTTTATTTTATTTTACCTGAAATTCTTAAGTCATTAAAAATCAAAACAATCATTTCTGTATCTGGTAAGAAATGTCATGGCAGCAGGTCCGAATAGAAGAAGCAGGTAAATCTACAGCGAGGTCGTTCACCTGGGGAGTTAGTGTTCTTGATGACAGCCGTTCTGTGTTTCTGCGGCTGCTCCTGGTGGACACAGAAGACAAACTCAACACTTTAAGCAGACAATCGTCTCTGCAGCCTGCGGCGGCAGTGAGAGCTAACAACGAGCTGTAGTCCGAGTCTCTTACTGTGCTGGGGTAGGGGAAGTCGAACTTCACGTATGCATCCAAATCATTCGCTTGGATTCCTGAAGGAGAAAGAGAACGTTGATCACACAGTTTTCAGGTCTTCTAGACGCCATGTGGACTTGTACTGTATTTAAGGCCCGATGGATGAAGATATTGGTTTTTACCACTTGGAGCAGGAAGATTAATCCCTTTGACGATGATGACAACCATGTCGGTGCTGCTCAGCTCTGGAAATATCCTGAAAGGAGGGAGGAAGGTCTGCGGTGGTGAAATGGACACTAGCACTCGCTACCAGCTCAATAATAAACATATAGTTGAGTTAACACCACATCGGAATCTTCCTAAATGTAGAATTAGTAGCAAATCTGTTGCAATGGTTTATTTAATAAAGTGTCAAGGGAGCGTACATATTTAAACAGTTTAAATATTTAGAAAAACATTTGACTTTACCCCGGGCTCTGCAAGCTTCTGTTTGTTTTATATCTTCACTAATGAATCAGAGCTGTTTTGAGGATGAAAGACTTGTCGTTAAGTGTAACTTTTGCAGCACACGTCCTACCTGACGGTGTGAAACGATCTCTCCTCGAAGTGATGCTTCGGCGGCGGCAGACCTCTGGACTGGGCCAGCTTCAGGACCTCCAGACTCTTCTTACAGCTCTCCGCCATCTTCTCAAACCTGGAACGCACAGACATCATCAGCCATTTAGAACACCATACTGTTGTTGGTCGCTGTGTGTTTTACTTACTTTATTGTTTCCGTGACGTTCCCCAGGTGTGTGAACTGCTTGCAGTGAGTCATGCATTTCTAAAGAAGAAGAAGAAGAGGGAGAAATCTCAGACATCGAAAGGAAAATGTTGGTCTTCACAGCAAGACTGGGACTGTGTGGAGCAACAAGATTTAATCTTTTTCTTTGGCATCAGAATTTATTTTGAAAACTTAATATATAAACATCAGAGAGCTGAATTCTGTAGAGATGTAAGTGTCTTCTGAGCGATGATGGGTTATCTAAACATGAAAAAGCCAGTCTTTACAAAAGGTAAAGCTAAATTAATTGCATTGATACTTGATATATCCATATCATCACCATGTACAATGTGTATATTTATAGAATGCTCATTTAAATAAAATCTTGTTTGTGTTTTACGTTTCCTTTTACTGCCAGTTTATGCACTAACCGAATAGATGCTCCCCAATATATTTTGCACTTCGATCAGGATACATGATGACAAGTCAATGAGGTATGAATTTGGTGATGAGAGTAATATAAGTCTATCTGATTTCAAACATAAGCCTATCTGCCATTTTTACCTCGTGCTGCTCTTTGAGGATCTTGGCCAGTTGTGTGTAAAGCTGCTCTGCTTTCTCGGAGATCTGCACGTCACTGTGATGAACCAGGATGAAGTCTTCGTCTTCGTCACCAGGGGGCGACGGCACCTACAGGTTTCAGCATAGCCGTGAATTCACATCAGACATAAAATCATGTTTGTTTTTTGAGGAAGAGCAGAAATAAAACCCCTCATCTCCACCATTGTCCAAAAAAGTGCACCTTTGCTCAGATCACCAAGGTTTTTTTTCTAATCTAGAAATCTAATTTCTAACACCAAGCTGGGTTTAGGTAAATCCTGAAAGGATTCAGTAGCAGAGTACATTACCCCATCTGCTCACCTTGCTGATGTCCACGGTCTTGCCGCTGCGTGCGACCTCGATCATGGGGTCGAAGCCCTTGGCGGTGCGGAGGAAGATCTTGGCCTGCTCCATGTCATTCTTCTGCTTCGCCTGCAGAGCCGCCTTCATGTACTGCTTCTTTCTGCCCTCCAGGAACTCAAGCTGCTGACCCGCTGCAGGACGAACAAACACAGACAGTAAACCCCCCCATAGACAACTAGATGTAGTTTTCAGGTTCATCTCTGCAGGAATGCTTCATATGAACAGTTATGGCGTGTGCGTGAATGTCTTCTAATATTTTAATTGTCACAGGAATTAAAAAGACCTCTGTGCTCCAGGAAAAGTCTCTATTTTGGGGGACTGACCTAATGGTGAGAGTCCTTCTCTGGCAGCTGCTGTTCTCTCAGGGGAAGCGGATGGAGACCTTCCCCGTCCTTGCCCCGGGGTGGGGACGTCTAACATGGGCTTCTTTGGCTTCTCGGGAACAGCAGGCTTACACTGAGAGACCACCGCTCCTTCCTCCTCTTCTTCATCATCATCTGCTATTTCGGCAGCATCCGTGGAGGCGAGCTTATCGGCTGCCTCCAGAGCAGCAATGAATCCCTGCTCTGCTCCCGTCGCCTTCTGGCCCGGGATCGGAGGAAAACCTGGAAGATAAAAGTGATTTATAGTGCATTACCGTTCTTAAAACACTACATTCTGTGTCGTGTCGTTGGTTCAAGTACAAAAACACGTCTTAAATCACTGATACAGAGACGACAGAAACAGGAGCACAATTCAAATAGATTTGGAAAATGACAAAAGAATCTCACCAGGGGGAACCGGCAGTTCATCAAAGTCCACTGCTTTTCCTGCTTTGTGAGCTCGGATGGCACTCTGGTATTGCTGTAGGAGGAGAGAGGACATTGTTATTATTTTATTTTGTCCATTCTTGGAATTTAATGACTGTATTTGAAATCTCTGATGAATATTTCGTTATAATACGCTCGTTTCATTCTATTTATTATTATTTAGGCACTTTTGACATGATTCCTCCTGGTAGATTCAGAAATCAGACATCTACCTTGGCGATGCGGTCGTGCATCCGGGATTTGCGGTCGTCTCCGCTGGCTTTGGCCTGATTGGACGCCTCCACATACTTGGCTCGTCTCTGCTCCAGAGCCTCCAGCACGTCATTGGCAGCTGCAGGGGCTGATGGGGGGGCAGCGGCTGAGGGCAACAATGTTGTTTCTCAATATGTGTTTATTCTGTTTATTGTTTCCTTCTCTCTGAAGTGACTTCTAGTGTTGACCTCAAGCTAACATGAGCTGGCTGATAGAAACTATTGTTAAGAGAAGTAAGAGGGAATTGGTCAAAAAGAAAACGTACATACAAGCAAATATTCCAGCAAAGCAAATACATATGATTGCTAATTGTTGATATTTTTACTACCAGCTGGAGCTGCTGTAACCAGTTGGGTGACATCGATGTTTCGTCCGGAGGGAGGTTCCTTCGTTGGAGCCGAGCCTCCTCCTGCAGCTGAAACACAGTAACACGAGGACAATGGAAACATAAGAGAAGCAGATACAACACGTTTCTCTTACTTATTTTAAAACACGACTCATTTCTTCGTTTTCATTCCCTTCCTGGATGACACCTCTGTTTGTTTTTTAGTCTAATTTCTTCTCATTTCTTTACTTCTTTAAAATGATAAGGGCTTCTGTTCAAAATGAAACATTTCAAATAGTTATTGTTCTGCAGTTTCCCAAACTCCTGTTCTCCTGTTGTTATTCAGGAATGGTCTTAAAACCCATCTCCTTTTTCTCTTCCGTCTCTTGTAACCCCCCACCACTTTCCATTTTTATCCTCCTGTGTATCATCTTAAAACTTCTATTTTTTTAAGAGAGTTAGATATTGTGCTCCCTTGGTTGTGTTTCACTTAATTCACATTCCTCACCCTGTCCTGGAGACGGAGGAAGGCCACTCAGGTCGACCGCTTGTCCTTTCTCCAAAGCCTCAATCACCACATCGAACCTCTGCACCAAAACAAACACGACAAACTCAAACTCTGTCAAATATAACGATGGTCTTTGTTTTTGGCATGTTGCACATGCTAGAGAGGGAAATCCTGCAGTCATCATATCTCACTTCCTTAGACATTAAAAAAAACATGAAATGTGTTTGATTTCATGACTGATGTCTGGTTTATTAAGTTCGACAAATAAAAAAGGAAATAATTTTTAAGCAGAAATGAGAAAAAAGAAAAATATTTTTTTAGCAATAACCCTGCGAGTCATCCGGTCACGTAGACAAGTGCTTATTGTCACGAATGCAGCTGTTGCCACATTCCTACTAGAGAAACTTGCTTTGCTTAGCAAAATAGTCTGAATGTTTGCTTCCAGCACAAACAAGGCTTTATTATGGCCATTCAGCTTGCAGTGAAATATAGGTAGATAAGAATCCAGACATTTGTTTTACTTTAAAAACAGCTCTGCCTCAGTAACTCTATATATCTTATTTATTGCTAATGGAAAGATAATATTGCTTTAGCCTGTTGATATTTAATCTTTTTAATAATGCCTGCATCGTTTGTAAAAAAAAGCCTTGAAACTATTTTGCTCAAAATACATAAATGTGCAATCTTGAAATTTCAAAAACATCCTTGAGATTCTACAAGGAAGTTGTCAGGTTATACACAAGTAAACTTGCCATTTATTAAGCACATTTCCCCCACACAGTTATTCATTACACCATGTTAAAACAGCATTATTCACTGACCGCGTTAACACAATGCAGGCACACATAAAACCTATTTTAAGGAAATTCAAATTCGAGCGATACAGTGCAGTGATAAAATGTCTGCACAGGAGACACAGTCATGGATTTAAAGCAGTCAGTCAGGGTTGTGGTCTCTCTACTCACCTTGCTGGTCTTAAAGTAACGCTTAGCTTGCTCCACATCTCCCTGCTTCTTGGCTCTCAGTGCTGCCATCTTGTATTCTTTCTGCCTCTCCAAAAGCAACGTTTTTGTCGCCTCGCTCGCTGTGGATTCACGAGGACAGAAAGGCAGAACAAATACCTCAGTGAAAGCCCACATTCATCCCAGATCCAGAAGCTAACAATGTGTGTGTGAACTGTAGAAAATGTACTGGAATACAGAATGAGCATCAAATATATCAAAATAAAATATTACTTATTATTTTATCTAATGCACGGATATTTAATCAACTGGTCTCAAATTGGGGGCCAAATGAATGAAACCACCTACATGTCTAGCTTTTTACCGCTTTAGTGTTATTATGGTTACGTTTACTGTGTCTAACTTTGTATAATCCATCTCACACTGACCATCCGTCTGAGACTGGTCAGCAGGATCCTCCGTCTGCTCCTCTGGAGATGGGACGGTGCTCAGCGTGGGTAGGGTGGCCAAGGACAACTGCTCCTCTTCACTGCCGGGGGTGACGATCTCCGGGAGAGCGGCCGCCGTCTCCGACTCCCCCTGCTGACCTGTAGGTGCGGGTTCAGGAGGCAAGGGCACGGGGGGAGCAGGTCGATGGGGAACAGCAGGGCGAGAGGCGGCGCTCGGAGCTCCGGTGGCAACGGGCGGAGGGACCTCGGCCTCGTCCACGGGTCGCCCTTTTTTAACAGCAGCTAGCATCGACTGCAGAGTCTGTAGAGATCAGCGCTCACAATCAGTATCGTCTGCAATAGTACAGGATGTCTAAAATCCCTGTTTCCCCACCCCCCATTCTATTAAGTATTACATTGTGGGGCTTTTCAACATTTGTAAGTACAGACTCAACAAGTATTACACATTTATAACCTTATTTAAAAATATAAAGGCAAAACTTTAAGATTTTACTCCTGTTAATGGACTATAACAGATCTATAAAGCAATGGTTCATTGATTATTTACCATAATAAAGCATTTAGTTACAACCAGTAAGTCCTCATATCGTGACATTTTAATCCCATGATAACGCAACCTTTTTTGTGTGTGCAATAATTCATAAGACAATGCTATAATTCACCTTGTCATGAGAGAGCAGTTTTACTCACCTTCAGGCCGCGATCGTATCTTCTGGCTTTCGAGGTCTCTCCTGCAGTCTTGGCATTTTGCAAGGCCGCCTTGTACATGACAACTCTCTCCCTCAGGGTGTACTCGAGGCTGCTGGGAACTGCTGCCGGGATCTTCACGTCATCCTGCTTCATCAAAACAAAAAGGCAGGTCAACGCTTTCTGAGCAGCTGTTAAATCTAAGCTCGTGGTCAATGCTGACCTGTGTCAGCGGCGACTCCGGTGTTTCAGCTTGAGGAGACTCAGCGGTGGCAGAGGATGTGGAAACGGGCTCATCATCGGCTTCCCCATCACCCACCACTTCCTGTAGTTCTGCCTGATGGGGGGGGGGGGGGGGGGGGGATACAGCAAGTGATCAAAGGCAGACTTTGACTGATCATATGCAAAGCTGGATTTCATAAATGTGAGACAAGTTTCCAGTTTCAGTAAGAGATGCGGAGGTTTGACAAAACATCTGCACGTTTCGGTTCTGTGAACCAAAATGTGCAGATGATAAATCAGTTAAAGGTTTAATTACACCGCATTATGACACAGATCATTATCATATAGTTACTGTGACATTTGCACAGGCATCATTTTACATACATGCCCACTGGGTGAGATTGAGTTTTGCATAGTCTCCAGCTTTTGTGTCATGAGCATGCCAGTAATCAGGTGAACTTCTGATCGTCATCATAGCCAATTATTGCATGTAAACTTCTCAACTCCGCTATCTTTGTAGGAATATCATCATTATGAAAATAATTAAAGGACTTTTTCTTGAGTTGTCTAGACTGCTTTCATACGGTCTTTGCAGGTCTCAGTGAAAATGAGATCAAACAGTGGCAGCTTATTCAGGAGGAAAGACAAGAGTCCTCACTAAGACTAAGAAAGTGGAAACACCAGCTTCCTGGTGATAAATGTAAAATGTTGACACTGGGATTGCTGTGGGGTTTATTATAATTATACTGCATCCTTGAATGAGCCAATGAAGTGCCAAATCCATTAAACAGGAAAGTGTTTTGTAAAAGAAAGACTGAAACTTGTTGTCTGAAACTTATTGGTTTCATGCATTTGAAACAATATTTGTATTTCCGGCCTGTGTGTGTGTTAATATATAAGAACTCCCGAAATTCCCCTCGAGGGATGAATAAATGATACTATACCTTCCTTAAACCAATCAAACACCCGTTAGAAATACTAATAATACATTTGATTTGAAGTACAGCTACTGGAATTAATTCAGTGTATTTAAAAACATGTGACTGGTAAAAGCCAGCCACAAACCCAGGCATGAGAGCAGAGATGATATATGACACCAACCAATAGATCTTCATCATCTTCCAAGTTATAGTCATCTTCATCCTCATCCACATCTCTCATACACTCATCGGCCATTCTTGCGATGTCTTCCATGGGCAGCGGGCCTACGACACAAACATCATTCCATGTTTCCACTGTGTTTGAATGGGAGATCAAGACACTCCAGAGATTTTACTATCTCTCGATGCTGAAAAAGCTTTTGACAGAGTGGAGTGAGACTACCTTTTTGTGTCCTGGATTAGAGCTCTTTACTCCTCTCCGATGGCAGCAGTACGTACCAACAATAACTTCTCTCCCTACTTTAAACTGCAAAGAGGCACCAGACAAGGCTGTCCAATGTCTCCGCTCCTATTTGCAATTGCCATAGAGCCGCTTGCATTAGCTATTCGACAGGATATTGATATCAAGGGAATCAATAGAGGGGGATTACAGTGTAAAGTATCGCTTCATGCAGATGATTTGCTGCTGTATATTTCGGATCCTTCGTTAAGTCTCCCTAAACTGCTGGGCACATTAGAAAAATTTGGCAAAATATCAGGTTATAAAATAAATCTTCAAAAAAGTGAATTAATGCCAATCAACGTATCTGCAGAAAATATCCCTCTCAATTCGACCCCTTTTAAAATAAACACGAAAAAGTTTAAATATCTGGGAATTTGGGTTACACATAATTACAAAGGAAAGGAAAAGGAAAAAGGAAAATGTTGCCCCTGTTAGATGGTCTGAAACAGGACATTAAACGTTGGGATCTGTTGCCCCTTTCCCTGAGTGGAAGGATCAATACTATTAAAATGAATGTATTACCTAAGTTCCTTTATCTGTTTCAGAATCTTCCCATATTTCTGAATGGGAGATCAACACCATATGACATGATAATGCAGTAATAATGCAAATAGCAAAAGCCTAAAGTAACATTTCTTGTTCACATTGCAGCAGGAGGTGTTCAGCAACTCGGATGGACCACATTATAATACATGGTCAAAAGCAGATGGACACAAAGAATATGTCCACATGTCCTGTACAATAAAGAAATTTGGCTTCACCACTCTATAGCTCGTCCACCAGAGACTACTTACACATGTCTTAATGTATAATATGCTAGTGACTCAAATCACAAGGACAACAAATAAGACTGACCTGCAAAGAGGGACTGTTTCTAGGACTTTTAGCACTCACTTTTCCCCTTATGCTTGGCTCTTCCTCCAGCTGCATCTTTATTCCCAGTGATGGCGGCAAGTTCAGCCTCCAAGTCCGGGTCGTCCAAATCCCCATCCATACCCATCATCATCTCCTCGGGGTCCAGCTCTACAAACAGACCCATCTGGAAAAAAACCCACAAAGTAAGAGATGCATTTCTGCTAAAGTCAAGAGAACTACCTCCATCGGTGTTGTTGTGCTCACCTGTTTGGCTGCAGCAGCGCCCTGGCCTCTGGGCTGCGGAGCTCGCTTCTTTTTACCAAACATGTTGTTGTTGTTGTAGTTGTGACTTGCAGTTTGACAAGCCTTAAGCGACACCAGCGAAACTGCAAACACAAACACATGGGAATAATCTGCTTCCTGCCGCGCAGTGTCATCAGTGTGGTCCCAGTAGTTAAAGTCATGTGAACGGTTGTCAGGTGGCTCCCAAACAGACCAGTTACTGGCTCATATAAGCCCAAACTGACGGTTGTTAGCCGAGCGGCTAGCTGGTAGCTAACCATGTTTTTCGCCTGTAACTCGAAAAGTTTGTTTACGAGGAAAGAAAGACTACTGTCGCTGTTCGCAAACCTCGAGGAGAGTTTGGTCCAGCTTTAACGGCACGAGTGTCTTTACCTGCTCGCTCAGCACGTCATCAGGTAGCTTTCAGAGGAACAGTTTCATTACTGCGGTTGTGGGTCCAGGGTTTGACATGAGCGGGTTGAGTGCGCATGCGCAAAGCGAGGGAGCGTCTAAGGCTCGTTTTAAAGCGACATTCCTCGTTTATATCTGAGAGGCAATGAAAGTAAAAAAAAACAAAAAAAAAAAAAACAGTGAAATAAATTCATAGCTGTCTACTAAGTTCCATCGTTTTGGTTGAACATTTTACATCATCACACAATGTGATTTTTTTTGCCTTATACATAGGAAACAGCAGAAATCAAATAATTTAATTAAATTTAACAAACGTGGCATTTATATACAGTATAGACACATTACTGTATATATCATAAACAATGTGAGTCCTGAACATTAGGTACAAACAATAAGCACAAATAAACAATTTTCTTTCAGTAATATAGATTGATTTTGACTTCTGAAATTATCAGAATAAACTAAGAATAGTCGAATTCAGAGAATATAAAAAGGAAAAAATATACATTTTATTTTAATCTTGAAGATTGGGAGAATCCAACAATGCATGACTTCTTGCTCAGATCCCTGCCTTTATTATTATTATTATATTAACATATTATTCTATATTTTTAAAGTCAAGATTCTGAAAAAAATTTCTTACAACCATCTTTAATAATGCTTCATCAATTACTTTTTTTCTTCCTTTGACACAGTCAATGTTAGGCAGTTGATAGTGGAACTGGCTAGGCAGTGCTGCCAATTATTTGTTTTTGTACTTAAATGTTAAACTTTATATCTAGACAGACATTAAAAACAGAGTACAACTGTCTGACCTAATTTCACCAACAGGGGAAGATACAAAATGCCACAACTACAGTGTAGACAAAGACACTTTTATTTACTCCATAATAGAATACAGAATAAGACAAACAAAAGATTATAATTTAAAGTATAAATGTTTACACGACAGATGACAGCTTTGCTGGAGTGATATTACAAATCCTTGTGGTTGCTGCTGAGCAGTTTGGGGAAGGATGTGCCGATGGATTGCCCGTGCCGATAGACAACCAGCTCCAGCACGTACTCGTCCACTTTCACCACCACAGAAGTCATCCTCTCGGTCGACATGAGGAAGATGATGGTGAAGAGAGCCACCTCAAACTCTGGACTCACGCCGATGAAGCAGCCAGCAATCGGCTTCACCAAGCCTTTCCAACTGAACTGCAGGTTCAGGACATGGTCATCTTCATCAGGCTGTAAAACAATGACGGAAAAAAACTAATGTATCTTCTGTTCTGTTTCTTCATAATCTACACAATGACAGAGAAAAGGAACTTTTTTTTTCTTACTGTATTTTTTTTCTCTCTTGCTTTGTAGCCTTTGTAGTCAACATGGCCGTGTTTCTCCTGCAGGTAGAACTGCACCCAGTTGTGAAGACCCAATATCTCCCGGCCGTACTTGGTTTCTCCCACAAACACATGTTCGAATCCAGAGGAATCCTCTCTATAATGAAAAAAAAAAAGATAATATGTCCATGTATTCGGTCATTGTTTATCTACATTGCAGGAGCTCCCCCTGCTGTTTTTGTGTAACTCACCTAGCTCTCCTGGACCTGTGGTAGAGGCGGAACCAGATGTCATACAGCTGTCTCTTGAACTGCCCAGGATCTGACGGCGACTGTCCCCTCCTGACCAGATATTTGTGAGCACACTATAAAAAAACAGAAACAAATACCATGATGATTGTCAAGTTTCCAAGTGAAAAACAGGAATAAAGAAGAACTTAAGGCTTAAAACCTTCAGTGTTTGCTACTAAAGGATTCTTAAAATGGGAACACTTTTTTTTAAGGTTAGGAGACAGATTCGGCTGTCACTAAATAACTATAAAAAGAAAAAACAAGCAGCTTAAAACTCTTTCTGGAAGTAACCAGGACGTGCAAAAAGCTGCTGTGGATCACCTTCATGACATCCGTCTCCATCATGGCATCGATAAAGAGCCTGTTCTCTTGAAGCTCCTGTGATGTCACCCTCTCTGATACACCTGTGGATACCTCATAGTTGTCCAGCAAGTTGATGAAATCTGCATTTTTTTTAAAAAAAAAAAGCAGAGACAAGAAAAAAGACACATGCTTGTTAAATAATGTTGGTGGTTACAAAAGAAGAAGTGTAATAAGACGAACAAAAGAACAGCTTCTTACGTAAATACGTCTCGATACCCTTGAGCTTGTCTTCGTCGACATATTTGAAGAGCGGAGCTCTGGCCCGGTCTCTGGCATAGTTGCTGCCCCGAGACACATAACCTGCCTTCCCCTGGACAAAAACAATATATATATATTTATATAAAATACACAGACACACGTCAGCATGTATGTCAGACTCGTGGTACTGACCTGGAGGGAAACGATGTAATCGGTCCCTGGCCTGAGACGGTTGGTGTCCAGGCTCCAGAGCTGGTTGAACAACTCGGTGAGCTCCTGGCTGGCCTGTTGACTGTGCAAACGCAAAGAGAACAAATGCAGTGGATTAAAGAATAGTAACGGAAGGCAACACAGAAGAACTAGCACAATAGAGAATTAGATTTCTGTTTTGTTCTTGAAGGAGAAAAAACATGTTGCCAGTAATTACATTCTCAATGGCTCAGTTCTATTCAAGCCTTCAGCTATTCCAGTCACGACAGTGCACGTTGCACGCTGGGACATGAGGAATTAATGATGAAAGTGAGGTTTGTGATTTTATTTGTTTTTTTTCACAGCCAGGAGGAGTTTGAAAGGGGTCTCTTGTTCCACCACAACTGACGATTTCAGCAGTTAAACCAATCAGATGGTGCTGTTTAGGAAACCTACTACTCATCAGTTCCATTTAATCAGAATGCCTGAGTAATTCCTCAGATAACAGAAGTATAAAGGAAGCGGCTGATTGTTGTTTTAATATTGTTTTTACTCCCGGGGACCTGTCTTGATGTTTTCTAATATGAGACAACACAATGCCAGCAAAACCGCCAAAAAGAATAAGTTAACTGTGTGGCTAGACTGAACGTCCCGATGCTGCTTTATGGTGCCATTAAAACAAATATGATTCAGGATGTGATGTGAGATAAGTCGCTTCCTTTTGCAGTACAGTTAAAAGTGATAATTGGCATGTCCTCCCTGCCATACAAACAGAGCAGAAGATGTTTTGACACATTGGGGAGGGGGATGAGTAAGAAGCAAATGACAGGAAGTGCTAAAACAGAAATGTCCCTGTTCTTAATTTAGTCAGGCTACACTTATGAATATCACAAGGGAGAACAGCTACATTTTTTGCAGCAGTCTGTTTCTAGTTATGTCCTGTTTGTGCATGTTGTATAATTGAATCCTCGAATACCAACCAGAACCTGCAGCACTAACAACTAACACACACAAACTCACAGCATCCAGGAGTCTACTGTGCAAACCTGCAATCTGCACTGAGATCAGCTGTTGGTCTGACCCAGACGGACATTTGTGTTTCAGGAAGAAAACATGACAAACTTCAGTAACTACCATCAAGAGAAGCGCTGGGAGGGATCGGGTTACAGTTTGGTGTTTACATCAAATATCTATCTGGGATGAAAACAACGCGTCGAAAAAAGGTCACCAGTCAGATGATAACAAACATGCGCATCATATAAAAGATGATTTTCAGGTGTGTATGCGTGGTGTGTCTGTTATCAAACTTACCCTCTTGCCATGACTCCGTTCAGTGGAAGAACGATGGCTTCTAATGTTTCACGAAGACAGTTATGAGACGTCAATCATGACGTTTCTACGCGGGAGCAGCCCATTACAAGACCCGCCACTCCCCTCTGTACACAACCCCGTAGTAGGCTATTAATACGTATTAATATATAGTGGACTTACTTTCATAAAAAAATATATTATAACTCTACACCCCAAACATTAATCTTCATATATTTAATTATTTGAAAACAGACGAGGAAATATGAACTAATAACAAAAAATATTGAATTTTCACGTTCACAATCGATAATTCTGCTCAAATGCATTAAACTAAAGTAAGTAGTCAGTTAGTAAGTCACTATGTTTCGAAAAAGTTTTTTTCAAATAAATAAATACTCAAGTAAAGTACAGGTACCTTATAATTCTACTTACGAACAGTAACGAAGTATTTGTACTTTGTTACTTATCATATCTGCTGAGCTTTATATTAAAAACGATAATTCACAGCATCGACTTTTATTTTTTAAACCACTTCCTACCAGGAAGGAAGTCGACTTTGCGCAAGCGCAACAGTCGCACACGTTGTTTTGGCAAAATAGCTAGTAGACAGTTATAATTAAAACTAAAATTAAACTTCACCACGCTGTTTACGTTGCATATTATCGCGGCTTTCCAATCTAGGGCTCTGCTTGGATTGTTAGTAACAGTTATTAACTGTTGCTCAAACCAGGCAAAGGAGAAAGAAGTGACATTTAAAGAAAGTTAGCTAGCCGGCTAGGTTAGCCCTCTGGAGCTACAAGGCGCAGCATGGCAGCTGTGCTCGGGCTGATCGCTGGGAGCTACGAGCAGATCGCCTTTGGTTACCGAGTGAAAACCGATGAGAAAGTATGTTGGAGTGTCCTGTGTTGTAGTCTTGAATAATAGTTGTTCCCGGAGATTGTTCTGCCTTGTAATACCTTCTCTGTGGCGCTTAAAAACTCAAACTGCTACTCTCATAACCTAAATCCTATGGGATACTTTATTAAGTTCCCAGTCATCTAATATGTTTTTGGCCATGCAGGAGTGGACAGCCACGGCAGATTTCACACATCACGCCCACACAGCCTGCATATCAGCCGCGGCAGCCAGTGAGAGGTTTGTTGTCACAGGAAGCAAAGATGAGACCATACAGCTGTACGACATGAAGAAGAGGGTCGAACATGGAGCTCTGCTGCATCATGACGGTGAGTGTCGTCGATGCGTCTTCTGTTTGACATCAAGGTGCTGAGGCTGAGTGGCTCTACGGTTTCTGGAGATCTTCTTACCGGGGCTTCCTAGAGATGGCTGGAGTCACCTAACTGTCTTCAAGAAATTAAGGATATTTTATATATTATTAAGGTTGCAACAGAGATGGGGATGTATGCATATTTGGAAGCAAAGGCAATTCTTTATTCTTTTGATCACAACAAATTATATTTGGATTTTCACATACGATTATTTAATAACAAACACTTGCAAGATCTTGAGAAAACTGCTTTATTCTGTTGTGAACTTGACATACCGATTTATCCATGCCATGATCTTCTGACTTACTTTTAATTTGCATTATGAAATGGCTGTTGAAAAAGTGTAAAATATAATTGAAGAAATGACTTTGCTGGCTTTTACTCCAAATGTAAACACATTTAAAGACACTAGCTTGCGATCTGCACACCTGATCCTAACTCACCTGTATTACACAGGCACCATCAGCTGCCTGGAGTTTCATGGGACGACTCATTTACTGAGCGGAGGAGAGGACGGGCTCATATGTGTGTGGGGCACAAAGAAGTGGGAGTGTCTGAAATCCATCAAAGCTCACCAGTAAGCACAAATAGAGAGAGATGCTGCAAAAGCACTGAAATGGTTGTTTGTGTGGTTTTTACCTTGTAGTTTGATGGCGTGATAACTTGCTTTATCCTCTTGTGTTCCTCAGAGGTCATGTCACATCGCTGTCCGTCCATCCATCTGGGAAACTTGCGCTTTCAGTCGGGACAGATAAGACTCTCAGGTAAAATGTGTGGCTCTGTGAAGCAGACGATTCACTCAACAGAGAATCCAAACTGACTGTTAATTATTATTATTATTTTTATCCATTTAGAACATGGAATCTAACAAATGGGAGATCAGCCTTCATAAAAAACATAAAACAGAGTAAGCCTCCCCTTGGATTCAGAAGTTAAAGAATGTTTAATTTATTTTAGTATAATAGTAAAACGTTTGAAATGACTTCACTTTTAACAGATGCACACATTGTCAGATGGTCTCCAGATGGGGATAAATATGTGTGTGTGGTGAATGACACGGTGAACGTGTACGACCTGGAGACGGCCTCTGTGACGGGAACGATCACAAACCCCAAGAGGATCTCATCTGTTAAGTTTTTAAATGTGAGTTATCTGACTAAATATATGCACTTTTATATATGATATAGAGAATGTTGTGAATGTGGTGAAGAGGATTGGTATCTGAGGAACATTAGAATATTTTTAAATTGATCTTCGATTCCTGCTCGTTTTTCAGAACTCTGTGCTGGCAATCGCAGGAGATGATGAAATTGTAAGGTTACATGACCTGGAAAAAGACAAATGTGTGTGTGAGTTTAAGGCTCATGAAACCAGGTAAATCAGTACTACTTTTTATTGGACAGATCCATGTATTTGGAGCTGCATTTCTAAAATCCCATTTCTGACAATGACTTTGTAAGAATGAAAGGACATGAAATCACACACGTTTGTTTTACATCTCATGTCATACTGGTGAAAAAGTAAGTGAACAAACTTGCCTCCTTTTGTGATTTCAGAGTGAAAGCAGTTGACAGTTTCGTGATGGAGGATTACTGCGTGCTGGTGACGGCTTCAAACGACGGATTCATCCGAATGTGGAAACTCAATCTAAACGAGGCACGTGTCTAGTGTTCATTATGAGAGCCATTTATTTTGAACTTCAACGAAATTCCTTAAACATTTACATTTGCAGCTACAGTCAATTACACTGGTGTTACCTGATGAGCTGCTGTTGATCGAGCAATATTCTCCTGCTGTCTAACAGGAGCTGGATTCTCCCACTCTCCTCGGGGAAGTGAACACAACGGCCAGATTGACGTGCCTGGCTGTGTGGAAACCCTCATCAGTGCAGCAGACCATTGAGGAACCGGCATCTGTGGCAACAACATCTAAAGGTAGTCGTCCCGCAAACACAGACCTTTGTTTTACTTCTGCATCTTGAGCCATAGATATTAGAGGGTATACCGAGGCCGGTGATTTTGGTCTTTTTTTTTAAACGTTTTCGTCTTGATGGTTCAGCTTTCTCGTACTGATATCTAGATTAATATGTTACCATCCACAGAATTGACTAAGGAGCTTTCGAAGACAAAGAGAGTCCGAATTGCAGCAGAAGAGGTCATTCTAGAAGATGAGAGCAAACCCAAAAAGAAGAAAAAGGGTGGTGGAAAAAAATTATAATAATGCTGTTTTTTTATTTTTTCACTGTTTGATTATCTGGACTCATTTGGTCAAATATTCATGTGCTTTTGGTGGTTGCCAAAGGGAGTTTATATATAAATAAAAACAACATATATTTTGTTATCAACACCGAAAAAAGGACATCACAATGTAAAATGAGACGGGCAACAATAAAAATGTTTTAAAATCCATGGACTGCTTTTTTTTTTTTTAAAGATGTTGAGCCATGTTGTTAAACAGGCATTTACTCACTGTTACCACGGGGAGGCGATGCACCAAACGTTACGTACTTTTATTTTGAAATGACACGGGAAGTGCCAAAATCAGGTAAACATAAGTGGCTACGTATCTCAAACTGATGCTAGCTTAAACTTGTTGGAAAAACTTTCGGTAAGAGTTGAAATTGGGTTATTTTTCAGAATGTTTGATGTGATATTTTGATATTGTTGTCGCCATTACCAACTCGGTAAGTGCTGGTAACTTCCTTTATCTGATTTAACGTTGGCCCAGCAGCCTAAAGTTTAGTGGTTTCCCGACATGGCTGTGGACTGGATCGGGTTCAGCTACGCTCTACTGGTGTCAGCCGGAGGACTCATTGGATACGTGAAAGCAGGTTGGTGAAAACACCCCCGGTTTATTTTTTTCCTTTATTCAGAGTCTGTGGAATCATATCTGAATCTCTCTCAACGGCTCTGGGTACAGCTGCTCAACTACACCGTTGTAGAGGAAGTGACGTCATTGAGATCTGTAAAACGTTAAGTAAAGGTATTAAGTAACGTTGATATATATATATATATATATATATATATATATATATATATATATATATATATATATATATATATATATATATATATATATATATATATATATTATATAATTTGGTTGTTATGCTGCTGAGTTTGGTTCAAGTAATTTCCAACTATTTTATTTATTTATTTATTTTTTATCATTGATTGACTTATTTGATAAATCAGTTGATTGTTTGGTATGTATACTACCAGGGAAATATAATTCAAACGTATTAAGCATACATTCAAATAATTTAAAGCTAAAGCAGAGTATCTTCACATTTGTAAATAAAAATGACATCATTGGCAAAGTAGTTGCCAATATTGTCAATTGTCAATAACCCCTACCTTTTTACAGGCAATAATGTTCAGTTTTTGTTGAAACTTTTAAGTTTGTGGTGCTTATGAATTGCATTGTGTCATATTGAGTGGCCTTTCTAATGTAGTCTGGTCTCCTTGATGTAAATGAGATGGACCGATCCATCATATTTAATTAAACCTGTTTCCTCCACAGGCAGCGTCACCTCTCTGGCTGCGGGGCTCCTGTTCGGCCTGCTGGCTGCAGTCGGTGCCTATCTGGCATCTCAAAATCCCAAGAATGTCTGGCTTTCACTTGGTGAGCAGGTTTAGCTTCTTAACCTGTGACAGTCCAAAGGCAGTTTTCATGAACATGTCAACAACTGTTCCCCTGCAGGCACCGCTGGAACTCTGGCTGTGGTGATGGGACTGAGGTTTCTTAGCTCCTGGAAGTTCATGCCAGCTGGTTTAATGACTCTAGCAAGGTAATCTTTTCTGATTTTATTTTCCCTCTGACTGTTTCTGGGATATTTACAATATTCTGCACCATGTAGACCACTAATGTCAAACATACTGTATAGCCCGTAGGCCAGATCAGACCTGCAAAAGGTCCCATCCGGCCAACTGGATGACTTTTCAAGTGGGAAAATTGCAAAACATTGTCCACTGTAGGTTGCCCAGTCCGGATAAGAGTAGCAAGTGGTCCTATGATGGTTACACTATTATAGATCCCACATGCTAAAGTACAGGATATGTGACACAACACTAGTGGTAATCTACTGTGCAAGAAGGAGCCACCAGTGGAGAAAAGACCCTTTCAATTGTATCCTAAAACAAATTTCTCTTTTCAGTGGGCTGATGCTGGTAAAGATCATCGCTGGAATGCAAAAGACACCACATAAATCTTGAAGATATGTAAATATGCCTTTCCTGTGTGTCTGTACGTATTTTTGACGTATTACTGTGCATCTAAAAATATTGATTGCATTTTTTTTTATTACATTCTGGATCTGTAAAGAGGAAAGGGGAAAGGGTACAAGAAAAAAAAAGGGTACATTTTCAAATAATTAGGTGATGGTGACTAGTGTGTTTATGTATCTGCTAAAATAAAAATCACACACTTTAATTAAATTAAAATGACTACTTTATTGCTACTACTGACTGTATAAGAACAATATTAAATGTGGCAAAATAGACGGGCAGGAATCACTTGTTCTCTGAAGTCCGTATGTCCTGGTTTAAGTGCAGTGGGATTTCCCATGAGTCACTGGTGGAGCAGAGGGTATTTCTGTGCTAATGGTGACCTCCGTATTTGGCGTTCCAGTCGACCCGTCCGTGTACTGGCTGGACGCTTGTGCTCCTTGGAACGGTGCTCTGTCCTGCAGAGCTGGATCCGGGGATTTGAGGATTCAGAGATCTGTTCCTCCACCCTTCGTATTCTGGGAGATCATAAAGAAAAGGAAAATGCGTTCAGGCTAAAACTCTGAAAGCGACATTAAGCTGCATTTCTTTTGCTATTTCTTTTACCTTCATTTGACAGTTTATTTGAGGAGGTCTTGCCCTTGGATGATTTGATTTTTGACTCAATTCTTAGATCCACTGCAAGGTTCATAAAAAAGAAAGTGGCTTCAGGTAGAGCCATCAGGGTCTGATAGTCTGGTAAAATAAACAATCCTTCAAAGCTCCAAAGTAGCAACCCTCTCTAGACTCTCCTATAGTTAAGGATGATGCTTAAGTATAGAATACAAAGTTATATAAATGTACAGAAAAACTTCACTCAAAAACACAAATAATTAGTCTCCAGTACCTGACTGGTACCAAGCCACACTGTACCTAGAAATTCATCTACAATTCTGTCTGATAAAATAAAGATTCTCGGTTGTGACTCACTAGCAGAGGTGCCTCCTATCGGTGCCAGCGCAATCCTCTGTCTCGCTGCTCCGGTTTCAGTCTTCTGAAAAGGGGACATGCGTGTCTTGTTCGGGTTGTTAGAGTTCCTCATGAAGGAGTCTGGGAAAGGATGATGAAAAATGACATGTAGACCTGATACTCTACCTGATACTGAGTGGCAGCAATGAAGAGACATCATAGAAAGAGATACCTTGTGGAAGATCAAGATCCTCCAGAGTCTTTTCCTTTAGAGACTGCTGATCTGTTAATTTAGGAGCGGAGGAGGAAAACAACACAATGAAGGAGAAATATCATATATATTTTTTGTTTCGGATGGATGTTCTGGCTGCTTCATACACTTGCTTCTCTAAAGGGTATCGGCACGAAACGTAAAAGTTTCTCATGTGTGTCCTCAAGTGGTTCTTACCATTATTTAAAGGAAACTCCAGCATCTGTCCTCTGGTTAAACACGAGCTGACCTGCAGGTTCATGTCGACAACCTGGCCTCCTGCAGAGGAGTTGTTTTTTGGATTAATGCCTGAAAAGAACAAACGGCTCAGAATAAATTCACTTTAGCTGCACACACCTGATCTAATGGTGACTTTTGTCTGTTGGTCTTTTATCTTCATTCATTGCTTTTAGGCCACTTTTTAATTTCAATTTATTTCTTTATTCTTCACATTTGCGTTATTTCTGCACATTCTATAGAGCATTGTTTTTGGCTTTATTATGAAACTAAACCTAAATGAAGTAATAAATATATGTTGATTTTTGTGAGTGGGTAAATAATTGTTTCTCACCCGGCAAATACCTCGACTGGCGGAGGTAGTGCTGCTTGGCAGACAAGGTGGTGGAGTCAGCTCTGTTCAGCCTGCTGTTGCTCTGCAGCTTTCCTCCTGTGTTGCTCTTTGACTCTGGAAATCTAGACAAACAATGTGTGATTGATTGATTTTTTTTCTTTTTCTTTTACATCACTGTGATGAAAATGCATCTTGAAAATGAAAAGGTCTAACCGACAGCTGGGCCCGACCGGCGCCCTGTCCTTCAGAGAGCTGATTGTGGGTTTTTTGGAGATGGAGACTCCAGCGTCTGAGTCATCGCTGTCGTCCCAACTGGAGACGGACTTGAAGGACGTCTGGCCCCATCGGCGACGCCCTGTCCTCACCCAAGACATGCTGTTCTCTGCTCCTATGGGAGCTGCTCTTGTCTTCAGACAGGAACACAGGAAGCAGAAAAACATGAAGCCCAAGGAGGTCTCATTGTGATATTTAGAAGCTGAATGATACCTACAGCCTGGCAGCTTATCAGTTGCCTGTTTTTCACGAGGCTGAGAGGTTCCTGCTGCCCCTCTGTCAGCGTGGGGGAACACATTGCTCGTTTCATGCTTGGCTCCATGTTGTGCTGAGGTAGGAGTATCTGCTGAAGCGGCTGGTGCAGAGATTGGCTCAAGGTCTGTGTCCTATTTGCTTCGCCGGACTCCTTATAGAGGGACGGAGGCTTTGTCTGTGCAGCCCCGTCGGACATCTGTGCCTGAGCCTTGTGCTGCTCTGAGTACTTCTGAGGAGCACTGAGAGCCTGGCCGACACGGAAGTATGGAAACCGTAGAGCCTGGAACATAAACAGTACACACCAAAAGGAAAAATAGCTTAAATTACATCTTTTTAGCTAAAAATTCAGATTTTCCATAAATGTGATTTTTAAACCAACATATGAATTATGGGAAAATACAAAATAAAAAAAAATAAAAATATGAAACATTAATTGAAAAAAATGAAGCCATATCAAAATCAAAGTGCAGACATAAAAATATGTCAATGGGTTCTTGTTTATAGAATATGGATTATGATGCAAAGTATATCTCTTCAAGGACTAATGAAACAAACAACCACTGCATATTTCTGCCAAACGCTGAATGTATAATACATTCACAAATACATTTTTTTTTTCAAGTTTCAGCAGTAGATGAACATTTTTCATAATGCTATCCTTCTCACAGTTTGAACGGAGTCGATGGACATGCATCGCCTCAGCAGTACACACAGATCAAGTTTGGTATTACAATAACTGTAAAGGTAATCTGATTGATTCCCATTTGGGCCATGCTAAATAAAGATGCACTCAAGGTACTCAAAGGTGCTCATGGTAAAAGCATTCACCAAAGGACAAACTAAAGGACTGACCGAATGTGTGTGTGTTTTTTTTTTAACGTACCTGAGCAGCACTTGGTCTTTTCTCAGGGTCCCACTGCAGCATGCCTTTCAATAGTGCGATCGCCTCGCTGCTGGCGTTGGGGATAAGGGATCTGAGGCAGGTGGGGACACACTTTGGGAAGCGGAAGTTCATCAAGGTGGCCAGGTTGAAGCCCTCGGGCCAGTCTGACTGAGGCGGCGAGCCACGAGAGAAAGCAACGACTCAGGAAAACTTCACAACGGAAGAAAACGGATGGTTCTGTGTGGGCATCATAGAATGGCAACAGCATCATTGGGATGGTTCACCTTGTTCAGCGTTCCCAGCACCTGACAGATCTTAAAGATCTCGTCCACCTCGCTGTTGCCAGGGAACAGGGGTCTGAGCGTGTAGAGCTCCGCCATGATGCATCCCACGGCCCAGATGTCGATGGGTGAGCTATAGGAGGTCGACTTTAGCAGAACCTCCGGGGCTCGGTACCTGTCAGGATGTTTGCATACAGTTATTTAACTCTACTCTCGTTTAAATGCATTCAGCTTATCTTAAGCAGCATAAATGTGTGTGTCTCTCACTTGCAACTGATGAGATTGCATTGATTATTAAAGGGTTGGTTCAATCAAATTACAAAAGAGCATATTTCTTACTTAACCCTCGTGGTATCAAGCCGAATAGATAGTATTGATTGATTACTCCAATCTGTCTCTGAGGTATCTGCTTTCACCCAAATCTTTGTGGGTTTCGCTCCATTAAGGAGTTTCATTTAAAGAATTTAACGGTTATTATTATTGGTAATTTAATGTTATTATTATATTAGGATACCAGCTGACTGTGCCCCACTAATCCCAACAGTGATTATCCTCTGTCTAGTCAGTTCATCCTCCTGAACAGGTTTACCATTTACTACATGTTAAAGTTAAGCTAAGTGACCTAAGGTCAGGCCGCAGGTCAACAACGTCTCTTTATCAGGAATCACTTATCTTGTGGATGAATGAGTCTCACCATCTTGTAGACACATAATCAGTGTAAGGCGGCTTCGAGCGGATTTCTCTGGCTAGTCCAAAATCAGCGATCTTAACCAGTTCTGGGCCCATGCAAAGCAAGTTCTCCGGTTTCATGTCCCGATGGAAATAACCTGAAAAACACAAGACTGTCAAGCAAACGCGCACTGGTGCTGATGTTCGTCATCATTTTGTCAAAGAAAATAGCTCTCGCCTCTAAGTTTCCACCGCTACCACATCCACTATCACTTTACATGTGAAAAAAAGATGGTTTAATCAGACTAAAAACCCCAGCAGCAGTCTCTTACCGTGCTTATGCACAAACGCTAAGCCAGACAATACTTGGAACAGAATGTTCCTTATCTCATTTTCAGAAAACATCTTATCTTCCCTGGCAGCAGCAAAGTGGTGAAAGAAAAGGAAAGAAAGAGGGGATAAAGAAAAGGACACCATCAACAAACAATCATGGCAAATTGAAGCGGGAATGACACTAGCACCCACAAGCACTAAAACCAGTTCTGACAGAGGAGAGAAATACTTGTTGGGTTCAGCTTTGGTACCACTCACACCTCCTCTGCTCCTCTTTCAGGAGAAGTGAGTCATTTTTGGCTGGAGGAAATATTGTGACGCCTGATGCCATTTTAGATATGTTGTTTTCTTCCCATTAGAAACTATTTAGACCAGGACAGTGCTGACAGCTTGATAACACGGCATTTTATAAGATAGTCCGTTTGTAATGAAGGCCATCGCTGTAAATCACCTACCATGTTTGTGAATAAAGGACAGTCCATGTAATATCTGAAATGTCACGTTTCTGACAACTGACTCAGGGAACAACTTGTTTCTGCAAAAAGCAAGACAGGCGCTTAATGACTCAATCTGACCCGAATGATTATCACATTCCCCATAAAGTCATAGTCATAAAAACACACCGCAGAATTATATTTATATGGCAAACATTTTGGATTGTGCTGTTACCTTTCTTTCATGAGCTGATAGAGGTTTTCTTTCATATACTCAAAGACAAAGTAGAGGTAGTCGTTTTCTCTGATGACTTCCCTCAGTTTCACCACGTTGGCGTGGTTCAGCTTCTTCAGTGACTGACAACACAAAGGAGACGCACGAAACGGAGCCATTAAGAATCAAATGCAATGCTTTTTTTTTGTCATCTCCAAAAGGCTGCTGTACAAAAAAACATTACATGCCAAGAATTGTTTGTTTGTCAGTGCAAAGAATTAAAATGACAGGAGAACATTTTGAAGAGGACATCTTCCTCTATCTTACTGTAGACCTTGGTTGTAATAACTTTGTTTGATTACTTCAACATATTAATCCTTCAAAAACAAGCAGAACTAGTGGTTTAATGATAAAACTGCAAATAGCAGTTATTGCTTACATGCATGTACCTAAAAGCTACATCAGAGATTTCTTACTAACGATTCTCACCTTCACTTCTCTCAGTTTCAAGCACTCATCCCAAGAATAAAATTTCCTCTTCATCCTGTTAAAAACACATGAAATGTAAAAGCTGTAACATCTCAGACTGTCATTGTTTTAGCATGTGTTTGGTCTGTTTCCTGTTTTATTTTGAAGTCTCCTGTTCTACCAACAATCAGCCTGTCCTCATGATTTCTTGACGTGTGGTTACTTCTCATGCATGTATTGATTTCCTCCTGGGCTACATTGTTATATTGAAATGTAGCCTACTTACTAGATTGTTTTTTTTTTTTGTATGTAAAACCTTTTTAACCTTTCTTCTTTCTTGTTCCAAACTCCAGGGAAAACACTAGGCCGTGTACTTTCACTCCGTTCACTGTCATCAGTAGTATCACCTTGCGCTATAACCTTACATTTACAAACAGTGCCTGAAGGAGCCTTGTGAAACATTCATTATTAATTTCTTGCCAGAGATCTTAAAAAGCTCATTCTTAAAATGTGATCTACAGGCACTTCATTATGTTATGGCCATATACAGTAGCAATATTAATCCTACTACATATAAAAATAAACATTTCTGTGTGTATCTTCAAAATTATCTTAAATGTTATTCACTCTAAACGCATGCACGTGATGCAAAAACTTTCAGCTCAAATATTTTTTGAATCATTTGAGGATGCAATATGTTTGAGTCTGGAGCCGTGAAGCACCTTGCAGCGTCTCTCAGGGTCTAATCAGCTTAATGCTTCAAGACTAAACAGCACAGTAAGTCCCTGGCGTGTTATCAGGAGCCACACGTACCTCTTTATGGCTACAAACTCCCCAGTATCATTGCTCCTTCCCAGGACCACACTGCCATAGGTGCCGTCCCCCAGCTGCTTCAGCGTGGTGTAGCGGTTCATCGTCCACAGAGAGGCCCGCCTCTCCTGCACGAAGCCTTGACAATCCAACACAGTCCAATGGTTGGTGACAGTATCATCCCTCCACAGATCACCAGCCCACCCACGCTGCTCTACCCTGCTGCTACTAGAGGCTTTTACTCTAGAAACAAAGGGATAAAACATGTGCGCTCATCCTTTACCTTGCTCTCTGCAGATTGGTGACAAAGGAAGGTGGAGGTTCACCTGAGTGGAAAAGTGACACTCTCTCAATCCTCCTGACTGTTGCACTGTCTCACCTGGCCTGAGCTAAGATCCGACTGTGGACAGAGGAAGGCAGATCCCTTGGTAGGGGGAAGTGGATTAAAGTTCACACGTGATTACCAGGAAATGGGCTCACCGGGAACCTGGAGACATGGTTTTTACCTCATCAAGTCCACCTGAAAAAGGGACACAAGCTGACACATTTAGTAAGGGATGATGATTTCTAACATTTGTGAATTTGAACTGGAATCATATTACTTTATCTGCCTTTGTGTCACACTGATCCCAGATAGGTGAGCTGGTGGTATTGACCAAAGCCCTATCCATAAGTTAGGTGGAGCAATAATTACAATTTCCCCATCTGAAATCTAGTGGAGTTACGTTAGAAGTAATGGAAATACTCAGGTAAAGTACAAGTACTGTTACCTACCTCCACTGGTTACACTTTCTAAACCCTTAATAAAGGGTGGATTATAAGTGGTAGCTTTAGATTTGTTTTTTGGAAGATATATCATATCAACTGCTTATATATAAGTCTCTCCTTCCTGTAAAAACATGGAAAAAAAAAAGAAAAAGATTTGGGTGTTGAGTAATATAAAGCAGAACAACACAACCTGTTACACTGTTAAACTATTTCATCATGGCGTCTAAAACTTTATTGCTAATTTGGCTAGTTAGCAAACAACAAGCCAGCTACTAATAAAAATTAAAATAGAGTAAAATAAGCTAACATTAGCCGCAAATCAGACGATCTAACTCTCCAAGACTTTAAATTATTTATTTATGTAATTATTTTATGTCTTAAGTCTTTCCATTCCCGTAAAGTATACGTACCGTGAGGACATTTCGGTGCTGATGAATATAAACGGTGATGGAGGGATGCTGCTGCTAGCTCTGTGCGTTTCTAAGGGTGGCTTCCTGTCTCCTAGACAACGCAGCACTTACAAAATAAAATAACTAATGCACTAATAATAATACACCACATTATGCACTTTGACGTAAAATTAATATCAGGAAAGCACATAAATCATATGAATCATTTACAAAGTTCTGTGTCTTTACTGGAATGTTCTAAAATCATAATGTTGTGACAAAAATATTTAGGTTTTCTGAGGGCAAGATGTCAATCCAGCCTTATATTTGGGTTATAAATAAAATTAGTCTATTCCTTTTTTTATTTTAAAACTACATAATACTTGATCCAAACGGGAGATTTTGTGCTCATCAACACGTGTGTTGTTGCAGAAATATAGCTGACTGAAAAGTCTAAGTTGAAATATTGTATTGTATTGTGTTACAAGTCCTCCATCTAGTGGTTAATTTCCGACCCTACACCTGATGTGACTTTGGCCCCTACAACCCAAGTAAACCCACCTTTTCCTGACCCTTAAAGTAATGTCACAAAGGTCCCCAATCAGTAAATACTTACATCAAGTGATTCCCCCCCTAAATCAACAACAGTGTGCTGTTGTAAAACACGGTTCAGAGTCTGCTATCGGGAGACTAAACAAACCAAACCAAATATTCTTATATCTTATGTGTAGGTTTTACTGTATTTGGATTGCAAAATTAAAATATCATGTATTTTCCCTGTGAAACATCCTGAGACCAACCCAAGGACCCTTGAAAGGTCCTGGGACCCCACTTAGAAGACCGGATATTTCTCGACAAAATATTTACACTTGAAGTGCTTTGGGTTGTATTTAGATTTCTTATAAAAGACACTGGGATTATGGGAATTTAGAAAAAACTGATATAGAGCAATCATGTCGATAACATGAAATTATATAAGGAATACATAAAGAATACTGTCTTAATGTTTGTAATTATCTGTGTGTATCAATTAAAAAACTGTTCAAAGTTTAAATAATATTTGGAATATGTTTTAATTTCCAAAAGAATTGTGTAATTGTGTAATTGTGTTAGACATGCTTGTTATAGAAAGAAGGATAATGTATTCGTATTGATCCGATATTAAGAGCAGGTTCACTATCTCCAGTGCGGTAGGTGTCTTAAGGCATGCAGGCATGAAATGTGAGGAATGAAAGTCATGACCAGCATTCTCGAAATGGCCATACTGTAGTAACGTGACGTGCCGTGCATTGCACCTAACAACTGTGCAGTCAGATTGTTGACTGTCTGCGCGGCCGATAGTCGCGTTTTTCCTTTCCAAGGGTCGCGCTTTTTGGTTACTTACGGTAAGATGGACCCGCAGTGTCCACTAAAGGATCAGGTGATCCACTAACTACGACGCGAAGGCTGACTGGGGAAAATGCAAAATGACATATAGCAAATGTCGGAGCATAATTCATTCACGTTTTCGGCTCAGTTTTGGACTTAAATCGCACCGCTGGAGCTCCAACGTGACGATGGCTCGCTAGGGCTGGCGGCGAGACTGCGATTTTTTTTGATATTTTAATTTATGAGAAATCACATTCACGGACAAATATTGGTTTCAACATGGGGCTGTGCTACAGTTTGCGTCCCCGGCTCTTCGGGGACCTGAGCGGGTCTATCTCCAACGCCACCTCGGACTCGGACCAGCCTCCGGACGCCGCCGTGCCGACCCGCGCCGCGGGAGCTCGCCAGGAGGACACCGGGGGATGCGGGGAGACTTCGTCGCTACGCGGCGGCCCGGCGCGCCCGGGGGACCCTGCCAGGCTCCCGGCCGGGGAGCACCGCCGCGGAGACACCGGCACCGACGGTGTGCTCATACAAAACGGAGGCGGTGGAGGCGGCGGCGGCGGTGGTGGTGGTGGAGGCAGCGGTAAGGGCACGGGGAAGGACCGCGGTCGACGCTTGCCGCTGCTGCAAAAGACCAGCACCCAAAAGCAGAAAAACTGGGACAAATTACTGGTGGAGGAGAAGGAGGCCGAGAAGGAGGCGAAGAAAGTCAGTAAGAATATTGACAGGGCGCTGAAGGAGCTCAAACGGGAGTACAAACAGACGCATCGGCTGCTGCTGCTCGGTAGGTCGAGTCCATCTCTGTTGTTGTTGTCGGACTAGGAAGCCGTTTTATTATTAGAAACCAAAAACGTTACCGGTCCTTTCCAGAAAATTATGTCACCACTCTGGCGAGGCCTGTTGCCACATCTGTTGGCTTGGTTGGGAAGACGACCGCCCGCGGCTGACAACGATGAAGATAGACGTGTAGCCTCACCGGGGATGCTGTCCTCCCTTACCGCTTATATTGGGGCTTGTAATGAGTGGGGAAAGCCAGTTAAACATGATGCAGGCCATCAAAGTGACCAGTACACACAGGCTTACAGAGACCAGGTAGCTTGTGGCTAATGGGCCATGCTTACTCCAGTACAGTAGAATACAGTACAATATAGTATAGTAACTACAGATATAAATACTACAGGTTTAACATATTTACAGTATTTTTTCTCTCATAAATATATTAGAGTATAGTGATTTTTAGAATAGTATAGTAGTTATAAAGAGTAATGTAGTTTGCTTCAGCACACAAACACAGAGAGACCACTTAGCTTTTTGCTCTTGGACCATGGCTTCTCTGACAGCATAGTATATTTAGTTGACTTGAGTATACAAAGACATACAGACACCCCTTAACTTTTGTCTATCAGGCCATTTTTCTCTGAAAAAAATAGCTTAATATAATGTAAGGGCCTATTTGTCCAGGACTTCTGACTGAAGTTTATAAATGAATCACCAATATATCTTGGTCGAGTGTAGTGTACTGTAGAGCACACAACTTTAAGGCTGCGGGGCCATGTTTGCTCTGAATACCAAACATACTAGCAGTATAATAGTGGTACAGCAGAGAACAGGGGAGAGGAGTAGTGGTCTCAACCTGGGGGTTGGGGTCCTCCAAGGAGGGTTGCAAGATCATCTCTAGGGAGTTTTTATATTGGGGAATGTTTTTTGCATTGTATCACCTGTACCAGTGATATAATTAGCCTCAGAATAGATTTTATTGAGCGTGTCTTTGAGAATGAAAGTGTACAGAGTTTATGACAGAGTATTTCCGGCCCCACCTACATGCTAGCTGTTGGGTTGAACACCAGTCTGATTTTTCTGGGGGGGTCGTGACTTGAAAAGGGGGTTGTAGATTGTATTATAGTATATTATTGTGAGACAGAGACAACATATGAGAACCAGCTATTTACTAACACATTTATAACTGTTTTCAATAATAATAAAAAAATACATCTGTCTACTACTCTGTCATACAACTCTGTATGACTGTATGACTCTCTTGTATGACAGAGTACAGTGCAGTATAGTAGAATGTTCTATAGTTAATAGCATAAAGTGTTGTAGGCTTGGTGTACTTATGGAGACCATTTAGCTTTTGGCTACAGGGCTATTTGTTCTGAATATGATGTAGTAGTGTATAGTATATCTGTATCTGTATATCTGTCTAGGGGCTATAGATAAACATTAGCACATTACAGCACATTTACACTTAAGTATAATATCCTGAAGTGCAGGGCCGACAGTTTAAAGGTTGGAAAAGGACACATAGTTATTAAAAGCAGTAGAAGCAATAACTGACATGTATACATGTAGAACGACATTGAAAGCAGGAAGTATAGATAGCAGCAGTAAAAAGCTGCATAAGCTGTGCTAACACGTGTGTGTATAGTATTCATCCATTGTTTACTGTAGTATAGTATAGCATAGTATAATTTTCTATAACATAGTATTGTTCACTATAGTATAGTATAGCATCGTTTACTATAGCATAGCATAGTTTACTATAGTAATATCCTTTACTATAGTATTGCATCATTTACTATAACATAGCATCCTTTACTGAAGCATAGCATCCTTTACTATAGCATAGCATTGTTTACTATAGTATAGCATCCTTTGCTATAGCATAGCATCCTTTCCTGAAGCATAGCATTCTTTATTATAGCATGGCATTGTTTACTATAGTATAGTATCCTTTACTGCATAGCATTGTTTGCTGTAGCAAAGCGTCCTTTACTGCATAGCATTGCTTACTGTATTATAGCATCATTTACTAAAGCATTGCATTGTTTACTACAGTATAGCATTGTTTACTGAAGCATAGCATCCTTTACTATAGCATAGCATCGTTTACTAGCATCCTTTACTATAGCATAGCATCCTTTACTGAAGCATAGCATCCTTTACTATAGCATAGCATCTTTTACTATAGAATAGCATCCTTTACTACAGTATAGCATCCTTTACTACAGCATAGCATCCTTTACTATAGCATAGCATAATTTACTATAGAATAGCATCCTTTACTACAGCATAGCATCCTTTACTATAGCATAGCATAATTTACGGAAGCATAGCATCGTTTACGATAGCATAGCATCATTTACTGTAGCATAGCATCTTTATTTATTTATTTGTTTATTTCGGGCATGTCCGTTAAATCATCATCACACATCTTTTTCACACAGAAAAAAATACACATGGCCGAAAGGGAAAGCGGGAGAAGCCGAGGCTTATCTAGTCCCGCCCCCATTTATCGCATAGCATGGTTAACTATACCATAGCATCATTTACTATAGCATAGTGTCTTTATAGCATAGCATTCTTTACTATACCATAGCATCATTTATTATAGCATAGCATAGTATCATAGAGTGAAGTATAGTGTAGTATTGTGGCTGGTGGTGTGACATCTGTTAAGTGTTGTTTTTTTAAATAAATAAATAGTATATTGTATATTGTAACTCCATAAATGATTGCACATACACTTGCATATTTATGCACATTTGTATGATCTTTGAATGACAAGGAATTATAATTAGAACTACTACAATGTTTCTTTAGTAAATTTCTTAATTTTGATTCATCAACCACATGATTAGACACAATTTGATGGGAAAAATGCTATATAAAATTGTAAAACACAGAACTTAAAAAATTAAAACGGATTTCATAGGGCCATATAGTCATGTGGTTGTTGTATGGATTATAGTTTAAAGAGTACAAGTGTAGGTGCCCATGTGCTTTTACTCCTTCTTATTGTGGGAAAGTGGGCTTAAAAGCTGAAATTATGTATTGATCCACAAAGTATCAAAAAAATTGATTCCAAATCTGATCATCAATTTGATGAAGATACCAAACACTTGTTGATAACAGCTTTAAAATGCAAATTATATTTTGCTTTAGTATTTTAGCGCAAATAGATTTCCTCCCCCTCATCTTCTATCTGCTCATACTGCTATAAATAATCAATGTCAAGGTATCAGTTATAAAGTAATTCACATTAGTTGAAGCACTTATCATTTTAATTGTGTTCATATAGATTTCAGGGCTTATATCAGTATTAGCTCATACAGTTTATTACCACACTGGAATCCCATGATTGATAGTTTATGTAATTTTTTGGAGACTTTCCAAATATCGGTAAGCAGCTTCCCAGACAATTCTGATTTTTTTTTTTTTTTTAGATGAAGGTGTTATATTATAGGTTATGTTATATTGTTCACTTTGGTTTAGATTGTAAGTTGTGTTATTTTACCACATGTACAGTAACCATCTTCATGTAGGCTAACTCGGTACTTGAGTTTTCATAAAGGTCAACCCTTTATTTTCAACAGTGAAAGTCTTGATTGGGAACAGGAGCTTTATGTTTCATTAGTTACTCTGATGAGTTAAACAAAGTTCAACACAATAAATCACTGAACTCATCCATTTTCAGTTTTGAAACACACGCACGCTTAATCCCATATTGCGTGCATTTTCTTCCCTTTAAACAGTGTAATGCCTCGTTACTCCATATAATAAATGGCTACCAGTTTAATTTCCTCAGTAAACAGCTCCCACTAATTACACACAGGAAGAACTGGCTCATCCTAATGAAGTCACGTAGGAAAGTGTCATACATTCCTTCCACGAGCCACATGAGCTATACGGTGAAGTAGCCTGTCTCACCGTGTCATTTCAGCTCGTCATCATGGTTTCGACGGCTTTCTTTACCACGTCCTGGTGCACACAGGAGCTTCAGACACCGGGTCACCAGGCCACCTCTGGGTTTTCCTTGAGAGGCCTTTGGGGACTTTATGTCTTCCAGGTCTCCAGTAGGACTCTAGTTGCATGCCAGAGGACTGAGGTGGTTTGTGTTCCTCTGAAAGTGGACACCTTTCAAATAGTGTTGCATTTCAAGTCAACGTATGCTAGCTAATCTGGGTCACTTTATCTGTTTGTATTTGCTGCAGGTATTTAGTTGAATAACGATAGCCATAAGGAGCTAATGTTTATCCTCAGCGGGCTGCCATGTTCAGCTTGAGCTGGAGCTGGAGTCCATCAGTCATATTTATTCATTACATTTCTACTGTTTAGATCATACAGTTATGTTGTTGGTATCTTGCATTATACTTTCAGACATAGTTCAACTTAAAAAATACTTGTTTAAACATTTAAAATATATGGACCATCAGTGTCTCATTGCATAAGGTTTTGTTTTCAGTTACAGTCCAGGCTCAGAAATGTTTTTCCTTGATGATTTGGAAATATACACAATTAAATAAAAGTGTAGTTATTAGCTGAATATGTAAGTATTTATCATTTCTGACGGACAGGAATAAATTAAATTACTCCTCAATTGGAGCTTTAACGTTAAAGTTAAAGACCTTATTTTGTAAGGCATGATGTGAGAGTACAACAAACAATATATGGCTGCAACAGTGTTTTTTTTTTGTTCTTCGAACTGAAACAACAGGACGATTAAACAATTAGTCTATCTGTAGGAAATTGATCAGCCGTTAAGTATTCTGATGATCAGTTAATTGTTTAAGTCAATTTAAAGCAAAAATAAATATGCTGATTCCAGCTTCTCAAATATAAATATATTGGCTAGATGTATTTGTCTTTGGGGGGACATTATGATGGGCATCTATTTTCATATTTACTGATATTTTCTTGGTCAAACACAGCTGATAAAGAGAGAACAAGAAAGAAAATAAATACATATTTGGGTACATCCTCAAATCCAGTAAAATGTTTCTGACCATGTGCCGGTGTCTCCCATAAAAGTCTTGAAGAAGCATCTCAACATTAAATATATCATCACAGTCCAACCATCTATTAAAGCAAAGAAAGATGGTTTATGTTAATCAAAACAAGGCAGAGTTGTGATGTGACGACCGGAGTCTGGTCGCCTTCAGACGCAGAGTTTGCGTAAGGTCAAGTACATGATATATTTTGTGTCATGAAAGGTGTCACAAGATTTCTACTTAATACAGACTACCTCTTGTGAAACACTGTCCCATTTCAAGGCACATTAATCTCCAAAACCGCTTGTAAAAATGCAATAGAAAAGTTTGACCAGGGGACAATTCAGAAAATCTAAATTCACTTTAATAGACTTCTTTATGCGTTGTTGCAGGAATACAGCGATGGGAACTGGAAGGCAAGTTCCGATTCTGTCTTGTAAAGGAAGTTAGTTTATTGTTAAATCTCTTGGATCAGATTCTGTACTGTGATAATATCTGTTACAGCTCTCCTAGATGTCCTTAACTGGCTGGTTCATATCTCAACCTTATCACCCTTCATGAGCCTGAACAACATGGCTGCTAGCTATGTAGTGCTCAATAGAAACTATGTCTGCACTCAGGCAGGCAAGCCAATGGGTAGCCTCTTGGAAGATTTTTCTATTTCCTTATTTTTTAATATTTGTTTTTGTGCATGTGTGTATGAGAGTGTGCATGCAAATGCATATTTTGAAAGTGCTCCCTCTGTGGTCAGGTGAACTTTGCTTTGGTCTAAATGGGTTTTTATCACTGACCATTGCTGAACTTTGCTACTGAGTTCCCGGTTAATGTCGTGGCCGACATGTCATACTAGTATAAATTACTGTCATGTTTATGATGCTGATAACAGATACTTGTATTGGCTGAATCAAAGCAAACCGCGCCACAGCAAATGGACATTGGACTGTGATTGTTCTCCAGGTTTTGCTTACTGTATAATTTAGACTTTATCAAGGGCCTTTGACCGTTAAGAGAGTGCTATAAAGTTATTTCCAGCGTTGGGGGGAATTCAGGGAGGCTAATTTTAGCTTGATATCATTTGGAGGTGTGCCTTGTTTTTACAGTACATGTTTCAATTACAGACAGGGCCCTGGTGAATCAGTGTACACGATTTATATGTCGAAAATAACTCCTTTAAATGTTTAACGGTTTGCTTTCCTCAGCCAGAATAAATTTAACATATTTATTTAAGTGCAATCATTTCTCCAAAATGAAACGGCATTGTCAAGAGTTGGTCATTGATTAGCAGCTACTTTTAAGGGCCTTTGTGGTTGCCATGTTGCGGTACGAGTCCACTATCAGTCTGAAAATAGTAAAAACATCTTTGTCAGAATTTACTAGCAATGGAGTATTTTTAGATTGTTGTACCGCTGCGTTTACTTCAGCAAAGGATCTGAAAAGGTCTTCCAACACTGCACATGCACGTGTGCTGACAGAGACATTAATTATGAAAGGTAACTGCAACTATTATTACAAATATTGTAATGATATATTAAAGCTCCCCTCTAGACATGTTGGAAGATATATAAGAATACTCTGCTTTGAATAAGATTTTGTATCTGCTATGTTTTTACCAAAAAGAAAGGTCACCTTTAAATCACCTTATTTACAATGTAGAAATTACGTTCTTTTAATTGAAGAATCTATGAATATTTAAACATCATCAAAAATGTCCTCTTCTTCACATCAGTATATGTGAACTGGATGCTCCAAGTTTAGACATAACACTTGCGTAAGTTGCTTACTGATTGGCTTCCAAACTGGTTGTACAGTAATGTCACAAAGTCCTCTCAAACGTCCACATCTTAAACTTGGATTGAAGGTTTTTGCACAGATTAACTTTCCCCCTCTTCAGCAGATGAATTTGAAATAGGATAAACCTTAACAATCCTTACAGGAAGCAGAACACAAAGATCAGTCAGCACTTCCTAAAAAGGACAATAATTTATGCAACAAAACCTTATTCTGTACATTCAGAGGGGGCTGCATGCAGTGTTGCGTCCGACCACTAGAGGGAGGTGTGTGCCACTCACTTGTTTTGACCTTGCTTTCTGAGGTGGGGAGACAGGATTTTTTTTTTATTTTTGATGAGGGTGTAGGGTTGGAGGGTTGAATGTTATATTCTCACAGCACTACGGGTGAAGTGAGCGTTCTGGTTGTGATTTGCATGCCGTAAAACTTTGTTTCACTCATTTCACTACATAAAGCTAGTATTTGCATTCTGTTTGCTTAATGGAGACAGTAACAGCACACTCCTTGTTACACCACAAATAATCATTCACGGTTGACTCATGCTTTTCAGTGATCTATGAGTATTTTTTAATACAAGCAGCACATTTGTAATGTTTTCTTCCTGACCTGAATACAACAGTTTAGCATTGCACATTAGCCTAGCATTAGCTTAAAGTTAAGGCCCCGCCTGCCAACTTTTACAAGTTGCTCTTGAATAAAAAGAATTTGTTTTCTGTCAGACACATACTGACAGAGAAATTAACAATGAAAGTGTGTATGCTGCCCTTTTTGTGCAAATAACACAATAGTATTGTGCATGTAAACTTCAGTTGTTGGTTACTGTCAAGTCAAACTGTACAAGCCAGAACCGGCCTAGTTTAGAGGGAGCCACATCAACACAAACATAAATGTCAGATAATTCTCGCAACCATAACTCTGCCAGAGTTAAGTTGTTGTGGTGCGTGACCTTTAAAAAAATATTTGGAGATGAATCTTTAATATTCAATATTTAAAATAAAGATCATTCATTTGTCTAGAGAAATAACAGACATAGGGGCCCCTGGGACAAAGCCTTTGTTCTGTCCTGTGGTGGTGTCTAGTTAAGCGTCAACATATTTCATAGTCTTTGGCAGGTAAACATTTACGAAAAAAGTTGGCATGAAATATTTCGGCACTAAGGAATTATTTCTTTTATCGACAAAATTTGGACAAGTAAAATATATTAATTGTTTCCCCGGGAAAACATCACTATAAGATTGATGTGATGGTTTTTATCGTCTTAGGTATTACTACGATACTCTTGCACTACCCATTGGGACTTGCAGTACTTTTGATAATGACTTTATGGTGACCTAATCGAGCTGAATGTCATTTTTATGTCCTATGGTATTACTACAATTTTACAGGAAGATGATAAACTGCATATAGCTTATGCTTATTCTGCTATAATATTTTAAATTATTTGGGGGGAAATTATCTTTTCATGCGATGGCCAGTGAATGCAGCTGGCCAGCAAAGCTTGGTGGGAGCTCTGCATCTAATTTTCTTGATATCTTTTTTTGTTGTTCCTGATCTTGTTAATAATTTTGTGACTTTATACATTTTTCTCACAGCCCTTCAGGAGACGCCCCAACCCCCATGTACAGAGTTGCTGGTCTATAGGATAGTTTAATGGTTATCAAAGGAGCTTAAAATAGAGACAAATTCAGTTAAAGGCCCCATTTGAGCAGAGTTAAAATAAATTAAGTAAAATAAGTACTCAGATCCTTTACTCAAGTAAAAATGTCAATAAAACAAAATACTCCATTACATCTAAAAGCCATGTATTCAGAGCAATGTACATAAGTATTAACAAAATGAACTACTTAAAAGTATTCATGTATCAGAGTGACCCTGGTTAGTTATATTATTGTATAATATTGATTTACTTTTTCAGAAAAAGCATGAACACGTAAGAGGCAATTTTCTTCTGTTGCTGATCAAGGTGGAGCTGATTTCAACTAATTAGGATGGGTAGTTAAATATTCCAATGCATCAGATTTTATGAACTGATCGTGTTTTGTTTGTAAAAATCTTAGTCTCCACTGAAATAAATGGAGTGTTCTATTTCCTTCTGAAATCTATAAAAAAGTATAAACTACCATAAAATCAAACCCCAAATGCTCAAGTACCTCAGAATTCTCCTTAGAACAGTACATGAATACATGCTGGAAAGTTTAATCGAGTATTTACATTTTTCGCTACTGTCTACGTCTTCTCCACGACAGTTTGGAAGCCATGTTATGGCTTGTTATGGATTATTATGGATTATGAAGTAGTTGACATTAGCATCACCGTTAGCTGTAGCACTCGTATTACCGGTATATATCAATAATTCTGAATGGCCCATTTTTAGTACTTTACATATATTTTGATGACAATAAATTTGTACTTGTAATACAGTATTTTTACACTGTGGTACTTAATTCTTAAATAAAAGATCTGAGTTCTTCCACCAATGTGTATTACTACTTTTATTTAAGTAAAGTCTCTGTACATACCCCCACTACGTACTAGTAGGCCAAGGACTTCCGCGATGGCTTGTAATCAGTGGGGGAAGATATACTTCGATCATTTACTTATGTAAAAGTAACAGTAACACAGTGTAGAAATAGGTTGTTGCAAGTAAAAGTCCTGCATTAAAAATGTTACATAAGTAAAAGTACTACATCCAAATATACATGCAGTAGCAAAAGTAGAAGTACATCATGCGGTATAATGTACTTGTATTCTAATCATTGATAGATAAATGTATGCATAAACTATAATAAAAAAATCAACATTTATTTTTGTGATTATATTGCTTATTGATCTGCATAGTAACTAATATGCATGACTAAGGCTTTAAAATGAGACTAGAGTATGTCCTTCTGAAATTTAGTGAAGTTTAAGTATATATTTGCATCAGATAGAATTAATCAAGTAAATAACAAGTACATCAAAACTGCACTTCAGTACAGTACTTGAGTGAATGCTCTTAGTTGCTTTCCACCACTGTATAATAATAATAATAATAATAATAATAATACTACAGTATATTATACTTTTGATACTTTAAACAACGTTTTGCTGATAATAATTCTGTACTTTAACTTGAGAAAGTCAGAGTATTTTTACACTTTGGTATTATTACTTATACTTAAATAAAAGTGTATTGCTAACTTTAGGTGTTATAAAGGATCCGAGTGAGTACTCGACCGTGTACTACTAGTCCTCTCAAGGACCACCATGGCCTCAAAATGGCACTCAAGTACAGTTCTACAGTAAATGCACTTAATTAATTTCCACCACTGTATAAACTTTATAATAATACAGTAACCTCTGAAATGCCCTTCTACACAATGCATACTTTTACTTTTAATACTTCGGGTTTACTTTGTTATACTTTCACTTCCCTACTACTTTTACGTTTAGAAAAGGATCTGAGTACTTCCTCCACCACGTACTAGTAGTCCTCATTCTCTCAAGGACTACAATGATGGCCTTCGGGCCTGTAATGTATAAACTACAGAGATAGGTAAAGCCAAATGCGCGCGCGCACACACACACACACGCACACACACACGCGCGCGCGCGCGCACACAGACACTGTAAACGGGTTGCCAGTTTGGGTCAGGGCCACCTCGCTGACTGGAAGCCAAGAAGAAGAAGAGACCCAGCCCCTCTGTAAACCAGCACAGAGAGGCGTCCGGGTTTCCACCCCTTTTTGTCGATTAATTCGATAGCAGGACAGCGACGGACTAAATCGGGAATGGCTCCTCTCCCTTTCCACACAAGTTATAAAATGCTATATCGGCGCGGGTTGTTAATGTTACAGTTTAACGTAGGTTTGTTTTCCACCTCCATGGTCCGCGGCTACTTCCTGGTGCCACAGAGAGAGGCAGTGCTGAGTTAAAGAGACAGAAATACTGATAGAAATTCAGATAGAAAAAAATACTGAGAGAAGAGAGGGGTTGGAGACGCGATAGGAACACTTGACTGGATTCCCAGAAACTGAAAACCCTCTCCCTCTCTTCTTATTTATATGTATTTTTGATACTTCTCCGTTGAACCGAGTCGTTATTCCTCGTTGGTTTGTAAACTAACAAAACGGTTTGGATGACGGTTGGCTGCGGCTAAAGCGGAATTGTAACGGGGGAACATATTCCTCCCTCCGACGGAGAAGGCTCGCAGAGATTTTTTCCTTTTTTATTTTACAGTAGACTCATTCCTGGGTTATTTTTTTAAAACCACAGACTCATCCCGGGTGTTATTTTAGATATATTTACGATTCCACAAGGAAGGGTTAGGGCGACGGAAGATGGGTTGTTTGGGCAACAGCAAGACTGAAGATCAACGCATCGACGAAAAGGCACAACGAGAGGCTAATAAAAAGATAGAGAAACAGCTGCAGAAGGAAAGACAAGCGTACAAAGCCACACACAGGCTCTTATTACTGGGTAAGGCTGATTTCCTACGCGGTGGCTATCTGAAATGTAAGCTAACCGTAATCCCTTTCGTTTACCGAACACGTAGCCCCATTTGACAGCGCTTGCAATAATATGTCATGGGGGTGGATATTGATGGAAGCGAAGCTCCGGAGAGCCTACGATTAACTGGCTTGATTTAAAACAAAAACAACCAAAACGGACAGACATGTACGATCCTCACGCTAACCCGGACGTCCCCCTGTTCGCGTTCGTTATGGTGGGATTTTGATGTGTGTTTTTTTGGTCTTATTTTCGAAGGTGCGGGAGAGTCCGGAAAAAGCACCATTGTGAAGCAGATGAAGATTCTACACGTCAACGGCTTCAACGCGGAGTGAGTGCTCGTTCAACACAGTTATTAAATAGCTGCATTAACGACTCAAAAGCCACACGAACGTCTATTCTTTACGGCTTTCTCTCTCTTAATGAACAACACTGTCGAGGCCAGAGTATATAGCCTGTGAATGGATTTTCCCCAGGCACTGCAGCGCCTGTTGGGCCCAGTATCCCATGCAAAGCAGCTAATATCTCCCCCCTCCCCTTCTCTCTCCCTCTCGTTCTCCCCCTTTTCCTCCTTTTTTTCGTGTGCATGTACAGTTATCATACATATGTGATGATCTCAGTGTCACACAGATGCCAAATAATTAAACGTTTCCTGTTTCATGTGAGAGGGTGAAAGGTTGGGATCGACACAGGCCTATTGATGATTTGTTTTGCTGCAAGGCCTTGCATGGCATTGATCTTACCAGTGGTCTATTTAAAACAGGCCCAGATAGATGTCAAGAGTTCTGTAACTGTATGAAAATACCCCAGATGTGGATATATATAATATATATATATAAAAAATTGAGAACAACCATGATTACAACCCATCATACACCTTTTACTTTTTGCATCCTGCATTTCACTGTTACACAGCGTCCACACCTGTACTGTACGTATAATTGCATTAACAATACAGTCCACCCTGGCTGTAAACCCCCCTATCTTACACATAACCACCTTGATGATAAATCTTTTGTGGTCTGCTGTGGCTGATGTTTTCGTAACCGCTGCCTCACACATCTATTCTGTTGCAGAGAAAAGAAACAGAAAATCCAAGATATTCGGAAAAACGTGAAGGATGCCATAGTGGTGAGTTGCATCTGTGCCACTTTCCAAATGTGCTCAATCTCTCTGCTGCTACACATACACTGCAATCCCATTTTACTGATTATTATTATAATACAGGTTGCGATTACATTTCTTCCTGTGTTCATCCTGCTTAATGCTTTTTGTTTTTTCCTCCCACAACTTCTACTTTGTAGACAATAGTGTCTGCGATGAGCACTTTAATACCCCCAGTCCCGCTAGCCAACCCAGAGGACCAATTCAGAATCGAATACATCAAAAGCATAGCACCTCTCTCCGACTTTGACTATTCGCAGGTAAGATGTTCATGAAGTATGTGTTGAAACTGGCATAGTACTTGCTTTTGTCTTTCTTAATGTGCATTTGTCGTTGGGTGATTATCAAGAGCTTTTACTGTTTTCATGTAGATATCTTGCTGATATAGCTCAGCGGTGTCAGATGTAATTTTGCTACAACAGACCTAATGTTTTTTTTTAACAAATCAAAGCTAGGAATGTGGTTTTCCCCCCCTATAAAGTGATTAATGGAAATGTTAGCTAACTTGTATAAAATCAACAGTTAGTTGATTTAGGGGATTCAGGTCAATGGTTTACTCTTTGTAGCTGGACCAGATGTACTATACGTGGTTCTGAATGCAAGTTGGAGCACATGGGATTCTTTTCAGTGTGTGATCAACCATTCGATAGCGCGAGGTCATGTGTTGGAAATGTAGATAATGTTTTACATAATTTTGAAAGTGTTCCTTGTTTGACACCAACTGAGTAGCAACGCAAAAGTTGTAGATAAACTCTTAGAAGTCTGAATTTAATATTTTTTGTTTTGTTGTTGATACACTTTGGGCTTTTATTTGAACCAAATGAAAGTGTTAACATGCTATTATGTATGAAACAAGTACAGAGTTGGTCTCCTTTTGGTGTATTGATCTGCACTTTCGCTGTCAGTTGTACTGGAGTTGACAGTCATCCCTATTTTCATCATGTTGAGCTACTGAACAATTTAAAAGTGTCAACTATTGTTTCTTTTAATGTACAATTATTATTATACATGATATATATATATATAATATACAATATCTGATTTTTAGAAGTAAACATTTTAGTTGGTCAAACAATTAGTCAATGGACAGAGCAGTAATGCAACTGTTTTGATAGCCGATTAATCCATTAAGTGTTTCAAGCAAAAATACCAAACATTGTCAAGTTCCAGTTTCTCCAGTTTGAGATTTGCAGCATATCTTTGCTTCATGTCTCATGTCTTCGTTAACAGAATATATATGAGCTTTGGACCATTGGTCAGACAGAACACATTTGAAGATTTAAAAATATGTTAATTTTGACATCTATCGATGATGAAAATAATTGTAGGTCGGGAAAATATTTGATCAAGTTTGCAGTCCTTTACCTTTTTATATAAAACATGATTTTAGGGAATTCATTTCACAAGTGTGTTTTTATCTCCTAGCCCCAATATGGCATATGACTTTCACAACAAGGCCTCAAAATCTAACTAATATTCAGGCTTTGTGGTCTCTGTTGTTTTGTGTCAGTTCTTATCCATATCACTTGATTCCTCCCAGCTTCCTTCTCAGCAGATGTATTTAATGCTACATCACGGGAATATCCATTAAAAGGATTTGGGTGTTAATTTCCTGACATGGCCCACAGTGAGAGTGTTAACAGGGCAGCAGTAGTGTGTGCTGCTGTGATGTTGTGTTGTGTGAGGGCCGGGGCCATGGGGAGTGCCGGCGTTGAGTTCCCAGGCCCGGTCAGGCCAAAGGGAACAACATGGCTCTGTTTGGAGTGTCTGTGCTTGTCATCAGTCTCAGGCTTCACTTGTGCCATCAGTGTCACCACTACATTGTCACTTAGTGCTACCAGGCATGATATCCAATACAGCAGCGGCAGGAACACGGCCAATCAGTAACTTGTGGCTTTCACCTGTTGGCTCCTTTGTGAAACGTGGAAGTATATTTTACCTGGAATCTTTTTGGAGAGATGATGTCATGGTGAACCAAGTTCATTCATCTTAAAGGGAAACTTTCTCTTGAGAAACATTCAGTGCACTTCAATCGGTTTTAGAAGTTATTTTGTGATAAGTTATTGCTGTGGACATGGAAGAAGAAGTAGACAGCAATCTTTTACTTCCTAAATTTTTATGAATGACTTTCTGTATATGTACAGGAGGAGAGACTGTTCGTGATAGCATTGGTTGTGCCATTTTGAAAGTTTTTATTGGGACTGCAACTAAAGATTGGTTTTATTATGAGCTGAGCTGCCAAATGTTTTCTCAGTTATATAATTTTCTATCTAAAACAAGGAAATTGCAAGAAATTTCCATCTCACGGCCCAAGGTGATATCTTCAAATGTCTTGTTATTTCTTGACTAATCAATTATTCAACTAATCGTTTTTGTGCTAAATTTCACAGTAAAATCATCACGCTCACTATATGACAATCTTTACGCGTCACTAAAATCCTTAACTACATAGTGGTTAGCATTGAGATGAGTCACTTAAAAAAAAAAAAAGAAATCCCAGAATCTTTCTTTCTACTAGGAATATTTTCTGAAACCGATTTTAATCAAAGCGTCTCTGTATTTTGGAGTAAGAAAAGAAAAGTTCTTCAGGCATTCTGAGGTAGATCATGCCTTCATTTACTTGGGGATATTATAGGTTATAATTTTAGAAAAAATCTTTTCCATCTCTGCTCTGTTCTCTAACTTATTTCATGAAGGTTGGACTTACCCTTATGTTGTTCATACATTTGTTGTATTTGCTGTAGGGATTTTAAAAAAAAGTGTAGCTTAGCAAACGATATATGTTTGTTGGGGAATTATAATTTGATGTGATAGCATAGTTAGGTTTTTCCAGCGGAGAAAAGTGTGCCCGAGAACAGTGTTGTGTTGTGGTGTGCTGTGTCTGGTTAGTCAAGTAGAAAGGGGACAAGTAACAGAACTATGGCTGCATAGCGTCATGGTCTTTTGAAGGTACTGCTGGTGGAGACGTTGGTGTCTACGTGACTAAACAATGGATCTCTTCCTGTATGGTTCTTGTATGTTGGCATAAAATCATGACATTAACTGTTGATGTTGTTTTTTTTTTTTTTGCTGTCAAACTTGCATTGCACATTAAGAAAATATTCCTCCAATGCTACAAAATACTTTTGAAAGTGTTACTTCAGTAGTTAATTACGGAGTAGATTTTTCGTTGCATCGACCATGACTGGGAACTACTGTACTCTTTATCATCAAAACATCCTTTTTTTTTGTTGTAAAACCTTACCCTGCTGTAGCTTGGGATAACAGTAGGCCCATGGAAAAGAAAGCTCCGACACAAACGGTCGTCTATGCAAATGGAAACAAATGCCACTGTGGTAGCTATGTTAGCCACCCGACAGTGTTGGTCGACAGAAGTGGAACAAATTCAAATGAGCGCCTGTTTTTTTTTTTTTTTTTACACCATGTCGCTTTCACTCCATCAGACACGTGCAAGCCGAAATGTAATCCTGTCTATTTGATACGAAGAGAACCAGGTCACTGTATCTATTGAGGAGCATTTGAGACCTGTTAATGTTATTTCTTGACACTCCCAACAAAACGACGAGGATTAGGTCCATACAAGGTTGCTCTTGAGTTTTGTGGGTTTTTTTCTTCAAGGTGTGAATTACAGTCAGTGGTCGAAGGTGTGCTTCATATTATCTTCAGCCCCACCCAATGTTAAACTGACCTTTTTTTGTGCTACGGTGCAGAATTACTGTACTTACTTAACTCGGACATCAGCAACTGTCAGTGAGTGTGTGACTTTATTTAATGTTGATGTAGTTTACAGGCCTACCCATAATAATGACTTTCTAAGAAGGAAAGAGGCGTGATTTGTGCTGCTTTTGTTCGGCATTGCAGCTGAGAAAGCTAGCACTTCTATGGTATTACCATGTTGTTAGCTTCTTGGAAGTTTGTTTTTTAACTTGATTACCTGAGGATCCTCAATGTGTGGATTTCTGGAACCCTGTTATGAAAGATGAACAGTCCTTCACTCTCGAAATAGATTTTTTTTCTTAAGATAAATTTGTCTGGAGATCCTCTAAATGTGCTGTTGATAGTTTACTGAGGAGCGAGCTGGTTGGCTGGCTGGCTATGTATAGAGGGATTTGAGATTAGTGGCTGTACATTTTGCTTTAAGACCAAAGGTCTCTTTAAAACTGCCCAAAGGAATTCTAGTGTCCCCTCGCAACAGAAGATGCAAGCCGTTTGCTCCACAACTTTAGTGTTGCAAAGTCGAATCAGATTCTGGCCATTTTGTTCCCTGTGTGTCAGAATGACCTATGCGATTTCAAGTGAAATATTACATCACACACAAAAACTTGATTAACATTGAAGCTAAGGCTGAGCTGAGAGTTGGTCCTAGCAGAGCCGCCAGAGAATCAGCATCTCATGTCTGGTGATGGAGGGGGAGTGGAAGTGGTCGGGGAAGAGTTAAAAAAGCTTGTGTTAAAGCAAATTCCCTCCTGGTCTCTTTCTGTGTTATCAGTTCCTCTGTAGGGCACTGCAGCACACACTGCATTTATTCAAAGGCCCAGTGTCACACGCCTCTGTGGAAAAGAGCCCTGAGGACCATACTCTGCTTTTTTCCCCTCTCTGCCCCTTCCACCCTCTACCCCTCGTCCTCCCTTCATCCATTCCGAATGCTTGCGAGCTTTGTCGGTCCCTTTTTGGGTTTTCAAGCCCCTTGATGTCTGCTAGTGTGAAAATGTGTCCAGACCTGCAGAACTAATAGCAGAAGAATGTAATCAGAGCTGTTGAATAGTATTGATATTAGTTGAGGTGGGTGTTAAAGTTTGACTGAAACACAAGTCGAAGCAAATATAGGCAAGAAAGCAAATATGGCCTAGTTTTCTTTTTTTTTTTCTAATCAAGAGTTAAGAATAGCAGATAAATGCTTAACTGAACCATGATTGTAAAATTTAAAATAATGGGTTAATGTTTCACACTTTGGTATAAAGTACGTGAATGCTATGACATGATAGCATCCGTGTTTAGCTTATTTCTTTCTTGTGCCTGTATATAAGTCTATATTCATCCGTAACAAAAAAAGGGAACCAATATCAACTTCACTCTTTGTGAGACTTCAGTGGATTTCCTCCATGTTGAACTTAATCACCGGATCTGCCGAGAGGAGATCTCCCGGAGCATGTGATCATTTATCAGGCTCCTTCTCCCTCGCTCTCTCTGGTTAGGGGCTACTTTCACCCTCTCTCCCCAGTCAGAGCGCAGAGCCAGTGCTGAGTGCAGAGAGTCATGTGGTGGTTCCAGGCTAGAGGAGGAGCCGATCTCAAAGACATGTGCACAGGAGGCGACGAGGGATATTAGCCCAATCATCTTTGTTTAGGGCACACAGATAGTCCTGGGAAATGTTTCAAAGTCATTGATAAGATAATATCCCCTCATAATCTTCCGACTGAGATGTGTGTCGTCATTTAGAGCACCGTGCCTATGGATGGAGTTCGCACATCAAGAGTCATATTTGTATATTTTAGGAGATTAGGAGAACTGTTTCTGTGGTGCTGTCTGAATTTGATCACAATTCACTTATGACTATAAAATCCTTATTTCTGCTTTTACATTCACATTATGTATGTTATGCTGTTATGACATAATGAGAAGGATATTACTTAAAGGTTGAAAGGTGACTCTCTTTTCTTTAGAAAGGCAATGAGTGAAGCTGTGAAATTAAGAAATAGTGGCCTGCACTTTGAAGAGCATTCACATGACCATTTGTGACCGAGTTTCTGTAGTCTTCGCAAGTGCTGTTGTGTACTCGAGTAGATTTTAGAACAAATAATTCTGCTTATACTATTAATATGACTGGTAATGTTAAAGGAAATATTCACTTTACTAATGAATAGCTGTGCATTAAGTAGCTTGCTGGTGATTGTATCTTGTTCGTTTAATATTTTCACAACAGAACCAAACTGGTTTTAGTTTGAGTTGCATGGTGGAGCTATTTCTTCAGCATACATTATACAGTTTATAAAATCACCAACATGCTTGTGTGGCATCTGAAGCACCGATTGCTAGATTAGGTCTCTAAGCGCAGGTTTTAGTATAGTTCCTGTTTGTCCCCGTATAGTATCAATACTGAATCTGGCAACCTCATTTTGACAAAATAAGCCCCTTTTACACTGCCCTTTCATCGAGTATCTCTCCTTTTACCCGCACTGTTGTTATTGTAAAGAGCTGCAGTAGCGGCGAAACAACGCGAGACGGCCTTTTTGTGAATGGAGCAGAAGGCGAAGTTTTGATGACGTATTACGTGCGAAACCCGTCACCGGAGGATTTAACAAGTTCAGAACGTTTGATTCCAAGAATATAGAAAACCGCCTAGTTGCTTGCATGAGGCCGCCATTGTATTATCAGCATGTTTATGATGCACAGCAACTTCGCTTGCGGTTGAAGAGTTTTGAAAATATGCACGACAAGCAAAAGTTCACCTTCCATTATTGTTTTGGTGTCCTCGAGCTAATTGCATTTCCGGCGCTTACTGAATACGTCGCGTGGCCATCGGGGCTTTTGTCTTACACGTCACAGCCTCTCTGGTCCTGCAAAGCTGGGATGCTTTGTAAAAGGAGACGCTGTTGAGGCGTTACGCTGAAAAGCAATGTTCTTTTATAAACGGTGCGATCGCGGTGTATCGAGGGCTCTCTCTTCTGTGATTACGGTGGAATCTCTGTGTAAAAACACCTATAGACTCTGGGAAGTTGCTGAGTCAGCCTAGCTATTTAGCTAGTTAGGCTAATTATATCCCTATTCTAGCCCCATACGTATTCTACAGACATGAAGATCCTGTTCAAAACAAATAATCATGTTTCCAAAAATGCTGACCCTTGCCTTTTAGTAAAATACGGTACCAATACTTGTTGAGTAAGAGATTCTACTATCTTTGCTACTACTAATGTAGAAGATGGTTGTTGTTCTTTTTTGATCTATGTAAAGTGGGCAAAAAAAATTCCCATTCTGTGTGTTTTGTTTATTTAGCTATCCAGTTGTCATGGCAGCACGAGTTTCAACAACATTAAGTCACATTTTTAAAGCACAAGTTCCGATTTTCCAAATGGCTGCAGTTACTAAACACATGGTATTCTTACCATTTAATGTACATGTATTTTCAATGGTATGCATGCAAAAAAGTTTGCTTTTACATAATATTGGCTTTTGTGTGTAGTTTGTTTTTATACTCTCAACAATATATTTTTTTACATAATTAAAAGAGGAATATAAAGCAACTTTAGACGGGTTTACCCTGTGTGATGTGCTTCAACAGTATCAATATGAATTAATTTAAAGCCCCTGCCTTTCGCATCATTACATTGTACTTTATTAAGTTGTTTTTTTGTTCAACTTATGTTATTGTCTGTTGTCTCTTTCATAAAGTTTTCTCTCCCCCCCCCTCAGGAGTTCTTTGATCACGCAAAGAAGCTGTGGGACGACGAAGGAGTGAAGGCATGCTTTGAGAGGTCCAATGAGTACCAGCTCATCGACTGTGCACAATAGTGAGTTCAAACATTTCATGATATTTTGTGGTGTGATTTTTTTTTTTTTGAGCTTTGGATACTTGCAAGCTTACAAAAGATTGTTTATCTGCATACATTATGCAATCAGTTATTTGTGCAGCTTTAGTGCAATGAGAACAAGACAAGTGGGCTGTTTTTCAAATATATATTTTTCACAACCTGTAAACTGTTGTTACGCCCCTGCTCTGTACGTCCTCTTTGTGTCATGTTTGAGGTGGATGCTCTGCGGAGTATGCTGGTGTCATGTCGTATATAAATATGGCTGAGATATGTCTACTCTGGGTGTGGCTAGGCAAGCAGCAGTTGTGTTCGTCCTTTGGAATATTACACATTTATTTCCTCATGTGATTGTGTTAGACATCTCACTATGGTAATATGCAAAGCCTGATCTGGCCCGTATTTAAATACTCAGTTCATTGATGTTGTGTTAATGTAAAATGCGTCTGTATATGATACAATATACTTCATTGAAACATGTAAGAAGGCTGTAATTCAATTTTGGATTTCCATTTTAGTGTTGGTGATTGTAACAACCTACCCATGGAGCTGATAGACAAAATGTCAGTGTCTCTAAGGCTGGACGAAAGCTATGTGGGTCATGATTTGATTTTGGCTACAATCTGTGTCGAGTTTTTCCTAACACAATTGTACTCCAGATAGTGTAGTTAGGAAATACTGATAACTGCAGTGTGGCAAGGTGCAGAAACCGATGCCTCTTTGCACGGTGCCCCAGATTGTTCGGAAGGCTCCCACTTTACCTTGGGCCACCATAGGGTGCTGCTGGTTGTACACAACGGAGGCCCCCTGTCTTGCCTGTGAAAAGGAAGCTTAGATATGCAAAGTGACTCACAGATTACAGTGCTCTTCTTCTGCTTCCTCTCTGACTCACCTCTGGATTCACATGTCAATATGAGGACATATACATGGTACAGACACAGGAGTGTGTGGCCCACTGGAAGTTGTCCCCTCCCGTCCCAAATATTGGCTTCCGTTATCTCTCAGGGTTCGGTCAAAGGCACACGTTTATCAGTGACCGGAGATATTGTCTTGTTGTCAGCCATCTGTGAGCCCTGTGTTACATGCATGTCGTGTTGAGTTGTTTTAAACATGCAGCACGTAGACAAACAGTCTCTGTACTCCCTTCCTGAATATCTTCTGTTCCTTGAACATAAATTTGACTCCGGGTCAACTCTTCCCTTGGTTGCCCTGCCTGAAAGCAGCTTCCATAGAAAGGAGAGAGATAGTCAGGTGATGGTTGGAGGAGTCACATGAATCTGTAAGGTGGAGCTGTTACAGTCCAAGGCCTGTGTTTGTCTTTTCTGCTCTGAGTCAATCCGTGTCTGTGTGCAGTGCAACTGCATAATATGTAAAAGAGCATCTTGTGTTTATTTTAGTCAGTATTCCAGTATCCATGATACCACATAATATTGTGGTATTATCAACATTTGACATCTTTACTTCTTAATGTCCTTGCAACACTGCAAATGCAGTGGTCTTCTGAATGTTGAAATCAGAAGGAATATTATATATTGTGAGTGTTATTGTAAGTGAAACCACTGAGGCTTGCAACTAGCTGAAACACTGAAACAGCTGTCCCGTGACACGAGTAAACATTAACAGAGCGAAATGAAAAGTCAGTGAAAAGCATACAGTATTTAAATGGTGGTTTATATTGGACCTTTCTGGTGTTGGACTGCATTTATTGGTTTTGAACTTGGTCGCTTTGCTTTCTGTCCACATGTTGTAAGTAGCCAATATTCTTTATTTGCATCCTCTGATGCTTAATTGTTTATTTTAAGTCACAAATGTCCTCCCTGTTTCCAACCTCCTCCTCTTCAATAGCATCGTTTTTTTTGTTTTCGCTCTCTCCTATCACCACCTCTCTGGCTGTTATGTCGCTGCTCCTGATTGGTTAACAGCTGACAAGCAGTTGCATGCCTGGCCAATAGATCATCATCAAGCTATAACAAATATTTTACTGGTATTTAAAGGGGATACAAAAAGTAATTTACGGTTTCATGTTGTTTAGTGCACAAATATACAATCTGAGATTTCAGTTTTGATGCAGTTAATAATCATGCGGCCCTGGCATGGTGGCGCTTACATTACATATAAGTAGTTTTGTGTTTTTCCTTCTTGAATGGCAGTTCAGTTGAGTGCCAGTTGAGTTTGGGGTTTTTCCTTGTCTGTAGGAAAGTGTTAAGTGCTGTGAATGTACTACTAATAAATCAATCTCAATACCTACCATGCTTTTTTTGTGCAGGGAAGACTGTTTTCACGTTTTGCAATTAATTTTGAACTATCACTGTTCAGTAGAAACACTACAATATGCCTCTATTGTCATTGTGTTTGATTGATGTCTGGAATTTGTCAGACTGCATAGCCTCTCACCTACTTCCTGTCTCAGTTTTAACCTCTGCATGAACCATGTGAACTGAGGGCATTCTAAGATGCTCTGTCCTACATGGCAGTAGGCCTGACACGCACGCACACACACACACACACACACACACACACACACACACACACACACACACACCTATTGTGGTTATGACCACTTAACTACACTGTTCTCAGCGACTATCCTGAATGTGGTGGAACACTGGCAGACAGCATCAGCAGCCAACTGGGTTGAGAGGAAGGGAGAAGAGGTCATAACTTTGGTCTCAGGCTGTATTTAAAAACTTTATATTGTTTGGGGAATGTCTGTTGTGTTGTTTTAGCTATTGATCTAAGTTTTAAACTGTAAAGGTCTGTTAGCACTGACCCATCTCAGTATCCTATAGTCAGCCCAGGAAGCTTTCATTTCCTCTGCTCTACACCTGCTCTCTTGTAGTTTGTACCGAACATCCACAGAAGTGTGTTGTTTGAGTTGTACACTATGTCTTGGATCACAAATGTTATAATATCGCTTTGAGTCACTCAAGAGTAAATTAAAGAGGAAGTGAGCCGACATGTGGCTTTTTTTGTGGGACAAGCAGATTGGCAGGCAGCAACCTTACATGCTAACAGTCCAACACTAGATATATTGCGTTAAACAACCGAACAAGAACACATTAGAAAATGTGTTTAGATGTAGCTATATGTCATATTTAGATTATTTGAAGGCAGATTATCTACCTTTGCCGTTTCATCCGTGTTGTCCTTCACAGACCTTGCAACAATGGCAGATATTTTTCCAGCACTCTGGACGGCCCATTGGACAGAGGCACAGGAAATAAGTATGGGCCGATGGCGAGCGCTTGTTATGCCAAAGAGCATGTCCATATCGATGCTTGTGGAATTCTGTCACCCATTGATCCGCCCTCTGCATTGCACATTTATACGTTTTAAGAGCACAGATATGTGTCTGCCAGTTAATTGATTATGAGCTATTTTCAGCTGCAGCGGGCTGGTTCCATTGCAATGCATTGGTTGTGTCAATGGCAAAATCAAACACTTTTTCACATGCAAAATTCAACTCCCAGGCCTCCTGTTTTTTGTTGTTGTTGCAGTCCCCCAGTAAATATGACACAATTTCTGACATAATTCATACACTGGGGTACTTCTTATTGTAATGGATGATTGTTATCCAGTGTTTGATGCGGTCTGGAGCTCTCCCTGTGTCGGTGTTCTCGGTGGCTGCGAAGCCAGGCTGCAGCAGCAGGTACTGGGCCAGAGGACAACTGAGTTGGAGTCTGGCATTGTAACTGAAGAAATGAGGCTATGAAACAGCTGAGCGATACAGAAGGGGTTTATTCCTGCAGTGAGAATGAGGCCTGGGACAGAGATGGCACTCATGCTGGGTTAGGTACAGGAGCGTGATGAGGCTTTGGATGCTAAGTTATTTTTTTTTCATGAATAATTGTTCTGATTTAAAATGATACCTCCAAAACATATTAATTGTGTGTATTCCTGCATATTGGCCTCATGAAATAAGTGATGCAGATTTCATGTGTCCTGCTGAATTTATTTAATAGCTATTGATCCATGTGGACATGCTGCTATATAATATTAGGGCTGAAACATTATTGAACTAATTGATTAGGCATTTGGCAAAAAATGAAATTTAGTTTTTGTAGTTCCAGGATCTCAGTCTTGAAGATGTTATGCTTTTCTTTGATATATGTGATGCTGCACTGGTTAGACAAAACAAACATTTGAAGATGTTACCTTGAGCTTTTGACAATTGTGTTGGGCAATGTTCACAATTTTCTGGTATTTAATAGACCAGATGATTCATAAATGAATCAACAAAAGAAGTGGTAGATTAATTGATAATTTAATCATTGCTGGCGGCAGCCCTACTTGCCTTACCTTCTGTAAAACTCATACTTGTGTATGTCCAAATGATCATCTCTCTAGAGTTATTAATCCCCACAATCCCATCTAGATTTCATGGTAATCTCTCACACGCACGCACACACACACACACACATACACACACACATGCGCGCGCACACACGTAAATGCACACATGAATTCAAAACATAAAGGCAGAAGAGACTTGGCCCTGTCTCACTCTTCATACTAAGACAAATATCAGATTGTTCTTGCTTCAGCCATTGATCCTAAAGAGGATTAATAGAAGGGGGAGAGATTAAATACTGAGGAAAGGTGGGGGCTTTTCAGGGTGGATTGGAAAATGGGTATCATCATCATACACTTTGGAAAGACGTTAATCCCAAATGATGCTTAAATGTTGAGTGACAGCTGAATCTAATGGTTATCATAATTATCGATTACTCTGCTGGTTGTTTTCTTAATTAATAGATTGATGTTTTGGTATATAAAATGTCAGAAAATAGTGCAAATAATCACAATTTCTCACAAAGACATCTTCACATTTGAGAAGCTTGAATCGAGTTCAAAACCAGTGTTTGGAGTTAAAAATGTACTGAAACTTTATTGACTAATTAACTTATTGAATAAATACAAGTTGTATTTCCCAAACCTTCCAAATTCTTCTTCCTTCCTCCGTCCTTCAAGGGACAGTTTACCCCATAATTACAACACTCATAGTGCTATTTATTATACTAGATTGTTTTGGTGTGAGTTGCCTAGTTTAAGATAGATTAGCCACAGAGATGTCTGCCTTCTCTCCAATATAATGGGACTTTCATGTAGGAACTATAGTTCTAACAGCTCACAACACGGTCTGTGGATGATCTAGAGTTGCCGGGTCATAATTTCAAGTGTTTTAATTCACAAGGCTCATCACAAGCCAGGATGTTATGTGGTTTAGTTGATCCAGGATGGGGAGGTACGATTGGGACAAGACAGATCTCCAGGGGTCCCGGAGATGGGACTGTGGATAGACATATCCAAGGCTGAGTCTGGTTCTTGGCTTAGGCTGGGGCTGGGGCTTGGATAGGGGCTGGGGTGTAGTGCTGGTCACGGGACTCTGTCACCAGCCTGGGGGCCACTGACACAGTCATCTGGGGCAGTAAAGTGCTAAGAATGGTTGGCATTGTCAGCCAGCCCCGGCCCCTGAAGGGCCTACAGAAACAGAGGGGCTACGCTTCGCAAACAGTGGATCTCCTCAATAAGGAGCCTTCTGTTCACGGAAGAGCCCGAGAAAGAGATATTTATACACCGGCTGCATGTCACTGCTGCTTTTTCCTGTCACCAATAAGTTGCTTCACTGCTTAATGTTTCAACTGCTTTGATGTTACACAGTATAATACCAACAGACAGAGGCTTATTGTGACAGGGTCCGGGCTCTCCTTACATGTCTGAACTGATCTGTGTGTTTCTATTTCAATGTAATTACTTATGTCATATTGGTTATCTTCATTGGTTATCACAAGTTATTTTTTAAAACATTGGAAATGGCGTTGCACTTTCATACACCATATTGTTTAGGGTTAGCATAGTTTAAGAATGAAATCTGAAGACACAGTTTGAAGTGATGCATCTAAAACGCATGAAGTAGAGGGTCTGTAGGGACAATCAGAAGACCCCATACCTGTCAACAACTAAACTGAACTAAACAGAAAGACAGTGCCGGCCAGGTATGGAGTAGAGGAAGCAAATGAGAGAAAGAAAAGTGCTTTTTAATGCATTTTACTACATTAACTATTAATGTTTACATCTATTTTCTGGTCTCATCATAAGTTTTTAGTAGTTGAAAGCTTTAGTTATGTCCGGGAACCATACAGATGGTTTCAGTTCGGTTAAGTTCACTTTTTCTTTCTTTTTTTTTTTCTTTTTTTGATGCGTTTTTAACAAGTTTACCACAGCACAGTTCAAACCATAATGGTAACTACACTAAGCTTGAAGAATCTTCATAAAAATAATAAAATGCCTTAATCCAGATTAACAAAAACCTTTGCAGTTTGCTAAAATCAGATGACCCTGCTGTCAGCTGACTGAGGAATAATCAAAGAGGGCACTATGGAAGTGTGTGTGTGTGTGTGTGTGTGTGTGTGTGTGTGTGTGTGTGTGTGTGTGTGTGTGTGTGTGTGTGTGTGTGTGTGTGTGTGTGTGTGTGTGTGTGTGTGTGTGTGTGTGTGTGTGTGTGTGAGGTTTTGAGCTGAACTGTAGAATCTGATCCACTGGAAGCTCAGTGGGACTCCGTCTACATAAACCACTGTCCTTAAGGTTGTTAGAGCCCCCTGTGGGACTGTCTATCTCTCTCTCTGTCTCTGTCTCTCGATCTGTCTCTCCCACTTTCCCACTTGCTCTTTCGCTCTCTCTCTCTCTCTCTCTCTCTCTCTCTCTCTCTCTCTCTCTCTCTCTCTGTATCTATTCAGTCCCCTCTTGAGGCCAGAAAGCAACAGCAGAGAGGATGTTGCAGAACACATGTTTTTCCCTATATGAAGCGTTTTCCAAAAATGTGTGTGCACCAACATTAAACATCTCCATGTTTAACAGTACAGCCTGAGATTTAGTGTAACTGTAATTGTGAATGGCCTTTTCTGTCCATTAGCTAAGTGTTTTAAAGTACTGTGGTGTTCGTTTGAAGTTGTAGATGTCGGTTTTTAGAAAGCTCTCGGTCTGCCTGGGCGTTTGGAAATAGTTAGGAGAGCCCAAAGCTGCCTAGCATAGCATGCTACATGTCACAAGATTAGCTACACTGTCAGTGTGTTTTTATTTTGTTTCTAGAGACCAGAGGCTCTCACAGCCTGTATTTATTTAAGTCAATGAGTTGGATCACATTTGAAAGCAGACACTGCTCCAATTGAACAATTATACACGTTTTGAATAGCATATCTAAAATTGACATATTTGATCAAAATGTGTGAAAAACTCAACTAAATCACCACAATTGTAACTTTTGCCTCGCTCTATCAAATTAGCAAAATTGTGTCTTGTTTAGATATTTTAGTTTCTTGCTAATTGTTAGTTTTGTCTCTCTGAATGTTTAATATGAACATTGCTGCTGAGAGAAATGGGAATTTATGTTCCACTTAAAGAAGGGGAACTGTATCTATAAATAGATTTTTATTTTTGGGTTAAAATGTGCGTCCATTTTAAAGGACAGACAGAGACACAGAGCGAGGCTGGTGAATGGCGGATATCTGAGAGTCTGTTACTGTGTGCCGACAACACACAAACGTACGTATGGCGCGCACAAACACGCACACGCACACACACTCACACACCTTTCTCTCTCACACTCATACACACCCTGCTGTTGACCAGGAGTGTAAAGGCACAGACTGCTGGAGGACAGCAGTGGCGCTGCAGGTTCCCTGCTCAGAGATTGTGGAATGGTTGTCCATAGTCCCCCTCCTTCTCCTCCTCTTCCTCCTCTCTCACTTGCTCTCTCTCTCTCTCTCTCTCTCTCTCTCTCCCCCTCCCTCCACTGAGCCCCCCACCCCTCCCAACCCACCCCGTCGCTCCCTTTTCTCCCCCTCCTCTTCCACCCCCCTTAGAGCTTATGTAAACTAGCTGTGGAGCCAGGGCAAGCTGAGGCTATTTTTAGCTGCAGCACTGCAGAGCAGAAACTGGCGGAGGGTCACGTGTGCGCAGCCGAATCAAAGGGAGTATCCCGGCAATGCGCTGTAAACAAAGGGAAGGTCAGTAGCAGAAGGTGAGACACAAAACGCCTCTGTGTTGGTTTTGTGTGTGTGAGCGACTTCGCACTGCCTGGCCATACCTTCCCTTCTCTTAATGCCCTGACATAAAACAAATCATCGCGAGTGTATGAATGCACCCATATGCTTTCCTGCTCGCTCTGTCTCCCCCTACTACACACACACACACACACACACACACACACACATACACACACATACACACTCTCTCAACCATTTCTGCCACTGCTAGAGACCGCAAGGGGGGTGTGTGTGCTGGGCTGAATTGATCAAAGCGGGGTTTGACACGCGAGGAGACATTTTGCTGTCTAATCATGACAGGGGCTCCCAGCTCCACACTCTCCTGCTCCCTGTTGCTGCTAAGTCGGCCTATCGGAGTGAGCAGCAGCAGACTAGGAACCATGAAATCCATCAAAAAGCACATGACCATGTGTGTTTAGCATTGACATTAGTATGTTTTGTATCACATGGGGGCTTTCAAACCCTCAGCGCCTGCTCTAAGTTTGGCCTGCTTGTGTGCTGTAAGTCAGGTTATGTAGCCTGTGGGCTTTGCTAGCAGTGAGGCTAGCAGTTAGCAGCGTCCAGCCACACCCAAGCAAAAGGTTTCCCTCCACCTCGGTCACTAGTCAAACAAGCCTCAACTTTCACCTCCTGTGGAATGTGGGCAGATGGGGGCACAAAGCTATTTATAGGAACCTTTTATATTTTTCTGTCACAGCGGTTTGTTTGCCTAGACAGTTTGAGCTGTTGGCAGTTTCATTAGGCCCGGCTGAAGGAGGCTAACTTAAGTAAACATTTGGCTCCAGTGCAAGCCATGGTTGGACGGTTTGGTTGGATGATTTATTGTTGCAGGCATTCTTAACCTGAGATTCTGCAGCTTCTCCTCACTGACCAGATAGATAAGGAGCCCATCTTCAATTGTCCTGACAAAACAATATGCAATGTCAGAGGAACATCCGGTTCCTCTTGCGGTTGTGGTACTTCAGAATGATAATGTACTCTGAAACAATATTTATTTGGAAATGTAATTCCAGTCCACACCTATTGTGTTTTTACAGCTGCTATTGGTTAAACAAAGGTGTCATTTACTTGCATTTTCCTTTGTGTTACTTGCTAATTTGTCTTTCTGTGTCTGTTGGAGCATAAACATGCCCAGAAACTTGAGCCAAATAAATAAATTAGACCATAAACAAAATGAATCTTTAACTATTTTGTTAATGAACAAATCATTCAAGTTATTTCTTAAACAAAAGTGCCAACCATTCCCTTTTTCCCATTGTCTAGGTTGTCTGGATTTTTGTGGTTTGCGATTGTAGACAAAATATGAGTGTTGGTAAGACAAAACATGGACTTTGACCTTGGGTGTTAGCAACTTGTGATGGGTTTTTACCACTATTTTACATAGAGACATAGAGACATAGAGACCACACGAGAGAAATTGTCAGATTGATTAATAATGAAATAATGGAAACTGTGTTTTTTGATTTAAAAAAAAAATTAGACCGTAGACATTGACTGATTTTTAGTTTTTGGTGTGGTTGACATTATCTTTAAAATATGTAAGAGCTGTGTAGAAGCAGATTGAGGGTGGTATATCAGTGGAGTTTGGCTAGTTGGATAGGGATAACATTTGACTAAATAGCAAGTTGACCAAGATTACTGATGTGGGTCATCTGACGCTGCTGTTCTCACCTGTTCATTGGCAAACTAATGACACCGTAGACTCATTACTCGCACATATATCCCACTAATCACCAACACATCAAATCAGTCCAAATCCATTTCCCCACATCTGCTGGTGTAACAAAAATGACAGAAGAAACTGCCTTGATAATTTGTTGACTAGCTGAATTCCTGTGGGGTTGTTGCTACAAAGCCGTCACAACATCACCACAGTTTGCCGTTACCACTTGACCATAAAGAGTCATTTTCCAGTGTGCCTTACTGTAACCGGGCCCATCTCATGGGACTCCTATTGACTGCTCCGTGACTTGTAACATCCTTATCAATCCCCACGGTTCAGCTCTCAACTCGTATAACCCTGTGCGTCTAATTTATCAACACTAACACTGCTCCATGTCACCATGTTGTGACAGACTTTGTGTCTCTTTACATACTACAGAGGACTACACATTACATTTCCCCCCCTTACTGAAATGTGGCTTATTTTTGGTTGTGTGCTTGAGACGGTGGGACTCTAAAATAATCTGTCTTCATAAGCCTAAATTTGCTGTGCCCTCCCACCAAACACACACACACACACACACACACACACACACACACACACACACACAGTGACACACGTACCATGTAGAAAGCTAGCACAGAGCATGGTTCTGCTTTGTGTTGATGTGTAGAGACTGGGAATGGAAGGATACAAGTGTGGCCTGAGAGAGAGAGAGAGAGAGAGAGAGAGAGAGGGAGAGAGGGAGAGAGAGAGAGAGAGAGAGGGAGAGGGAGAGAGAGAGAGAGAGAGAATCGGGTTGCCATGGGAACCCAGCTGCTAAAAGCAGGCAGGGTCAGTGTCGAAGAGAGGCTGTGTGCAGCAGGAGCGAAGGGATGCCACCCAGAGGCCAGTTTGTGAACTACACAAACAGCACACAGGCCTTGACAGCTCGAGTTCTGGCAGAAAATCTGCATTTTTTAAAGGAAAATGAATCAAATCAGTTTTTTTAAATGGAGAATTTCTTTCCTTCTGTGTGGATTTAGTTAATTTCTTATCAGCCAGCACTCCTCAGTTCAGGCTTATTCAACCTGCACAGATACCGTAGAATCCACTATCTGATATTATTAGTCATTGGTTATTGACTTTTAATTAGGAGAAAAGAGGAAAAGCTCATTGTCACTGCGTCACCGGTCTATTTCCAAGTGTAAATACGAATTTGACGTGGAGGGCTGTGGTTGTTTACATGCGAGAGAATTGAAACCTACTCGATATTTTTGATTAGCCTATTTTTGTTTTGTTTTCTATTTCTGGCACAGGCTAATTCAGAAGCCAACAGAGTTTCAGTGTTGGACCTCAATATTATTTGCCAAAAAACCTCACATTCACTGTGACAACTGTAGCTGAGAGCTCCACGGACATGGTTCAGAACTGACAGAATCCCATTGTTACCACTGTAACTTGAATTTGGGGGATGAGTTTATTTTAAGCAGAGGTAATGTAATGGTCCACATAGACACTGAGCAGACACAAAAGGGCATTACAATGTAGTTCACATTTTTATACAACACCTTTCAAAACCATGACTTGATGCGGCCCTGGAAAGGCGAATTGGCGGCCTTGAGATAAAGCAGGCACTTTTGTTTACACAAGATTTGGTTTGACTTTCAGGAGTGTCTCCGTTCTTGCTCCTATATTTAGGAAGTACCCACTGAGCCGTTGATGGATTTGTCTAGTTTCAGATCCATCTCCCAAACTGCACAGTGTTCCTGTTTGGATGGATGAGTTGAACCCAGGGCTCAGATCTTTCCACCAGGTGACCAGGATCCTGCACAGCTCCACCTTCACTTTGTCCTGCTCTTTCTCTCTGTCTCCCTGTCTCTCTCTCTCTCCCCCTCTCTCTGTCTGTGTGTGTGTGTGTGTGTGTGTGTGTGTGTCTGTATGTTACAAGCCCCATACCTCTACAGCTGTAGACAGTGCTGTGTGATGTGTAGTTTATTATGATACTGGGTGTGTTTTGTGAGACAAGTAGGATGAAAGATGAAAAGTTCTCGAGTTGAAATAATAGTTTGCAGTTTGACAGAATTTTAAGAACGATCCGAGTAATCCAGTCATTTAAAGGTACAACATCTCCAGTGTGAGGATTTGGTCATGATCTGTGCTATATATCTTTCTTTACACTGAATATATTTGGGTTCTGGATTGTGAGTATTGAAGAAAGTGCCGAGGAAAATAATTGGCTGGATTAATTGATCATGAAAGTAATTGTTAGTTGCAGCCTTAGGTCGAAGCAACTTTATCTGTTTATTTAGTGTCCTGTTTAATAATGAGCCGCCGTCATGCTTCTGCTTTTGAACTTCCCAGAGATAATTTCTTTGTCAAACACTGGTTGGTAGGGTGATGCCATTTGTCGTCAGTTTGCCATCAATTAATTTTGACTTACGGAAAGTGCTGCTCCTTTTGTTTTCATTCAGCATTCATTAATTGGTAATACTACTTTTTGTTTACTTTTCATTCCAAATGGATGTTGTGGATTGTTATTTTAGGCCAGTCTCTTTGGTCATAGCGAAATGAACGGAAAAAAAACCTTAGCTGCAGAAAATGCTAACAAAGAGATTTAAATACAAGTTTACTTGCTGGAAACAGTGTGGTGGTGCTGCTGCCGTATATCCAGCAATGAGTGTTAAAGCACTGTCACCAGTCAGTTGGATACTGAAGTGAAAGTCCATTATGCTGGCCCGAGCGCTGGCCTGAGCGGCTCAAAATATGGAAACTATTGATCGCATTCTCTGCACTGCTAATTAAAGAAGGTCCACTATTTGTAAAAAGTCAACCCAATTATCAAATGAGCACATGAGGCCGGGAGCTGTTGGTCGGTGTGAAGGTTGCTGATCTGTTGGAGGGGACATGTTTCCAGTCTTTGTTCCAGCATTGTCAACTTTTCACTGTCTTTAAACTCCTGGCTCTTTGTTCTTACACAAGTGTCGCCGTGATGCCTACACACACTGTTTTGAATTTGTAAATTAAATTGTTGCCAGTTTGCTACTTTATTCTGGTTGTGGCTTTATTTGAATTTAGGCCTGTTTGTCTATTTGTTTGCTGTGACTCTTTCAAAGCGACCCAGTTGTAGGATAGCTTGTATACCAGTGTTCTGGTTCAGGAAGAAGCCCCCGTGGAGCTGGGTGACCCATGTCCCCGAGCCCCAGTGGGAAGCGTTGTAAGGCCCCCTCACATCTCCAGTACCACCACCATCTTACCTCTACTCCCCTTTCTGCTCAATGGGCAGCAACATGTGACCTGGACCACGTGGGGCTGCGACCCGAGGCCCCTGAGGTGTATATTCATGCCTATGTCTGTGTTTTATGGAAAGATGGAGCCAACAACACAAAAAAGACCAGGCTCAGTCAAGTGATACTGTCCCCAACAAAGCCTATACATAGCACCACAGATTGGCCTGCAGAACAAGTACAGTTTGCTTTGGCTAAATACAGAGACAACCCGGCCGCGCAGACAGAAACAGAGTGCCTGTAATAGGCAAGATAGTAGTGCAGTTTTCCTTTTTTTTAATTCAACCTGCCAATTAAGAACAAACTAGCATGGACTAGTAAAAGATGAATGTGAAGTTACAGCTGGATAAATGTTGTTTTATTGGTTTTGAACAGAAATTCAAGTAGAAAAAAAAAAAACAAGCGACAAATTCCTAACAAATAAGAGACAGTTATATGTATTCGACCATACAAAGAGCAAAGTGGAAAAAACGATGGCCTGTTTTCCCTCACATCCACAAATTTGACAAAACGACCACATCGCATAACAATCCTTGATGCCAGTGGAGAACAGTTCAGGGAGGAAATTGAAGAAACCAACACCAACCGCAAGTTTCACCGGACCCGAAACCCAGCTTGTCTATTTGTAGCGCTGGACCAGAACAGCCGTAGCCTCTGAAAACTGCACTCAAACCTTTTTGATAAGGCATTATCTAGACGGCCACTCGGTGATCAATGTTATATTTTTCTGCATTTTTTCCTGTTCCAGGACCTTCGTTCTTTTTTCCTACAGGGTATGAGAACTATATTTGGCTCTTCAGTGCTCTACCAATAGTACATCTGTCACATGGCAGTCACAAAGCACTCAGTAATTATAACCTAGCTAGGTTTGTGGAAGGAAGGCTGACTAAAAATACTCCCACATTGTTGCAGAGATGGGGCGAAAAGCTGGAGATTTTTGGAGGTTTTGCTTGCGTCTTGTGTGTGAATCAGTGTCTGTGTCTGCTCAGGCGAGATGAACGTTTGTGATACTCTGCTGTATATTGTGTCTTCTTGTCAAATTCGGTGCAGTTTGATGGGTTTACTGGTTGTGTTGGCCTTGGTTCCAGGGCAGCACTAATTGAAAAATGGATACAATTAATCGTGCGATTTACTAAATGTGGGTCTTGAGTGATGCCAACATGCATCTCTGCATGCTGCTTAGTTTGATGTTTCTATTTAAAGGAGATGTTTGTCAATTTTCTTTCTTTGTGAGAAGTTCCAGCGTCTCAATTGTTAGAATTCTTTTCTCTGTTTTATCTCATTATAAGCTCAAAAGTTTTAGTTGTTGTCCAATCATAATAAGCAAGTTGATGATACGGGAAACATGAGTTTAGAGAAAAATGTCCTATTTTTTGAAATATTTCAAAGATGAAATGATTAATTAATGAACAATCGGCGGACTAAATCAGTGATGATCTCGGGAAGTTAGATACAGCCTAAGGGCCTGTGTTCACATAGCATTGTTTTCTGAGTACCAGATTCTGCCTTACTTGTGCGGCCACTTGAGCGCTTCCAGTGGAAAATCTCTGAACTTTTCAGAAAAGCACTCGTGACGTCACTGTCGAATTCTATTCTGAACTTTATGTCAGACAGACACGATCATAAGAGAGACCAGACAACCAATTTGTGGGAGTAGATCGGCCTGGCGGACACTGACTGTTGCTGTTGAGTCTTGAAACATTCCTCCGCAGGGCTACTAGTTAAGGCTGCACAATAAATAATAAGAATCTGACCCTTCTCACCCAGATGATGCCCTCTAGGAGGCGCTATAGGTCGCTGCCTGCCAAATCACCCCCTTTTGAAAAACTGTTTTGTTCCACTGCAAAATGGACTCTGAACACTTCTCACTAATCCTGACCGATGTACTGCATCTTAAATAATCTTGTAAATAGTGTCTCTTAATTTAATGTGAATAATGTCTGTAAGTCATGTTTGTAATGTGGGTTTATGTCTGTGATTTGATGTTATGAATTCATGAATATCAAATTGGAGGAGGCACAATACCTAAAATCACAATTGCAATATCTGTTGCAATTGGAAATCTTTTCCAAATTGTTCCGTCCTACCACTAGTTGTCATCTGGTTTCAGATTTAGGTGTTAAAAGTTATTTCCGAAAGAAAGTTGCAACCGTCCCAAGGTTAAGTTGTAAGTTAAAGACAAGGTGTGGAGGATTGTGGGAGTTTTACATTCTGGATTAGACTTCTGATCAGCATGGGGAGATGACTTGGCACATACCTCATCTGGTTAATAAGTACATAGTGTAGCATGCACTAAAATAATAAATAAGTGATCTTTAGATGCCACTCTAGTCGGTGGTATCGCGTGGCATGCATGTGTCATTTTGTGACACTGTAAAAACTGAATCAGAGACAAAAAACTGATTAACTAATCTGCATCAGGTTTCTCATAGCCATGTCAACTTTCTTGTGACATCCTGAAGCTACAGACAGTTTGGGTGAAAAATGAAGTATGATGAGATGGGCTGTTTAGTCCACATCTGTGTCCTACATACTGGATTCACAGCAACTTCTGCTCTAGGGTGGAAAGTCTTCTCCTCCAGAAATACCTGATGTACTCTAATCTCCTCTGCTGTATCTTTAATTTACCAGTCTCCCCATAGCAGTTAAATTTATTGTTCTTTGATGTCAAAATCATCGCTGCGGCCTGCACTTCACCTGACTACTCCAGATTTTGTCACCTTCAGTTATTCTTTGTTATTTTCTTTGTGGATCAATGAATTGTTCAGTTTATTCGAAGATAATCCATTTCTATAAATTATGATTTTCATAAATTAATGCTGGGACCATCAAACCTTTGGCATTTTTGGCATCAAGCATTTAAACAGTTGTCAAATGTTGCTGTTATAATCAATTAAACAAATCATAAACTGTACAGAGAGCAAAATAGGTTATGCCTAATTTCTGTGACTTTTAAGAGTTTTTTATATATACACACACACACACACACACATATTTTGGCCCCTTCGATCAGCATTGTTGGAGCCCTTTAAATTGTGTGATCTGGACCATCCAGGGGCCCGTGTGACTATGTGTCCCCAGCCTCAGTGTCCTGAGCCTGCTGTGCTGCAGAGAGGCCCAGCTGCTGCTGCTGCTGCTGCTGCTGCTGCTGCTGCTGCACATCCTCTCTCAGTAGTGAAAAGACAGCAACAGCAAACTGTCTAACCTCCACAATAGCCGCCTTATGTAATCACTCTGGCTAGAGACAGACCAAAATAGCCCAGACTGAGCAGCCCTGCCCTCTTGTGGCAACCAGCTGCCTTAACATTGGCCTACCAAGCCTCTACACACAGTCAGACATGGCGGCCTCCTTTTGCAGAGTCCAGTGTAGCTCACATGAACGTCTGAATAACAGTACGTGCTGAGGCAGCACAAGAGATATGTCAAATGAATGCTATAACGGTTGTGATGTGTGATCAGGTTAGTTAAAATGCAGTTAAATAGGTTGGTTGAAAAGGATGAGATTGTGTTGGGATTGGTGAAATTAACCTTGGTTTTCTTTCTGAGTGGAGCTCTGGTTCCCTGTTTAGTTTAGAAAACAATATTGATGGAATTTGATGAATATCCTAGTTGTCATGTGCATTCAATTGTTTTATGTAGTTTATTCGTAATAACTTTCATGTAGAAATGGATGGACTATAGTACAAAAGGCTAACTCTTTTCTGTTTCTCTCTCTTTGCAGTTTCCTGGACAGAATTGACTCTGTAAGACAGAACGACTACACACCAACGGACCAGGTCAGTCCTCCCATTAACCTCCACACATTATAGTTTGAAAACCACCTCCAACAGCTTGCTTGTCCTAAATGTAACTGAATTGGATCCGTCTTTATTTCCGTGTTCTATAGGACCTGCTACGCTGCAGAGTGTTAACTTCAGGGATTTTCGAGACAAGGTTCCAAGTAGACAAAGTGAACTTTCAGTAAGTGTTGAAGACATGTTTTCCCTTTCTTGGTGTATCGCGGTGTAGTTTACTTTATATTGCATTTCCAAAATCCAGCTAGGTCAAAGAGCTGCTCCATCCTTACTGATAATTCTCTCACGAGAAAAGCAAATCACATTTAATTTTTAATTTGCCAACTAGCTTGTTTGCAACTTATATGCATTTATTCATTTGAGAAAAGGACTGCATAAATATATTTGTAATCATGTAAGCGCCCGATGAAACTTCCCCAGTCGATACTTACATTAAGGCATTTTTTTGTATTACAATTTTCAGAGAATGTGTATGTTTAAAGGTGCTATACATGAGATTGGGAATTATTCTATTGCCTACACAGCTCTCAACGTGCCGACCGCTGAGCCCGTGGCTCGCAACTAATGGTGCTAACCGTACAAACAATGTAAAAAAAGTGTAGATCAGCCACCTTGAGCTAGCCAGTGGGGCACACTCACATACAATAACATGCACTAAAGGCATGCACAGCCTGCCCACATGAACAGAGAAGCTCAGATTACAACACACACAGAGGGAGAGAGACTTAATTCTCTGCTCGGGTAGACATTACTCCACTATATCTTTACATCACAAATAGCGGTTTGCTGCTATATTTATGCTCTGAATGTCATAAATAGGGTATTTTAAATATGTAAATGAGGTATTTTCCTATTAAATATGTGCTCATTTGCATACATTTCCACAAATCTGAGCTTTAGATGAAGACAGGTTATAAATGATTGTTTCATTTTGTTGATATATTAGAGTCAAAAGTGTTAAGTGAAGGACATTTGTATATTCCTTTTTGTATCACTCCATAAATAAGAAAATACTGTCAATACAGCCATTAAAAAAATACATCTTGGCATGTTTTTAGTAATAAGGTGTTCTATAAATGAGATATATTAATTAAGAATTGATATATTAACAAACCCCTCTGTAAAAAGATAGATAAGAATAAAACGTTAAAGTATTCAATTCCATTCATCTGACTATTAGTGAACACTTCCCCATGGAGACTACTTACATTAAGATAATTGTTTTTTCGATTATACAGATTATATTTCAGAAATTGTATGTTTAAATATGAAAATGAGGTATTATCTAGTGTTAAACTTCTGCACATTTAGGATACATTTATAAATAAATAGCCCAAAAATCTAAAAATTGACCGTGGGTGCGTGCGTGCATGTAAAATAACAAACAAACGAAATTACGTTTTTCTCCTCAAAACTCCATAACGCATTCCTTAAAGGCTGGCTCTCCGGGTGTTTCTGTGAATTATTTGTCGAGATGACGCTCTTCAAAAAACATTTTGACTCCTTTTTGCATCACTGGTTCACCACTAATTGCAGTTAAGAATTGAAATCCCGTTACCAATAAAAGTAAAAGTAAATGTTTCGTAACTGTTCTGATGATGTCAGATGAGATGACCTATTTCCATCGTCGTAGACACAACAGACTTATTCTCCCATCTGAAACAGGCCTTTGTATGAAATTATATCATCTTGAATGATTGATATGAAAGCCCTGGGGCGTGACTTCCCTTTTTCATTATTCAGCTTTGATGACTTCTAAACATTCAGCCAGGGTCACGCAGGGTACTGAGTATGTGCAAATATTGCTCCTCATATTATTTATTAATTAATTGATTATTCATGCATCCAGACTTGTCCCGTTAGGATCTGTGATCTCATTTTGCGAACCAGGCCTAAGATCAGTGGCAGATTTAACTCGAGACAAAAAAAATGTGATTGTGTAAAAAAAAAAAAATATATATATATATATCTTTTAATGAATAATCCTTAAAAATCAAACTGGCATGTTAACGCTGTCAGGCCAGTACAGTGTGTACCTGACATCCTGCTAGAAATATGAAGTCTTTGATTAAAGAGGGCAGTGGCGAGTGTGCTGCTATGAGCCTGACCCTGTATTCTGTCTCCTCCATAGCATGTTTGATGTTGGAGGCCAGAGAGATGAAAGGAGAAAATGGATCCAGTGCTTTAACGGTGAGACTTTCAGCCCTTTTTTTTTGTTTTTCCTTGTCATTCTCCTCCTATCACATCTTCTCCGTCTTAAAGTATTTTGCGCCCGCTGCAGCAGCACGGTACCTCTTATTGTTTGGCTTATCCCTCCACATATGTGTTAGTAATTCCTCTCCTCTCCTTGTAGACGTCACTGCTATCATCTTTGTGGTGGCCAGCAGCAGCTACAACATGGTAATAAGGGAAGACAATAACACCAACAGGCTACGGGAAGCCCTGGACCTCTTCCGCAGTATTTGGAACAACAGGTAAGTCAAAAGCATGAATCAAGGGTGAGCAGAGTGGTCAGTTTGCACGTCGGGTCCATCGCTTTCTCGTCTCGCTTATTGTTGTTCTGGCGCTTCTATCGAGAATGTTAGTTCGTTGAATTGAAACGGTGCTTTATGAATTTAAATCAACCAAACATACACATTTAATCTGTAAAGTAGAGTTTAATCTCGGATGCTTTGTCAACCTCGGTGTTGTTGTCCCTTTTTAACTACTGTTCTTCGCAACATTTACACTGTAAGAAGCCTCCTACAGCGAACAGAGAACTTGTTTTTGAGTCCAACCAAAAGGAATTAAATCTCTGTAGCAATAACAGCAGATATTCTCAACATCTGGGCTCATAGGTCGGCTGCAGAGCGCCATCTAGTGGGTCATGGTGGTACTGTCAAATGGTAAAATTAGGAAAGGGTTTTATTTTTGGTAATCTAAATGTGCTAAAAAATTCCCAAATAAAAAGATAAGTAATTCAAACAATGCAATGACCTGTCGTCAATCACAATGCACCACTGTTGGTCAGCTAACGGTCACTCAAATGCAGTGGCGCAAACCGGATCGGTTCTCAAAACACAAACAGTGATGTGGGACGCAGCCCTGAGCCAGTAAAGGCTCCCTGTGAGCAAATTAAATAAAGAGGGTCTAATTGTTTTTATATATATCTTAATATTCTGTGCAACATAATTGTAGTGTTGTTAATTCAAATAAGAGCCGACATCATTCCCCTCATGTATTCATAACAAATGTGTTTGTTTTTTTGATTGTTGGAATGAACCAGTGCTTTATTGGGTGCCACGCTACATTTATTGCTAATACAGTTTCTTAAATGCTATTTTGTCATTGCTTTTCAGATGGTTACGCACTATTTCGGTCATATTATTCCTGAACAAGCAGGACATGCTGGCTGAGAAAGTATTAGCTGGAAAATCCAAAATCGAAGACTACTTTCCCGAATATGCTCGCTACACCATACCAAATGAAGGTTTGTGACGCCGCTGACGTACCCAAAGTACCAACAGAGTTCCTCTTCACATCAGTCAGTGTTCAACTCTGAATGTGTGGTTTCTTTTAGCAACACCCGAACCCGGTGAAGACCCAAGAGTGACGAGAGCTAAGTTCTTCATCCGAGACGAGTTTCTTGTAAGTATATCACTTTATGTCTGGACTGTTTTTAGCGCCAGCCGTAGTTAATAAATGTCCAGCTGTGAAAAGCCCCGTTGTGTTGCTAAAGTCAAATGCCAACTGTTACGGGCGTCAGGTCAGAGAAATAGAAATCCACAAATATATGTATTTAAAAGGATTTGAAATCAATCATCAAAACATATTTGGATGTCGTTGCATTTTATACAAACTGTTAAACCTGCATTTACAAACTGCTTGTCATGTGTGAACATTGGCGGTGCTTGATTCGCAAATGCATTATTTTCAATCCATAGCCAATCAGAGGTCTCCTCCATTTTCAACCAATCACAATAGCATTGGAGGACTTTGCTAGATTGGAGACTAGTTGAATGTCTAAAGTGGCCAAAATAGGAGCTTGATCCTCGTCTCAGGTTCTGTTTGTCTTCTCTCCTCCCCAGCGGATCAGCACTGCGAGTGGTGACGGCAGACATTACTGCTACCCCCACTTCACCTGCGCCGTGGACACAGAGAACATCCGGCGGGTGTTCAACGACTGCCGGGACATCATCCAGAGAATGCACCTGCGGCAGTACGAACTCTTGTGATGGGAGACCTCCTCCGTCATCCCTCTGTGTTTTTCTCCACCATTCTGCATCCTTGATGAATCCTTCCTCCTCCTCCTCCTCTTCATCCTTACTCTTCACCCCTCCTCCCCCAAAGAAACCCTCAACAACCCCCTGACCACCCCTCCTGTCGAGGACTATGAAGTACTACTGAAGTGTGTCAAATCCTCTTCCTCTTCTTAACTTCTTAGCTTTTTGTACTTCTTTTTTTTTTTCTCTCTGAGACCGATTCATCCCCATTTCACCGACGTGAAAGGAAGGTTGGGGAACAAAAATTGTTGCGTGCCGCTTTCTTCATTTTTCTTTTTTTTTTTTTAATGCCTTGATTTTTGTCATTCCACTAAGCCTTGGGCTACCTCCTTTTTTTGGCCCTTTTGTGTCCTTCTTTTTTTTGGCTTTGTCATTGGACCTGGACTGGTGGGTGTGGATACATAAAAACACACCTACAGGACCTCAGTGTAGAGGCAGTGTGTGTTCGTGTGCGTGTGTGTTTGTGTGTGTGTGTGTGTGTGAGAGAGAGAGTGTGTGTGTTTAATGAAGAGAAGGAGGAATGCCATGTGAGCGAGCGCATGTGTGTTTTTATGTTTGTGTGTCACCTGCCGGTTAAAGCTGGCATCTCCACCTTGACCTTTGCCTCCCCTACCCCTCCTCCCCCCCCTTTTTTTTTGCCCCATCAACCCTTCTGACCTGCTTCTTCTCTCCGCGAGGAAGACGACTGGACAACACCGGAGAGGAACGGGAGTGGATAGAGGGGAACCAAGTCGATGAAGAGATAAATGCACTTTGCATCAGGTTCCTTAACTTTTTTTTTGTTGTTGTTGTTTTTTCTCCAGAGGAAGCATACACACAATGTAGCATCACAATATTTATTACCCTGTCACGATGTTAGCTTGCCGAGCTCCAGGGTGCACCGAGCAGCCGAGAGACATGTGGAGCAAAAGATTAAAGTGGGAGGGGGGGCAGGAAAATACGACGACACGAAGAAGGATTTAAATGAAGGAAAAGGGACTGAGCTCTCTGCACCTTAGCCCTGCTGCCTCCACGGACTCGGACCTGCCTCCTTTTTCCACACAAACCATCCTTTTAGCTTAGAGATACTGATGGTAGGGGAGGGTGGGAGGGGGACGGGAGAGAAAAATGTATTGTTCTCTTTTTTTTTTTTTTGTTAACTTGTACACTGTGCAAGGTTGAATTATCCTGTACAGACTGTAAAATGTAATATTATTTTGTACAACTTAATTGAAAGAAAAACAAATCTACTTGTAGATCTTTGTGCCTTGATTATGGCTGTACCTGTAAATGAGCTCAGATGTAAGTATGTTTTCGACTGCGCTGTACAGCTTGATGTCAATCTCTATCAGCAGCGGAAGACTGCGGGTAGGGGACTTTCTCTGTAGAGTTTAGTTTTTTCTGGTTTATAAAAAAAAGGAAATGCTGTTTAGTAAAAAATAAAAAAATAGGGAAAAAAATCCTAAAAACCTGTATACATTATGCAAATTAACCACTTACCTGCAGTGAAGACCAGATGTTGCAGCGCCATGCCTTTTTCTTTTTTTTTTTCGTTTTGTTTTTTCCTCCTTTTTATTTTCATTTCTTTTGAATTTCACAGCTTTAAACAAACATTGGAAATCCATTGAAAGTGTCCAAATTGCAACCTGGTGTTGTTTTAATAGGAACCAACGTTTTTTCGATATGAAGTGTGACTGAGATCTGTACTGATGTGCGTGCCTGTGCGCATGTGTACATAAAACAAACATAGACTCACAGACGCATTGTGTGTGTGTGTGCGTGCGTGCGTGCGTGCGCGCGTGCGTGCGTGTGTGTGTGAGGGCGAGTGTGCGTTGTGTGTAAAATTTTATAAATGTATGTACATGTAAATTTATAGGTCTATATAAATATATATGTACAATTATACATGTTTAATTATGTGTGTGCCTAGGTGTACATACCTATGTATGTATACAGTAAATATGAATACATACACACATAGGAAAGCATGTTTAGAATGGAGATGAATAAATGAGAGTGTGCAATATTAGTAATTCTTTGGTCCTTTGGAGCCATACCCAATGGCACAGGCACTATGAATGTGTGAGCAGCACCCAACAAGACAAGCTCTTCTCCTTGTACAAACAGCATCAGCCTTTTCTTCTGCTACAGTACACGTCTATCCCCAAAAGAGAGTGAACTGACTGGAGGTGCAAAAACCTTGTTTGGCCTGGGAGGATGATTAAATGACATTTTTATTTTCTTTAAATAAAGAGGCACATTAGAGGACTTTGCTTTATTTCCATCTTGGTGTCCAGTTGTGTCCAGGTTTGTTTACCACTGAGTTGTTTGGCTCTTTTATGTGTGTGTGGGTGCCGCGGTGGGGCTGATGCGAGTACGTGGGTGAGAAGGGGCCGTGTACATTCAGTAGCTTTACTGTGTTTCAGCAGAGTTGTTTAGGTATAAATATACAGGCCTTTCTCATGGGTGACATTTTGACTTGTCATAGCAGGAAAAGCACCGGCGTTACCAATAACATTAAAGGTGGCTCCGTTGTGTTCCCTGAAATCAATGACAGTGAGCCAGCATGCATGATAGCAGGACCCCAAAATTGAAGCCGCAAATTGGAATTCGACCATCATTTATTTTAGTATTTACACCTGTGCTTTTCCTACTGCGACAAGTGTCTGCTGTGGGGAAAAAGGCCTTTTTGGATATCCTGCTATATCAGGATGTAAACAATTTGCTTCTTTTAATCTAAAGGCCGCGTACAGACGTTTTCAGGTTCTTTCTGATTCGACGTCTCAGGATAAAGGTGGAGCTACTGCATGCTGGGGATTTATCCCAGGACTGCTCCATAATAAAAGTTTCTAAAGCTCAATAAGAGTTCTAATCAAGTAAAATATTTGACATCGTTAGCGTCAGTGTACTGCTAGGGTTCAGGGCCTTTTGTACAAAATATGGTCTGATTTATTTAATTTTTTTAAAACTAAGAATTCTATTTGAAAAATAATTATATTGCAAGTTTATATTACTTTACTGCTGATACAGTGAATTACAGATAACATGAAACCAGGTTAATATCTTTTTTACTGATAAATGAAGTCTCCCATTGCAAGGTATGTCATTTTATATTGCTATATGTATCAATAATTCTCTGAAAATGAATTGATTAGACCTAAGACACTTATTTGATTAATAGATTAGTTTACTGATGGCAAATTATTTGGGGACAACTTTATCAACGGATGTTGTCAAATGTCAGGATCCTGTTTTATATTAATATAGAATTTAGTATCTTTTCCCCCCTTTTGGACAGCTGCTCAAACACTTAGAAATTGTGGCTCGGATTTTCACAACTTGTGGATATTGTAAAGACTAGTTTTTTTTTTTTGAAATTGATGATGAAAATATTTGTTAATTGCAGCCCTATTTTTTGAAGAATCCTGTTATTCTATATTGCTGCTCGTTTATTTGTAACATTAATAAATATGACCTAAGAGACGGAGATATTACAGTGAGTGCCACCACATTATAAAATCTGACCGCCGACACATTTATAGTCTCACTGTAAACATTTTCATGTTGTCCAGTACTGAAGAAAAATGTAATGGACCAAAAACAAAAAGCAGAGTCAAATATGAACTGTATCTCAGTATCAGGAGGATGTCCTCAAAATTTTGTACTTCTTTTACTTTTTTATTTGACATGATTTTGTGTTTCGAAAACACACATTTGTGTTTCTATGACTTTTATATCTTGTACCATGACGTTTTCTCCGTCTCTGCTACCAATTCCCAGGTTTTGTGAAGTCAACGGTGCATGGGGAGAACATCCCATGGTATTTAATATTTCATTGACAGACAGACGTGGCTTCAGGTGATGGATCATACCTATAAATATTGATTACCAATCTCTAGCTTTAACCACAACTCTCTAAAAACAAAGCTTAAGATTCTGATTTATTATTTACAGTTCAAACGTTTCAACAGTTTGGCAAAAAACTCCTCACAAACATCTGGCACAGAAAATGAGCAATAAATATATTCAGATATGTATCATAAAAACAATGAGGGGACCCGGATGAATGATCAGACTTTAACAAGGTAAACGGTGTCAAGAGTGTGAGGTGTGTCTACATCAGCTAACATCGGAGTGAAGAGACATAAATCTGACTTTACCACCTTCAATCAGACGGGGGGGACATTTAGTATTTACATATATACTGTACTTATTTGATTTGTCTTACTTAATGTCACATGTGTGATGCTAATTCAGTCACACACAGGAAATCTATGGGGAAGTCAGTGACGGTTATTTTTCTGTAATTGAAAACCGTTGATTTGTGACGCCACAAGCTCCACCTGTCTGACGCTCCCAAAGAAGGTAAGACAAACACCAGTGATGATTCTCGATATAGTCATAGCATCAACATCGGAAGTGACATCCCTTTGAATCCTTTTAAGACATTTAAAAGATGAAACACTCGAGTCCCTCACAGTGCCGTGAAACGTGTGGACAAACAAGTCAAAGTTGTACGAACAGATTTTCTACCCGCTCGGAGAACTCCTCACATCAAATATTTACCAAGTCCAATGAACTCTACTATTGTGGCGCTGTCCAGGTGAACTCTGGGTAACGTGGTTCACAGATACTTGTGCTTCCCCAGCAGGCAGAGGCTGAGGCACTGCAGCAGCCCTTTCATCCACAGACAGTGGGCCAGGAACAGCAGCAGCAGGCAAGCACCAGCTGAGCAGTAAACGCCGATCACCGTGCTCTCTTCTGGCAGGAAACACTTGGACAGAGCGTAGTTGCCAGGTGACACCGTTGCCTGAGAGGGGGGGGGATAAAGGAGTCAGGGGTGATGAGGATAAGAACCAGTGTAAAAAATGAGTACAAGTAGCTGCTAACGGCCCTACGGCCACTAGGGGGCCTCCAAGTATTTAACATAACTGAATTGGTTCTTCACCGCACATTTTTATGTTACCATTTAAAGGTTTAATCCCTGGTCGTTATAGTCTCATTATCATAGCTTAATTGTGATTTATAAAACCAACTTAATAGACATTGTGGTGATATCAGGACAATATATTGACTCTTGCTGTTAAATGGTCCCCTTTGTTCGCCAGCTAACTGTCTGTCGTGTTTATACTGAACAGGTACAGTGAGTTTAACAGATTGTTTTACTGAAACCAGCATAGCTATGAGAGCGGTGAGCGTGAACCAAAAGATGAATTCAAGTGATAATTCTCTGTAGAATCATGACCAGACCTTCTTTTACACAGTCGTTTTAAAACATATTCATTATAGCTGCTTTAAAAACTCAACTTGAAAATGAAAAGTGGCATATTTCTACACTCTCATCCGCCATCCGTTGTTCACGTCATCTCTTAACAGCAGAGGCGGTGCTTTTACTCACCATGATGAAGCTGGGGTTGTTCCGGTTCCTCCAGCTGAAGGACGGCACGCTGACTTCTGGGTACTTGTTGTCATGGAGAACCTCACATCCGCTGTGGGTGTGTCCGCTCAGGATGAGGCGGGGCTTAAACCACTGCAGCAGCTGAGGAGACAAAACCCACATCTACCTCAGAGGCTGGTTGCTGCACACTTACATCACCAGTTTCATCATCGTCGTCATCATCATCTGCCGTTTCTACACAAGACTATTTCTGACAGCAGACTGTTGCACTGTATTTTAATTGGATGAAACTCCGAGAGAACCCCCCCTCCCTACACACACACACACACACACATACACACACACACACACACACATACACACACACACAAAAGAGATGGTGTGATGAGACTGCAGAGTACTCACCCTCTGTGAGGCCTCCTTTGACAACACGTCATACTTCTCTCTAAACAGGAGGTGTCGCTCTTCAGGCGGTGCAGCATCTAGTCCTGTGCAGCCAGCATCACTCACTCTGTACAGAGGATAGTGCTGGAGGATGGAGAGAACAAGCTTAGTATCTCCTCTTCACTTATATAATATTACTTTTAGTCTTCATCTCAAATTTATAAAAAGAAAGATTTATGTGCAGCAAAGATCCTGAGATAGTTCACTCCAAATGTCATGTAACGACAGACATGCACCGAAGAAACTATTTTAATGCTTGCTGCTAGAAAGAATTAAATCCAATGATAAATGTGTTGATCAACAGAAAATAAAGTTATTGTTTCAGTGATTCATCAAGGAAAATACCAAATGTTTCCTGGTTCAAGCTTCTCAAATGTGAAGATTTGCGAAAAAAGATAAAAAAAATATTTTGATTTGTTATTTTATGCTCTGTTGAATTGCCTCGCTCTCACTATTTTCTGACATTTGAAACACCAAATGATCAATCAACTGAATTAAATTGTTCTCATTGTTTTAAGACAAAAACAATGGGAAGCTTCAGAGTACATCTGCAGGAGTACCTGTAACATGATTGGAGGTGTGGGAGGATAGATCTGTGAGCCCTCACAGCTGTCCGCCACTCCGCTGGTTGACTGCCCATTCTGCAGAAAGGCACACACAGAATTTCTCAGCTGAAATCATTCTTATTTCATATCTCTCCAATCGTTCTGTTACAGGATTTGTGCCGTTTGAGGAAGAAAGAAAAGCAACTGGACGCCACTTCTGTACAAACAGTTTAAAAACTACTTTGGATACCAGCGGGTTTTCTCCTCACTTGACTCAAGTCTTTCACACTACAGAGCGTGAAAATGTGTGTGAACGACTGAAATGTTCTCCTCACCTGAAGAGAACAGGTGAGGTCTCTGGAGAGTTTGATCAGCTCCTTCTCCACTGACTGGCAGATGGGGCACCCGTCGCCATGCAGGGCCACACTGTTAACCAATAGAAAACTGAAGACAGAGAGAAAGAGAGAGGAAATAAACAAAGAAATGTTATCATAATGATCCTATTATGGGCACTTTCAGGTAATTCAAATACCTTCACACTGAATATTGTTTGGAGGACCAGCATGGCTGCTCTGAACTCTTTGGTAGTAGCTTTTTTTGAGTAAGTCAGTAATTATACTGAAGTAAGTTTTGACAAAATTAAAGTAATTCGTTACATTTGTACACCCAGACCTTAAAGAAACGGAAACTCACTTGACCAGACGACACGCAAACGCATCAATCAAAAACCGACCAATCAGATTAAAAGGCCACGCACCGCGGAGAAACAGCGGTGAATGCCGGTTATAATGTCAGGGGCTCCCCTAAAGGAGAACCAGCCTGCAGGACCGTAGTGAACCATTGACGGGGTAGAAGAGGAAACACCACCAGACAGAGAAACTGATAATAATGATACAAATCCCTGGTCACATGTTTCGGACATATATAAAGACAGAAACGTGTAAACTTTGCCTCCTGCTTTACGGACGTTGCTGCGTCGAACTTGGGGAAACGCGCAAGGTAAGACGTCTTTTAGCAACATTAGCCGCTAACGTTAGCTAAAACATGAAGAGGCCGGTGCAATGGTAAACACGAAGATGTGTGGGACGCATACTGTTTTAAAATGTTTAATTAGTTACGTTAGCTGTTAAGCGGGGCAGTTTGTTTTTCTACGAAAATTACAGGGGGACAAGAAAGAATCGTTAAATAGTTAGCTTTATCACAGCCACCAGACTCCATTAGAAAAACAGTCATTTTAGCCGTCTGAATCACCGGTTTTACACAACATGAATGAACCCATCGACCTAGAAACACATTTTTAATCATATTTTACTTTTAACTCAGTTAATGTGTTTATATTATATTCCTCAACCCCCCTATATATTCTATATATAAATATCCAATCAATTATCTTTGACTTTGTGGACTCAAATAGCAACCTAAAATGACTTGATAAGAAGCTTTCTGTTCATCAGCACACAATGTGAAAAAAAGGAATGTTATTTGTGCCTATTAGCAGATATTTAGGTTCTCTGGAACAGGTTACGTCCTGATGTCCTGTTTTAAAGCACTTTTTCTGTCAGAGGCTGACTGTGGGGGATTAAACCTGTGACCTTTCTCCCGGGTCACCACGTGTGTTGCATCCTCCCGTTACTCACTTGACTCCATTTTTGGTGACGATCCTGGTGGAGGAAGCGTTGAAGACCTTCTCGAAGCGCTGAAGCTTGAACCAGTCCATCCTGCGGGCGGACAGAAAACGCACTCATCACACTGCAACAAAAATAACCAACCTGCCACTCAGTCTGTCACGTCTGTCTGTCATAGGCTGTTACATAAGGGCTATCTCACTTCCTGCTGCACATGTAAGCCGCTGTGTGTAATCTCAGATTTTTTTTTTTAATCACACGGGAATCAAATACTGAACTGTAGGATGATTTCATGCATCTTGTTGCGTTTGCTTTCACTGCTTCCCCCCTGAGATATTAAGAACAAGAGTTCAAAACAAAACGAGTCACGTGCACAATAAATGCAACATCTCTGCAATAAAATGCAATCCATTACAAACGTGCAGGCTCAAAAATAAACATGAAGATGAATCAGGACCTCTGTGAGCATTAGATTGTGCAGTTGAATCTCAGATCTACAGTGGCTATTTCCACTGGACTGGAGTCTTTTGTCTTTTGATTTGTTGACAACATCATAAAAACAAGACATCAGACATGACCTCACGGTGTCTATGTTCCTGCCTGCTTTTACTGTGTCCAACCCTTGTACAGAACATCTCAATAAAATTTGCCCTATCAAATATTTCCTCTAAAGGTTGTGCAACCTGGGCAAAGTCCTTTTTTTATTTATTAACTGGCTCTGTTCTGTAATAGTATGAGGCTATAGAATGAGACTGCCACTAACCCTGTTCACTAGTTATAAAAACTTTGATAGTCAAAGTCTGTTAACAAATGTGCAATTGAATGATAACACTAAAACATCATACTGAGGTATTCTAAGGTCTGACAAGTGACGCACAGTGAACTCAAAGTCCTCATTTCATTGAACAAACACACAAACACACAGCTTTATCAGAGGTAACCTGAACCTGATCGGGCAGTATAAGGACTACAGGTTGAGCAATTAAAAACAATCATGCTGTTTAGCCGGTCCTTACTCATAATGGAAACCGATGTCGTGATTGCCAACCAGCACAACCAGTTCGGTGTCAGGGGAGTGCCTGAACATCCTGTGGAAGCGGCGCACGTCGTCCTCCCAGTGCTGCCGAGAGAGAGAGAGAGAGAACAACACAAACTCAGAGCTGAGGTTTCAGTGCAGGGCCTTTAATAAGACTAAACTACCCTGGGAAGCCCATGAGAGTTAATGGGATCTCAGAGGGTCACCCAGCAGCCCCCATGGGTGGCTCAATGTGCCTGTTGGCTTTGATTCAGACTCTAAATTCAATTTTGCACCTGCAGGGGTTGAAGCTGCACACAGGAGGCCTTGAATTACAACAGCGCTGTGCCCTGACGTGATGTTTTTCATACGGATGCGTCTCTAAATGACTCCCTCATGCTACTTCTAATTAAAACTGATTGCGCAAATGACAGCCATTTGCTGGTTTTCAGTTATAAAAAATATGCTAATTTCCCATGTTTTATATCATTTTGAATTAAAACGAATTATTAGTTGCAACACTACTTTTTGTTATTATTTCTCCTGCAAATGCAAAGCTTTGAATTATCCAAGGAGATTTCCTGTGTTCTATATGTGTTTTGGACCGTTTTTCAGGCAAACCAAGCATTTTACAAACGTTAAAGTCTAAAGATTTTCATCACTATTTTATGACGTATAGACCTCATGGGTCATTAATCATTTAACCAAGAAAACAACTGACAGATTAATCAACAACGAAGATAATAATTCCAGTCAGTCCAGGCTATAATTGATACATAATGAAAACATCACTAGCTGCAGACACACTTTCAGTGTTTCTCTCTGCAGATCCAAAGCTCGAGTCCTGCCTCTTTCGAAAAGCATTCTACAAAATACAGAAGAGAAAGCAGCCAAGTGTGGAAATGAATGGGGAAGCTGACGGGGGAACAACAGTGGATTCGTGGAGATTTTACAGTCTGCAAGCTCGATTTCCTGTTTTAATGAGGCTTTCCTTGGCGCTGCACTCGCTCAACACTTGATCTTCCTTCAATCTGACTTGACAGATCTCATTTAACGATCCAGTAATAGACGTGTGAGAATTCCCTGGGGATTTCCCCCCCTTCTTCCTAAATCAGGATGGATGTACCATGGAGGGCTGAGAGGCTGCAGATGTGCTGTTGCTGCTGTTTTGTGTTTTCTTAAAAAAAAAAAAAAAACCAGCAGCCTCTCAGGCCTGGATGGTACAATATGATGATGATGATGATGATGATGATGGTGGTGACCGACAAAGCAATCAGGGAAATCCGAGCTTTACCTTTTGCGAGCTCCACTTGCCTTCGTCGAAGATGTCCCCGAGAATAAACACTATTTCGGGCCTGAGCAGCCACAGAGCGGTCTGGAAAGCCCTCTCCATCTGCCATTCTCTGTGCGTTTGGAGACAACAAGTAAGCGTTAATTGTTGTTGTTTACACTCCCGCAGAGCCCGGAGCATAGCCGGATGGACAGAGGAAGGGTGATGGATTTGTTAAAAAAAAAAAAAAAAAAAGACATTACCTCCTCAGCTTGTCGAACCAATGTCCTCCGACGGCTCCGAGGAGGTGGGTATCCGACAGCACCATAGCGCGGACCGTGGAGTCCATCGGCCGGCCGTCGATGCCCTCTCCGCCCCGTGCATGGCTGATCTTCGGCCAGGCGCACTTGAGGATGGTCGGGAAGTAGATGAGATACTCGCAGAAGAAGAACGCGCCGCAGACCAGGAGAATCAGCACCACCGCAGCCAACCATCTGACGCTAAACCTCGGCATTTCTTTGTTATTCGGCGTTTGGGAAGCCCTGAACTGGCGCACTGGCGGTGATGGAGCGGTCCATGAGGCATCTTCCCCTCTTCCAGATCCGACTGTTTAGCTCTCCAGCCGTGTGATGCTCATGGCAAGTTGCTCTGAGGCTCCGCCGGATACGAAGCAGGAGCTCCGCGTCGAGTCCCGGTGATTCAAAATATCACATCAAAAGTTAAAAACGTCCTCCGCTCGCCAAAAGAACTGCCGCTGTTTCGCAACCAAATCGCCTCTCGGCTTTTAACTGTCAAGCTAGAAACAACACTTCCGGTGACCGCATTTCAAAATAAAACTAAACCAAATCATTTACAGTAAGGATCACATGTATTGGTAAGATTGACTTTTTTGGCCAGTGATGCCAGAAGTATTCGCATATATGTTACCTAAAGGGAGCAACACAACAGTGTAAAACATATTGGTGATTTAAGTACGTTTTTTAAAGGTACATGTTTAGTAATTCTTTTATCACTAGATGGGGCATATTTGATATAAAACTACTGATGACTATAAGAGCATTTTAAAATAATCAAAACCGCAAACATACTATTCATTATGCAGAATGGCACGTGAATAATATATTTAACAACATAGTAACATAAATATACAGCTGGTAGCTGATTTGAGCTACTTTATATACTGGTAGCTTAATTCACAATAAAACATAAGTCATCATCTGATTTATAATATGTTATTGATAATCTGACTGCTACGGAGATTGTGTTCTAAATAAATAAAAGTAATGGACAGTGTAGTGGTCTAATATAATAGGCTTATAGCTTTATAATAGCAAACTGTAGTGAACAAGTATAAAATAACATAAAATGAGACAAGTGGCCTTCCTCAAAAACACACTGGTTGTGGTTAATAAAATACATCTTTACGTCTTTCTTTTTGACCTGCTTGCATTAACAGTCTTTTTAGAAACCTCACAAATGTCATTCATTTACTCATGTAAATCTTTTTTTTAACCAGACCTTTCAGTAATATATTTGTCTCTTTAGATATTGATCTCACTTATTACTTTTCTTCCTATTTTTTTCAAACCTGGCAAATTTGACAAACTTTAAGAGCAAAATTGGGCAACTTCCGGTTTGTCTCTCACTATCAATTGCTAGCTTGACTGTGTGTCTGCAGAGCTGGAGGATTGTTTGAATGAGGGATTAGGAAACCACTTAAATTAAAAGGTATTACAAAGCCATGTTTACAAAAAAATAAATAAAACTGTTGATAAATACGATCAGTGGTAAGAAAATATGGCGTGTGTCCACACAAGCACACACATACTAATAGATGAGAAGGAGCCAACAACTATGGGACAAACGAGATTAAGTGATTAAGAGCAGAAATCTAATTAGCAGGAACCTGCCTGTGTGTGCATCGGTGAAACTAGCAGCAGAGATGAGTTTGATCCACACAGGAAACAAAACTATTCTGTGCGTGGCCTTCGGGTACCTGCTCAACCAGTTGGTTTGCATTGATGAGTCATGCATGTTTGCGGTTATGATCTACACTTACATGCAAAGAGGAGGCCTACCCTCTAACATGTGTTCCAGCCACAGAAACCGATGTTTAGTGTGAGATTTGGAAATACAAAGCTGAAGTGAAAGTGCAGCACTGCAACCTCACAGGGGGGAGGGGGACTGAGTGATGTATGATTACAGGGAGAAGCAGCTCAGTTTTCAAACTTATGGCTCATTCGGACAGTCAACAAACATTTTTTATCTCCAGACCCTCCCCCCCAAAAAAGAAAAGAAAAAAGGGTGTGGAGGCTCAAAGCTCTCTTCCCCTCCAGATGTTCAGCTTGGCTATGCTCCACTCACTTAACAGCTGGAAGAATAAAGGAGAAAGCACAGAGAGTCACTTATAGCAACAAACCCCACCCAATGAGTCAAATTTCAAATTTGGAGTGAATCTCCTTTGAAACGAATCAAGAAAAACACTTTCACACTCTTTTATTTTGCAAATCCTTCTGTCATTCACAGTCAGTCTTTTAGTTATACGAATGGGGAGGCCTCAGTTTGAAATTTGTGGGGGCTCATTAACCTAAGAAGAGGTTAAATCTAGTTGACAAATGGCAGGTTTTAGGCTAATTTCACTTTTGTAGACTAGTATTCAGTATTTCTTCGATGAATTTCACCATTTAGTTCTTTCTGTAGGGAACTAAAAAGGTTGTTCACACACACATGGACACAAATAGTGCATATAGCACATATTTGTGTTTTTTAAAATACGCTAGCTCTGTGGCAAAGAAAAATAAGATATATCAGGCTCCATGAAAGACACTTTGATCAGGTAATTGTTGACAAAAAATATCCCATCACCAGCCTTAAGCAACATTTAGATCTTCATGTCAGAACATAAAAGTCGCATGCAATATAATTAAACAGCCGAGTCTTAAAATAATGGAATCAGTCTTGAAAATAAGGCTCCCTTACATTGCCAAAGAAAGGGCATGACCTCTAGTATCTGCTGGTTCTCCTTAGAAGCTGTTTGTGCAATGTTATGCAGCGCTGGTCAAAAGTAAAAACGTAAATGTTGCCCCCCCATCCCCTTCCCTGAGATCTGCCATCTATAAATATGAGACTCGGCTCATTGGCCATTTAAAGGAATTCATGGTTTCCTTAGAAAAGTGTGATAGCGAAGAACTTGCGTTTTTTTCTTCTTCTTTTGGAGAATGACCTATTTCAAGCTTAAAATTGAATTTGTGAGCAGGTCATCCATTTCACTTCCAGGCTTTGCAGGGCAGAATAAATTACATGTTATTATTATATATAATAATAAGGTTTCCCATGTGTGTTTCTAAGAATTCTGGAATATAAATGCTTTAATTACAGGCTAAACCCATGGCTAATCAGTCCTCCTTTGACTTAAAGGAATAGGAATAGAATTTAGGGAGATCACTGGCTTTCTTGCTGAGAAGACTGATACCACGCCGTATGGTATGTAGCTTGAGCTAGCAACTGATTATCTTAGCGTAGACTAAAGACTGGAAACAGTGGGAAACATCCAAAGGAAACCAAATCCTTTCAAGTTCACCAAGTAACACTGTTTCTAATATGTCAACAGTGCACAGATACAATAAGACATGCTGTGTTTTTACTAGGAGTTGTGTGCCAAAACTGTTTCATGGCCTGAGACTCCAGGAAGTTAATACTCCTGGCCAAGAAATATTTTGGCAAAAAAAGTAACGTAATGCAAATAACTGTCATTTTCAACAAGAAAACAACTTCATTTGCTGAAATTATTCCTTTAATTTTCCAAATGACCAAATTGCGTTTTTGTAAATGTACAGAGCCCCAGCAAAACAAGTCTTTCTATCAGTTTAATTACACATCTATGTTACAATAGGGTCTCCATATGCACAGTGTTTCTCAATACCCAGGTTGAACCAGTTGCCTTTTCCTTCTTTGTAGGCACTGGTGACTATTCTTGCCCAGCCGTGCTCTCCCTGAAAACAAAACAAAAATAAACATTATTTTTAATCTGCAAACAGGAAACACTAATTCTGTGAACAATACTTTTTTTACTTTTAAAACCTCTGACTGCCAGCTAAATGGAAAAAAGTGAATCCATGGCTTCAGTAGCGAGGTGTGCATGTTTTAGCTCCAGAGCTGATTCCTGTCTTAATGTGCAGGCAGGCGGTGTGTGCACAGAGAGACAAAGAGAGAGACCAACCCAAAACTCTCCCCAGGAGTTCCTGACTATCCAGTACTCGGACCCATCCTCTGCCACGCCCCAACCCGCCACAGAGATAATGTGATTTGGCAAAGACAGGGGGTGAAACTCTGAGAAGATCCCTCCAGCGTATTCCTCCAAGCCCTCGGTGGCCATCAGGGCACAGCTGAAAGACAAAGTGGAGAGGTTCTGAAATATCTCTTCATCTTTTTTTCTTTTCCCATGATTTTGACCACTGAAATGTGATGATTACTCATGAAAAGAGCATTTCAAATCAAATATGAGTCAAGGCAGTGCGTATGGCTTGCAGAAGCAGGAACAATTGTACGTGTAATTTAAACGTGTCTCAGGCAGTGTGGGAACTCTGAGTCCTCGGTGTCGCATACAGTTTTCACCTCTGAATCTGCAGTCATACGTTGTTCTTGTTGTTTTCCCCCGTAGGGTTTTGTATCGATATAATATGTGTATAATTCTCACTATCACCACACTCCTCTTAACCCTTACATTTCAAATGACAACTCATGAAAAAGCTTTAACTTAATCTGCTGGTATTAATGCTATAAATCAATACTTTTATGAGTGAAATAAAATGACACTCATGCTTCTACATTTCTCGAGGTTTTACGATTTTTTAAATATGTATACTCATAAAAACGTCACCGTAAAGAATGGCTGTGTGAAAGGTTCAGGCTGAATCTCTTCACACAGAGTCTGTCGGTGGATAATAATGAAATGACTGGGAATATGACTTACTCTACCTGATGGGCCCGTTGGTGTAAATTTCAGCTTTTATCTGGTCTCTTCCAGAAACTTTTCCGTAGTCGCCCACCTTCCACATCGTGTAGTTCTTCACGACGGCACACGATTCGAAGAAGGAGCAGGTGCCACACTGGTTGAACTGCTCACACTCTAAAATGATATGAATAAAACGATCATTTACAAGATTTGGACAGCAGTGCAAGGCTTATTTTACAACCACAATACAGTTTATGTTTTAACAAATCTTCTTTAGACTTGATCCAAAAATCTGCAGACACAAAACCATTACACCCGACTGTTGGACTCCTGAATACAATATTGTGGATATATGCTGCTATAACAACCTCCACTCCTCTGGAAAGACTTCCTTCCACATTGTGGAACCTGACTGCAGGGATTTGCTTTCAATTAGCGACAACACTTTGAGACATCTAACATTTATAGCTGGGGAAAAGACCCGGCTCACAGTCGGCGTTCCACTTCATCCTGAATGTGTTGGATGGGTTGGAGGTTCCGAGAACAAACTATTTCTTTATGGAGCTTTGTGCACAGGGGTGTTGTTGGGTTGGAACAGCAAATACTTCCCCAAACTATTGGAAGTACACTTTGGTCTAAAACATCATTGTATGCTGTCACATTTCCTTTGCTGTAACTAAAGGGGTCCCCTAGAAAAGACAGCCCCTAGACCAGAGTGCCCCCATTTAACATTAGTGATCAGATTTTTTTTTTTTTTAAAGATAGAAAATGCATATATTTATACTTTGGTTTTTGGCTTGGTAGTTGTTGCAGGTTTCATCAGGAATGCCCGTCTTGTGTGCATAGGCATAGACCCTCAGGTGGTCTCCTCCGTAACAAGAGCCCGCCCCCCCACAGTCGATCACGTTCTGGACTGACAGGTAGGCCGACGGCCACACTCCTCCACGCTTGATGTTGATACGGTCTTGGACAGAAAGTATGACAATAACAAATGTTAAAGTGTAAGTCAATGTCTTCTCTCTTCACTTGCCAGCCTTTAAAGTGCTAATAAAGCTACTCCCGCCACCTTAATGTGATACTATGTAGTCCATAAGAAGGCTCTATATAGCGTCAAACAATATTCATACTGTATGAGATATTTTCCATCCATCCCTCTATTCTCATCTTGTTCCCTCCCTCCTCCATCGCCCCCCATGGTTACCAGCTAGTGCACTGGTGGCTCCCATGGCCCAGCAGGACCCGCAGTACTGGGGGATGTGCTGATTCCGTGTGACGCTCACATAATTCTTCCCCTTGATGTTCCTCCAGTCCCAGGAGGGAGGGAGGTCCGACGCCTTCACATAGTCACGTGGGCGCTTGTGTGTCCTACAGTAAATACAAAGATGAGGCTCATATCTAGAATCTTATGAGAACAAAAAAACAACCATAGTAATGCCATTGCTCATATAGACACAGAGAGTATGTGTGATGCTGTGTATGAAACATAGAAGTTTGTTCAGTTTGACATTCGTGACGCTCCTCCCATTGTCTTGGAGGCAGTCCTCAGCAGGAAGTCAGCTGATATGGCTTGATTAAACGCACATGAGCCTTCCAGGCTATAAAAGCGGGTCCATGCACTCAGCCTCTCCCTTGCTACAGCAGACATCCACCCTGTGTCCCTGTTGTTTGGTTTTGCACCCGCAACAACGTGCTTGATGGACAAATTCATGCCAACCCATTTGGTCTGTGTGTTTAAGCTAAGAGACGATAAGATAAGATATACTTACAGTATGCTTAGTACAACTTAGTACCCCCCCCCCCTTAAAGACCTTTTCTACAATATTCCACTCATCTAGGATCAATAAATAAGGTTTGCTGGTGAGCCTTTGTTTTCAGAGGAATCTTTTGGGTATGTAATAGCTCGTCCCTAAATTAAAAATAAATTAAATAAATAAAAAAACTGTCTCCAATGTTTCCGAGTTAATATTGGGTACTTTATGAACTACCGGGTAGCAATATTCATCGTACTTGAATTTATATTTGGCACTGATAATTTGACTATGAATAGTAACTGTTCAAATGTAAAGTAACTCGTCTAGTTAGCTTAGTGCTACGTTTATATAAACTACTGAATACTAGCAATATTAGCCCGGGAACACTTTAGGATTATCAGACGCTACTTGCAGATGTGTATAAAGACGTAGAGTAACGTTTGCTGACGTCATCGCCACTAAATCAATAGTACTAGAGTACGGTAACGTTGATCTCTGCTGAAATGTAACGTTGGCGTCGTTCCCTCACCGAGGAACGAGGAGGTAAAGCGAGTAAACACTAATCTGTACCAATAATGTACTAATAATGTACATTTCTCTCCTCGCTTACTTGACAGAGTCCGGTCTGTTGTCTGTGATGGGTTTGTAACAAGGCTCGGATACAAGTCTGGAGGCGCCGATATGCGAAGAGAGTGATGCTAAACAGAATAATAGCGGTATGTTTACTATTAAAGACGCCATGTTGGAACTCCTTCTTCTCTTGCCTCCCTGTGACGTACACACAGTGCCCCCTGCCGGCACCTGTGACAGCTTCGCTGAACTGCATCACACAGGCTGAAAACAATTTTTGAATACGGAGTATTATTTAGGAGTAAATGTAACAATACTGTTATGTAAAAATATGTAGGTATACAAAGTTTTACTGTAGTTTGAATTCTGTCTAAATTAAGAGCATACTTTGTGGATATACATTTATCTAACTGATAAAGTGTTGGGTATTAACTTAACTCTTAATAACGGCAGATCAAATGGAAAAGGTGGATTGGAATCAAGTTTTTTTTTTTTTCTGTTATAGATGCCTGCTGGTACTTTAAGTATTTCTCTGCACTACCTCTACATTTTAGAGGAACATGTGTTTCAATACAGTTCATAATGCTGTCGTAAGTTTGTGAATGATATTAAAAATAAATCCCTAGTACAATATGAGTTAGGCCTACCTGGCAACCAAATACTTCATATTTATATTATATTGTATTAAAAGATACTTGGGTGTTCACACAAAGGAACTGACATTGTTCAACATCAAATCTGCAAAATGTCTAGATAATAAGGTAGAAATGAGTGAATTGTTTTTTTCCTTTGACAGCACTTATGTTTCCAATACTTTCATTGATGATTTTAATGTTTGTGTTTTTAGTTCCTTTTTGACAGACTTCTTTTTTTTGCTTTTCACCATTGATCGATATATGTGGTCCAACAACACAGGTGTTGGAGCAGTCAGCAGGAAACTTTTTAATGACCTACTCAGTTCCCGGTTTCAATCACATTACACCTAATGCAGCGTCTGATGATTGGTTGGGGTTTTCAAGGATGATACGCTGCTCTTAACAAGATTATATCACACGCTGAGCCTCAACTTCAATCACGGTCTGTTTTTGTAAAGAGGAAGCACTATTGTTTGTGCTTTTTAATGATTAAACCTAGAATCAGATTAGACGGGCATTAGGCACCTTAATGAACTCTCAGCAGCAACACGAGATAAATCGCTCATCTACGCGTGATTCGTTTTCAAATGGTGATGCTAATGCTGAGCAGCTTGTGTAAAAGCTGTCTAGTCATAAAAGGAAAGGATGTTCATGTGAAGATCTGTGTGAAGTGTAAAAGATGGGCTCTAAAAATGAGTTGGATGCTTTCTGCTTGGGCCCCAAAATAAGTTGGATCTGTATAAAGGCGAACGGCAAAACCCAATTAAAAATGTTGATAGTTAAAAAAATAGATGTTCTCCTTAAAACTTTTTTAAGAATGTTTTTGACTGCCTATCAATAGACGTATTGCAAATAGTTAATAACTCCATTCAATCAGGCAATCACTGCAGTCATTAAACCTCTTCTAAAAAAGCGGAGCCTAGATGCCTCTATTATCAACAACTACAGACCAATTTCAAATCTACCCTTCTAAGTAAAATAATTGAGAAAGTTGTCCTCCAACAACTAAATCACTTCCTGGCTTCAACTGGCTGCCACAACAACTTCCAGTCAGGATTTTGACCTTTTCATAGCACCGAGACGGCCCTTATTAAAGTTGTAAAGGACATCCGTCTTAACACGGACTCTGGCAAAACTTCAATATTAATGCTATTAGACCTCAGTGCTGCATTTGACACTGTCGACCACTCAATACTCTTGGACAGGTTGGAAAACTGGGTGGGGCTCTCAGGCACAGTCTTAAGCTGGTTCAAGTCATATCTACAAAATAGGAACTATTTTGTTTCCATTGGCGACTTTGTATCAGAACCTACCAATGTTACGTGTGGAGTCCCCCAAGGTTCAATCTTGAGGCCGACATTATTCAACATCTACATGCTCCCACTAGGACAAATCATACAAAATAATAACATTGACCACCATTGCTAATGCCGATGACACCCAAATCCCAAATGACCCCATAGATCTCCTGTGCCAGTGCATTGAGCAAGTCAAAGATCGATGTGCCAAAACTTCCTACAACTAAATGAGGACAAAACTGAGAATTGTTTTTGGTGCTAAAAAAGAAAGGTTTAAAGGAATTCAACACCTTCAGTCTCTGTCCCTGAAAACCCCAAACCAAGCCAGAAATCTTGGGGTTATTATGGATTCTGATTTACATTTCGAAATTCACATTAAATCAGTAACAAAATCAGCCTACTATCACCTAAAAAATGTAGCAAGACTTAGAGGGCTCATGTCAGCTCGAGACTTAGAAAAACTTGTACATGCCTTTATTACTAGTAGGCTAGACTACTGTAATGGTCTCCTTTGTAGGATCCTTTGTATCCTCCTGCTCACATATAAATCACTACATGGTCTAGGACCGAAGTATATCACTGATATGCTCCCACTACATAAGCCTTCTAGACCACTAATTCTTCCATTTTTTTTCATTTTATTGTATGACATGTCATGATGTGAAGCACTTTGAGTCTGCCTTGTGTATGAAATGTGCTACACAAATAAAGTTGCCTTGCCTTGCCTTGCCTAAAACCTGAGTGCATACCTTACCCTGCATTAAGGGTAAACATGTACACATTTCCTATAACATTTTACATTTTTGGGACTTAAATTCCATTATATAACTGCATATTATTTTACACATGCTCAGTTAATAAAATATGGTAATTTTTACCAGCTACACTGTTAAAATGCTGTTTGAAAATCAGTGCAACAATAATTCAGTCGTGTTACATGTAATAATAGTTTTTTTTTTTTTTGTTTTTTGTTTTGTTTTGGACCTTCAGTTCAAACCAAGCACTTTTCAAACTTAATTGTTTTTAACCAAGTAACGGAATAAACCACTGGCTCTTATAGTGTGGTATTACTTTGCTACCGTTTCTGGCTTCACATGTAACCACACAGCTGACAACACTGTATTCAGATGAATGTTCATTATTCTGAGAAATGTAGGAAATCATTGGTTGCAGTGCAAGTCGTTGGGAACGGCAGAGCGTAAGTCGGTAAATATAAACAGCACTGAATCATGACTCTGAAAATTACATCAGATAATTATGATATATGCGACCTAAGGATGGCGAGGTTGAGTCTTCCCAGAAGGAGTAGAAACCTCAAATAATATTAGTCCGCATTTACAGTTTCTGAACCCGTACCCAAACAAACCTAACCCTGGCTGTTAGATTCAGAAGAGTCAGGATATTAAAGTAAACAGCTATAATTCTGACAATTCAACCCTGAAGACTGAACCTTATATACTGTATATTAGTGACAGAAACACTTGACATTCCTCCTCATTAAGTCACTTTCTGCATGTTTTCTGGGAGAGGAGCCGCCGCCTCGTCCTAAGAAGTCCATTGTGTTGTGAAACACAGAGACCGTTGTCTGCTGCAGGACTAGAGGAATGAAGTCTGGTGACCTTTGACCCCTTAGGTCATTGCTGCGATGTTAAAAGCCAAACTCTTCCATGCTTTCACACTGCTTCAGACGCACAAACAGTCCTTTAATAATACATGGCCTAACAGCATAAGGCTGCTCTTCAAATGTGAGTGCTGCAACTCCTTCAGGATGTAAATGTAATGTTAGAAACGACCCAGAGGTAATACCGACATATCCTTCTGATGATGCTGACATCCTGCTGGATATATGCATTAGCATGAGCATCTTCCTGCCTGCTAATGCTGATGTGATATATAAACCTTGATGACACCACTAAACAGACCTTCAATCATAAGTTAATGAATGCCATTATCCTTCAATTTGCAATATGAAAAAGCTTCTAAAGCTGGTTTCTTGTATCCAGACAGACATGGAGTCTTTACAGATAAATACTCTCCATCTACTTGACTTGACAGAAATGTAACCCAGTATCATTTCAAACTTATCTTTTGAACAAAAACTGCAAACCGGGCAGTTATTATTTGCATGTTTAACTGATAGAGTTGAAGAGATTTCAAAGTTTCAAGAATTTTAATTCAATCGTGTCGTTAAAACATGGCTTTCACCCAAACTGGAGCTACAAAGGTTTTATACAGAGATATACAGTATATTACTCTAAATTCCAAAAGAGATGATCTGCCCACAGCCAACCACAGAAAGACAGTAAAAAGCCCACTTAAGAGGCACCTTTAGAGTGCATGGAAAGTGCATCCATGTAAATATTGAATACACGCAGTTTGGATTTCACGCACAGATCAATATTGAAGCAATCTGGAAGTTAATCTAATTTGCACTTCTTGGCAAAAATGCTGCTGCAGACGATCAGTGTGGGAAATCACCACAAATTCAGAGTGCAAGATTATTATTTTTTTTTTCTTTACAAAGTCACGTGTGATTGTTTTAGGCTGACAGGGTTTCTGTGACAGAAAGGACCAGTTTTAATAAATAATAAAAAATCGATCAATCTGGTGTAGCTGAAATATAAATATACATAAAAATAAAAAGAGCCACAGAGATTTCTTTAGCAGCTGTTGTTTATAAGGTCAAGTGTGAACAGCAAAGCTAAAAAAAAACCACACTTTAGAGAATCATGTATCAAAAAGTGCTGATGTCATTTCATTAACATTTATTATAAAGGACTAAAATAAATATTCTAATTAATTAAATCAAATTAATTAATAATTAATTAACTTGATTTACTCCTGACTGTTTCACCTAATGCCTTAACCTTTAAAAAAACTTATGTTGGAATGGAAGTGTAGGAATCAGTATTTCCTGCACTGTTCAGGTAAATAATGGCTCTGTGTTCCTGCATCATCTCCACTATAAGCACTCACACAAAGATGTCCACTATATAGCCAAAGGTGTGTAGACGTCCAGACATTAAACCCATGTGATACCGAACAATGAACATCGTCTTCTTCTGATTTCAGGCTTGCCACCAGATTTTAGCACCAGGCAGTGGTGATTGTGAGCGTGAGTGAGGTCCAACACTGATATCGAGTCTGATTCCCAGTCAGTGTTCAGGTTCATTCCAAAGGTGTTGGATGCACTTGAGGTCAGGGCTCTGTACCGTGTTTTTAAGGCATTGTGTGCTGGGAAATAATCCTGTTGAAAGCATTGCCACAAAGATGGAGGCACGCTAGTACCATTAAGATCTATCTCTTTAACAAGGAGCCCATATAAAGCAACACAAATGATTCCTGTTGCTGTTGTAATAATTCTGACATTTGAGGCCGGCCGGCCAGGAACGACTGACCTGAACCGGTGTAACACTGTTGTGTCCATTTGGCCGGCTTATCAATAACTCCCTCTCAAGAACCCAATGAATAATGGATCAAAGACAAATGTTACTTAAAATTCACATCCATCTGAGGGATTAGATCAGCCGGTCCGGACTTCAAACGGCAGAAACGAATCCAGGGCTGCCATGTTTTGAGGTTGGTTATTGATCATGGCTGGCTGCCGTTCAGGGCCTCATGAGTGACTCTCTGACTGCTCCCACGTGACCGCTGCAGCACAGTTTCCTGGCGGTCTACGTGCAGGAGAAAAAGTGAGACTTCGGGGCAGTGGGCATGTTGATGATTCCTCAAAGTCGGCTCTTCCCTCAGCGGCATTCATCTGTTTGTTTTTCTTATTTGCAAGAACTGAATCCATTTTTGGCGACGAGGCCAAACAGCGATTCATCACATCCCAAGCAGGGCCTCTGCTGCTTTAAGTGGCCTGTATTTTAGAGGTAGAGGAGGGGGATTTGGCTCGGGCCCGATGACTCCCATCATACCTCACTTTCCTACCTTAATGCACTTCAGAGGACACAGAGGAAACGGTATCAATCATTTCCTTGTCATAAAAGTCGTCAAATATATCGGACCATGCACAATTGATTGGTTTTAATCATATGTTAATGCTCCAGTTAAAACTTGGCTGCTGTCTTTTCTGATATACACAACAAGTAAACATGAGGTCAGCGCTCCTTATTTGTTCTTGAAGGCAGTTTCTTTTAATAGCAGTGATAAACAAACGTAAGTGGAGTTTTATGTGTTTTGATATCAGGAAAATTAGGGGAAACCCAGTTACAGTACATGTATAAAATCCCTTTTACTACATTATTTCTTCAGCAATTAGACCTCCCCTTGCCTACTATTGAATATAAAAAAAAAATGTCCTGCCTGCAAACAAGAAATGTGACAGGCCTGTTTCTGGTAACAAGGAGACGATTGAAGTGGATGTGCTGCCTTGTGCATGCTGGTTTCCAACCAGTAGGCGTCGCTGTTTCTCACTAATGAACAGCTGGAGTGAAGATCTGAAGTGATAGCAATGATAAGTTATATTTATAAAAACATTCCTGGAATGGTGCTCATTTAATTTGTATAGACCTAAAGGTGTAGTTTTTAATACTGGACTACGATAATGTATTTTATTGATTGCTGTTTATTTATTTTTTAAAGCTTTGGATGTGTGACACGCTATCTTTTAATACTTGTGGTATGTCCATCCATCCCCGCGTCCCCACCTCTTGCTCCCAATTATCAGAAGGGGCCGGACCGGTAACCAGACGAAGACTTCTGATTGGCTGAGTCCGGTTTCAATCACGGGCTCGTCCTGTTGGGGAGAACACAATCCGCGCACCAGAAGTCAGAAGTCAAATTTCACCAAAGGGACAGAGAAGGGAAGGGTGAACTATCCGGCTATGTGTTCCTGTCCCGCGTCACAGTGAAGAGCTGCTGTCAGACTTCCTCATGTTGTGAACGTTCCCCGTTAATGTGGGTTTGTAGTAGAAAAAGGAAAAAGAAAAAAGAAGGAGGTTAATTGGACTTGAGGACTTGTTGGCTCCAGCGTGTCTCCGGACTGTGTCCGCGCAGCTGTTGGCGCACCTGAGTTTGCGCGCCGTCAACCCAGCAGCAACTTACACCGTCATGGTGACTTCACTGACCGGTGACATGCCTGCTGTGGTGAAGAAACGCGCAATTTCTCCCTGTGGAATAACCGCCAGAGTCCAGGTGTCGACGGGCAGAGCTGATGCGGCCGTTTGGAGGAGCGCATCAGTTTGATGTCCTCTTCTTGGATTTGACGGAGCGCAGGAGTTTGGGATGCAAGAGGGACGTTAGAGAGGCGAACCCCCGGCTGCTTTCACCCGGACTCCACACGGGCTGCCCGGAGCCATGGCCTCGGAGGTGGTGTGCGGGCTGGTCTTCAGGTTGCTGCTGCCTCTGTGTCTCGCAGCTGGTGAGTTTTATTCCAGCGTCCAGACTTTCTATACGCATCTTATTTAGCTCGCTCTGTGTGCGTCAGGTAGCATCACTAAATCAACTCACTTTAAATGTAACTTTTAGTTTTATTGCCAAACACTCCCATTTTTCTTTACACTCGCATGAAAATCAGAGAATTTGAGTCTGCAGAATCTTAATGATTGTGTGTTCATTTCATAGATTTTGTTTAATAATGATTTGTGTGTTTGACCTCGTGATGCCAGAGGTCACAGGTCATTCACCATCAATCTAAAACTCACACCACATGAAAGATATAAGCTGCAGCTTTTAAATATGAATTTACAAAGCGGAGCATGGAGGTGCCAGCTTGGTTCTTCTTCACCTGGCTGTCACCTTTTTATTAGGTTTAGTAAAGGAAACCCAGCCGCCAGCAGAGCACCCAGTCACTGCAGAAACAACCTTCAGGAGTCACTCTGCACTCTCCAGTGTTCATGTCTCAGTTTGTATGTTTTCTAAATGTAGGATATTAAAAAAGCAGAAATGTCGTGCATCTTTCTTCTATTTTTAGTTTACCATTTTTTTTTAAATAATAATAACAGAAATGATTCCTTCCTGTAAATTTGCGTATGCGGTCAAACAGAAAATAGCATTTAAACTGTGTTTTGTGTAGTTTTTATAGCATTCTAAATACATTTTTGCGGCCCAAGTGTGGTTTCAGGGTTGAGCTTATTGCCTATTAATGAATCATCAGTCTTGTTATTGATTGTTAAGCTGCTGACTGGACATTGAGGACATGCTTGTGGTGTTAATGCTGTTAATTAACATTTAAATAGCCTTATTGGAGCGATGCGAAATGACACGTCCGTCGTGGTTTTGGTAACTTTGTTAAGAAAGGCGTTCTCCACAGATGAAGTTATTGTTGCTGTGAATGTTTGGTTTCACTAGTTTGCAATCCAGATTTAAAGGATGACTCGCAGTCAAACATGGCAGCAGTTAGGACTTTTAGCAGCTTTCAAACAGAATGGGGGGGAAAAAAGTCTCTGATATTACTGGTTTTAACTGAAGAAGAACACACAAGGGTTCGTTGAGATGAAGCTGGAGGCGTGATTGCACCTCGCAGAATCCATTAAATGCAGTTTACTTTGTGTTTTAAGCTTTAATTCTGTGGTAGGCCACAAGTGAAGAATGATTAGCGTCTAACTGCCGCTGAGGTTCCACTGTGGTGTCTGTGCGAGACTTATGGGGATGAGGTACTTTTAAAGCTAACAGCATGCTTTCTATTGATAAGACCCACTCAGTACCACCATAATGCATCACTTGACAGCCTGGCGGTCCCTTTATTTCCAAAAGCAATTGCGGGGCCATGCATTGCCTCCATTAATTCGTGGAAAGTCGTTTTAACAGTATGAATTAATAATGCGGTTGTGAGGGAGGGAAGAATTGCCTTTCCCTTTTATCGTAAACATACCTTTTAATATTTTATGTTTTTTCAAAGTGCAAATGAGCACTTGTCATTCACTGCGGCTCTGCACGGTTACTGACAGGATGAAGGAAATGCAGAGCGGAAAGAAGAGGAAGGTATGCAGACGGCGTGAGGGCGGACGAGGGGACGCATTTCTGCCATCAGCATCACCTGTTCAGCTCCTTCCTTCCCTTCATTGATTCTGACAGTCAAAGAGCTCATCTTAATTAAAACTGGATGAACGTAAATCACTAACCATCAACCCACCACTCTTATTATTATAACACTTGTGGCTGGAAGATACTTTTAGGGTTGATTTTGATATGTGGCTTTGATGCAGTGTGGTTTTAGGGGCAAAATAGGATTCAAATATATATATTCTTTATAACTCAGGTGTGAATAAACAAAGAGAAAACACACAGCAGATGTTACCTGCCTCAAAACACCTATAACTGTATGCAGTGTGTACTGTATATGCCCACTGTCTCCTTCTCATGTCCTAGTGAAAGACTTGTCTGCTGACATAACATAGTCCCTGTTTCCTGTTGGCCATCTGACAGCACCTCTATTGAAAAGCACAGGACTGCTGGACCCATGTGTACACAGTCTCCTCTACCACCACCTCACACACACACACACACACACACACACCGCTACAGTTTAGCTGATCAAACAGGCTGCTGTTTATGTGTTTACTGGCACAGTTTGTGAGTGTGAACACGATTATGAGCGTGCACTTTGCCAAGTGTGGGATATGAAGTGTGAGCGCTGTGAACGTACAGACGGAGGCGTAGCTCAGATGTGTGGAGTCAGGCAGGTTGCAGCAGAGTCAGGAGGTGACCTACAACGCTTTTAATCCATTGAAATCATAGTTGTCTTGATAACAACATATTTCAGTATCTAAACACATGGGAGTACAACTGTTCAGTCAAAACCACGTTAAAGTATGTAAATCAAGGAGAAATGGACCAATAACAGTTAGTTTATTGAGTAAAAATCAAAGGTAATATAAAGAAAAATCAGCCTTTTGACATAAGCTATACTTTAAATATTGTTTAATATAAAAATAATTTGAAAAAAAGCTGTAACTAATATAAACTAATAAAATGAAAACTCAGAGGCTCTGCATTGAGGCCTGTGATAAGATGTATTCTTAAATCCCTAAGTATAATTTAGACCTGTGACGGCGGTCATCTTTGCCTGCTGTGTTTATCAACCTTATATTTTCTACTAATCTGAATATTCTTTTGGTCTCACTTACATTGTTGTCTATTGTTAATTTGTGTGTATAATTATGTTTCCCGTCTCTCAACTCAACATCTGATGCATCTGATGTGTTGCATGTTTGGGTTTCGGACTGTTCATCGGCTGGAATAAACCACATCAGTTCAACTTAAATTCTGGGAATTCTGATTCTTTCACAATTTGTTTATGTTCTAGACCAAATAATGAGTCAAGAAAATTATTTAAAAGAGAAATACTGAAACCAGTTGTCAGTTACAACCCCGAATAAAATGAAACGATCCAAGAATATGTGTTACGTTTCTTAAAGACTTTAGAAAGAAGCCATAAATCTAGTTAATCAGTTTTTTTTGATTCTGTATGTGACATCAACCATTTAGTTTCAGGTTTCTTATGAAATCAGTGCGTTCTTCACAGTAGAATATATACTGATGTGGTTTGCTCTTCGGAGGAGCTTAAATTCTTCTGTTATCACCCAGTACTCAGTCCCGCCAGGCACCGTACAACCTTATCTTCCATCATGACATTTATGTTTTTGGACTCTTAAAGGCAGTTGGCCTCGATTTCACATTTAAGACCAAGAAAGCCCACATTGTTTCTCTTGTGGGCTTTGTTGGCAGTAATAATAGCTTTTTACAGGGAGAGACAAAAAGCTTTGATTTAGACACGAATGGGAAGGTTTCGCAGTGATCTGATATCTGAAAACAAAGGCAGTTTATTTTCCATTCTCTGTGTAAAAATCCTTAAATGGTGAGTCATACAGCGGTCAAGTGTCTGCAGGCTGACAGTGGGAGTAGAGTCCTGCAGATACAGCCAGATCATCTGCTTGGATACAAACAGACTCCTTTCCATCACAGCAGATGAATAATATGGGCGGCAGGCTCCGGACTACCCATGCTGGGCAGGTTGAGAGCTTATTTAATGCTGCATTAACATAGATAACAAAGTGGGCTTGGATAGAAAAAGGATGCAGAGGGTGAGGCCAAAAGAGTCATTCACAGTCGTGGTTTAAAAGCTACTTCCCCTCACTTGTTCAAAATGTTTGAAAAGGAAACAAAAATGATGAACAAGGATAATAAATTCCTTTTAAAATGTGTTGTTATGTTGGTGGCTGACTGTACTGTCTGGCCCATCAAGCATTTGTGCAAACTTAATCGTATAATCTACAGTTCTTGATTTGTTTTCCCTCAAAGATGACAAAACCCCACAACAATTTAGTTAGTTTTCATTGGTTTGTATCTGAGCCCAGAGAAACCCAGGCGGCTCCCTTTCTGTGGAGCTCCAGCAAAGGAGAGTCAGAGCCAAGTCAGATGTCAATGAATGGCTCCATTGAGTGTGCAAAGATAAATAAAAGCAGCGTTTTCAGCAGTTAAGTGTAATTTTTCAGTCGTTAGGTAGCGACCCAGATGGACACGGACAGTAACTCATGCAGCCGACCTCGTTGTAAACTTTGTGCTTGTTGATTTAACCCGCCAAAAGAAATTTAGGAGGTCAGACTGTGTGTCCACATTTGGTACAAGGTGACTGTGTGCTTTCCTCGGGTTCCCTCTCGACCTCCCGGCCTCAAACCTTCAAAGAAACATACAGTGTAGGAACAGGAAGAGGCTAATCACATATTTAGTGCACACTTGAGGAAAAACCTAAACCGCGAGTCGTACACGATTCGTGAAATATTCTTTGGAGCCGAGCTTGTTTACGAAAAACACCCCCTGCTGTGCTTCAAGCATGGGCTTCAGGGGTGAAGCGGCTAAGTGTTTGGGACAGTGCGGTTCGGTTTAGACCTGTTAATTGATGTTCAGTCAGCAGCTGTTAAACTGGTAAAAGCCACCGACCGGGGCGGATCGCCAGGCTGACTGGGAAATGAGGTGCGTTACGGATCAATACATCAATTAATGGTTTTTGGAAGTCGTGTTTGTTTGCACTTAAGTATTTTAACTTTCATCATGAGGCTCGAAAGAGAGTGTGTGTGTTGTGAGAGAGTTTTAGTGACACATCCTCAATACTGAAGTGCATCAATTCATGAACGAGCTGCAACTAATTATTCCTTTCATTATAGATTAATCTATTGATTTATTGTGTTCAATGGTTAATTGTTAGAATGGTGAAAATGTCATATCTTAATGTTGAATCCCCCAAATTTAAAATGAGATAAAACGGAGAAAAGAGGCAAATCCTCATATTTTATAAGCTGGAACCAGAGAATATTTTTCTTAAACAAAAATTTATAAAAAGTTTAAATAGTTAATAATAATCTCAAATCTCCTTTGATGCCTCCGTCAAAAAGACTAAAACAAACAGTGAATTATTTTCACACACTGGTCGGGACGTTTTACACTCGTCAGTCTCCGTTTGGCTGCGTTTCATTTAACGTCTTGGCAACCACAAGTTACTTTCCTGTTTTTCAAAACTCAGAGGTCCATCGTGCATTTTAATGACATCTGTTTTTCCGAACGCCACTCTGTTGCAAAACGTTCAGAGATTGTTTTTGTAGAGTTTTATCTTACAAAAAAAAAAAAAGTGCATGAAATACTAGGAGATTCTTACAAGATGAAATCTTCACGCATGATAAGAAGCTGTTCATTGTGAGGCACTTTACAGCAAGGAGACTGCAGGCTGCTCACTCAGTTAATTGTCTCTCTTCACACACAAACACTATCAAGTGATTATTTGACTTTGAAACAAACGGAAACGATTACCGCATTAAGTTCAGGCCCTTGTTGTGATGTCTGCTGATGATGAGGTTTGGGATTGTTAAGTTTGGTTCGAGGAATGTTCTGGCTTTTTATGACAACCAGCAGATTTTCTACATTGCTAGCTTCTGCACTTTATTTACTATTCAACGCTCACCAAGCAGTAAAAACACTGTTTTATTCTTTATGGATTAAAATGCAGACTTGCCGTTAAAAAATTTGTTGTTTTTTTTGCAGCTTGCCTGTTCAGGTACAATGGCCTGTCCTTCGTCTACCTCATCTATCTCCTGCTCATCCCTCTGTTCCCGGAGCCCACAAGCACAACAATGCAAGGTAAGAAGTACAGCGTCCCTCCCTTTGATTCCTCACATGTTTGATGGCTTTAGCCTCCAGGTTGAATCGCAACATTGTTCTCTGTAACGTTAACCGGCCCTCCTTCTCCAGGGGAAGTGAGACGGGGATGGATCTGGCACAGTTCAGCCCATATGGGCTCGTGCGAGCACATCTGTAATAATGATGATGATAAATAAATGATCTGAGATAGAAAGAGATGATGAAAATGAACATTTTTAGGCTTAGGTTTGGTTTATTTGCACAGATACGTACTTAGAAACTTAGACGAGCCTGTAAAATATCCTTCAGAGAAAAATAAATGAACCTCAGAATGAGGGCTGTTTTTGATAATGGCTAACCACTTCAGATATCTATAAAAGCTTCTCCACAGGCCCACTGTTTCCTTAGATGGGTTTCATTTCCTAATGCCATGATCTTGCGTGCGTTTGACAAGGGTTATGAGTTAATTCAGCCAATGTGGAGATTTCTGTTTAAGCTCTTTTGCTATTTGGGTTTAGACACAATTTCAAGAAAATAAATACAAATCACAGCGGACCTCCGAGTGTCGGATTTCCGTATAAGACCGAGGTGACTTCTCCTCACAGGTGGTGGATGTTGGATTGCGGTCGCCGACTTCAGCCGCACCTTTATGCACTCCGCTTACTGCAAACCACTGCACATAATGTGGGTCTCTGCAGGAGACCACATGCAGTGTTTAATAATACATCAGACCATATCGGTGGAGGGAACAACATCCAGTCCGAGAGCCGTCTCTGCTCGTCTGCAGCTGAAATAACAATCAGGAAGTAAAGGAGGAGGAGAGAGGGAGAGGAGGGAGAGAAAGTGGACCACTTACACTCTCATCAATAGTTAAAGAGAGAAATGTTCTAGCAAATCTCAGTGTTCATGTATCTGATAGCTGTTGACTTCAAACGTCAGTCAACCCCTCATTGAGATCCTGCTGTGTTGCTTTAATGTCTGATAGACACTTTAACACCAATCAGACCGATAAGTGAATCTCGGATGCTTAAACATTTCTTTCTTTTAATTTAAATATGTTTGTAGACACAGATACTGTTTGTTTTGGGTTATGAGTCTTTTATATTTCACATCAAAGTTAATTTAGTGTTTATATTTAATTTAAAACAGAATTTCGATGAGTTTTTCACTTTTTATTACGCCTCCTGCAATTTGAAAATATATTGCTATATTGGAATGTAGTTAAACTCAGATTAAAAAAAAGATAAAATTAAAAAAATCAAGACGATACGTACATAATTAAATAAGTTTTAGTTCACCTGACTGTCTGAGTTCTCAGCAACGTAAGAAAATGTTGTAGCGTTATTATAATGCTTTCTGGTCCTGTTTTGTTGTTTGTTATGTGTTTATTTCTCTTATTTCCACATAACCAGTTGGTGTTTATATTATATTAAGGTGTTGGGACACAAGAGACTGTCTAAATGCATTTCGGACACACTGATTCATGAACGTTTTCATTTAGAGTGCAGACAAGGAATGCATACGTGAATGCAGTTAGAAAGTTGTTTTTCAAACATTTGTTTCTTGGCAGAACAGGTAGTTTTAAAAATAAATCTGCTTTAAGAAGTGAATCCCTGTGTGCTAATTATTAAAAAGCTCTTCTATAATTATATATATAGTTAATGGGGATCAAATGGTTACCGGTCTGATGCAACACTGATATAATTTTCTTCTTAAACTCACATGTTTCTATCTGAACATCACACACTGTGTTTACTGTCGAGGGATCGTGACCAGAAGTGGAAACCGAAATGCGTTAATATTGCAAGTTAGATATTCTTCTAGTGCAACACCTGCCAGAACATCTGGCTGCCTCACCTGTCTGTCAACATAGAACATCTGGCTGCGAGCGCCATAGGGAGGTTTTAGTGAGCCGGGACATACTAACAGGTTCAGTTCTGACTGATTATAAAGTGATTGGAAACTCTAATAATTTTAGGTTTATGTTTGTCAAATGATTGAAGGAAAATGATATCTTTTCCTTCCTGGCATTTAAATTGCTCTCTTAATACCCACTGACAGTGCAAATTGACAAAATACACATGGTGCAGAAAAGAGACACACTCTTTTAGAGGGAGTTCGGAGAGGGATGAAGCTAAATTCAGTGCTTTGTTTTGATGCTTTGTTTCATTTTGTCTGTTGAATAAGGATGTGATTAAAGGACGTGAGGGGAGTTAAATCTGGAAAGATAATTCAAACCAAATGTTTTGACATAAATAATGCACGATGTAAATTTGCTTGAAAAAGCCACAGCGATGCCGTGTGCCCAAGGATGAGTCAGCACTCAAGACTCCGATCCAAACCGGAGACAAACAATACCTTAGGCAACTTGTTGTTGTTGTTGGTGATGGTGAATAACTCTCTCATTGTCGTAATTGCAGTATTTAGCTCCGCAGCCCCTTGAAGGCATTTAATTCTCAGTGGAGGTGAACAAAAACCTCAACTGTTGCTCGTATGCGTAGGCATTATACAAGACTTCCTACTGTAGGTGCTACACGCCTTGTTGAATGGGCACCCACATGACAATCTGCCCTTTGGGGAGTCTTTTAGCACTGTTGCTGGAATTTGTATAAATATTTGATGTTATGGATGATTTATCAGGTTTATGTCTTAGCTGCTAGACTTCCAGAAGATGGTGTCTGACTTTAATGCATTCTCTTTGTTGTTTTTTTTCATCCTTTTTTAAGACCTGAGACAATTTTATATTTTATATTTTGCAAGCCATGATGGAAGAAGTACTAGTATAAGGTATTCATGATGCAGAATAAACCATTACAGAATAATATAAACCCACTGGAATTTAATTATTGATTAATTTGACTAGTATCTTATATTTTCGTATAAATATAGTGGAATAAGAAGTACAATATTGGTTTCCAAATGTAGTAGTAGAAGTATAAAATAGAAATGCTTAGGTGCCTTAAAATTTGACCACTTGAGTAAATGTTCTTAGTAATATTCCATCACTGCTGGCAGGGACAGGGAATTTTATTTGCCTTTTGTGGCGCTATGATTTGCCAACGCCATGTGGTCAAACCGGGTCTAAATGTAGTTGATATGGTCGTCTGATTGATTTGGGAATATACAGCAACCGTTAAAACTAACAATGCCCTCTGATTTGGAAACCTTTACACATACTATACTCTTGGGATGGCACATTGAGACTGAATAATGAGGTGAAGCAAAATACAGATTGCTGTCACACAACAAAAATGCAATTAAAAAATAGGGAAAAAAGGGGAACCGAGCCAAAGCGGTTGCGTTGTCCAGCCTCAGGGTCAGTTCGGACGCAGAAGTTCACTCTCACACCTCATACCTCCGTATTTACAAGCATTCTTTTTCCTCTTTGTGAAAGCACAGGGAGTCACAGTGGGGAAATGAGCACAAATTTGTTTTTAACTTCAACATTTAATTTGCCTGCCGTGCTCTGCTGTTGCACAGATTTGATCAGGTTGGCCCTCGATGGCCTGAGGCTCAGCAGCAGTGCTTCACTGTTAGCCAGGATATTGTTCTATACACTACAGTTAAATTCGTGCATGTTCCCCCGCAAGGATGCAGTAAATTTACAATGGAGATGTTGCCCTGAGATGAACCAGTAGGCCGAACTCTGCGGATACGTGGGACGGTTTAAGGGCTGATAATTGAGGCATTAAAGTCATTTCTTCATCAAACGAGAAGGATGGATGAACGTTTTCATTTTTCACAAACAAGAGGGATCTGAGTAATCCTACTGTGGAGAATGATCACCATAACAACTCCTGAAATTATCCCAAATACCTGTAGGTGCGCTATAAAATAGCCATGTGTTAAACAGCTGTGGCAGCTCTTCACACGGCTCTCATCCTTCCCTCCCAGGAACAGTAACACTGAAACTGACGGCTGTATTCTTTACCTGCATTAAAGGAAGACGGCCAGAGAGCACCAAAGCCAAGAAACCAAAAAGCTGGTTTTGCTCTTTCTACGATGAGTCGTGATGATTAGAGGTATCTGGTTCTTCAGAGTGTTGCCAGCTCTAAACCAGGATATGAATCATGCTCCACATAAAATCCCCCTTTGGTTGCTCTCCAAGTCACCTTCACTGTTTTTATCCTGACTAATTCGATCAAAACGGCTCCCGACTTCCCAGCTGATCACATGGATCATTGTGTTCTTTGCTCATTTGACCGGATTCATATTTCACTCGTGTCACTTCTTTGTGCCTTGAATAAAAGAAAAACACATCAAAGAGACGTTCTCTGGGTTTCGGTGCGTGAGCGGCAGAAATAACATGTGGAAATCCTTAAAGTGAGTGGTGTTGGTGTTGGAGGTGAACTCACTTTGGCTGCTTTTCCTCCTCCAGGCCACACAGGGCGTCTGCTGCAGTCCCTCTGCTTCACCAGCATGTCCTTCTTGTTGCTCCACATCATCTATCAGATTACCGTCAACAGCCTCCTGGCCGGGAACACCATCAGCTCCGACTTCAACTGTGAGTACAGCACACTGCAGCCTTCATGGCCCTGAGGGTAGCGATGCTTGTTGAAATCAAAGCGACACAATGGATTTGATTGATCGTTTAAAAAAACGCAGACTAATTAACCCTAAACAAAATGTTTGATATTGGTTGAACTGGGGCAATCTCTTCTACTAAAACATATGTTTACATACAACCACATGGTTTTAGCCAAATGCGGTCAGAATGAGGAAACGGCACGTGTTCGCGTTAGAGAGATATAAAGGTGGCTTCATAATTGATGAAAGGGGGATGAAGGAAGTCCTGTAGATACCAAAAAGGGGAGGATATGTGCGATTTCTCATGTTTATTGCACACCTGCAACAATAGCTTTAATGGTGCTGTAATGATATTCCCCATAATAACCGTCTCGCTCTAATTATTTGATACCATTTCTGAACATGAGACGACCATTGCTATATTTACATTGTTTCATTCACTGTGATGGAAAGCAACGATGGAGCAGAAGGGTTACCGTGGAAATGTCTGAAGATGTTTGCTACTTAAGAGAAGATAACTGCTTCATGTTGCTGCTTCAGATGAAACACAAGCAGTCCAAACCGATCGATCGCAGTTCTTTCGGTTCCCTTGTGGTATGTCTGTAGCTACCATAGTCCCAGAGGGTGGTTAATCTTTTATGTGCACCTGAGCTACAATGTAGCCTTATTTGTAACTCCTTAATGCAGAAGTATAAGCTTAACTATACATCTCTAACCATGCTTTGGCCATGCTGCCGTAAGTGGATACGGAACACAAACCAAGATTTAGCAACTTTGCAGGTACATTCATGAAAAGTCTTGTGTCATTATGTCAAATAAATAAAAAAAAAATAATCCACGTGGCATTACATTTCATCTACATGTCTTAGTTTGCAGGAGACGAGGCCGGACAATTGAGTGCTTAGAGTTTCAGGTGGTCCAAAGAGGATCATCACCCTCATCACTGACGAGTCACTCACTTTGAGAACTCCTGTAAAACCAAAAGAGAGAGATTTCTGCTCGTCGGGCCACATGTTCATGATGGACTGTGTGCACACGTGTGTCCCATCCATCACACAGGCCGTTTCCTTCTTAAACTCTGACCCTGAGTCAGCTGATGCAGTGTCACGGCGTTGTACATCACAAGAGAAGGTGTGGAGGGAAAGTTTCCATCCATAGAAACACAACAAAGTGGAGGCATGATCCATTTGCAGGAGAAGGCAAAAAAAAACAAAAAACACTCTCTGATAAAGAATTTCGATCTAATTTCGTCACGTCGTGAAGCTTTATGACTGCAACACATTCCTCAATGTAATGAGCTTCCTTGTGCCATATGGCGACGTAGAGGAAAAAAGAGATGTTGCTGCCAGTAAAGCAAACACTGTAAGCTACTGACTCGGTGTTGGGAAGGCGTTAATAGATGGCCTTGGGCTTCTCATGAAACTTTATATCAAACTGTAAAATGTTTTAATGTGTCTTGATGGGACAGAGCCTGACCTTGTGTGCTAATGAAAAGAACGGACCTTATCGCCTCGGGCAGAAACACAGGGCCGCTCAGAGAGCGGAGACTAAATATCCACTCAAGGCAAAGCTTTATTACTAAACGGCGGCAGTTTTTGGCAGACAACCCTGCCCTTCTCTATGGAGTGTCTATTTGTGACAATACCTGGCAGCTATCCGACTATTTACACCAGACCAAGTTCAATATGCTACTCAGCTGGTTCTTTCTGACAGGAAGATTTAGTAGTAGTCTTAGTAGTATAGTAGTAATAGTTAGTAGTAATATTAATAGCAATAGTAGTAGTAAGAGTGTGTAGGGAGCAGCTTATGGTGGATGAATGGGTCAAACTGTTTTTACACGTAGTTGAACAACAATAGCAGTGACGTTTTCAGTGTGAGCATGTTAGCATGCCCACGTTAGCATTTAGCTCATTGCAACCTCACAGAGCTGCTAGCAAGTTAAACGCCTTCAGGGCAAGTGAGTTAGTTTAGTTCTAAGATAAAATCAGTCTCGACTGTCGCTTCGAATAAACACCCATGAATGCCATATCATCACTAGCAAACATTATATTTATGACTAAGAGAATCTGCCCGTGGTTACCGGTAATGTCCTCTCAGACTATATTTCAGGAAGCTCCACTGGCATTTGAATAAATATCATCTTGAGTCATTATGTGCGACACTTAACAGCACCGGGCTGCTCAGGAACTGCTTTAACGGGAGCAGCTGGTGGATTCTAGATGTCATTTGACAATTAATGACACACCGGCTGTAGAAATTAAACAATATCACACTCTCATAAAGAAAAAAAAATGTTTATGGAGCTAAAGAGACACTTAAGCTCTTTATGACCGATACATGACGATACTGATCAAATGTTTGGATTAAATAATTAGACTAGCTAAAATGTATTAGATTTTACATTATTAAAAATATTAATACATAATCTTTCTTTGAATGACGTCTGAATGTCACCACGCCAATCACAACGGTTTGCCAGGGTCGGCTACTCAATATTCCCTCGGACACGGTCACAAAAAAGAAATGTATCGTTTTTTTGGGATACAACGCTAGTAAATGTTTCAAAGCATGTGATGAGGAAATATGACGAATACATTTGGATTCAAAGTGACAGGCAGTGGGTGGGTGAGGTTAAGCAAAATATTAATTTTGGTCATTATGGCTGGACATTTTTCTAAACAAAAGAAGTCTAAAAAAATCACAATGTGTCACTATTGTTTTTGTACAGCACATCGCTGACTTCACCACTGGGATGATTCTCCTCTTTGAAGTCGGTGACATCCTATTCCTTTTTTTTTTATTTTTGGACCACATATACAACAGGAAGCCAGACATTACTGTCTCCCCCCTTGATCCGCCGCCTCCATTCTAAGTAAAATGCCTTATCTCCGATTTCTATATCTGGCTTCTAGCCCCTTGACACCCTTTTTCCTTTTGGCAGCCAAGTATAAACAAGGAGTCCTCCTTATGCGGCGAGGCAGCTCTCCTCCCTCCAGATAACTTCATCTAATTTCCTCTATGCGTCGTAGCCAAATGCACCATTAGAGCAGTAAACCCTGTTGAGTATGAATAAGAAAACCTTTTCGAAAAAAAAGAAAGCCAACACCTCCAAGCTGTTAGTTGAGGTCAGTGACTGGTCACCAGATGAGCTGGGGCCTGGCTTCCTTCAGGGTCATCTATCATTTCTCTGTTTGTAAATGCAGCCCCCGCCCTGTTGAGTCGGCGCACTCGCAAGTGTTTGTACGACCCGTCAAAGACCACCAGATACCAAACACTTTCCTGTGATTGTCTAAACTCTTTGGCAGTCATTGTACTTAGTGGCACCCCCCACCCCCCTCCTGGAGATTAAGAAGGTGTAAAACAAACCATAAAATAGGATTTGAGAGTTTCATTTGGCTCGTATCTAACGGACCTGGATATTTCACCAGCTCATAAGGAATAAAAAGCCTGTTGAATGGCTGCTTTGTGACCAGTTCCTCAGGGGGTGCTCTTCATGAAGGCCTGTAGATGCCATTGTTAACCTTTTTTTACCGCCCTCAGCATCCACGCATATCCAGCCCACCACTCCCCAAATACGAGACATTTACTGAAGTCTCCTTCCACACACTCATTGTCCGATGTCGCGATGTGCTGAAATGCTGAAGCTGCATATCACCCGTCTATGGAAAAGGGCAACTGGCATTTGGCTGCAGAGATGGGAGAGAAAGTTGCAAAGAAATGCTGCGCTGAGCGGTTAACGGCCCAGAAAGTACAAAGGGGGTGTTTTATTATGTTCACATAAAGTCTGAGGACAGGTATTTTTGGTGTTCGGCCGGGGTGAAAAGCTGCTTCGCCTCGACGCACAGAAAGTCTCACTCTTTTCCAGAAGTCTCCGTGCTGAGTTCAGGCTGTGTTGTAATGAAACTGCCCTCGTCCTATGGATGGGACCGGCCCACTTGGCCTCCTCCTGTATGAGTGTATCTCACACCTGAGAGCTCAGTTTGGGCTGGGTGAAGTTAGGTGTTGCAGATGTTTAGACTTGGGAGCAGCTGGAACAGAATCTCTTTGGCCTGTGGTCACTGGGCTGAGCTGAAGAGTTTTTATGTTTAGTTATTAAATGGGGGAATTATGTAATCTGTGACCTTTTTATCAGTGTTTGTGGGTGATTTATTAGGGATTACAGCAACATCAGTAACCTCATCTCCTGTCCTGGGCTTGGAAAGTGAAGAGTTAATTTAATATACAACTGGCTGGATTTGACACTAACAGACCCAAAGCAATAGGCTCATTTCATAGTCATAATGTGGTGAATCTTTTAGTTTACATAATCAACTCCCGAGCAAATCATCCAAAGCTTGCTGAAAGCTTGTGAGGTTGCATATATTTGCCTTATCTGGTATTGTTTAGTACCCATGGTTTAATTTAGAGTTGAGGATTAGTGAGACCCAACCATGTAGTCTCTGTGCCTGCTGTAAGTCCAAAGCAGTGAGTTTTGTGGGTTTCTTGGTTACAAACGACTCTGTTAAGAGTAATTTAATTCAGTTAATAGTGCTAATATCAGTTAATGGATCTTTAACCTTCAGCAGGACTAGTGTGAGTGCTTTTCATTAAAAAAGTGCTGCTAAGTTAAAACAACACAAGAAAGCAGTTATGTAATCGATTAACAACTAAACCTAAAAAAGTGTTTGTTCTTCTTCATCTTCTGTTGTTTTTACTGACTTTTTCTTATTAATTATTTCTGTAAATTGTTGAAATGAAAAGGATACCACAATGCACAACACCACAGAATAGTGACTGGGCTCTAAATCTTGTAGGTTTGCTCACCAGTTTGGTGTCGGAGGTTATGTCAAGGGTTGGTCATACAGGCTCCTCCCATCACAGATGTTTTCTTAATTATTTTCTTTTAAAATTTGAAGTACCCACCTGCCTCCACTCTCTTCTTCTCCCCCAACCGCACAACAACACATCCGTGATAGTGAAGCTATTTCATCCACTGATGAGTAATAAAGTGTTTCTGACATACCCGGTGTGACTCATTCCTTTACTGGATACTTGCTGTGTGTTGGTCATTTAGGAGAAAACCCTTTTATTATTTATCTTTTTCACCGTATCAATTATCATACATCCTCAATACTAAAAGATAAAATATTCCCTTTACATAAACCGAACCACCATCTTAATTTTCTTTTGACTCTGGAAGTAAATATTTCTTATCCTAGTTTAAGAAGCTGCTGCATAAAACATTTTTTTTTCAAACTCAACAACCTTCTGAAAGTAATTTGCTGCAGGTGACGCAGCCGAGGAAGCACTTTCTCGGCTGTCTGTTTTGAGTTACTGTCTCTGAAGTGTTTTAATATCTTCACTTTCCTCACTGTGCTCCGTAAACCAGGAACACCAGCACCACAGCAGTTCACCACCTAATTAGTCGCCTGATACGCTGGCAAAACAGCCGGCAATATACCGATATGTCACTCCAGTCACAAGCTGATTGTTGTGTTTTCTCTCTGGCCGTAGAACAAGTGACGTTCAGGAACACTTCAACCAAAGCTCATATGTAATGTTTTCATTTTCTGCACAGGCAGATGGATTATTTTCTTCCTGAAAATGAAGTACTGGCTTTTTTTAATGGGTTTTAATGATTTCATCAGCGGTTAAAAAAGGGACTAGAGGACTAAATCTTCGTTCTTCATGCTGTAATAGTGAATAATAAACAGCAGTTAATAATGAATAATAAATGCTGGATACAGTAACGTAAATCATCTTTTTGCTTATATGAAACTGCTGCTTGACTGCCTGTAACATCATTTGTTTTATATTGCTATTATCTAAAAGTGTCTTTTGCCAAACATTATCAATATGGACTGACTGACTTCATGTTTTCCTCCAGGTTCCACGTGGGAGAAATCCATAAGACAAATCGGCTTTGAGAGGTGAGAGAATGACAAATTCAACAATTCACTTAAGTAACATGTTTTTTTTTTTTACATTCAGAATTAACATCTAAAGCCTCTAAAATGTACACATTTACCTGTTAAAGATCAGATTTGTGGTTCTCATCCAGTGTCCTAACTCCACAACAACATTAAACACCACTTTTTGCATTTACCCATACTGTCATCTCACATGTTTTTAAACCTAACCTGTCCCTGTGTGGATTCTTGATGAACGCCAAACCCACTTAAGTCTACGATCAGTTGACGGGCCTATTTTTCAAAGCTCTTGCCGCCGCGTCTGTGTCCTCACACCCCCGTGATCGTGTTAGATGTGGTTTCCTAAGTACGGGAATGTCCAAACTCAGCCACATCCTTTTTCCAGTACTCAACGGCCCTCGGCGCATCGTATACTGTAAGTGGAGGAAGTAGAGCCATAAACATTTTATCCCGCCTCCATTTACCTGTTTGTGTAGCGGATCATATACACCATATACAATATTTACAGCTGCGTTGGCGGATGCTTTCTCCCTTTTTACGGCCCGTGTGGCGGAAAAAAAGCCGAGTTGGTGTCAGATCTGTGGCAGCCTAAACAGAATTCACAGCTGTTGTATTATTTTGTCACACAGACAGATCCTTCAGTTTCCTCAAACATGGGCTTTTTTTTTTTTATAAAAACCAAATACTTAAATTGTTTAGAACATATTTGGGGGTCTCAGCACTGCTAATGTAACTAATATTCCCACATGATAAGGGGGAAGTTAACACTGAAGTCGCTGGCTCAGCCTTTTCTGGCTCCGCTGGTTTTCCATCTCTTTCATCCACGTGAGGATGAACGAAGCTTCACGTGGAAACAGACGTCTATGATTAGATTAAACTCGTCAACAGCAGCCAGAGGCCGAACTGTTTATCCAAGTGTGTTTTCCATCGCATTGATTCAACTTCACTTTTAGAACCTTTACATCCATTCAAGGCCAGAATTAGATTGGTTCTTGATTGAAACTGCGTTGCTTTATAACGTGATCCAAACATTTGGTCAGCTTTTTTTTTTCTCCGCAGCCCCGGCAGCGCTCGCGTCCCTAGTATGTTTTGTTGATTGTAAACGGTTTAATTACACTTGGAGCTCAGCCTGAAATGTAAAGAAAAGTCTTTGGTGGCCGAACACAGGATGTAGGTGTGATTTGTTGTAAAACTGAAATAGAAATTGGTTTGGACGATAAAAGTGTGTTTTTTAAAGTTTTTGAAACCTGCTAGTCATTTCAAGGACAATTTTCATTTGCTTTTAATTGTACACGCAATCATGACACCTCATGAAACTCTGCCGAGGCAACGTGGATACGTCTCACTAGATCATTGGAAGCCTGTCGTTTCTGTGGTCGCCACGGTAACGGCCGGCCGCCACTGTTCAGCTTCCTGTTTGAACAACCCTTTTGGTATTTAGTGTATATATAAGAGGCGGGCAGACTAATCAAATAACAAATGTTACAAAAGCTTTGTTTGCACACAGTGATATAACCACGACGCATCAAACAAAGTCATATTCCAGCTGATTAATGAAAAACACACCGCTGTGTCCACCAGACCTGAGGTAAATATTGGTTGATTATTGATTATGATCATCTGCACACAGTGTTTTTTTTCGTGTGAGGATAATCCATGGGTAAAATGTCGATGGGCATCATGATTACTTGCGTAACACATTAAATCTGGAAAATCTTGTTGCAAAACACTTTATTAGGAAAGACTGAGCTTATTGTTCACACCACTTTATTGTGAACAAAGGTGATGATTTAACCGAGTAAACATGTTCTTCACACTCAAAAAACCCCCCAAAATAACACTAATTTGTGGCCTTTTTGTTTTAATGGAATTTCACACACTTGTTATATGTTTAAACCCGGCAAGCCCAATTTAATTAAAGTGGGTGGTACTCCGTATTAAAGCTGAAGAATTTAACAACATATTAACAGTTTAGTAGTGGGAGTGAACGCAGAGTATTTTCTGATTCTGTATTTCTTAAATAGTCAGAGACGCATGAAAGTTTGGGGGTGACGGAGGGTGGTGACAAACATCCCAGGCCAGGCTCAAACACACAACAGCAGTTCTATGTGAGCCTGATCCAAGTGAACTAAACAAGCAACCACCAAGTCCCAGGATTTCTTAGAAAAACTGTTTCACATTACAAGCGATCGTCCGTGGACGGTTCAGTTGGTTGTTTTCCGTCCCATTTTCCATCATCTCGTCTGATGATCCGAGCCTGCAAGATCGCTCCGAATCAAAAATCAGCGTCTGCTTTCTGTCAGCGTGTCATCCTCTGTTTTCTGCTCATCTCCAGTGTGATTGGTGCAGACGCGGGGAACGGCATCAGAGTCTTCATCCCTGACATCGGCATGTTCGTGGCTGGCTTGGCCATCTGGCTGCTGTGCCGCAGTTTGGTCCAGAAGAGGCCACCTGAGGACATCGGCCAGTACAACGCCGACTTCGAAGCTGAGGAACAAGTGGGTTTCATCTGTGGTGGTCCTGAAAACACACTCCGACTTTTACATCCACCTAACTACTTGTCTGTAAACGGCCGCTTTGAAACGGCTGAACCAGCTGAGAGAGGGAGAGAGGATGGCTATTGTTGAGTGAGAGAGGAAAAAACAGACAATCAGAGACATCATTCGCTGAGTTTTAATCAGTTTTTCAATGAATGCGCAGGCTCATAAAAACAAGCAGCCATATAAAAACCCATTCTTTATATAATACTTTATTCCTTTCTTTACAGAGAATTTATAAAGCTGAAAAAGTATGTTCAAAATTATGAGATATATGAGTTAACCATAAACCAAACTATAATTGAAAAGCTTTGCTGTAATTTTTGACTTCTTTCTCACCCCAAATGTATCCTCAGAGAGAGGAAATTGCGATCTGTGGCCCATGCCACTGTGCCTCATGCAAGTGTAGACGAGGCTTTAAGATGTGTATTAATGAGAATGTTCTCATAAATAGAAGGAGGAGCCGTGTCCACTAACCTCTCGTGTCCACAAACAGCTTTACACAAACTAATTTTAAAGGAAAAGGACTACAAGCTTGTCAACAGTTCCAGTTCTGGTCTCTGACTGTTTAATAGATGACATCCACGTTGTTTTCACTGCCTCTGAACGTATGCAAACAAAAAAGTGGTTCTCTCTCTCTCTCTCTCTCTCTCTCTCTCTCTCTCTCTCTCTCTCTCTCTCTCTCTCTCTCTCTCTCTCTGTGACTCTGGGTTAATTAAATCCACATTCACTTTCCCTTCGACTGTGCTGCTCACGCTGGCACAGATGGCATCGCTGGCCATTACTGAGAAACACCCAGAGTTGGTCTGTGGAGCCTGCTTTTCTGTGGTCTTGTATATCCGTCAGTGAGCCATCTGAGCCGGAACTGTTGATTTCAAACAGGCCTTGTACCACCTGCTACATTCTTTTCCCTCGTGCCTTATGGGCTCTATATAAATCACTTGTTATTATGTCTGTCTTTTATTGAGACTGTAGGAAAAAAGCGACACATAGTTGGTTAGAGACGGCGAAGGAAGAAGTGACTGGATTGGATTTCAGGCCAACATGTGGCTCCAGAGGAATTCATCAGCCATGGGTCCCTCATCGTGTCTCAAACAGCCAATCAGACCACGTCTAACTATATGCTAAACTGGAGTATACACAGAGATTGTTAAGTGCTACCTGTAGGAAAGCGGTTTCAGCACCATGGAGAGCTCTGACCTCCAGAGCGAACCATTCATCATTCAAACCTGTAGCGTAACGTGTCGCTGTAATCCCTCACCCCCTTCCCCCTCCCCCAAAGGACGAAGAGGAGAAGCTGAGCCTGGACGGCGACATCCTGCTCGAGGAGGACTTTGAAGCAGGGTACGAGGCCGAGGAGGAAGGAGAGGAGGAGGAGGAGCTGGGGGAGGAGGAAGAGGAGGAAGAGGAGGAAGCAAAGGAGAGCACTAAGATGAAGATTCTGCGGCTTGTGGCGGAGGTCGCATCCAAAGTGAAGGAGATTATCGGGAACTTGATCACAACTGCGGGGAAGGTGGTAGTCACCATCTTGTTGGGCATGACAGGTGACCTTATAGCATTACCATCTGAATATTTAAAGTATTAGAGTGAAAACTGACACTTTTTTTCCTGTTGTAATGTTGTGAAAGCAGAGGGATTTTATAATATAATAATTATATATTCATTATATATATTAATGTCACATTATCATTTTCACAAAGTCTGCTTCTTATTTGTTTTGCGGGTTTAATTTTCAGACTGTAGTTGAGAAATATTTCCAAATCTGTTAAACACAAATACAACCTGCTCTCATCAGCAGTGCTACCAAACAATAACGCTAAAAAGTAAACTTATTTTCTGTCAAAGAACTGACAAAAAATGAAAATATGTGTCCCAACATGTTCTACTAAAACAAGGCAATGTGTTAGGGACGGGTATTAAAGTAACTGTAATGCTGCAGTAATGCAATTTGATTTTTAATTTTATGGGATGAAGCATGTAAAACAAATACACACATTCATCAAAACTGAGTGTTTTGTGTGATTAAAGAAATTCAATTTTTTTTTACCTTTTTGTTTTTGATTAATTTGGCTCAAAACAAAGCTTATAATAAATAATCCCCCTGATCAGATAAGTGAACCCCAGCTCTGACCTTCTCTGTTTGCCCTTTGCAGGTATGATGTTGCCCTCGTTGACCTCGGCCGTCTACTTTTTCCTCTTCCTGTTCCTGTGCACGTGGTGGTCCCTCTGCCGGACCTTCGACACGCTCATCTTCAGCTGCATGTGTGTCCTGATGGCCATCTTTAGTGCTGGGCACCTCATTGTCCTCTACCTCTACCAGTTCCAGTTCTTCCAGGAGTCTATCCCAACGGACGATTCTTACATCACGTGAGACAAACAGAAACTGTCAAAACCTGTATGCTTTTTAGCCAGTCATTTTGTGCTTGGTCAAATATCTTTTCATCGGTTTAAATCAAGCTTTTAAATTTGCAGTATCACTGCTTATAAGGATGCAATGGATTTAGAGTATTTCCCAAAGTGATTTATTTCACCCTGACAGCTGTTCTGCTTACAGACGGACATTAATCAAACCTCGAGAACAAAATACAAACTGTCTCCCAAACAGCAGTGAGCGATCGCTCGATCTGGAGAAAATGAAATTCAACAGCATTAGATCTCCCGTCTCGTTGATGAATTGGTGAAATGGTATTTCTCCAGCTAAACAGCACAGGCCCATCCTAATGCTGTCTGGCTATTTACTCATGTGAAAGTAACGTGATGTGGTGACAGCGCTCAGCTGCCAGAGCCCCCTTTTGATTCAGCAATATTTATTGCGCCCAAGGCAAGTTTGTTTAAATGCTACTAAATATTTACTATTGTTACAAACAAGAAGGCTGAGGAAAAGGCAAACCCAGCTGGAGGCGAGATATCAAACTCCTATTCATAGCCCACGAATCTCCGAGGCAGAGCTTTTAGGCTCTTCGCTACAACCAGTGTTGTTTTAATTATGCATGGCAACGGAGACGATCAGCTGTCTGTGGCTGTGGCGGTGAAACGTTGTGGTTGGAGGAAAGCCACATCGTCGCACATCTTGCCAACATATGTTAGTCTCTGTTTAGTACCTCGAGTCACTGAGCTCATTGTGTTTGACTGACTGACGGAATGCAAAGAATGCTGTTTATTTACTTATTACTAAAAACGAACACCACCACCCTAGTTGCTTGACAAAAAAGGTGATTTTGAATACATTCCAATTAAATCTGTAGGAGGAGTTCGTTAAAATACACTGCACGTAAAAGGTGATTTTAAAAATGTAAAGTTTCACATTCTTTCAAAAATGGTTGACTTCCTGTTGGGTTATGGTACAGGTCCATGGTGCTTTTCTGTACATATCCATCATATGTGTAGTCCACCTACCAAATGTGACACCATGAGTTTCAGGTCATAGCAACCTACTGAAAAAAGCAACTTCCTGTTTAGAACAACCCGTTGCCACGGTGACAGCTATCAACGAAACCTCACGGTTTTCCAAATTAAACATCAACAGCGTCCTCCGGCTTCCCTGACCATAATTGAGGTGGAGCTGGTCATCCCATTAGGAGGAGTAAAGCATTGTATAAAACATGACATTTCCTGTTGCCATTAGGTGACGCTGTGACTATTTGGAAATATTGTCTTGTGAATGTCTTCAGGCCTGGACCCTTATCTTGCCTGAGCCATTTGGGGCCGACGTTGTTGTAGCCGGGGCCAAACAAATGTAAAACATGCCCCCATCTCATGTTATTATTACATTTATTTCTTCGTAACGGCATTTTAATTTCATAGGAGGAGAGTTCAGAGAGTCACATGCAATAGAGAGGAAAGTCTCTCTCCTTCCCTTGTGCACATGGGAGCACCTCATCTGGATCCTTTCATAATGACGTCTGTTGAAGCTGACCAGTAGTGTCTCAGTGAAACTGTTGTCTCGGTGTAGTTGGTCTCTCTTTGTAGCTGTTGTCTCATGTTGTCTCAGTGTAGTTGGTCTCTCTTTGTAGCTGTTGTCTCATGTTGTGTCGGTGTAGTTGGTCTCTCTTTGTAGCTGTTGTCTCGGTGTAGTTGGTCTCTCTTTGTAGCTGTTGTCTCATGTTGTCTCGGTGTAGTTGGTCTCTCTTTGTAGCTGATGTCTCATGTTGTGTCGGTGTTGGTCTCTCTTTGTAGCTGTTGTCTCATGTTGTCTCGGTGTAGTTGGTCTCTCTTTGTAGCTGTTGTCTCATGTTGTCTCGGTGTAGTTGGTCTCTCTTTGTAGCTGTTGTCTCGGTGTAGTTGGTCTGTCTTTGTAGCTGTTGTCTCATGTTGTCTCGGTGTAGTTGGTCTCTCTTTGTAGCTGTTGTTTCATGTTGTCTCGGTGTAGTTGGTCTCTCTTTGTAGCTGTTGTCTTAGTGTAGTTGGTCTCTCTTTGTAGCTGTTGTCTCATGTTGTCTCGGTGTAGTTGGTCTCTCTTTGTAGCTGTTTTCTCATGTTGTCTCGGTGTAGTTGGTCCCTCTTTGTAGCTGTTGTCTCGGTGTAGTTGGTCTCTCTTTGTAGCTGTTGTCTCATGTTGTCTCGGTGTAGTTGGTCTGTCTTTGTAGCTGTTGTCTCATGTTGTCTCGGTGTAGTAGGTCTCTCTTTGTAGCTGTTGTCTCATGTTGTCTCGGTGTAGTTGGTCTGTCTTTGTAGCTGTTGTCTCATGTTGTCTCGGTGTAGTAGGTCTCTCTTTGTAGCTGTTGTCTCATGTTGTCTTGGTGTAGTTGGTCTCTCTTTGTAGCTGTTGTCTCATTTTGTCTCGGTGTAGTTGGTCTCTCTTTGTAGCTGTTGTCTCGGTGTAGTTGGTCTGTCTTTGTAGCTGTTGTCTCATGTTGTCTCGGTGTAGTTGGTCTCTCTTTGTAGCTGTTGTCTCGGTGTAGTTGGTCTCTCTTTGTAGCTGTTGTCTCATGTTGTGTCGGTGTAGTTGGTCTCTCTTTGTAGCTGTTGTGTCGGTGTAGTTGGTCTGTCTTTGTAGCTGTTGTCTCATGTTGTCTCGGTGTAGTTGGTCTCTCTTTGTAGCTGTTGTCTCATGTTGTCTTGGTGTAGTTGGTCTCTCTTTGTAGCTGTTGTCTCATGTTGTCTCGGTGTAGTTGGACTGTCTTTGTAACTGTTGTCTCATGTTGTCTCGGTGTAGTTGGTCTCTCTTTGTAGCTGTTGTCTCATGTTGTCTTGGTGTAGTTGGTCTCTCTTTGTAGCTGTTGTCTTGGTGTAGTTGGTCTCTCTTTGTAGCTGTTGTCTCATGTTGTCTCGGTGTAGTTGGTCTCTCTTTGTAGCTGTTGTCTCATGTTGTCTTGGTGTAGTTGGTCTCTCTTTGTAGCTGTTGTCTTGGTGTAGTTGGTCTCTCTTTGTAGCTGTTGTCTCATGTTGTCTCGGTGTAGTTGGTCTCTCTTTGTAGCTGTTGTCTCATGTTGTCTTGGTGTAGTTGGTCTCTCTTTGTAGCTGTTGTCTCGGTGTAGTTGGTCTCTCTTTGTAGCTGTTGTCTCGGTGTAGTTGGTCTCTCTTTGTAGCTGTTGTCTCATGTTGTCTTGGTGTAGTTGGTCTCTCTTTGTAGCTGTTGTCTTGGTGTAGTTGGTCTCTCTTTGTAGCTGTTGTCTCATGTTGTCTCGGTGTAGTTGGTCTCTCTTTGTAGCTGTTGTCTCATGTTGTCTTGGTGTAGTTGGTCTCTCTTTGTAGCTGTTGTCTCGGTGTAGTTGGTCTCTCTTTGTAGCTGTTGTCTCATGTTGTGTCGGTGCCCTTGGTGTTGCAGGGATTTATTGATCACGCTGTTTCTCATTTGAACGCTGTGCTGCTGCGTGTCAGGACCGAGGCTATTTACAACTATGTATAGATGAAGCTGCCTTGGACAAACCTTGTGTCCTCACCATCCTTCGCCTGGTTCAGATGGCAGATAAGGGGTGATTACATCTGACTGCTGTATTTATGGACTTCTTGGTGGAAAACGTAATAATAGTCTGTTTAAACTGTGCATGCTCTATGAAGTGTAAAATAGGAGTACAATATGTCCAGCCTTAGGGTTAAAACTAAACATGAGGGCTCCACGGATGATTTAAATTGCAAAAACAATTAACTTATTTTTTTGAATGCTACAGACATATAAACACAACTAGGAAACCACTTCTGTGGTAGTTCCCACTTCAGAAGGTGTCTCCAGGACAACATTTTGCCTCGATGACTCACACACAATGGGAAAATAATACCAGCAGATGGTAAAAAGCTGCAATAAGTATGAGAGAGTGGGTGTTTTTGTCACTTCATTTGTTGTTTTTGAAGTCCTAAATTTGGAAGGTTTGCCATGAATGATTCTTTCCTTGATAGCTCTTTACACGAACGGGCCAACTATTTCATCGTCTACAATCTCTTTGTGCGTTCGTGTTGACTTTCCACAACTCTGAGGTATTTCTGTCTGCCGCTGCGTGGAAACCGAGGACCAAAGTGATGATAAAAGTAACACGCTCTCCTCTGATCCGGCCTTTTACCTCTCTGCACACCCTCACGCACTCCGAGGGCAACTTACAGACCTAAATACGGGCAGCACCCATTGGTCACCTCAGTGCCAGCCCTAATTGTGCTTGTTGACAGTTGCCTTGGCCTTGCCGTCAGCCCGCTGCTGAGTGAGCCCGTTGAGAGACCCGGCTTCCACTCCACTTCCTGCCTCCCCTTCTTACAATGGAAGTCCCCCGTCATGTGACCAGTGGGCTTTCCCCCAGCTGCAATGAGAAAGCGTACAGGAAGTGTGATGGGGGGGGCCGGGGGTGTTCCCCCCTCCACATGGCATAGACGGAAAAGACTCGGGAGGCATGTAAATCTGTGTGGTTGTCATTGGAATACGTCAGCGTGCTTCCTGTTGAGTAGATGATCTTTGTTCTGCTCAGAGGAAGACCAGTGAATCATACGGCGGGCTTTGTGGTTCAAACACATTTTTTAAGGCCTCGGTGTATTTTGCAGATTCTAAGGAAGGAAATCTTCTTTGCTGGAATGTCATCTAACAGAGTGTCAGTTGTTTTGTTCAGTGTTTACATGAGGGCAAGTCAAACGGTTGTATAAAATAGTAATATGCCACCTTTTATTACAAACATCAGGGCTGGTACTTTTTAATTCTAAGAATTGACAGAAGAATGATCTAAAGTGGCCTCCCTTAGATTTTATAAAAGCAAAAGTGGATTTATCCTCATCTCCATCCATTTTCCGCAATACATCCGTCAAGTCAGTTTTATTTCTGTAGCCCAATATCACGATGAATAAATCTGCATCAAGGAAAAAAATGAAGAAAGGTCAGGAAGAGCATTTGAGAAGGCTGGTTGCATTAGATGTAACCAACATAATAAAACTAGAGACCATGTTTTGATAGAATCACACCGTCAGTAACGCCGAGACATGAGCACTTAACCAAAGCATTTAACATCTCAGATTGTTTGATGAGAAGGCTTTTTTTAGAGGCCCTAAGTATCCAGTTAAATCCAATAAAAAGGTAAAATATATTAAAAATATATGAATAAATAAAGTCTCATCCCCTTAATCATCCCCGCGTTGTAAACCCATGATGCTTAGTATACAGGCCACTCAGCTCGGACAGCATGACTCTGCAGTTCTTCCAGACTTTTGTAACGTTTGCCTCAACCATCCTGGCTTTGTCCCTGGAATCGATATTTAGTTTTCAAGATGGAGAACCCAAGGCCCGAGTTGAATGTAATCAATTGAACAATACACTTATCTCAATGAAAACAGACCAAACCGCTGACTAATGACTTTGAGCCAGTTCTCAAGATTTAAGGAGGAGTATGCATCGTGGCCTCCTCTCTTAGTTGACGTGAATGTGTCCTCCTTCAGCAGAGATTTAAGAAGAGTTTAACAAAGGTTTCATTTAAGTATGTCAGGTGTGTAAAGTCTAAAGCATTATTATTAGTTAGAGAGTAAACAGTCTGCAACTAACAATTTTTTTTTTAAATCTTTGATTATTTAGCTTATTTATTCAGTGAATCGATTCATTGTTTGGTTTGAAAAACAGAACAGTGAAAAATTCTTTGATTCATTGATAATCAAAATATTCAATGTCAATTGATTTTTAATGTTGATCCCCAAACCGATTAATCAACTAAATCATTACAGCTCTATATCGTATTTTCTGGGAATAATACATGTGCCTGGTCTTGCTTAGAAATGACATCCAGAATTACGGTTAATGTAAAATGTCGAGGGTTTTTTCAAAGTTTCTGATTTTCGACCTCAAGTCCCGTCAAAAGTTCCTGTGCTCACCTGTCTGTTTGTCTCCGCAGTGTATTTGGCATCTCCCCCGTCGTCCAGAGCAACTGTTCCTACACATGGATGCTCATTGTGCACCCGGACCGTAAGTGGAACCACTTTGTGAACCCCATCATGCTGCTGATCCTCTACTACACCCTGGCTACGCTCATCCGCCTCTGGCTGCAGGAACCCATCGACCAGCTGGGGGTGAGGACAGCAGACTGAGATGCAATGAAAGAGCGTGATCGAGTATCGGCCTTTTTAGTTCACGGCAAATCACATTATTGATTGTTTGCTTTGAAATTTGACACAAACAGAACAAAAAAATGTCATCGGATTCACAAAGGAGGGAAATTATACCCTAAAAACCTTGACTTTATTATTTAAAAATGGTATTTTATGATTTGGGATGTGCAGTGCAGTATTGTTTACGATGCTTTTTTTCTGCCATCAGAAACAAAATAGTTTTATGTTCTTTTAAAATCGTAGCGTAAGGGCTTCTGTCTAGATTTGGCTGCGATGCAGTCAATCATAGAGAAAGAAATGTACAAAGATGCAGAAGTAGTAGTAGTGCTCTTCACACTTCCTCTCTGGCCGCAATGATGTGATCAGACAATAAAATACAAGACAATTTTTTATGCTAATCAAAGAATGAAATACAACTCTTAATTATAAACAGCAAAAGTAAATTGGAGAGATAAGAGATTTGTATTGAATTAAAACCCTGAAGTGAACCAGAAAACTAAACTGTACCTAGATTATTGGCTCTAGATAAATGACCTAACAAACGGTGTGTGATTATTTGTGCTGTTGAACTAGAATGAGCTCCGGCTTACAGAAAGCTTGATATGCGGTTGATGTAAACCTGTCTGGATGCAGGCGGGCAGTGTTTTGTCAAAGATATTTAGTTGAATGCGGAAACAAAAAAACTACTACAACTCCATACGGCTCGTCAGTGAATTCCAGACAGTGAACTGAAATAGAAGCAGATTGAATTAAATGGGCAGCCAGGTGGCCTCGTGATCAGAGGAACTGTATTGATGGAAGATTCCAGGACGATCGATGGCTGGCTGGATCTCTCCGCTGTGGCTCAGGTGTTATCCGAGACACTGGGGGTCTAATTTTGACAAAGTATGAGAGGAGGATGTATCTTGGCACCGTGTTCTCATGTTCCTGTGCTCTATAAGGGGGAATGTTACATAACAGCTCAGACTCGACAATCTCCAGCACTTGTAGATACAGATAACAATTCTCTGGTAAAATTCATCCTGATGAAGCTCTTAGGGCAGAAACCCTAAATAGTGTCCTGAGGTAGACCTGCTGCAGTTGTCATGATGGAAGGTCATGTAAACCTGAGTGGTGAGAAGACCCTCACCACCTGAATTTTACCCATCTCCCTTCATCCCAGTGCTGGAGGCTCAGCTCCTCTGTCCTGAAATGGAGTTATAGATTAGTGTTTTTATAGAGAGGTCAATACTTCCCTGCAAACCTGCAGGGCTGTATGCATTATTGATCTCCCCATAGAGGTAGGTGTGTGTGTGTGTGTGTCTCTGTGTGTGTGTGTGTGTGTGTGTGTGATTTTACCTGCTCTTACACTTTAGATGACGCTAATAATAAAACATGAATAAGACATAATTCAGCAGCTGACAGGTTTGTTCGATAGTAGAGATGCCAGAGCTCCAGAAAGTCAAGAAAGATCTGGATGCACTATATTACCATTTACTCAATTAATTTAAAGCTTGTTTTTTAGATCTTTGTCCTATTTTATTAAGCAGTAATTATCCAACGCAGTAAAAACTGTGGAAACAGAATAATTTGTATCAAATCTTCATCAAAGTATCCAAAAGGAATGAGACACGATATCTGACTCTTTATTTATAGTACGACTGCTTTCAAAGATGCTCCTGAAACGCAGCAAACTGTAACAAACGGCACAATATCTGTCTCACAATAGTGGACTGAGCTCACTGTCCAGTGGTGAAGATATTTATCTTCTATACTGCCTATCTTTGTTTTTTCAGGACACGGATGAAGATATGTGCGAGGAGGAAGATCTGGATGGAAACGGAAGGAGTAACTCGGCCAACAGGAAGAGGCACATGTGGTGGGAATCGCGGCAGGGCACCGACGAGAAGAACGTACGTCAGGCTTAATACACACATGACTAACATAGTATTGATTACTACACATTAACACATTGATTACTGGACAGGTCGTTAAGTAACCATCCTTTGGTTAGGAGAGCATTCTACAACATAAACACACAATCAAATTATAAAAAAACAACAAACATGCAAATACATGCTTAAATTTTTTTTTTGCCTTGCCTTTCTGGCCTTGGAAAATTTCCTTCAACTTCTTTCAAATAGAAGCTAAAAAACCCAAATTACACAACTGATAACTTCAGTAGCTGTTGAACTATTATGAGGCGGAATGGAAAAAAACCCAGAAACCTTCTCTTTGTTAACTCAAACTGTAAGACATCTTGTTTTCACCTTCGTACTAGAATCATCCCTGGAAAGATTTCAGCTGGAAATACACACACACACACACACACACACACACACACACATTCTGACCTTGTTCCCATATCAAGGTCCGTAGTCTGTCTCCACTGGCCACCTCCTGAGGTTTAAAAGCTTTTAGGGTGTGCAGACATAGATGAGTGATGGGCTCGATTTACAGAGTAGTGCTGATGGACTTTGTTCCTGCTTATCAGCGACTATAAAGAACAAGGGGGCCTTTGACTTCAGCAGCTCATCGATAACACACCTTGCCCTGTATGCTCTTTTCTCCCCGTAGCTCCTCTCCACCCTGGACGGCTTCAGTACTACTGAGGTGGGGGCTGCTGTGTCCTAAATCTATGCATCTTAACCCCCCAGCCTTTCTGCAAGAAAGGGAATCGCTGTAAAGTTGCTTTTCACACTGCACCCTCACAAGATATATCCCTAACCTGAGTTTAAAAGTTCAGTTGTTTTTAACTCTTTAAAAAGGCTACATTTGGGCTGTAAACTACACCACAGTCACATGACCTCAACATCACCACGACGAAGCTAAAGGTGAGCCGGTGTTCGGCGTTATCGTGTTTTGTAGTCTCATTTAGCCGCTTGTTGGCGACCATTTTTAGATGAAAGAAGAACAAGCCTTTTTTATAAAACGTGTTTATTCGTTAAAGTTAACTGGGTTATAAGGCAGGTTGTGCCGGGTCAAAATAAAGACTGTGCAGTGTGAAAAGTAGAAGGAATCCCTGTCCTGCCCTACAAAGCCAGCGTGTGAAAATGAAGCACCCAACAAACTAAGTGAACTTCTGTGATCTGCTTTTTCTGAGGGAAAAAATGAAATATCAGCTGGTGAATAACTGAATCACTAGAGCCGTTCCTCCCGTTTGTCTTTGTGGGGCAGGATGCAGTACAGTAGTGTGATCCCATGATAATCCCCTTCCTCGGTTGCTTTTTTTATTTGTAATTTGTGATGATGATCCACAGGCTGTGCCCACCTCTAACGGGACGTCCTTTGACTTCGTCACAACCGAGAATGGACCGGTCTGTAAGGACTTGTTTTCCACCCCTCAGTATAAAATCGACGAGCTCAGTGACTTTACAGGTGAGCTCTTTACCGCCTCTTCTCTACATTTCCTAAAGTCCTTCTCACTAGTTGCATTGTAAACTAGCATGTGGAAATCTGAAATGCATATTATGACTATTTTTTACATTGATAATGTTTCAAAGGTTTATGTGGTTGACGGAGAATCTGAGACTCACATTTAAAACCAGGTGGATACACTCAAGGAGAATTGTAAAATCTTGTTTTGGGCTTTGAGAATTCACATTTTTAGTCACGGCAGTGCCACCGGTCACACATAACTATTGTGTATATTTCCATGAAATATTCTATAAACTTTATATTAATGCTCCAGGGGGCAGGATCTCTTGGCATCTAATGCAGATTTCTTTTTTTTTTTTTTACTATTCTTTTTTTTTTTTTAAGTGTCTTGCATTTGCCTCCAACTTACTAGAAGCTTAATTACTAAATCAATGTTTATTTTATTTTTTAACATTATCTTTTTACAATTGTGTCTGTATTAATATATATATATATATATGGCATACATTTTTATGAGGGGATTTCTTTTCAGAATTTTGGGAGTTCAACCTCCCATAATAACTCCCCCTAATTACCCATCATTAAGGCATTATCATGCTATTTTCCTGGCTACCTGCACAGAAAATAAAATGCATCAAAATCAATGTTTTTGCTAATAATCTAGCAAAAATTAATTTAAAATAATGTATATCTGTTAAAAAAATGTCTATTTCCTCATAAAATCATCTACAGTGGCTTTATGTAAACAACCTTATAATGAAAAGGGTTCAAATACTGAACATTCATTCATATTATATGGTTATGACCAGAGTGAAGTTGGTTAAAAACATAAGGAACGATAATTAATATAATATGAATATATCATTTTTTTGTCATTTTTGTCCGCTAGTTAACGGTAGACAAAGCAACTTTTTAAAAGTAACAAGGGTCGACTCAATAATGCCTTGGAGGAGCTGAACATTTCTAACAGTGAGTTTTGTTTCTACGTCCAACCAGAGAAGAAGGAGGAGTGTGTGTATGAGGTGTGTGTCCCATCGGAGGAGTCGGCGTTGGAGGGAGAAGAAGAGAAGTCTGAGGGAGAAGAGGGAGAAGAGGAAGGGATGAAGCAAAGAGGTGTCGGTGCGATGGTGAAGATCTTCCACTTCATCATGAAACAGAGCTACATCTGTGCTCTCATAGCCATGATGGTGAGTAATGCAGCCGCAGATGTAAGCTGGGAGCTACAGGAGATGGCTTATGCTGCGTTTGTGTCGCTTAATTGGATGTCAAAATGGAAAACATCCCAAATCTGTTTAAAAAATAACCATAAAGAAACTGTTGCTCTCTTCAAGTCGAGTTGGCTGTGTTAGTGTGTGTAATTTAAAAAAGATAAAATCATCCAAAGTGTGATTTGATGTTTCCCAGTGTGCAGTTTATATTTATAGTTTTATTTGACATGACAAGAATAAAGCTACACTCTCTCACTCTCACATCCCTGGATGAATCCTAGTGAAATAAATCTGTAATTTCACTTTTATTATGATTATTTCTAACACACAGACACTTTTAATGTATTAAATGATTAAGCGTTAATTGCATTTTATCCATTAAATACAAATCTAAATATACAATATAAGCAAATGATCAAATCTAGAATTTTTCTTCTGGATCAAAAAGTAATCCAGGTGATGGTTATGTGTGCATCCATCCATGCAGTATAAACTGGTTTTCACTTAAAGCATGATGGGAATTGTAGTGTGTATTGCGTATACATCCTTCGAGGCTAAATAAACTATTAAAAGAAGCTGAAAGTGCATAGACACTGAGCTGAAACGCTGTAAATATAGGACGAAACATATGATCTCACTGCCTTAAACATCTACAGAAGTAAAAGTGAAATGTCCTGTGACTCGTTCTTCGTCAGGCGTGGAGCATCACCTACGTCAGCTGGCTGACCTTCGTCTTCCTCATCTGGTCTTGCACGCTGTGGATGGTGAGGGACCGGAGGCGTTACGCCATGCTGTCGTCCCCCTTCATGGTGGCCTACGGAAACCTGCTGATAGGCCTGCAGTACATGTGGAGTTTTGAGAAAGTGGACTACGAGAAAGTCTTGGGGTTCTTTGTCAAGAAGGATAACGCTTTCCACTCACTTTCATCCAAGGTTTGGGAGTTAAAGACAAAGCGTTGTCTTGTTTTTTTTTAATTTTATTTCACATGATCTGACCTTTACATTGAGATGATCTGTAATATGTGCAAGGATTTCTAATGGGACAGATGAACCCCGTATGCAGCTAAGGGAACATACAGTCGAGCTTTGTGTCTCTAATAGTCAATTAATTCAATAAGAGAGGGCAGCCATGCAATGCAGTCATGGAGAGGGTCAGACCTGGAGTGTTTTGACATGGATCAGACCTAACGGTGTGTAGGAAGACATCCTATAGGCCAGTAGTCACTGACTTGCACACACACATTATACCTCATACTACAGTTTTATTAAACATGTGTCTGGATGCAATTATGCTTCACACCTGTATTTTTGTAACGTTTATTTTAAGTGTCCGATGAATGCAAAGTGTGCTGGAACGACCGGCCAAGTATTTTTTTGGAGCGAGTTAATAAATCCATTGAATTGACTTCAGTTCATCCTTTCTTCTGTGTTTGTCCGAACGTTGTATTTATTGTGTGTAGGCCCTGTGTCTGCTGAGCTTCTGGCTGCTGCTACGACAAACGCTAACGGAGAGAAGGGAGAAACAAAAGGAAGACAGCGCCAGCCTTTCAGGTGTTCATGTGGAGGATCAGAAGAAGGAGAAGGGTAAGACCTGGGCTCTTATTTTATTACGATTTAGAAGAAACCTTTTAGGTATTTCATATGTAATAAAGGTTTCAGTTTAAGCTGCTAGCACTTCCCGTACGTCATGTCATTTGCATGTATCTGAACTAATATGAATTAGGGATGAAATGATGAGAGTGGCTGGGGATTTTAATTATTTTACAGTTTTCCTTCAGCGACATTCCTCACCTTATGCTCTTTAAATGTCTTCTCCCTTCCCTTCCTCATGGCTGAAGGTGTTGTTATCATTTATTAGCCAGTTTTTTTGGAAAGGTCTCTGTAAAAACCTTCACCTTCCCTGCTCAGTTAGTCAGTTGCTGCTGTGTTTTATAGAGGAAGAGGACTCTGATGAGGAAGGGAAGGAGGACATCATGCAGGTTCTGGGCAACTTGGTCATGGCCCTGCTGGTCAAATACTGGGTCTACATCTGCGGAGGCATGTTCTTCTTCGTCAGCTTCGAGGGAACCATCGTCATGTACAAGATCATCTACATGATGATGTTCCTCTCCTGTGTGGCGCTCTACCAGGTAACAAAACACACCTGTGATTGCGAGGGCCTTGTTCACATGCTGGATGAAGCCACATTCACAATGTTTCTCTGAAATCCAACCTTAGTTATTTTCAATAAACGTTTCCTCCAACATTCTTTAAATATATTCTGTAACTTCTTATTTCACTGCATAATTAACTAAATTATACCTTTTATAGATATAGATTATAGATATTTCATATCTAAGGAATACTTTCGAATCTTGACTATTGATAACAAATATATCTTCAGACAAAAAAAAATGTGATGACCTCATTTGCTATAATAAAGCCTTTTGAAGCCAAAAAGGATGCGTTCAAAAATGTACCGTCATCAGAACTTACTGCATGTGTTTATTAAATTATATTAAACTTAGCATATGGGTAGGACGCTGTAAAGTTTCCAAATTCAATTTCCCAAAGACAGAATGCTGACCATTTTAGTACGTCATAAAGTCTGTGTACAGCAGGTACATAATCCACAGTGTATTCCTGACTGTTTTACAACCACGACCGCGGTAAAATCAGTCGGCCGCCCTGCTGTAAATCCAGACGTCCCCTGTGTTCCCTGATCAATTTAATGCATCACCGTTGTTAATGTCAGAGAATGACGAAACTGCTGAAACACAATGATCACAACTGTACTTCTCTAGGTCCACTATGAGTGGTGGCGAAGGATCCTGAAGTACTTCTGGATGTCGGTGGTGATGTACACCATGCTGGTCCTCATCCTGGTCTACACCTACCAGTTTGAGACCTCGTTTCCCTTCTGGAACAAAATGTTGAGAATGGACAAAGAGAGGTGAGCTTCTCTTCAGTGGGTTTGAGTTACTGTTAGTTACAGAAGACCTGACACGTGAGAAAACAGAAATTCTGTTGTAATCATTTCCTCTTCTGTGTGTGTCTGAAGTCTTTGTTGACCTTTTCTTGTCTTCTCATCTTGTTTGCAGTGAATGAGTTGGCACACATTCACACCCGAGAGCTCCCTCAGTCAAAGGTTCAAAGTTCAAGTCTCATGTTTTTCCTGTTTCCATCTGTGCAGCCTGGAGGACCTGGGCCTGAAGAAGTTTACCGTCTCCATGCTGTTCTCCAGGATTTTCATTCCCAGTTCCTTCCTGCTGGTGTGTATTCTCCATCTGCACTACTTCCACGACCGCTTCCTCCAGCTCACCGACCTGCAGGCCGTAGTGGCCAAGGAGGAGAGCACTATCTACAGGTGTGACATGTTCTCTTTCCTTCCAGTGGTTTGTTTACGCTCATAGAGCTGAGTGGCAGGCCGGGTGATTTCAACAAACGTTGGTCATAGACGATCCGGACGCTTCACCTTGTGCTTAGCGATGTTTGTCTACAGTGTTTGGTGTTTGGCTGTCACACCCCAACGTCGTGAAGCAAAAATAAAAGGCATTATATTGAGGAGGTAACAAATGTTTCATTGGATCTTTAAGAAAGATCATGCTGAATACAGCAAACAAACTCCACCGCAATTTATCTTTCTGAAAGTCATGCCCGGATATATCGGGACTACTTTCTTCCTTCATAACAAGCCTCTACTCGGGACGAGAGACTCACACGTCTCTTGGCGGAGCTGTAATATTAGTAGACTCCCTGGTGCAACATGAGCTAGCGGCATCGAGTGCAGATGCACTGGATCAGGAAATGCAAAAAGCCAGCTCTTAAAAAACGAGAAAATAAGGAAAAATATCTGCAAACAGAACAGTTAAAAATATCAGAAACAGAATAGTTCACAAATTCTTTAAAACGAGTAAAAACATCGTCGCAGATCTGATCCGATCTTAAAACGAGTGCAGCCGGAATCAAAAGAAATTTGTCTGGATATGAGAAAAGATTTCATATTTATTTTTTCAGTACGTAGGAAAATGTGCTAATATTAAAAGTTTAGCTAATATTAGTGGCTTTAAGATTACCCGCGCCAACCAGAGGTGAAAACATTCATCCCGTTTCATCTGTCACTGTTCATCACCCATCAAACACACCCTGATAAACGCCCATTATGGCCGTTGTTCTCACACATCTGTCATGTCCTCCTCTGTCTTATAACATTCACATTTTCACTGTGTGTGTGTGTTTAACTTGACGGTGGCGCTGTTGTAGAGTTTCCATTGTTTTTTGCCGCCGCCTGCTCAGCTCGTCTCCGCTCTGCTTCTCTCTGTGACCTGCTGCCGTCTCTCCTCTGCCACCCTTTTCTCACAGCCACGCTAAAGTCAATGGCCGCGTCTATCTGATCATGAATAGGTGGGTATCTGCTCGCTTTCTGTGGCATCCGTCACCATCCCAGTTCACCTCTTGAGCCTCAACTTCCTCTTCCTGTTGCAATACATCCTCCTCCCCCCTCCCCCACACTGACTTGACCCCGTTACCCTGTTTTTGCCGATGATGACACATCCACGATCTTCTGATATTTCTTATTCCCGGAGATTCTCTATTTGACTGTGTTCGTTTTCAGGCTTTGTGCATTTTCATTGTTGTTTTTGCCTGTAGCCATCTCTTTTTGGGTTCACTCGTATCTTTCTGGATCTTTAACCCCCTTCCAAACCCAGCCCAGCCCTTCCCCACAATCAAACCCTTCTACTACTGAGAGTTTCACAATCTGTCAAACAAGCATGTTTGAATCTGAAAGACGTGTTCTTCCCTTCCAGCATTTTTGCCACACACCCACATCGCTGCACTAAATCCCAGAAAATTACCCCCTTCCTGAAAAGAGCTCGCCTATTCCAAACCACAGTAGCCCTTTGGCCCGTTTTCATGCATTTTAATGAAACTGCATTGGATATTTTTAAGTGTCAGTTTCAGCCTGCTTTTGTCGGTTTCTCTCCTCTCTGTTCATTTTGACTTCTGTGTAACTTTATTGTTCCGAGCAGCATCAAGCAAAAAATTCCCACTCAAGAGAGCAAGTAAGTGCGACCACTGGATAATAAGAATGCCTGCCTTGATATGCGGCCGGTTCATGCAAGCCATACCCGACCTTTGACCTCGCTCCATTGCCTGAGAAGAATTTAAAGGGTTAATGCCTCCCTTCGGCTGCTATCATTACTCTGCTGCAAGAAGAAAATCCCTCAGGTGCAAGAAAAACCAAACAAACGACGTAGATTTGTCTTAAAGAATGCAGAAGGAATGTGCACTGCTTATCGATGACGATGCCTGATGAAGCGCTGCTCTGCTGCTAGTTAGCACAGAGCTGACGATTCCCATCCATACATTTGCATCGGAGCCTGTTGACAACATCCCGAACCATGTGTGTGTGTGCGTTGTATTTGTATACTAATGAGGACGCAATGCCTTCAAAAATATAGGAATGTGAGGAAGTTAGAAATATATGTGGATTTTTTCCCCCTCTGCTTTGATTTCTTACATTTCTACTAGTGTTCAGATCAGATTACTTTCTTGTAAGGGTATGTTAAGGTCACTTGAGTGAGAGGACATGTTTTATAGTCAGAATGATTAAGGAGCCGTTCACTTTTTCACGGGGGAAAAGAAGAGCTTAGGGGTTAAGGTGACGGCCATGGTACACGTCCGACTGGGGACCTTTGTTGCATATCTTCTCTCCACTGTCAAAAAAAAAAGCTCAAAACTTGACTTTAATACTTTAAAAATTGATTGCAGGGTCAGATGTGCGTAACTTAATTCAAGGCTGTTATATGAAAACTGAGACATGGTCTCTGACCCCAAGGGAGCTTTGGGGTATGGCACATGTGTAATGTAACGGTGTAATATTGGACTTTTACAGAACATTTATTGTTGTGTATAAACCTTTAATTTGAGTGAGTCTCTCAATGACCCGTGTTCTTCATATCTTTATTTCTCTTGTAATATACATCCCGACCTGAGGCCGACTGCGGGTGCCTCAGTGAAACAAATCAATCATCCCCATGATCTAAGATCACGCTCCAGCTATTGAGCCTTTGGGAAAGTGCAGACCAGATTTCAATGTTGTACTTTGAACATGTGTGTCTCTTTTCAGCTTCAGACAACGTTTAGGAAGTAGTCTTGAAGTTAGAAATCAGAAGCCCATCCCCAACAATCATTTGTTACTGGATGATTGTGATAAGATCTCCTGCTTCCAAAAATGACGCCTAAAAATAACATCAGGGTCCTCATAAGTATAGAGATACAGGTGTGTGCGTGCGTGTGCATGTGTCCGTACTAAATAATTGACATGTCTTCAGACTGGTGCACCAGGATGGCAGCCTGGCAGACCTCACCATGCTCAGCGCCAGCTCAGTGTCGAGCTCTCAGTCAAGAGAGCAACAGGAGAAGCAGGAGGAGCAGAGGGAGTGGGGGGCGGAGAAGGAGAAGGAGAAGGAGCAAGCCCTAGTGGTGGTGATGTATGACACTGACATGACTGGTGAGAAGCCCAAGAGCTTCTCCGATCAGCCGCAGTCCAGCACGGAGGAGAGCCAACAGGGCAGCGTGGGGACGGAGCCGGAGCCGAGCACCGACCAGAGCTCAGGTAATGAGCACCTGCAACACAGCAGGTCCACCAACGCCAACGAGAATACACAGGGAATCATGTTCACCATCATTTTCATTTTCAAAGACGTTGGTTTGATACTAACTGTAATGAGTCACATCAGGCATTCCATTATTGAATTAAACACTGGGCCATGTTTGTATCAGGGCTGAAAAAGTCAACTGTCAAGAAGTGATGGACCACAGAATGCTGTAATTAATAATATTAATAATAATAAAATTGAATTTATATAGCGCCTTGACCAACATTTTACAATGACTTTTACATTCAAGTACTTCATAATTGATAATCCCTCACTGATATACTTTTTGCAAGAGTCATACATAGTGTTATCAATGTATTATAACAGTGACTGTGATGCGTAGAATGTGCTACAGCTATGCAAATAATAATACACTGTGATCCTCTCAAAACATGTGAGAGTGACCAAGAATTATAACGTGTTATGATTTTTAAGTCATAATAAAACTATTTGAAATGTATTATGATTATAGCTGTAAAACATTCTGAATATTTATGAGATAAGTTTAATTCTACAGCAGATTGTATTGCATTCGAGGTATGTTTATAATGCGTGATGGACAGGGGAGTCATGGAAAGTGCCATGTTTCCAAACAAATTCATAAGATAATAAAACTGCTCATAGCTATGTGGCTGATCGCCTTTCAGGCTTGTATTTGAATACTTCAGCATCTCGAGTGTTTCCCTCCCAAAGTAAAGCTTCCCACACTGCCGGCCATGTTTCTGCTCTCACTGTTTACAGCTGAGTCTCACATGTTCTGTTACCAAGGAGCTCCAGAGCGCTCTCAGTCACGGCTTAAGATGCATTTTCTCTCACTTCAGCTCGGAAGACTTGTTGCATACAAACTTTAAAGGGCAAAGCTCTCTGAGAGAAGCTCTGCTGTCCAAGCATCCGCTGCCTCCGCTCTCACCAGCCAGCCATTAATCATCCCAAGTCAAGCTGTAAAAAAATCTGTTGTATTGCAGATCTTTTCGGTTCGGTGAGATTTACCTCTGGTTTTCTGTTCTGACACGGAGCGTAGCTCAAGTGATCACTCTCACCCATTACGTTGTCCTGCTAAAGCTGGCAAACAATGCATATTTATGCGGACGGACGCACCGGTCTTAAATAAAAATGTTTATATACACAGAAAATAAAACGGGTGATAAAACACAACCTGCAGAGCCTCTCGGTTAATAATGAGCTGCAAGCTATATGAGCTATATGCGTTCTCAGGGTTTTCTTATCCAAACAATGAGGCCTCTATTACAACCTGCAGATAATACGGCTTCTGTAACAACATCCACCCACAACCAAACCGCGGCTGGAGGTTTTATACTCTTTTGTGAGAATATAAAACCAAATATTAAGTCGTCATTCTAAGGTGATTAAAGCAAAAGTTTGGAATTTGCTTGGGTATCAGGCGTGTTTCATTACATGTTGACATACACAGCCGTTTTTACAGTTTCAGAATGCAGGTATAACACATGCTTGGCTGTTACGTTGGCCTCTATAAAATGGTATACATGTTGACATTTCAGTTTCCCTCAAGAACATATCACACACATCACTCCAAACATTTACCTTTGTTGGTTGAATAATCACTTATCTTTTTAATTGATTGCTTTTTTTTACTTTGTTTATTGCATGTTCAGAACTTGGTAATGAAGAATCATACCTTTAATTGTTTTAGACCTTAATAGAGGTCTACAGCCCAGAGGAATAACTTATATCAGGCATGACTACCCAGGTGGAGCTTGTTGCCTTTTTTTTTCATGTTGTGACGAAGAAAAAAAAGCATAGTTTATCGCTTGTTCCTGCAGTGAAAAGAGAGAATCATAGTCTCCAGCCTGAGTTGGTGTTTGAGCAAAATGCCAGCAGAGGATTAAAGGCGTTTAACTAGAGCACATGCAGTCCTGATTTAAGAGATGAAACCTGGAAACATCTCTTCAGTTTTCCTGTTTTAAGTGTTCTGTTTTTTTTTTTTGTTTCTTTTTATTTCCTCTTCTTTAGATCTGAAGAATAAATGGCACCTGGTGGTCGACCGTCTGACTGTGCTCTTCCTCAAGTTCCTGGAGTATTTCCACAAACTGCAGCTGTTCATCTGGTGGTTACTGGAGATCCACATCATCAAGATCGTGTCTTGCTACATCGTCATGGTCTCTGTCAAAGAGGTGCGAAAGCAACAGGGAATCACGTTCACCTGTCAAAGATGCTTGAGTTTGAATGGTCAGCTCCACGGTAGCGTGTGCGTCATGCATGGTATACATATACATATAAGTGATTTTCTTGGTCTTTATGGATATATACTGTATTGGTATCAAGTTTTTTTAAACACTAAAGTATCGGCTTAAAAAATCTATTTCTGGATCTTTGTTAAATCTATTTTGGAAAACCCCAAAAGACCAAAGTTGTTAGAGTTCACTGTTTTAACTGCTTCCCTTGTGCTACTCCCAAAATGGAAAATTCTCACCACAGGCGTTATTTGTTCATACACTTTTATATGATAAGTTGCTTTATTTTAAAAGGGATTCCACATCATCTGGCTTACATTGTGCCCTGCCAAGACAACCCCCCCCCCCCACTTGTTCTCATATAAACTGTCCCACAAAAAGGCAATTTTTTTAGGTTTGTAAATCAAATACTTTGATAATTTCACGATCTTCAATAACTAAGTACATTTAATACAGTTCTGTGGCGAGGAGTTATTCAATTAATAATCACAAATATCAGTTACATTAAACATTGATTTATTTTTTGCTCATACACTGTATCAAATAACTTGATCTCTTTTAGAATAAACCAGGATTGTTTATTACACCGCAGACTGGCCAGTAATAGTCTGGGGGCATTTGGGCGCCCTGTTTTAACTGTTAGAGGTTCTGGATGGAAACAAAAGTCCTGGGTTTGTCTGGATAAACTGTTCAGGCGTTTAGATTCTTATTAAAACCCACTTTTATAGACTTAATTTTCTCTAATATGATCATTCTTTATTTATGGTCCTTGACCTCGGGTTTGACGTGTGCAGAGTGCAGCTCCTTGTTGGAGCGAGTCGTCCTACAATCGGAAGATTGCTCGATCCCCAGACCAAGAGAGTGTGTGAATTAGCATATTAATCAGACACTGGTGGGCAGGTGGTAACGTGCATGGCAGCATCTGCCATCAGTGTATGAATGGGTGTTGACATGTAAAGTGCTTTGAGTGGTCAGAAAGACTTGAAACGTTCTATATAAATTTAGGTACAATTTACGATTTAAAAAAAATATATATTTGCCACATTATTCTTTACTCACCTTTTAAAAAAAGTAAAACCGTGAAATCTAAATAAAATTTAAATAAGATGAGAATGTCAGTGGAAAAGGGGTTTATGTGAGTTTTTTTCTCTCTTTGTCCTCGTCGCCTGTATTGTCTCCTGTGCAGGTGTCTTTGTTCAACTACGTGTTCTTGGCGTCCTGGGCCTTTGCGCTGCCCTACAGTCAGTATCGTCGCCTTGCCTCCAGTGTTTGCACTGTCTGGACGTGTGTCATCATCATATGTAAAATGTTATACCAACTGAAGACTATTCACCCCCCATCCTACTCCAAGAACTGCTCCATGGTAAATATATTAGGACATATACGCTACATACTGCCAAACATTATCCTCTCTATCTTGAGTTTCCTCAAGAATCAAATTCTACATTTATACAATTATATCTTCTGTCCACAGCCAGAAAGCTACTCACAGGACCAGATGACTGAGATGCAGGAGTCTCTGCTGTATAAGGGGCCGGTGGATCCAGCCAACTGGGTGGGCCTGGAGAAGTCTGCTGACCTTCTGGGCTACCTCAGGGTGAGCAGTGGAAACATTCAGCAGCTGGACATCACAGCAGGAGAAGAACGACTCATTAAGCTATGATCATGCAAATAAAGAAAAATAGTGAACACTCTCACATCTGTTCACTGGTGGTGGCAGCTGGTTACCTACTACATTATAAATACAATGACAATATGTTGTATTTCAGGGCGGGTATGACTCACTGCTCCTTTTAAGAGTTGCAAAAAATGAATGCATTCAGAAAGGACTCATTCAAACCTTTTTAAAACACTTATGCATAAGTGTTTAAGTGATGTTTTAAATAGTGAAAGTTGAGCTGGATAAATGAGACTTGGATGATATTGTACGAGTCGTGTGAGAATTTGTAAATGGAGGTTGATAGAGTTTTGTTCTTGTTTAACGCAGCCTCCTTAAGTTAATCAAGACGTTTTTTTTATTTACAGTCAATCAACCAATCAGTTAGTGTCTTCAACAAAACAAACCCATATTAGATAAGATATTCTCCATCTTTGCAGAACAACCTCTTGATGCTGGCTCTGTTAGGATTTGAGGTGACCATCTATCGCCATCAAGAATACTTCCGACTGAGGAACAAACTGTCGCCACCGGCCGCCAGGATCATCTTCCATGACATCACCCGGCAGCATCTGGACCTCGGCATCGTCAGCTTCATCAAATACTTCATTAACTACTTCTTCTACAAATTTGGACTTGAGGTATAAGAAGAGCGGCTAAATTAGTTTTTTACCTGAAAACGTAGTTTCATGTCTTTATTGCTTGTGTCTTTCCTTCAGACGTGCCTGCTGTTAGGGGTCAATGTTATTGGGCAGCGAATGGACTTCTACGCCATGCTTCATGCCTTCGCCTTGATTGCAGTCATGTATAGACGCAGGAGGAAAGCCATCGCCGAGATCTGGCCCAAGTATTGCTTCTTCCTGGCCTCCATGATCACTTTCCAGTACTTTGTCTGCATCGGGATCCCACCAGCAGCCTGTAAAGGTTGGTGTGAACGGCAAGATTGTATTTATTGATCTTATTTCAGGCGACGATAGACGACTCTTTTCATAATGGATTCATCAGGTTAATTCAACAGTCAATGAGTCATCATCAAGTGTATAAAATGTCAAAAAATGGTGACAAATGCTCATTACAAGTTCCCAAAGACAAAGCATTTCTTGTTTTGATCAACCAATAGACCCAAACCTACAGTATTGGATTTTTAATGATAAAACAATTACAAAAAAAAGCATATACATTTTAATCCTGAACAAAGTTAGATATTTTAGTGTATTTAATAGATTTTAATGAATTATCCAAGTGTGTTATCCAAGAACAAAAGGACATCACATGAAAACGGTTGCTCTTCTTTGTTTGTGCTCTATTCATTACCATGACAAGCCTCTTATCAGCCTGGTCTTGTCAAGTACATTTCGAAGAAACATACATTGTCCTGGAATATGTTTGTATTTGAATCTTCACAAATACGATAAATCAAATTCTTCGCAATTCCACATAGGTAGGAGGGCGAGGTGGATGGATGGTTCAAACACGCTGGACTTTCACCCAGGATACCGATGTTCATGTCCTGTATGAAACCAAAATAGCACTTATTGTAAACCCAAAACATGATCTTTTACTAAACCCCACCAAGTAGATTTGTGCCTAACTTAAAGTAGGCGTTAATAACACAATTCTATTCATGTACAAATATTATGTAACATACTTTTGGTTCTGACACTTTGAAATTCCAGTGTGGCGTGAAGAAAAGTACAATGCCAACATTTAATTGTGGGTTGCTCTTATTGTCAGCTCTGTGCTTCACCAATAAACCTGACCTTTACATAGGATTTTTCGACATCCGTCATGATAACTGTGCATGTTTTAATTTCAGACTACCCCTGGAGGTTTCCCAACTCTACTACAGACTCCAATGTGGTCAAGTGGCTCTATGTTCCAGATTTCCGCACCCAACCCAATCCATCGTTCCTCATCTGTAGGTTTTTCTGATTTTTATACACGTAGTAGTAATGATGCTGACGATCGTCATTATAGTTTCCCGTGTTGGCCAGCATGACTTGGATTTCTCCTCTCCTCTCTTCTAGATGACTTCATGTTGCTGCTGTGTGCCTCTCTCCAGAGGCAGGTGTTTGATGACGAGAACAAAGCGGCTGTCCGCATCATGGCTGGAGACAACGTGGAGATTTGCAGAGACCTGGATGCAGCCACTTTCAGCATCCACAACCCTGTCCCCGACTTCATCCACTGCAGGTACGGCTACTTACACTAACGTTATACTATCTTTACCCTGCTGGCTAATCATGTGTGTGTAAATGTATATGTATGTGTATGTATATGTATATATATATGGATCCTAGACTTATTTTACAACACTAAAATTAGATTTTACAGCAAATTCACTTGAAACAGTTGTTATCATTTTGATGCAATTGGAGCTTGACTGAACTGGCATTAACATGGCGGACAACAAGACACAGAAATGGAAAGGAAGTGAAGTAGCCAACTGAATTGATGCTTAATGATATTAGATGCCTATAATTAAGTAAAAAGCGAAATGTGTTCAAAACGAGCTGCATTGTATTTGTCATGCATGGGTTTTATCCCACTTGTGGTTTCTACGTGGGGTTGAAGCTTTGTTTATATCTTTGTAACGAGTAAAGTATTATGTTTTACCAAAATTATGATTTAATCCTGCCAATGCAGAAATGTATCTATTTTGGTCCATGATGTATGAGATGGTAACGCAGCATAGGAAATAAATTATTTTATGTAACATACCCCTTGGTGTATGTTCAAGACCTGCTAGATGACTACTTTAAATCCTGTAATCCTATTTATAATGTTCTGAAAGTTATAAAGATAATACTCTTTGCCGCAGGCAAAACATAACACGTATGTATAATTTACATCATCTTCATCATCGGTTTTTCATTTGTAAATATTGTTCTACCCAAATTAGATAAAGACTCCTTTAGTAACACGCTGGTGAACATAGTGGCGTGTTTAGCTAGCAGCTAAAGAGACAGATATTATGGTTGGAGGAGACAAAAATCAGAGCTAAACAGAGTAAATATTAGACTTGCATACATTATGCAAACATAAAGACAAACAACATGTGGTCAGTTGCACATGGGACACAAGCATGGTCTCCTGGGTGAAAGTCCTGTGTTTGCCTGTCCCATCCATCCTTCCATCCCAGTCGCCATGAGTCGTTGTGAGCTACAACAACACACTCCCGGAGCACTTGCTCCTTGCGTCTAATATTAACACAGATGGGTTTACATTGGAGTTAATTGAAAGCATTTTGCATGCAACGGATGTCAGTGTTGTGTGTCAGTGTTGTGTTTCTATCGCCCCCAAGTGGCCAAAAACAATGCACGCATGTTTAAAACAAAAAGGGTTCCGTTGTGCAAAGTCACCAAGTAGAGCTTTGAACTATGCAATCGGGGAAAGGCAGTGAAGCAGGCGGGTAACAGATGGTTGCAGCTTTAGACATGTAAAAAAGGTATACTTTCCTAGTTTCAGCAACACTGAGGTACTGTCGAGAAAGAAGCTTGCTTGCTTTCTGTGTACCCCAGCCTCTCCAGTAGAGCTGCTCAGAGGCCGAGTCAGTAGAAAACCGTTGTAACTGTGTAACTGTAGAAAAGTGTAGTAGTGCTGAATAACAGTAAACTCGCAGGAAATCCCTTATTATGGATAAATAAAGGTCAGAAAGATGACAGTAGCTCAGTTAGAGATGTTATTGAATACCTAATGTATTTACATAATTCTGCAGTTTGGCCGTCGTCCAACCATTGAATCTAGAACTACATACTGACTTTGCTCATGAAAAAAAAAAGAGCGAAAGAGGGTTTTGAGAGGCAGTTAGAGAGCATCCTGACCTGTCCACAGTCATTGATTATGTGCTCTTGGCATTCCACTGTTTTGATGCTCAAAGTGGACAAGTCTTTTATTAACGCACTCTGTGTCCATCAACAAGCCCTCGTAGAAAGAAAGATGGCTGTAGAGCCCGTCTGTCCACGCCACTGCAGCTCTGCACTTATTCCATCGTTTCCCTCTAGGATCAAATTACGGATACAGGGTGGTGGGGGGGGGGATCCATAATCCACAAAAACACTCTGTCCGTCACTCCGCGGCTCAGACGCTTTTGCCCTCTACTCTAACTCAATAAATAGCTTTTAAGTATGGAAAAGGTATTTCTCCCCGTGATGAAGAAGCGCACTCACTCAGCCATTCCGGCCCATCATGGCGTGTCGTCCGATCCAAGCCCACTTCATCAGAGTTGCTTTCTAAACGGTGCAGCTGTTTTTGTGGTCCCGTGTTTTCCCCAAGTCCATCACATTATTGACGTTGCTTCCGATATTTTCGCTCGGCGCGTCACATTAACGGTGTCTACACACGCATGCTTTTAGCATGTTTATGTTAGACACACGCAGGTACGTGAAATGCCCATGATGCATCTGTGCTGATTGACAGGAGTCGGGTTTCAGGTCTGGTTCCCTTTCATTGATCAGACTCTTACCGGTGTCCTGACACTAAGTGATACACTAAGTGTGATTGATGGGCAGATTATGCACCCAGCAACAGAGCGAACTCAAATGTTGTTTTGACTTTTATTATGTGGTGAGCGTGCATCCTTATTAGCAACTTAGCTCAGCTGGTCAGGATCCTAGACTTTGAACTTTGCCCCATCTCAAATGAGTCAAATGATGCAGAATTTATTAAACATAAAGAATCAAGCCAGATTTGGGCAAAATGTGTGCATAAATATACGTCTCTCTCTGCATGAAGAAATGGTGGGCATGGAAGTTTAGTTTCTGACCTTGGGAAGAGTAGTTTCTCAACTCAAGGTCCACTTTGTAGGTTTTATCTTTAGCTTTCAACCACATCTCACTCTCTTCATCATTATTTGGAGTTTGCTCAGGCGTCATACAGTTGTTGGTTCTGTTTTCATAAGTGGTTCACATGGCTCTGCTAATTGAATAAATTCAGATGCTTTATTCTATAAGAGTTGGGAAAAGTGTGGAAATAATGTTACAAATAGAAGTTTTTATTTAGTTCAAGGAGAAATAATTAGCATCAAAAAGTGAAAATACCTGTTATACAGCACAATTTCAGATTCATATTATGTTATAATTGATGCATAATGTATACATATATCTGCATCTGATAAATGTAAATATATGCAGAGTTAAATGTACAATATTTGTTTCCATGTACAGTATCAGGCATCATAAAGGGCAAGAGGTTTGGTTAACTGGAATAATGTGTGACCACTCTCCCGTTTGAGCTGACACGGTGTCAAAGATACTCCGTTTGTTTGTTTTCTGATGTCAGATCACTTCTGGGTATTCAAGTTAAAAAAAAAATTCAACTGTAACCTTCACCTGACATTTGGAGCTGCCAAAGTGCCTGAAAACCAAACTGTATCTATTGAATTTGCGTTCTCTATAGAAAAACAGCACTAATGGATTGGTTTCACCACTGTCCTCTAGGTCCTACCTGGACATGCTGAAGGTCATCACGTTTAGCTACCTGTTCTGGTTTGTCCTCACCATCATCTTCATCACGGGGACAACGCGTATCAGCATCTTCTGCATGGGCTACCTGGTGGCATGCTTCTACTTCCTGCTCTTTGGCGGCGACCTGTTGCTCAAACCAATCAAAAAGATCCTCCACTACTGGGACTTCCTGATCGCCTACAACATCTTTGTAATCACCATGAAAAACATTTTGTCCGTGAGTAGTCTTATCTCAAACTGTACATCAACATCAGTGATAGACAAATCCTACATAAAGCACATGTGAGGTGATCTAAGTTTACATTTTAAAACATCTGTCTGCATGAACGTAGAAGAAAAACACATTCACAATTAACTTCTTTGTTGTGATTAATTGAGTTCATATTAACACTCCCTGTATGTTATCAAATGTATTAACATTCAAAGATGAAATATATTAAAAGGAGTTGCTGGATATGAGTATATAATGGAGTATTGTTGTTCTCAGATCCTGGCTTGTGGCTACATCAACACTCTGATTGCAAACCAATGCTGGTTGATCCAGTTGTTCGGTCTGGCCTGCACCATCCACGAATACGACATCAAAATCAGTGAAGCAGAAGCGAGTGAGTGGACTCAGCATTTGACTTGCATCTTAGAATACCCATTCCCTTTTTTAGATATTTCTTCAGTGCATTGTTTGTGTTAAACTTACTCGACTTTAACAATCTCACAATACTCAGTGAAACAGTAAGATGTTTGCACAATCAGATAACACCGATAACTACGGAAGCCCTGAAAAGGTAGGTGAGAACAAAACAAGCTGGTGATCCATTTTCTATGTCTTTCTCTCCCGCATTTATGAATTAAGAACAGGTGAAAAAAAAGTTTTGGCAAGTGTTTGTTGTTGTAATACTGGTTTTGGCCACAGGAGGCTGAAGTGAACCACAACATTGGACTAAACGCATTCATAGTTTTCCCGAACTGCCGATTTGGGAACTGCAATTGAAATACATTCTAGTCAAAAAGAAAGACGTGACAGTAATGTTACTAATAACTTGTTAACACATGATATATGTATGTACCTTGTGTTTTAGAGAGCGTTGAAAATTCATGGCAAGGGGGGTAGTGACGCACATCAGCCTCTTGTGGCTGAAATGAGTATTACAATAACAAACACATAATGATCCTGGCAAAACCTTGTTTTTTCACCTGTTCTGAAGTCATATGTATAAGAGAAAATAATTTAGATCAGATATGGAAAACGGATCATCAGAATGTTTTTGTTTGCCTCCAGGTAACAGTCTCCATTGACCTCCTTAAGAAATCCCCCTCTTTCACTGATCATTAGAGCTGTGCGAGCTGCCCAGCAACGAGGCCGGGATCATCTGGGACAGTATCTGCTTCGCCTGCCTGCTGCTGCAGAGACGAGTCTTCATGAGCTACTACTTCCTCCACGTGGTGGCCGACATCAGAGCGTCGCAGATCCTTGCCTGCAGGTATGCAGATGTGTAGAGATGCTGGGAAAAGTCTACTGGGGAAAAGGTCTAAGAATCGGATTCATCTGAGAATGATAAAGACACAAGATGGACAGACTCCGTATAAAGGGAAAGATATCAGTGCTAAGATGTTTTAGTTTGCTCAACAGAAACTGCAGTAAGAGACATTTTTTTATGACAAAGGTATTTCAGTACAATCTACTTCAAAATTCTAACATAATAATTATTATTATTAACAGTGTCCTGGTTGAGAGGTTGTGTGAAATTGTTTTAGTTACCGAAGAAAGGGAATGTCTGGTCAGTAAATAGTACAGTATGATCGAACCTTCACATCCTGACGGGGTGTTTTGAACATTTGATTGTGTTTCAGAGGGGCGGAGCTTTTCCAGGCCACGATAGTGAAGGCGGTGAGAGCCAGACTGGAGGAAGAGCGCAAATCTGTGGAGCAGCTGAAGAGACAGTGAGACTCCAAATGTTTGACTTACTCCACGATGTGTAATGTTCGGGTTCAATATGCAATACTAGGGGTCGTTCTGAAATAGGGTGTCACGATATATGGGTATTGACGATAACTGTGATATTTAAAAAAAATCTGATGTATCAAAATAATATAATATAATAATGATATGTTAACAATACATGATTTTATGAATATATTAATAATATTATTTTTCTTTTCATATTTTCCATATACTTCATGATAATATCGTTATCCTGAATACTTTTGGCCATGAAGCTCTAAGGCACATTACAATAAGATATATCAGGCTTTAGGCATCATCTGTAAATAAAATGTATGAATTGTTGTTTTTTGTCATTTCACAGGATTTGACTGCTAGAGAACTTTAGAATATAGTTGCACTGAAACATCAAGCCCACTTCCTTCTATTTCACAACTTTAAATATCTTTTGAAGCGTCTCAATTTTGTCCAGATGAAGACATGATTAAGACGGCCATTTAAAATCCCTTCTGTGTTAAAAGCAACTCCTGGTCGGTCTTTCCCGTTTCCAGGAAGCCGTTTGCTCACTTTATCATACAACATAACGTCAATGTGTTCCCACCACTTACGCTTACCTCAGAAGTTACTCATAAGCGCTGATAATATCCACTCAAACGCTCTAATGAGCACTCCGCTGTTTCGTAACGTACGCTAATTTGTGTATGAAGCCTGGAGATGTTTATGGTCAGTCTGTCAGGCCATCAGTGATGTTCCTCTGTGTCGATACTTTGTGTCTCTTCACTGCCTCTCTGATCTAATCAGGATGGAGCGCATTAAGGTGAGGCAGCAAAAGTTTAAGAGGGGCAAGGAGAGGATGCTGAGCATGGCACAGGAGTCTGGAGAAGGACAGACCCTCGTCCAGCCCGAGGAGGACGATGATGATGGTATGGCGACTGCTGCCAGGGCCTTCCCTCCGTGCAATCAGTGTTAGAAAAGTTGGTGTTAAGGTTATCTGTTTGCTAGTCGCGCTCAAAGAAGACGTGTGTCAATGCCTCAATACCTAATTCATTAACAGATGTTGTATGTGTGATGTATTTCCATTAGTGTTTGAGCAGTTTAATAGAGTTAAAAAATATGCCTTGAAGTATGCAGAAGAATTTTCTTATGAAATGTTGATGTATTTGTGAAATTTTAGGAGCACAGCGAACGAAAGCCAAGACCAAAAAAAAGCAGTGGTGGAGGCCGTGGGTTGACCATGCTTCCAGTAGGTTGACCCCCCAACCCCCTTTTATCTCTTCCTCCACTCTGATTGGCCCTTGTGTCCTTGACCAGAACGCTGAGGATTCCCATACTGCCCTTGGGCTCTGAAGGCACCAACCCACAATAGTCTCAGTCCATCCAGACTTTAGTCCTTTTCTGTCTCTATTTAAGGGCCCTTGTAACTACCTGTAGCTCTTGTGTACACTACGGCTGGAGAGGCTCTCCAGTTTCAAGACGATCCATAAAACCGTGTCAGTGACGGTGCAGAGCAGGGTTGCCTTAAATAGACACGGTGAGACGTTCAAAGCGAGAGAAAATGACGGATGTCTGGAGGTTTGTGCATTGTTTAATCATCGGTCTCACCTAAAGAGCCCACAGTAGAGAATCTCTCTGTTGTAAAACATTCTCATGCAAAGACATGAAGTCAACTCGACTTTATTCTCAGTACTGGAATAAAGGATGAAAGAGTTTGTTCATTCTTTGCCTGTAGACATGATCACCAAGCAGGAGAAAATACAACAATTTGACCAAATATATATATATATATATATATATATATATATATATATATATATATATATATATATATATATATATATATATATATATATATAAATATAATAATAACCATTACAGTCTATTTGTGGTAAATAATGAAAAAGGAAATACCAGCATCTTTCTGAGTGGTTGCCTGTTTGGTTTGAACTCATGTCTCATGTCGTTCTCCAACCCCCCCACATGACATTTTTGCAAATGATTTGTCCATTTCATCTCTTTGTCATTGCGTCTCCATACCCCAGCATCCTCCCTCACCCCCAGCCCACTACAGTTCTGCTCAAGGACATAAGTCAGCCTTGTCTATCCTGCTTAACTACTGTAGACAGGAGCCACTCGCTCTGTCGAGTATCTTAAAGGCAACTGTGCTTACTGGAATAAGAGTCTTTAATAGACACCCTTTATTGTGCTTTGTGCTCATAGTTATAGCAGTCATACTAACATTGTGCTTTCTGCATTTTCCGTTTCATCCTTTTTGATGTTTTTGTGTGTGTGTCTATATCACAACATACTGTAGACTCACTTAAATGTTTAATACGGAGTGAATTACTTACAATTGAACAGTAAGTAGTTTCGTTTTCCTGTATCTTCCTTTCAGCAAGAGAACCTTCTCTGAACATGTTTTTAATGTTGTTGAAATAAAAAAAAAAACCTCTGTTTGACTGAATGTAACTACACTTTGCCCTCTGCCCGCCCTCAGTGGTCAGAAGTGGAGACTATTACTTGTTTGAAACTGACAGTGAGGAGGGGGAGGAAGAGGAGGAGAAAAAAGATGAGGAACCGCCAAAGAAGTCGGCGTTTCAGGTGACTTCCAGTGGTGTGAACAAAATTGGATGAAGTGGGTTTTTTTACTCACTTGGGGTAAAGAATAAATTATGTTATCTTAAGTACTTGAAATATAGTACTTTTAAACCATTACATTTACTGGATTCAAGGAAATTCAAGTACCAATACAACAATGTAAAAAGCCTCCAATACAAGTAAAAGCCTAACATACTTAAGTACTGAGTATCTTTAAGTATATGTATAAGTACTGATTCTGCAGCTGTTGTTATATTAACCTGTGAACATGCCAAGCTAGTCGAGTTTAGTCCAGTAGTCCCAACATAAGGGTTCTAACTCTTTGTTTCTATTTTTTGTAATGCTGGATATTCTTAAGTCTACGGGCCTCAAACAGTTATTTAAATGAAACGAGGTTAAATGTCTTTTTGAATAAACCGCTAACATCCCATATGCATCATAAATATGACAGGATGCCAAAACTAGACACCTCCGTCAGTCTTTGTTGTGTAATACCTTAATGTGAAAAGTAACTCATGACTAAGTACAACATTTCCCTCTAAAATGCAGTGAAGTAAAAGTATTACGGTAAATGTACTAAGTTACTTTTAACTATTAAATACATTTTAGGATTTGGTGATTTTTAATGCATGATGTTTACTTTGTTATATTGCTTAATTTATGAAGGATTAACACTATTAGGGTCTGGAATACTAACATTAAGGAGATGTGATTCACCTGCACGCTATCCAAATCTCACCTCTCAACACAGTTGACCTCCATGTTGTCTCTAATAACATGTAATCATTTTCTACTAATCCTCTCCCACTCTGTCTCTCTGTAGCGAGCCATTGGGAAGTTTGTCTCTGCTGTTCTGGCTTTGCCCAAGTCTATCATTAAGCTGCCTAAAACTATACTGCAGTATCTAGTCAAGGCAGGCAAGGTACTCACCACCGGACCTGATGGGCACCGCTTGCTTTCTGCATGAACATCTGCAACTTTAAGTTTCAAGTAACGCCATAGAAAACTGCCTTCCGAGGGCATGTTGGGTCTAATAATGAAATGTTAAATATATTCACACAACACAGTAATGAGATGATTCATCCTGCATGCAATCCCTCTTTTGGGGCTGGAAGAGAAATGGCCTTTGCTCCTTTGCATATTGTTGAAATGCGCTTGAAATGCGCTGCATGAGCTGCAGCATTACTCTGACATGATCCTGTGTTGTGTTCCGTGTTTCCTGTCTGTTTTAACTTTTCATTTGCTCTAAGCAAATTTGCTCTTACCGCTGTAAGCTTGGAGCATGTAGCTATCATGATCAGTATATCATTATTGGCAGTTTTTGTGTTAATATTAAAAGTGTTAATTCCGTGCACGCCATTAATTCTGCAGAAACAGGCAATAGATCACTAGGAATGTTAGATCGTCTTATTAAAGATTTACTGGACTTTTTGAACTGATTTTGGAAAAGATTTCTTGCTGGTGAATTTATGAAGCTATGTGAGAAGCACTTTGAGCTACATGTTGAAGTTTTATGTTGAAATAATTTTTAAGTATTGTTTTGAAAATTATCTGTTATAATGTAAAGTGTGCATGATGTGTAATTGATTCATTTAAACATGCAAACCACCTTAAATTAGTATTTAATTATTCCCTTTGCTTGTTGTTGCTCAAAATTGACCTTGTGATTATTCTTTTCATTTTTTAATTTCACTAAACTCTTTCTCTCTGCTCTCCAGTTTCTTTATCACGCCTGGATCATAGACCCCAAAGCTGCCCTGAGGGCACGAGCGAAAGAGAAACGCAAATTTTGGAAAAAATACACCAAAGGAGTTAGGCACAGAAAAAGCAAGAAAGATGGTGAGTCAGTTTACCTGCATGAGACACACTTTAATATTACAATGGGAGCGAATTTCACATTGTGTCTTTCCTGTATGTCAGCAGGTCATGTGACCATAGAGGTTGATGAGCTCTCAGATGGCCAAGAAAAAGATGAGAACGAGAAGTCTGATGGTCCAGGTTTGTTTACTCCTGAGTTTGTTTGTTTTTTTATGAATTTTGAAAGATTTTTTGAGCTAGAGCCAGAATGAAGAGAGAGAGGTTAAGTGCTAAAGAACAAATAAACCCGTCCAAACCTCCACTCACACCTGCCTCGTTTCATCATGCTGTGGCCTGCCTGCTCTCTCTCTGCCTGTTTCAGGCCTGTGAGGTCTGTGGGTGACAAAGCGGCAGTGTTCGACCTGGGAATGAAATAGGCTGCACTCATGTGGGGTCCAAATGCTCTTTGCTGATGCTGAGGACAGAGTCCCTGCAGATACAGAAACACACACTTCTAATGGGTCATAAGTGATGATTGTGTGTCAGTCTATACCTTGTTTAGTTTAGAAAATGGTTGCATTTTATACTATTTAATTTCCTATTTGCGTGTCTGAACCTGGAGATACTGAATCTGGAATATAATTATGAAGAACCTGCATACAATTGTATGTTTGTTTTTGTCCCTTGGCTTTGGCTGTGAATTGGGGGATTTGTGCGCAATCATTTTGTGATTCAGACATTTTATTGTAAAGGTATTGAATGGAAACTCGGTTGTAATTGTTTGTAAAAGGTAAATGTCTCTCTATTAAGACTCCTCTGATTCACCTCCTTGTCTAAATCAATTTGGTATTAGATAAGGCCACTTATTTACAGGAAGTATTGTGGTCAAGATAATTAACAGTGTTTCTTCATATTAAAATCATCATCATCTATTTCCTCCTGCCGCTAAGAGTTATTTCCTGCAGCCTAAAACGTTATTAATGTGAGTGTTTTGTGTCGTCTCAGACAACATCATCAAGCGAGTGTTCAACATCATAAAGTTCACCTGGGTGCTCTTCCAGACGACAGTGGACAGCTTCACCAAGTGGATGAATGACATGTGCAGGGAGTACATTGACATCTCCACCGTGCTGCGTATGGAGCGCTGCATGCTGACCAGAGAGGTCAAAAAGGTACATTTTTAAATTCAAATTTGTCTTTTTTTTTTCTTTACAATTTCGAAGCTAACCGAAGAACTTCAGTGTGACCGAGAGAACCGATTTAATTATTGACTCCTCGTCTCACACCAGGGAAATGTCCCATCCAGAGAGAGCATCCACGTCTACTACCAGAAGGCCATGAGGCTCAACATGTCCAGGCAGAACAGCTTGGATCCGCTGAGTGAGGACGGGTCGGCCTCAGGCTCCTCCAGGGTCCGAAGGAGGCGAAGAGGCTACCCCATGGAGAGCCAGGACTCCACAGCCTCCAGAGACAGCATGTCCAGGTACACAGAGCCACATGTGAAGACACTTTTGGAAGAGGTTGTCATACCTCTTGGTCTCTCTAGACATGCAAATAGTTTGACCTTTTATTTGTCCATGTTTCGAGGTATTGCATTTAAAATTACATTATTTACCTCTATTGTATTGGATGCAAATATCTCAGAGATGGATACCTCTTTATAATAGAAGTACCTGTTCATGGCAGCCATTGACAGCTGTGAGTTTGTTCAATACCATCACATTGAGCCATTTCATCCTCATTCTTTGCCGCATATCATGTGATTTATTGTCATGTGACCAAAACAACATTCCTGCTCAGTTTTTAAAGTCAGGTTTGGGTCCTTTTCATTACAGAGTGCATCACCTGTCTGTGTAACCTAACATAGATCCCATATCATCACTAATCACCCCCATGTGTCACTCTCACCAACTCTCAGTGCCTTCACCGAGGCGACCACACTGTTTTCTCGCCAGTCCACCCTGGAAGACCTGGATGGAATGCCAGAGTGCATTCCCAAAACCAGCGAGCGTGCCAGGCCCAAGCTGCGTAAGATGAGCGTCCTGGACGTGTCCAATTCCTCAATGGAGAGCTGCAGCAGCATCGCCAGGTGCCTGGCCTCCGCTTCACCCATACGCACACCTGTGTTACTCCTCATTGTCACCGACATGAAGAAGATCTTTACATCTCCTCTCTTCTGTTCCATCAAATTAGTTCTCCAGATACTTTTTAGTCATTCATTTATAAACTTCAGCTGAATCATTGAATCATGGCTTCTATATAATCCTTTTTTACAAGAAACATACACATCTCAGCTACAAATAAACACTTGATGTTTGCTGCTTGTGTTATCGCTACAAGGTGAGTGGTGGATGTGAGAATGTAGTTGTTTTTGTTTAATTTAAATCTAATTTCACACATTTTAAAATTTTTCAGGCAACAAGAAAGTTGTTAAGAGAATAAAAGTTTGGATTCGGTGACCTACATGCATTTAAAATGTTCATCTGGATGGATAGACTGGTGCGTAGCTTGACACCCTGCTGTTTTTGTCCCCTGCAGTGAACCGACCCAGTGCATCACACTCTACTCCAGACAGGGCACCAATGACACCATAGAAGAAGTGGAGGATGAGCAGGATCAAGGGGAAGACAAGCAGCAGCAGGTCCTCTGGGAGTCCCAACAGTTGGATGAGAGTGAGGGGGCTGAGGGCGGTGGAGTGAGTGATGGAGAACCCAGGGAGGAAGAGGAGGAGGCTGAGGGCCAGGATCGACAGGAGGGACTGGAGAATGAGGGCCAGGAGGGACTGGAGAATGAGGGACTGGAGGGTCTGGACAATGAGGGACTGGAGGGTCTGGACAATGAGGGACTGGGGGGTCTGGACAATGAGGGGCTGGAGGGTCTGGACAATGAAGGACTGGACAATGAGGGACTGGAGGGTCTGGACAATGAGGCTGGAGGGTCTGGACAATGAAGGACTGGACAATGAGGGACTGGACAATGAAGGACTGGACAATGAGGGACTGGAGGGACTGGACAATGAGGGACTGGAGGGTCTGGCTAATGAAGGACTAGAGGGGCTGGACAATGAGGGACTTAAGACTGAGGGACTGGAGGGTGAGGAGGGAGCAGAGGTACCAAAAGTCCAGGAGAGAGAAGAGAGACAAGAGGCCCCCTGGCAGTCCTTTGACCCAGAAGAGGGCCCTTCCCTCAGGCTGGAGGAGTCCGAGTTGGCCCCTTCTGCCCAGGAGAAGGACTTCACCACTGAGAGTGAGGACGGGGGAGGACAGCAGGACTTCATGCACACACAGGGGCGCGTCGGACCGCTTTACACCCCCGATACAGACGCTTCCAAAACGTCTGACGCCGACGTGCCCCCCAGCTACAGCAAGGCCGTCAGCTTCGACCGGCTGGAAGTGAGTGATGACGAGAGTGACATGGACATGAAGAGGCGCATGGTGATGACCTCTGACAGCCACTCAGACAGCAGGTCAGACATCTTGTTGCCATCTATGACCACTGAGCTGACGGCCAGCGAACTGCTGCTCAACAAGTAAGTCCACTTTGATGCTTTATTCTGTTGGTATAGACATTTCAATTGATCCTAGCTACACCATACATGCACATTGGTGTGGTTGGCTTGTAGTGCAGGTTTCCAATTTCACTACAATCCCTAGATGATATTACGCTAAAATAAACTGCTGCACATCCCACAGAAACAGAAACTGATGATGGGACCCATCACCCCTCCTACATAGGGACACACAGACTGCATCTCTTTCTGGTCTTTGTGTTTCTATGTAGTTGTTGTGTGTCTTTTTGTGGTCATTTTGTTTGTCTGTGGAAATGTCATGCCTTTTTGTGGTTGTCCTGCATCTCTCTTACGAGACGCAATAAAAAAAAAACAGTTATTAATGTTTCTTTAAGGTTTTAGAAAAACAATCAAACACCAAACGGATCGATCTTTTCATGTCCGTCCAGGATGTTTTACGATGAGGAGCTGGACGGGTCGGAAAAGTTCTACGAAAAGCAGCCTCTGATCCTCCAGCTCTCCTACGCCCTCTACAACATGCTGGTGGCCAACTCAGAGATGGTTTGCTTCCTTGTCATCATCATTAACCACATGGTGTCGGCTTCCTGCGTCACCCTTGTCCTTCCCACCACCATCTTCCTCTGGGCCATGCTGTCAGTCCCCCGGCCCAGCAAGCGCTACTGGATGACTGCCATTGTCTACACTGAGGTATAGTCGGATTGAAAGATGTGCACAAACTTCAACTGATCGATCACATCTGCAATAAGAAAGAAAGGGACAAGCACAGAGAGGTAATTGCATTGTAGTAGACATAATCCAGACAGCTGCACTGACACATTTTGTTCCCCCTTCAGGTCACCATCGTCCTGAAGTACTTCTTCCAGTTTGGCTTCTTCCCCTTCAACCAGAACAATATAGATAAGAACAAACCATATCATCCTCCCAACATCATCGGAGTGGAGAAGAAGGATGGCTACGTCCTCTACGACCTGCTCCAATTACTGGCTCTCTTCTTCCACCGATCCATTCTGAAGGTTTGTGTTGATCGTCCATCTGAATATGTGCATCTAAATACCAACGATGAACACAAGACACTGTAGTTTATCCTGAATCAATTCCATGTACTGCACCCTGCTGCTGTAAATATTCACCAGAGCAACAAATACGTATTGAATCAGAGGCTGAAAATAATCCCCAACTAATGCACTGTTTAGTCACGGTGACCCTGAATAGTCGACTGTATGAAGATTCAATCTAAGGAGCCTGACTAAACTGCTAAAGTGGGGGAAATGGAATTAATGCTGAAAGTTAGGCGAAGCCGCCTCTCTGTCTGTCGACCTCTCCGTGTCAGTATTACACACACACACACACACACACACACCCACACACACCAACAATGAGTGACCAGTGTTATTTTGAAACAGCTGATTGATAGTCGCATGTATCCCAGCCAATAATTTAGATTTTTCTATGGATGCATCAGGCTTAAACACGATAATAGGCAAGACAAAAAAGAAAACCCTCATTAGCTATTTTTTTTTTAATTCTATTTTATCTGTTTAATTGTCAGAGAACATTACTGACTAAATGGTTCATTATGAATTATTTTAGAATCGAAATTGAAAGTGAAATTTCTCGTTTTTTATGTATCTGTAGTCATGGTGGTGCCCCTGCTATATTAGCTTTTAGCAACATGAGCTAACTGATATTCCATATTGAATAAAAGGCCGACATTGACCCAATCCAGATGTGTGTCCCTGCTGCACAGAGCTTTACTCTGCTGGAACATTTCTCTCTCCATCTGTTTGTTGCTCTGCAAACACCTTTTCCTCTTCTTTCCACTCCCAGTGCCACGGTCTTTGGGACGAGGATGACCCCAAAGAAAAGATAGAGCCCCCTCGTCAGAGCGAGTCAGAGGACGAGAGGAAAGACGAGGAGAAAGACAGAGAGAGCGACGTGGGATCTGAGCACGCCTCTTCCTGATGAGTGAGGGGAGGGTCTCCAATCACACCTTGAGATCCATAAACTTTGGGAACTCTATTGATTCAGACCACGTCCAGGTTCACTACCCACAACCGCAAACCTACCAGCGTCGCAAGAGCTCCAGCGGAGCCTCACACATTTCTCGCAGATCGCTCCAGTCGTCTGCAAGGACCAAGAGAGGTGAAGATCTTTGTCTATTTCATTCCAGTTAACATTCTATTCCTTCAAAATCCTGTTGTGGTCTCTTGTCTCCACCTTGGATTGAGTCTTTGTGAATCTAAAGCTTTATCAGTGACTCAACGCCTCTTCAGGGTTCATTTACAGCTGGAAATGTAAATTGTTCCCACAGGAAGTACGACTTCCCACAACAGCAGCCACAAGGAGGGCAGCGAGGCCGGCGTCCATCAAAAGACCCGCAAACAGATGATTCTGGAGAAGCTGAGGGAGCAGTTCTTCAAAGGGAAAGCGTTCGCCATAAAGCGGTACAATAAAGCACAGCTGATTAGTCTTTGTCTCCATCCGCCAGCCCGCTTAATGGCCGACAGTCCTGACTGTGATTATACACGAAAAAGGGTGTAACTCAATGAGGACGTTGATGAGAACTGTGCTCAGCAAGTATTCTGGACGAATAATGGAAAATCGCATCAGTGGTCCAGCAGCTAAAAACCTTTCAAAGATCTAAATTTAGACCTTTAATTACAGCATTCCCGTTAGGCCTGTAAGTGTAATTTTGGTAAGTGCTGCAACCAACGAAAACATGTTACTGTTCTGAATTTAATCACAAATAGAACAAGCGTTACGTGAGATATTATGTCTGAAACAGTAACCGAAACACTCGCTTATGTTTTCTCTGAAAGTATGACTTGGCTCGGCAGACTAATTACACATGATGCCATCTGGACATCATGGAAATTGTGTTTGTTCCTAAGAGAAAAATCAAAATACCACAATCTCTCGTACAATCCACTGAAGAACGAACGTGTTTCGTTTGGTTTCTTCGTAGGTTCATGGAGATCTACATTCCTATGAGGCAGTTCTTCTACAACCTGATCCACCCAGAGTACAGCGCCGTCACAGACGTCTACGTGCTGATGTTCCTCGCTGACACGGTCGACTTCATCATCACTGTGTTTGGATTTTGGGCGTTCGGTGTAAGTCTTTAAATCTAGATTTCAATTCCATAAACGAAATCCATTCCGACCACACTGACATTTATTTGCATCCCTTCTAGAAACACTCGGCCGCAGACATCACATCGTCCCTGTCGGAGGATCAGGTGCCAGGACCTTTCCTGGTCATGGTCCTTATCCAGTTTGCGACCATGGTGGTGGACCGGGCCCTCTACCTCAGAAAGTCTGTCGTGGGCAAAGTCATTTTCCAGGTCATCCTGGTCTTTGGCATCCACTTCTGGATGTTCTTTATCCTTCCAGGAGTCACAGAAAAGTAAGAACTCACTCTTACATTACATTCGGTATCTTTTGCATTTAATCTCAAGTAAGTAATTGTCCTAATTCATAATTAAAGTTTAATAATTTGAGGTCGTATCCAGCATTTAAAATACATCTTAGTATCTTTGGTGCATGCTTTTCACCTCTTTCTTCTGTCTTTTTCTGTTAATAATCACATGGTGAAAAACGTTCCATATCAAAATGTTTGATTGTGAATGTTTTCCAGCTAAAATGTCTACTTTTCTTGTTTGCATGGCCTGGAATAAAATAAAAATAAATGTGCCGTCTGTAAATGAAAAAAAGAACTACTTCAATTTTACAAACAATGTCACTTCTCTTCCCTTCGTAGGCGTTTCAGCGAGAACACAGTCGCTCAGATGTGGTATTTTGTCAAGTGCATCTACTTTGGGCTGTCAGCCTATCAGATCCGCTGTGGTTATCCCACCCGCGTTTTGGGAAACTTCCTCACCAAGAGCTACAATTATGTCAACCTCTTCCTGTTTCAAGGGTGAGTTATGCTGGGAAATGATGGTTTCTTCCAGCTTCTCAAACACTTTATTTGTTTAGTACATCATTGTAAGTTATATATATCTTTGGGTTTTGGATCGGTTAATCAGATGTAACAACCAATTTATAGACTTCACCGTGAGCTCTGTACAATTGGCTAAACATTTAATTGATTAATACATAATGAAATTACTTGCAAACCTAGTCATACCACATTTATGTTATGTAATGGTAATAAACCCTACTTAAGCTAAAGCACATAAGTATTAGCAGCAAAATGTAGTTAAAATATTAAACTAAATGTTTTGGTCCCGCTGACTGATATATTATTATACTGTATATGTATGACATCATCAGCTGTGTTGTAGCTGCTGGGGAGGGAGCTTTGAATTACTTTACATACAGTGTTATTTACAGGGATAACCAATCTATCTGAAGAATAAACAAAGCTCTGATAGACTGATACCCTTTTTATCTTTAATCTACAGCAGTGACCAAGATCCTGGGCTAAAGCCATAGCTATGCCCGCCCTAATCTTGGACCAAATGAACAAATTCCTGAGAGGGATTTTCTGGATAAAAACACTGAATCTGATCTTTATTATCGTCTCATATCTGGCCAGTAATACAACAAGTTGTCCGTTGTTGTTTGTAGTTTCCGTCTGGTGCCGTTCCTGACGGAGCTGCGAGCCGTGATGGACTGGGTTTGGACCGACACCTCGCTGTCTCTGTCCAGCTGGATCTGCGTGGAGGACATCTACGCTCACATCTTTATCCTCAAATGCTGGAGAGAGTCTGAGAAGGTGTTTATCACTCTGGCGTCGGTCTAGTGAGAGAAGAAGAATTGCTCTAGGAGCCAAACGTCTGTCATGTTGGAATTCATGCTGAAATTAACTTTTTTGATTTGTTGAAGTGGATCTTTTTTTTTTAAGATTTGCTCTCACATTCTGCAGTGTGCTTTATATTAGATTACAAGGATAAATTGTGTCTGCAGAGCCCAATATTCGTGCTCTAAAAATATCTTTATTCTACTCCTCACTATAGTAAATAATGCAGTCTTGCTGTCTTTCCTGGGTCTGCAAGCACATCCTGTCCATCTTTTATAACCCTGGTCCAATTAATTGCCTGATTCTAATGGATTGACAAAAATAAGTCGTGGCAGAGAAAACATGCAGCCGTCAGCATTGCATCAGTTCAAGTTGGAACAAAAGCTGCAATGTCATGTCAGAACCACAGCTGTGATGATACATATCGCTGTCCTTCATTGCATCCCGCTGCAGAGATATCCCCAGCCGCGAGGCCAAAAAAAGAAGAAGACGGTGAAGTACGGGATGGGAGGGATGATTGTAGCGCTGCTGATCTGTATCGTGTGGTTCCCGCTGCTCTTCATGTCCCTGGTTAAGTCTGTAGCTGGAGTCATCAACCCACCGCTGGATGTGTCGTTTGAAATCACGCTGGCTGGCTTTCAGGTGCGAACGCAGTTTTCTTTTATCAAATCGTTTGAGCTGAAACAAGCTGGCCAAGTGCTCTGCTGAGAAAATCACAACCCAAATCCTTACAAAATATTAAATCCTAGAAGCAAATAAGTCTGTGATTCGTTCTAAGTTCTTTCTTTGGTTCGCTCAAATGGGAAACCACACGATTGTGATCCTATTCGGGATGCATGAGTATTCTGACTGCAGGGTTTAATGGGAAAAGTGCTCAGTTACTAAAATCAAACCAATGGTGTCCTCTTCTCACAGCCCATCTTCACCATGAGCGCTCAGCAAAAACAGCTGCAGAATGTGACGCCAGGCGAATTTGAAGTATTTAAGAAGAAATATGCGAAAAATGATGTAAGTACAAGAAATATAGCAAAAATACAAGATGCCAGTTGTCGTGTTTCTAATGTTGGATAATTCAATCTATTGAAAAAGAGCTGGGCTGCTGCTGTAGCTCAACCAAGTTAGTTTTGTTATATTCTTCCTTACAGCTGCTAATGATCTGTTTTACATAAATTCATTCATACTAGCTCTGCTTAAGCCGTCACAGCTTTCTCCTTCTAGCAGAAGTTGGGTCCCTGTAAGAATAGAGCTACTAGACCTGTTCTATATGAAAAGTGTCATGCGATCGTTTCATTTGTGAAGATTACGTCGATTAAAAATCCAGGTTCCTCTTTCTAAGTATGGCCAAGTTTATACCAGACAGTAAATACACGACCTTACTTTAATTTACCTGATTAACTTTTAAACCCGTTGCAAACTCATTTGTAAAGTAGCTGTGTGCATGCTAACAAGCTCGCACATATTAACATGCTGATATTTAGCAGCTGGTATTGTTTATACTCTTAAGTTTAAAAGTCAAGGAATCACCAAAGTGAAAAGTTTGCGTCATCAAGAATTTTAGGCATTGCACCTTTAAATAATGTTCCTATAATGTGACTTTATGCCGCGGTCAGGAAGCCTTGCAGTGGCTGGAGGGCTACATATCAGACGACCTGATCATTGCAGAGCTGAAAGGCAGCTCCAACTCTCTGTGGACCATCAGTCCACCCAGCAGATCCAACCTGATCGAGATGCTGGGCACCGACGAAGAATTCCCCATCACGGTGTCCTGGTCCGTGCAAAGGTACGCTTCCCTCACGTCGTCCAATGGCCGCGTACGCTTATGTCTTAACTATGTAAAGATCACTGATTTACATAATTTGGTCCACTTTCTTCTCACAAAGTACAACAAAAATGATGCCTCCACACACTCAATGTAATAATGTGATATAGGATTATAAAACTTCAATGACACTTTATAGAAGTGCACTGTTCACTTTTATTACCAGGTCATGCCAAACATCATGGGATTACGAGATATCTTTTAAAAAAAAAACAATAGCACACACAATCAGCTGGTCCTGCAGGAATATGAAAAAATGTGTTTTTCATTCGTTGAACTGATGTTGTGAAAATGAATGAGAGGCTTCAATCAATCATATAAAACAATCAATTAAGATATCTGCTCCCACAGATACACTAGTTGCAGATATCTCACATCCACTACACTAGGAGTTTGAGTTATTTGCTGCCAACTGCCCATTTGCACTGTGTATCCTGTGTACTGTTGGTGTATAATGATCTGTTAATGTGCCTTTGTTGTACTTCTACCTCAAATCTATCTTTACAATAGCTTACAAAGAGCTGAGGTTTCACGAGGTGATAAAAACTGTAATGTTTTTCCTGCGTTGTCTTCTCAGAAACCTCACTTTTGGTGCCAAGTCTGAAGTAGCGTCGGGAAAACGAGTGACAGCTCTCGACCGAGACACGAAGCAAGCGCTCATCATGGTCCTAAATGGGAACGGAAGCGAATCAAAAGTGTGCGTACATCAGCTGTTCACTCTTTTCTTTGCACTTTAACACTGTGGTGTGAAAATCGGGAGCTAAATTGTCGTCTCAGTCTGTCGCAAACAAGATACTTTCTTCCTCTTTTTGTTGTGATTTAGTTCAGTTTTATGATACCATAGTAAAAAAAACTTGAATCTGTTAAAATTAAAGACATTTTCTTTTTTTACTGGTTCGTAGAAGTAGAATAACTGAGTAACATCACCTGTGCTGTCCTGCAGTAACAACCTCTCTTCCTCTGCAGGATCCTAAAAGATATCTTCCCTCGTTTTATTCGAGCACCCAGTGACTCAGCTGCCAAGACTGTTGACCTTCTAAATAAAGGTGAACGTTGCCGTCTTAATTACTGTATACATCCAGTTCAGAAAGTTGCACTTTTCGATAAATTGACACCTATTCTGAAAGTCACCATAGGAGTATAAAGTGCTGAGTCATCTTCATACATTTATTTAAAGCCATTATGTTTACAAAAGTAGTATCAAAATGGAAACCCTGTGCCATCAGAATAATCTGAAAGATTATGAACAAGACATTCAACAGTACATCAAACAGTAATAAATAAAACTTTGTCATTATGCATTGACAATTATTAATAAAGTAGAAATCGAACATTATTTATATATGTTAACCCTAAATAACCCTAACCCTTAATACTACGATGTTTTGTTACAGGGTGTGAGAGAGGGTTTTTCTTAATGTTTAGAAGTGTTATTTGTATTTTGAGCTGTTTTATTCTGATGAAATAACATGATTTTATTCTCCATCTTCTAGATAAGAAGATGTTTAACATAACGTTGACCTTGAAGCGAAAAGAGGGCGCCCAGGATCAGATCCAGGAATGGTGGATCGTCAACCAGACAAACCCTGGCCCAATAGCAAAGAGGGATCCTGCCAAGGTTGAAGCAGGCCTGGAGCTCTATGTATTCAGTGACCAAGTCAGCCCGCCCAGTTTGGGCTTCCTGGCTGGATATGGGTATGTGGTTGTACACGTCATACATGGGGATAAGTAAAGGGTATTTTAGTGAAAAGTCTGTGGTTGGATTCCAAAAAATGTTTTTACATTTTCAGGTATATATTCACCTTGTTCCCATGGTGATCTGAACTTATTTATAGAAACAACTGAAAAAATGTTTTCCAAATGAGGGCTTGCAAGATAAATCTGAGGGGTCGCATGTAGATTGACAGGATAGGAAAGCAGCTAGATATGTACTTATACACCAAATAATAATTGACAGCATGCACAAACATTTTTCTAACTTTTATTTCTTGGAAAATTGGTGATCATTTGTATTTTAATACTAAAACATTGACTTTAAAATAACTTACTTTTCTAACATTTTCTGGCTGTAACTAAAAGAGCTAATTCATGGACAGTATGTCTCCTGTTCATGTGTGTGCACATAAAGAACATAATAATAATAAAAAAACATAAATGACTAGTTATTGAGTTGGACTGTTGAGGGCATGAAATGAACTGGGAGCAGTTGAGTCCCTAGAAATATACAAAATGGTAACACTTTCTTTTTCATAAAGTAACAAAATGTTCTGTGCCGGGAACTATTTGATGCTAGAGAAGTCTTACAAGTGATGCCTGAACGGGGCCATCTGTCAGATGAAGCAGTTTGACGGATGTATCCTGTACTTGTATTCTGTCTCGCACGTCATCTACTAGCTTGAGGAGTAATATTCCTTCGTCTCTTTCCTGTCCAGGATCATGGGCCTGTATGCCTCCGTGGTGCTGGTTATCGGCAAGTTCGTGCGTGAGTTTTTCAGCGGCATTTCCCATACCATCATGTTTGAGGAGCTGCCCAACGTGGACCGCATCCTCAAGCTGTGCACGGACATCTTCCTGGTCCGAGAGACGGGGGAGCTGGACCTGGAGGAGGACATGTACTCCAAACTCATCTTCCTCTACCGTTCTCCAGAAACTATGATCAAGTGGACCCGAGAGAAAACTCAGTGACAGTCAGCGAGGGGACATTAACTAAGGAAGGCCAGGGCTTTTAGGACGGGAACCGCTCATTCAGAGAGTGGTTGCTCTGATGGTGTGAGAAGATATTTCAGCCAATTCACCTGCTGAGGGAGCACAAAGTCAGCTGAGGACCAACCCTACAGTGTTTGCTCCACACTTGTTATAAACTTCTATTTTATACTATTTACTGATGGGGGGGGAAAAAACCCAACAATTGCAGTCGTATTATTCACATTTGCAGGTGCTGTATTTATTTAGCGAAACGTGGCTCGGTTTGGCATCCAGTGGAGAAAATAAGCAGCTGGTGTTCAGTTGGAGGAATAAGGACAGTTTTCCTAAGTTATTTAAAGTCTTATTCCTAACATAAAGGTAGGTTTTTAAACACAAATGCCCAGAACCTTCACGGCTCTTCATGCCTGCCGTTGCATTGTAGGCGGAGAGAAACTGGCTACGACATTAACCTTTAAGGGCTTCCCACCAACAAATAAGTGCACAATAATGACCAAAACAGCACAATCTCATTTTCTCTCCCAACTGGAACACTTGGACGGTGGGACTGTGCAATATTGAGCTCTCGTTCCTCCAAGTTTTTTTGTTGAAGGATGTGGACCGAGGGGAAAAGGACAGTTCTGACCCAGAAACATGAACATAAAGGCTGCCTTTTTTCCTTTGTTTTTTTAAAGGTCAGAGGTGACATGGGAGCCTCCTAAGAGACACAACGCAGAACACATCATCAGACAATCTTTACTTGCCTTATTTTGTTTTGTATGAGAAGAACTATTATCAAGTACATACATATCTTTCTCAGGAAGAGCTGTTTTCACAGATATCCATTGTATGAGTTATATGTTACAATATGTAGGCTTTGATGGCTCTAAAAGAATTTGAGATTGTAGAAAAGATGAGAACTATTTAAATGGCATGAAATTGAATGTTGATATTGTTCAGATGGAGCGACGAGTGTGTTTACTCCACAGGGAAACATTTTAAGGCTGTATTAAGAAAGTAAATTTATTGCTGTGGACTGTTTTCCTCACGGAGATTAATTGCCAATAATCCATCTTCTGAATCATCTACAGGTTGGCTAGAGTCAAGACCAGCAGAGGGCTGTTTCTGAATCAGGGTAACATGCATTAGGCAGTAGATTCTTGCACATCACTTGTGAACCTCTCGCTGTTTTTTTAAACATTCATACTGATGAACACTGGCACGTCGTGTCATCAAAGAAGAAACGAGCAGACACAAAGAAAAAAAAAAAAGATTCCACACATGAAGGGCTGGAACACGAAGCCCTTTGATCCAATCTATGCATTAGAGGACATTGTTGCATGATAGAAAAAACTTCATTATTGCCATGACTAATTTTCATTACATTTACATACAAGTTTAAAGGGGGGGGGGGGGGGGGGCAGGTCACGATGGAATGAAATGTGAAATTGTACCTGTATGCTGAAGGGCCATGTGGTGAGGTAGAGGTTCAGAGATCTGGAAATAAAACATCTGGAAAGGTGTTGGGTTTTGCATTTAGCTCCTGTCTGCTTGTGGGGAGAAGAACTGTGAGGAAGGATGGAGAGAATCTGTGTGTTGGCTGACAGTGATTCTGAACCTGAAACCCTCTGGTCTGAAGATGGCCACCATATGAACCACACCTGCTGTATCAACAATGTCTTTAAAGGAGCCATATACAAAAACGATGCGGTTGGACGAGCACATCATTGGAAGCCAGCTTGCCCCGGTAAGTGTGAGCTGACCCCTATTAACACCGTTTGGTCTGTCAGTACTGCTGCTACTGTTAGTGCTGTTAGTAGCATTAGTGCAGCATAGCCGTGTGAGAGCCGTGTGCAGGCAATCCTGGCTCACACTCTTCATTTGTAGCTACCTTAACTACTTTATTTTTATTTTAATAGTTATATAACACAAATACTAAGTTAAAGTGCTTTAATACATTGTTGGATGGTTGCTTTAAAAAGCAAATTGTGTTGAAAATTAAGATAATGTATAATAAATCAAAATCAGCTTTATTGGCGAGTACATATGCCAGGTTATTTTGCTCTCGTTGAACATACAAAGAAAAAGAAATGCAGTTAAAAGACAAGGACAACAAAGGTGAGCAAGAGTAAAGACATTAAAAGAAGCCCTAAAAGAGGAGCAGGTTTTAAGTTCCTGGGAATCAGCAACCTGTCATCTCACATCTGCATCCTGGTGAAAAAGCTTTAAAAATGGCTGTATTTGTTAATGGTAACTTAAGAAGAGAAGAGAGAGAAGAAGTTTTTTTATCTTTTATAGAGAAGCAATGAAAAGCATCCTGCCATGAAACATTACAAACTTGCATGGAATGTGCACAGCAGGACAGGAAGACTCGGATGATTAAAAACAAAACAAAAAAAAAAAACAGATCACCAGTACCCATCTGCTGAGGGTGAGTGATATTAATGACAAGAGGTGCCTGTGAAGAGCCCAAAATATATTAAAAGACAAAAACCTGCCACGGCCTGTTCACCCTGCTGCAGTCTGGTAAATGTGACAGAAGTATCAGCTGCAGTATCCCCAGACTTCAGAGGGACTTCCTTCCTGTGACACTCCTTAATTCGTCCTCCAAACTCCACGTATAATAAAGTTTCACTTTAAAATGGGACCACAAACTGCGTTTTGTTGCACAACCCTGTTGTACAATGACAATAAATGAAACCTTGACCCTCCAGATGTTCCCGGTGCGACTTATTTTCTTTGATCCTCGGGGTAATTCAGGGCTTGTCAGGTGATGTTTGTGGCAGGTTTCATGAGGGTGTGTCCAGTCCTGACGAATAAGTCAATTGGATCCGGGCTTGGTCTTCTCCATGAGCCCACATTGCTCATTTTATCTTTCCACCAGATTCCACCATTCTTTTGACACATGCATAAATTAATGTTTGCATGCAATGTTGGCGTTAAAGATGCGTATTTTAGTGTTTATTGAGCTCCTGAATGCCTCCTTAGCCCAACTGATCCTGCTTCGTCCCTCTCCTGGTGTCTGCAACTACGTATATGAATGCTTTGACCTCCTCTGTTGTGCATGAGGACATGGGGGTGGCTGGTTTTGGAGTGATTTTCACCACCTGTCTTTGCATGTGAAAGCAGACCTATGTCATCCGCAACGCTAGTCTGCTGCCGCCACATTGTTGACTGAATCCCATTTATTTTCCCTTCAGTTCTTCCCATCATGATCCATTCAATAGCTCAGGGAGAACAGGAATGATGAAAGAAACCAACTCTGCTTGATGCCGTCTTGATATTAAAGCTCTGAGAGAGCTGGCCCGCGTTCATGGCTTTGCATTGGGTTCCATGTATGGTTCAAACACACCACAGTGTTGTCCTGTCTAAGCTGTCCAACCCAATCTCAAAGTAAATGAAGTTCATGTACAGGGACGTGTTTTTTGCAGAGTTGCTTTGTGGTCTGTAGTTGTCCAAGTTGTTTAAGAAAATGCACAGAGACAATAGGATGCCACACATTGGAAATGTTTATTGATGCATGTGCAAACTTTGGAGATATGCTTTTGAGGAATATACAAGTAGTGGTCAACAACAGCACAAATATAAAATGTAAACAATCCCTTTATCACCTTTTATTTAAGTTCAGAATCATTTAAATTGGCAAGTAAATGATTTCCCCCCAACAGTGAGCTTCTTTTATTTATGGTGTGAGTGATAAGCTAGATCATGATTACACAAAATCAAATGTACTGAAAAGAAATCACTGCATGGTCCCTTTATCATGTTTTATTTGCTTTGACTAAAGGATTGTAATCCTAATCAAATTGGAGAAAAAAGACAGTGGAAGGGGAAGAGGGTGGACGAGAACAAACACCTTGAAAAAAAAGTCTACAACCGACTACAAGCTGCGCCATTAGATATTGTTATTTTAATTTTCTTGAATAACTTGAAGATCTGTTGCTGACATGTCATATATTTTTGAACCTTGATATTCACAAATCTGGATATTCCAAACATGCATTGACAAACTGATTGCATATTGTTCCAGTAACATTTTCAACAGGCTGCAGCCATGAATACTGAATAATTTAACTCTGTACAAATAAACACCTACACACCGATCAACTGATTAGACATATTTATAGAGTATTTCTGATTTAAATATACCTATAGCAATCGTATAGCTCTCAAACAATAACAGCAAAATGTACAGCTTCATAGAGACAAATAATAAAAACATTTACATTTAACAGGTTTTCATACATTATTGAACACTGAAGATATTTCATTACACTGAGGACCCACAAATTAAAAAGGCTGCTCAAACATGGGTCAACTCTTCTGCGGTTATTTTTTTCTATTCATTTTGCTTTTTGCTTATTTCTTGCACAATAGAGATTAAACAGCCACACATCTTCAAGGATTTGTCAAGGTTTTTAACTCGTACACAGAGGGTGTATTGGTGGAGCAGCAGATGAGGAGTGTTGGCACTCTGGAGGCTGAAGGCTAACACAGCCCTCCCTCATAATCATCCTCATCCTCGGCGGCACCTGGTGCCCCGCCAGCGCCACCTTGTGGAGCGGCGGCAGCAGCCTTCTTCTTCTTTCCTCCACCACCAGGCACCCTCAGGGAAATGGCCAGCTTTGCATACTGTGAGAGGCATGGGGAATGAAATGAGTCATCAGGTAAGACCCTGGAAACATTGTTTTCTCAATCAGCTTCATATTAAGATTGACGCCCATGAGCACATTTTCTGCAGAAGATCAGTTTTGGTGACTTTGCCTGAGAGATTTGGGCATTTTGTTGTCCTCTGTGCTTTTGACAAGGGTTTGAAAGAAGCAGTGCTGTTTTGTGAAAAGATGTCATCATTTTGCACACTAGTTGGGTTATGCAACATTTGAAACAAAATGTGATGACAGTTATGGGGTTGTTGGTTTATGTTAACATGCCGCTGTTGATCAAATCTCATTAAACTACACAAACAGTCCTTGAAGCAGATTAGATGAGTTTTTGGGTGTTAACCACTTAAAGAGATGGTTCTTCTACTTCTTCATAGTCAGCGTTACCTACAGTAGATGGCGGTCAGCACGCCCACCAACTTGGAGAAATGGACAGGAGTATCGGCATGGAAGCTAAGCAACGCACCGCTGTCTCGATCAGTTAGTTTGTCTGTGTTATTGTGTGACTTCGGTGAATCCGAACTAACTCTTTAAAACACCAAAGTCACACAATAAACAAACAAACAAACTGATGTATGCCCCGGCAGCAGTACATTGCTCCAGACTGGATCTACTTCCGGAGGGGATCCGGGGGGATATTAACATTACCTGTGTTGGTCAGTAGCTGAGTTTAGTCCACAGGAAGAGCAGCTTTTCATACTACACCTTTTATTTATAAGATCTGCATAGAATTTGACTTTTGTGTGAAAATTAAGGAAGTCAAAATGTTTTCGCTCATCTAATAAGAGGCAGTCCATGAGTTCAGTTTACTCACGTCATTGTCCATGTACTTCAGTAAAGGGGAGTTGCACACGCGGTAGACCTGGTCATCGTCCTGCTCGTCGTAGCCCTGCAGTAGGGTCTCCATGGCAACGCTATCTTCACTTCCACTATACCCGGGCAGACTGGTGGAGAACAAGCAGCACTTCATATAATCATCCTAGGTTTTAAGTGTTACACCATGACCATGAGCAACAATGTGTCCTGTTTGACTACAGGGGATCAGGAAACAGATGGTGGCGTTTTAATGTCTTGCACAAGGAAATGTTGGCTCCTTGTAATCTCAGTAGGCCACAGATTACCGAAATAACCAGTTGATTAAAAATGTACCTGTAACTTTCTCTGACACATTTATCAGCTGCTACGTAGTCCCCTCTATGAAGATGAACCAGCACCTGAGCAGTTGTTTTCTAAAGAATGCAAAACACAGACCAACATAAATGATTATTATGAAATTAATAAATGGTGTTTTATTCAATCTTGTAGAGTTTTCCTTCATAGGTCAGAGGTCGGGGTTAGCCACCGAACAGCTCCTAAACCTCCTATCTGGTAGGACCTTCAGCCTGCTGCTAAATTCCCCCCCTTTTTAATATTATTAATAATTTCCATTGTGACCAATCAACAATTGATTTATCATACTTACAACTGCGGCCACAGAACTCCATAATCATCCCAATAAATGTGCCATAATGTTGCATGCAGGTCAACCAACCAGAACATTCTAGCTGACTGTAGTAATATATGAAATGTTATTAAGGTGAATTTAAAGACAATAAAACGTTAACCAACCTTGAAGCACATGGGGAAGTTCTCAATCTCTTTGTACATGTTCTTCTCTTTCTGCAGGGCAACTGATGCTTCATCCAACCTGGTGAGAAACACCAGAAAACGCAGACAAATGATGAAGAGCAGGTAGAGTACTTTAATATTATTTATTTAAAGACATAGATAAACAGTTTGGGGCAATTGTGTCAATTTGTTACTGTGGCAGGTCTCTCTCTTTCAGCTTGCTTAATAGCTTTAGACATCAGAACCTGCTGAAACAAGACAGCTAAAAGGGATCCCTCCCTCCATCTTATTTCCATTTCCTTTACCTTCTTAACCTGACCAGAAGTCTGGAGGCTTTCCCCAGCAGTTCAACTGCCTGACGCAGGCGGTCCTCATTCTAGAGAGAGGAAAAACATGGATGTTTGAAATCAACAATCTACAGGAGTTAAATGATTCATTCAGGTTTTGCTGGATGCTCAATTTCACCTCAAACACGCCAGCTGCCTTCTGATACAGGTCCACCGCTTTCTCTAGGTTTAAAGGCTCTATCAGTCTGGTGAATAATAAAAGAAAGCGTTTTTAGATGAAAGAATATTTTTGTTCCCTGAGCTGATCTGGCATTGCATCAGCATTCCCTTTTTAGTCAAAATATTTGTATTAGAACTAAAGGGCACAGTGTTAGATAATAGACTAAAAGCCGATGACCTTAAGTATAGAAAATAAGGTGATAAATTACTTTCCAGCCCGGTCCAGAGCCATGGCAGCAGTATCAGGTGTCCCATTCTCCATGTACATCATACAGGCTTTCTCTATGTACTGGATAGCCTCTGGCATCTTCTTTTGTTCCTGTTGTAATACAAACACAGCAGGGTCACTTTCCCTAAAGCTACCTATTAATAAAAAGGGTTCAATGTTTGGTCTGCACTCACCTTCATCATCATACCTGCCTGTTCAATAGCCCTGAGGAACACAAACAGAGTTTGAATAAATTTTTTTTTTTTTTTTTATGTTTGCTGCTGGCTTATACCGGGGTGATAACACAAGATACTTACTTTGCAGCATGAAAAAGCCTGTAGGAGCAGTTAAGAAAATTACAAAACAGAGTAGCAGTGTAATGTCATGCAACGGTGTACTGAGAGGATACGTCTTGTTTTCAGTGTGGTATTCAGCTTCCTTTAGGTAAGCATCCTTTGCTTGGTCATACTGCTTCGCATTCTTGAAGCACACAGCTAAATAATAATAATAAAAATACACAGTTTGTTAGAAATACAAATGTGGATTATTTGTGAAATTCACATTAAGGGACAACATTCATTTTAGGTTACCTGCTTTGGCGTATTCTGACGCAGCACTGTCAAAATCCGGCTTCCACTTCGTCAGACCTGTCTTTAAGCTACAAAAACATGATGATGGGCGAATTATAGACGGCTAAAACAAAGCAGAGTGGGTTATCGATACATACAGAAGAGGACAAAACTGTGGCTCATTTACTATCCATTAAATCCACCCATTATGAATTGACGATGTAAAAATACTGGCCATTTATGTCGCATAACCCCCTGCCACAGTGGCCTTTAACGTTAAAGCTAGCGCTAGCTAACATCAGAAGGAAAACAAACTGCTGTTTCCTGGGCACGGAAATTAGACTGGATAACCAAACAACTCACCATTTTTCAGCTTTAGCTATGTGCTCATGAGCTTCATTTATCTTCTGTGCGGCCATACTGTTAATGAACTCGATGAGGTATGATTGAATAGCGATGGATGTTGTTTCGTCGATGTTTGGATTACCAGGAACTCCTCCTCGGCTCGACGTCACACAATGTCGCAGGCTACGGATGCCGCCGAGATCCCAATTCACAAAATGCACCAGAAAATCGAAACACTAGCTGCTATTAGGCTAAAATCTAATGTAATCTCACAGAGTGTCCTAAAACGTTTCATGGTTCCGGGTTTAGTAGTGTCAAGTGATTGTGAAATAATTTGTCATTATAAGGACCTGTTGGTCCTGCGTTGTTACCTGATTTGAAGCCCTGGTTTGAGAGGATCTTTATGGCTAAATCTAATTTCAAAACCTGTATTTCTTAAATTAATTAATTAATTAGAGATGTTTTTATTAAAAAAATAGATGATTATAGAGAAGCGGCGGAAACGGAAGTCTATTGTAATGTGGTGAATGACGTCATGACGGCTCGGGTCTCTAATGGCTGAACAACAACAACTGTCGGCGAGTGGCAAACTTTCACAAACTTCTACTGAGACGAAACAAAGTTGGAAATAGAAAACGAGTTTTGTTGCATAGGAGTTTACTCACGTTTGTTCGTTTTTTTTTTTTGTAATTACAAATGTGGAATTTCTGATGGATCCGAGATATGACATACCGCGGAGGGCCGCCGGTGGCGGCGGGGGCTCCGCGAACTCGTCCCCCGCTCTCGGGGCTCAGTCGCGCCGCAGGAAGATGCCTCCCAGACCCGCAGATTTTAAACTTCAAATTATCATAATTGGCTCCCGTGGTGTCGGCAAAACCAGCATCATGGAAAGATTTACCGACGACACTTTCTGCGAAGCGTGCAAGTCGACCGTAGGTAAGGAACTGAGTCGTTTATGGGACTTGTTTTTGTCAACTTTTTACTGACAGCATTTAGCAGGGCTCTGTCTACTTGCTGGACGTCGTGGACTGCACGTTATAAACATATTTTCGCCTACTTCTCCGTAACGGGACTAAACACAGGTTACACTGCTGGCTGTGGCTAGCTAACTTAAGCTAACGGGAACAACAACACACTTCTAGCTAACAGAGCGGTCTTTAGCTATTGTGTTGCAATTAATCAACTAACGTTAGGCAAAAACACTTTGAGATTGATTTGAGTGGTTGTTGCATACTATTTTGTTTGGCGCTTAGGGGGGATATCTGGCGGGATGTTAGGGCCCACATAGCAACTTGTTACTTGTTATAGCATCTACAGCTGTCCAGTAATTAGTTAACTTAATTTACGACTGTAGTCTCCACTTAAACTAGGGTATCGTCTAGTCCCATCAAGTGGCATCATTAAATGCCATCCTAATTTTTCAACAGCCAGTTTTCACAATATTATGAGCTGACACATTGCATGTTTACACATAAAACACCATAGCACTTTAACTGAGCAATTACATTTATGTAAAACAAGCCTGATGACCATTTCCCTTGCCATGGTTACATATTATGCCAGTTTATAGTACACAGAATCTTACTTATGTGGAATTGGGTAAACAGTCGAGTGACCAAAACAACAGTCTGCCCAATCCCAAAATAGTCACATACAAGCAGCTGCTATGGCAGAGCTCCATATTTTGCCCAGTCATTCCCGTGACACAGCTTGTCACTTATATTGTGTTCCATTGATGACAGATTACCATTAGATAGAATTGAACCAGCATAACCCTTAATGCAAAGAAGTGAAGTCTTTTTTTTTTTCATGCAGCTTGTTTTAAAATCACCCCCCCAAACAACAACACAGGAAGTGTCCACATGTCTGTTTCTGATTTCCCCTCATAGGAGTTGACTTCAAAATCAAGACTGTGGAGCTGAGAGGGAAGAAGATCAGACTGCAGATATGGTGAGTAATTGGACTGAAGTCTCCAGTTCCTTTACTCCTCTGCATGGTGCATTTCCTGTGTCTGCCCTGTCACCCTGTAGGCTTCGCTAACAAAAACTACTGGTGGCTTACTGGTGCTTCTCAGCTTTTTACTGTAGGCGAGGCCTGTTCAAATACGATTTTTGTTGTTACATTTAGTATTTTCTCATAATTTGAACGAATGCGTTACAAGTAGAGACGTGAAAACACATATGACTTTTTTCTAATCCCATACTGGATCCCCCTGCTGATTTAAAGGTGGAGCTGCATTTAGATTCTACTATTTTTTAGTAAAACTAAGGCAGAGTGGCAAAACCCAGGATGTATATAAAAAACTGGATGCAGTGTTGGAAATGCATCCCCATTCATGTCTATGAAAAAGTTGCTCACTGGGGCATGAAGCAATAAAAGTTCTACTTGGGAAGCCAGTGAGGGATCCTTGTCGCTGCTCTAGCAGCTGTTACTGGTTGGACAGGACAGTGTGAACCTTGTTGAGAATTAACAGGTCAACATCAACATGTGTATACCCAAATTAGAATATTTACTTTGTATTTTTTGGAAATACACTTTTGGAAACATCTAGTGTTTTTGTCCAGTGATTGGGGGGAAAAAATAACTATTTAGAGTAAGGAAATATTTTAGTTATGTGCAACAGTGTTGGGCAAAACATGGGAACTCCATTGCTTATTTCGCCAACGCATCTGTCCTGTTCACTAACACTGCATCCACCCTCCCACCTCCACATTTCCCCATTTCCCCGTCCCGTTTTATCCTCATTCCTCTGCCCACGATGCGACCTGTCCGTTCAAGATGGCCATCCTCAATGTGTCTCCTCTCTCGCGTTGAACTGCTCACATCAAGCTTCATCGTTGCCACGCCCGGCCTTACCTAACCCTTCCATTGTGCTGCTGTGTTCTGTCTGCTCTTCTGCTCATAAGCCTGACTGTGACTCACAAAGGGAACAGGGAGATACTAGCTGGCTGAAGGTACAGTAATACTGAATTGTGAGTGCAGCTCAATCTGTTTACCCTGCTGCTAAATTTAACCCAGACTCAGATGATCCGCTGAATCATAAACTAAAACCTAAAAAAAAATGAATCTACACATGGAATTTGTATATTTTTGCACCTTTTACACTGTTAAAATGAAGAGTTGATTTACAAAATGTAGTATATTTAGTTTAGTTTAATTAGAAGTAACTATCATTTATAAGCAGTATATACACATTAAATAATTCATAATGGCTAATACATTATAATGTAGTTTTTATTAATGTGCAGTGCTTAAAAAATGTTAACATCTCTAAAGATGTATTTGACGTTATTATAACGGCTGTTTTTCTTTCATTATCTGTTGATACACCAGCCTCTACTTCAAGTTCTAGTTGTTAACGCATACATTAATAAGCACTTCCATATACTCACATTATAGTTTGTTGTAAACTATTCATGGAATGTTTATATATTGCTTATAAATGCACTGTAATTCAGTGTTTAAAAATGAATGATGTACATACTATGTATCGGTGAATGTATTGTTAGCATTATTGATTAATGACACACATTGGTTATGCCTTCCTCCCGTCGTTTGTTGTTTGATCTCAGTTATTCTTTTTTTAAACGTCAACCAGCCTTTGACTAGTCATAGTCATATATGTCTCCCTCTGATCAAAGCTGTCAATCGGCTGTTTGGTATTCGGAAAGGCCTTTGTGATCCTCCTGACTGCACTGACTGAATTCTGTTGGGTTTCATTCATGTGAACCAGGGACACTGCTGGCCAGGAGAGGTTCAACAGCATCACATCAGCCTACTACAGAGGCGCCAAGGGAATAGTGCTAGTGTATGACATCACAAAGCAGGAGACCTTTGAAGACCTGCCCAAATGGATGAAAATGATAGACAAGGTAAACAAACTGTCAGACTGCTGGAATGACATGAAATATGCCTCTTGTGTGTTGTCCTTGTGGGTGTTGTTCTGCCATTACTGTATGCCCGACATGTCAGAAAGTGTGTTCAATGCAACACTTTTCAAGGTGTCAAGATCGTTCCCATTATTTATAGTGAGAGTTTAAAATGTAAATTTTCTTTACACAAACAATGACATGAATGAACATTTTTGTTATCATTCTCTCTTTTGTGACCAAGAAAAAGGAAAGGAAATTTTGCAATTGGAAAAAATGAACTTTTCATGACATTGGTGGACTATAGAATGGTGAAAGTCAAAACGTATCTTTGGTATTTTCTATACTTCAGTGTCTTGTTATTTATCAGACATAGACACCAATATGATTAATCTGTTAGAGCTCATCTCAGCCTGGTCGATCTGTTGCTTGGCCTCTAGATCCAACTGGTAGAACTTGGGTGTGGTACATGTGATGTAACAGCCTTTTTTATGTTTACGTAATATTAATTGCAAGCCCTACCATAGCTTCAAACATTAATGGATCAAACAGTGGAGAAATGTTTTGTGAAATTATTATGTTGCAAGTTACGTCGCCAAATCAAATTGCATAAGAAAATATCGGGGTTTTTTTGGGATAACCACCTTGAGGTGTAATTTTTGGAACTTCTCCTTTAGTTGCAGCACTGAAGAACCGGTTTTCCTGTTGACGGTATGCCTATCCTGATCTATCGTCTGTCTGTTTTCTATTCTGTGCTAGTACGCCTCCGAGGAAGCAGAGCTTCTCCTGGTCGGGAACAAGCTGGACTGTGAGAGTGATCGTATCATTTCCAGACAGCAGGGAGAGAGGGTGGGTTCAACACACAAATGCTCCAGTTCAACATCACATGACCAAACCAAACCGCACCTTCGGTTTCTATAGATGCTTTCAATATGCCCTTTGAGCATGAACTTGGTCTTTCAAAGACACATTGATAAATTGGTGACCTCCTCCAGAAACTGACATAATATAAAGCAGAGCAGCAAGCTTATCTTGTATTAATATTCCCTTAAATCTCGAAGGGAGATCTTTTCATGAAGGTGTCGTTCAGCTAAATTTGTGTCCCTGTGTAATAATCTATTTGCTTTTTTGCTGACATTCAGCTAATTTTGCTCTGTTTTTGTCATAGTTTTGCTCTCGAATAAGTGGAATGCGCTTCTGCGAAGCCAGTGCTAAGGATAATTTCAACGTCGACGAGATCTTCCTGAAGCTTGTGGATGACATCCTTAGCAAGGTTGGTGTGTTATCAGTAGAGCCTGACCAGATAATATCTGATAACGATGAATTAGTCAATGTTTACAAAATAAACTTCTAAAAGGTAGAAGCTGTTTTTTCACCACTGTGATGCTGATGTATGACAACTATGCACACAATTCTGATGCAAATTATACGCATTTCAATGCTCCATTTTTGTCAATGATACTGAATGAGTTTCCTCCTAAATTGTGCCCGTATCCACTCCACACAAAAGAAATTCAATCGACTCATGGACGCACACACACACCAACGATTGTATGATTCTGCTGGAGATAGTCATTATAATAATGATAATAACCATATTATATTTTTAAATACTACTGAAATATATGTTCGCCCAGGCAGGGGGCTCACTGACCCTGTGTGTGGTGTAATATTTGATAAAATGCAAGCGAAAATGTGTGCTAAGAGAAGTCATGTTTGGCATTGCATGCATGTTTTATTACCTCGCACCTTCTCTCCCAAAATTCAAGTCAAAATGTATTGAAAAAAGATTGATGTAGATCAATTTCCAAAATTCACAGGTGTTTTTATCCAGTGAAATATTATGCTCAAATCCATGTTTGTTGACCTTTAGCTTTTCAAAAGCGACTTTTTCCCCTGCAGTAAAAAACAGTTTACTCTCCCACACGCACTTTTTATTGACGCGGCAGTCTAGCATAGCATAACATTGAAAGACTTTGAAAATCTCGATCAATTTGGCAAATCCAGTCCCATCGGGAGAGAACCAGACTGACTGCTCAACGTCGAGCTGCTATTTTGAAAAGAGGAGGTGGTGGCAGGCAGAGACTGGGAGAACACGGCGTGGGGGAAGTGAGTCAGGAGCCTCCATGGCTGTAGGAGGATCAGTCCAACTGCGACAGCTGAGATGGCACACATCAATGTCATTTATGTGTAGATAGAATCAGGTTATTTCTGGTGCCAGAAGACATCATAATCCTCATATAATCAGAGGAATATTATAAAGACACTGGGCTTTATTCCTTTTTTCCCCCTTCTTTCTTTTCTATGAATTGAGAATTATTCAGCCATTACCCTCAATAAGTGGATGCAGGTCGATGCCAACCTAAGCACACAACCTAAATACTTTTCCTCTGTTCCTGATACAACAGATGCCTCTGGAAGTTCCCAACAATGAGCTTTCCAACAGCGTCCTCTCTTTGCAGCCTGAACCGGAAGTGCCTCCGGAGTTGCCGCCTCCCCGCATGCGCTGCTGCTGAGATTTAGAGTGGTCCCCATCCAACACACACACAATACAGCACACACACACATGCAGCGTACTAATCTGGCCAGCAGGGGGCAGCAAACAGCAGCAGTTTGTGGTTGTGACTGTTGAGGTAAGATGCACAGACTCAGCAACCAGTATTATCTTCCCCTGCTTCTTCTCCCGTTTCATAACTGTACAGTTTGACATGAACTACACTAAAACTTAGGCCTGGTGAATCGCCCACTTCCTTCACCCCCCTTTTGTCTACACTTGAGCCGGACTACCTCATTTCTCAGACCGTTAGGCTAGCTGTGCCCCACAGGTGCCTTTTGAGGTAGAGAGCCCTCTGGTAGCAGTTGCACATTTTACAAGAAGGGTGGTTCTTGAGGGCCTTTCCTGATGAATACTCATCACATATACTGTACACTAAGTTTGACATTGTCTAAGTTGCCCCGATGGTCTGGTGTATCTACATCATCTAGCTCTATCTTATGTATGTTCAGCTTAGTTTAAATTCTGGATCTAGGTACAGTAGTTTTATATTCTTTTAAATAAGTATTATTACAAAGTGATGAGTTGACTTTAGGTATACAAAAGCACAAGATGTAAATATGGTGTGTTGCTGTAATGACTGGACGAGGTGCAGAGGTTTGCATTAGGCAGTTGTGTGGTGGTGGATCATATCAGTTTGTATTCCTTTGCCTTAAAGTGTTCAGGTGGCTGGAACGGCTCATTTCACATTTATGGAAAGTCTAATGTTTTGCACTACAATCCATCTTAGTTAAGCTGACACGCAGAAAACAAGAGAGTGCACAACTTGTAGTTTAGTAAAGATCATTGTTGCCTTGCAAGTGGCTGCATTGAACACCCTGTTACATTGGGATGGTGTTGCAAGGAGAGGTGGGTAATGCAGTCTTTGAGTGTTGGTGTTCTCAAAGGGGCATTCTCCACAAGTGTTACTGGCTTTTTAGAGGAAGTAGAGTCAGTAATAGCTAGTGCGTACACACACACACACACACACAGACACACACACACACACACACACGTGGTTTTAGCCTTTGTTTTGTTACTAATATTGTAAAGTGTTTGGTTTTCCTCTGAACTCAGAAAGAGAAGAATGTTTGAGTCTCCCTTTTGGGGGGGAAATGCAGGAAGATTTGTTTAGTATTTGAAGGACTCAGGAAACTCTGATTGGCTCATATCTGCTCATTTTGACAGGCATTTAATGCGGACACAATTTTTGTGTCATTGCAAATTGATAAAGAAACATCTAAATAAAATCCTCCTTGGAGGGGACGCTTTGTTTTTAAGAAGACGTCGGCAGTTTTAACTTATGATTTGGCACAGACCAGTATGGGTATATCCCAATACTTAAATGCAGTGTAGTGCATGTTAATCACACCTCCTGTTTTCACAGATATGAATAAACATTTAATACTTCCATCTTTTTTGTTAAATGAATGCAATGTAGTAGCACTGTTCGTGTTGCTGATTTTAAGTCTGAGGGTGAGGAAGGACGAGTCAATTCAAAGGAGCTGATTAAAAAGGACCGAAACTGACTTGCTGGTTATTTTTTTTTATGTTAAAGTTTTATGTTAAAGTCAAGTTCCTGTGGACTATAAACTGGCACATTAAGTATCCTAACAAATGAATAGTTTCATACCAAAACAAGCATATCTTGCAATAAGATTATCAGCCAACAAACAACCTTATAAAAGATCTGCACCTTTGCAGTTTTATCACTTTTGTTGGAAATGACTGGTTCTTTTGATATTGTTTTGTGGAACGAAGCCCACCCCCTCCCAACCTTTACCATTTGGCACTAACCCCGTGGTCTGTGTTTTAATAACCAAGCCTTATACTTCTCAGTGTTTTAAATATACATTTTAAGAAATGCTTCGATTTGAAATGTGTATCGTTTAAGATGGAAGACTGTACTTTGTATTAAACCTGTTATAGGTCTTTAAAAAAAATAAGTTTTTGCATGTTTAAAGCAGATTTGTGGTATTTATAACTTGTGGCATTCTTGAACTAATTAATTGCAATTAAAGATATCTATATTTATTACCAGATTATGGTCTTCATTTCACTCTGTGTCTTTCCATAGTGGGATGTGTGGCTGAGTGGATTCCAGGAACACAGAAATATTTGTTTGCTCTGTTTTAATGTCCTTTCTTTAGAGGTTAAAGTCATTGAAAGATGTTTTTAGACATCTTTGCTATTTTAGATTGGGATCTTCAGGAGAAAACCATTGACTTGAAGGTATTGATTGCAAGGTTGACCACACGAAGAGGTGAGTATTCGCTCCTCCAGAATCCATCTGCACCTCATGTGAAGGTGCTACAGCCATGAGACCGTGTGTCATTAGGGCATGCGCACCACAGCGTGCCAGACCTGGTCCCAGAGAAAGCGAGGGGTGTGCTTGCATTGGGTGCCTGTGCGGCAGCAGCGCATGCGCCCCGCAGGAAAAATCACGGGCGCCTCGCCTCGGCACACCGCAGCGATTGCAGATCTTACATGTCAGATAGGAAGGAGTGGGGAATGGGGGGGACAGGGGCCCGAGTGTAACATAGGGATGGACACCCGATCTGCAGAAGAAGAGGAGGAGGAGGGCTGACGCGGCTCCACCTGACTCTCTCCTTCCTAACTTGAGCTGCTCTGTCTGCAGATGCAACCTGTCTGTCATCCTCACCGTCCCAGTAATCCCATCTTGTGTTGCAGCGTTATATGGGTGAAGGACCACGATAGCAACCTGGTGAATGCAGACGAGATGGAGTAAAAAAAAAAAAAAAAAAAAGAGAGAGGAAAAACCTAAGGTACACCGCAGGATGCGCATCCCCAGCCCGTCAAGGAAGGAGGCAGAGCAACCGGGGTGTTTTCCTGGCGGTGTCGCATGTCAGAGGTTTTCCGCGGTGCTGTGGATTGATCGTTTGCTTCATCGCCCTCCTGCCGCCGGTGTCGGTGTATAATGGAGAGCTCCAATGGCTCCGGCAGCGACACCAGACCGCAGAACCACCAGTTGGAAAAGAAGAGATTGAACCGAGCGCCTTCCCCGGCGAGACCTTTCCTGAAGGATGTGCACTCCCGCTCCACCAGACCACCTGCCATCGTGCCCAAATCCCCCAAACTCCACAAGCAGCAGCAGCCCTCCTCGGCGCCCTTGGCCCCTCCGAACCGCAGCTCCAGGCGCAACGCGACCGGGGCCAAAGAGAAACCGGCCGCGGCCAAAAGTAACGCCAAGTCTTCTGTGGCGAGAAAGCCCACAAAGGTGCCCCAGCATGCAGCGGTGGAGCCCAAAGCCGTCAGACCCGACAGCACTAGCAGTCCCGTCCTCGCTAAAGGCAAGACGGGGAAACTAGCCCCGGGGTCCCCGGGCCCGCTTAGCCATGGATCCCCTATCCGGGTCCCGACAGGAGCGCCTCTTGGACGGGTCTGCCAGACCGACAGCAGCTCGGACCTGTCGGACTGCCCGTCCGAGCCGCTGTCGGACGAGCAGAAGCTGCCACCGGCCGCTAGTAGCGACGGCGAATCCGGAACCGGCTCCAGTGACCGGGATCAGGTGGGAGGCGATAATCCGCTGCGGGCAGAAGCGACCGGAGCGGCCGCCGCTGCTGCTGCTCCGCTGCGCACAAGCGAGGCTTCCGCCGCCAAGGGAAGCATGTCTCAGGCTCAGCTCGCTCCGGGGACGCCGGGGGAGAAACACAAGCAGGAGAAAGCCTCATCAGGAGCCCGACTGCCAGGCATCAGCGATGTAGCTGAGGAGGACCTGCTGCGGGAGGTGGAGGATTTGAGATCTGAAAACGACTACCTCAAGGTATGGCGATGTTGCCTCAAAACGGGCAAAAAACGTGGCTACTATGCGTTATTTGTTGCACCTCTTTTATAAACACACACAATTAGAAACGTGCATTTGAAAAAGACATTTGCATGCAGGCTGATTCCAATCTGTCGACCAGAGGCTGTCGTTTCTCAAACGGGACTAAAACGGTCCATTTACAGGACAGTCCCGGGCTCGATTCTCAACAGCACCTGTTTTTTTTTTTAAGTGTCCTTGAGCAACTTCCACCTGCTCACTAATTTAAAGCAGAATGTAACTGCATGAATGATTCAAATCGAAACGCATTTCCTTTTAATGCCCAGCTGTCATCCCAACGATGTCCCTCTGTCGGCTCTCCATCCATCATGTCGTCCCTCTGTTCCCCTTCCTGGGCTTCCCTCTGGGTCTGACCTTTATTGATGGCAGTTGCTTGATAGTCAATTCTCCCTGTGTCTTTTGACTTTATTTTTTATTTAAATATTATTGGTGTCAAGTCACAAAAGTCTATTTTGACAGAAAGACACCCCCCCCCCCCCCCCCCCTCCATCATGTTGCATCTGGGACACCGAGAGTAACATAATCTCCTGTAATGATGTGAACAGATTGTACTCAGGGAATGCACAGTAGTTTTTAAGTCAGCGTTTTGTTTGTCGACTTTCCATCGTCGAATCTTACATCTTGCATAAAGATCCTGCTTGAAGCCTTCATGCAGACTCCCCTGTAACCCCCCTTCTTTAAGTAGGCTACCCCCATAAGTTGGGGAGGGGAGCCAAACTGATAATGCGGCAAACCAGCTTGCAGGGTTTTTTTCTCTCTCTTTCAGATGGGAGACAGGTTTATTTGCATGTTACTCTGAGTATTATTTCAAAATTGATCATGCATGTCCGTCTCGCCCTCTCTCTCTCGTTTGGCTCAGTGCAAACACAAGAGAGTTAATCAGCTTTGCTGGCTCTGGCTGTAATGGCTTTATCCCACAGGACTTGATAACAGTCAGATGTCCCATGTGTGTGGGGTTCAAACGCCCTCCTGCCTGGCTGTCAGTCTGCCAGCTGGGACTAGGTGGACTCTTCCACCTCCCCCTCCCCCCCATGCCTTAAAATGTCTGGGAGTCCCCGCTCAACTGCTATATCAGTGCTGCTTATGGGGAGAAAACAAACGTGTTTATCACACCTCTCCTATTTTTTCTTTAGATTACATTTCAGATCTTTGATGCTTCTTTTGGTTGTGTGAGCGTGAAAGATGTGGTCGTGAAGGGCTCTCATTGTGTCGATTCAATATATCGACAACAAACAGATTCTTTTGATAATTTCTTTTAGAACTGCTCTCACTAGTCAATTAATTGAATAGTCAATCCACAGAATCTGCTATTAATCTGGTATTCATTGAATCAATTTGCTACAGTTGCACTTGCAACAATTATTTGCAGAAACGACAAAATTATCATATTAATCGATAATGAAAATAATTTCATAGTTAATATTAGTTGCAGCCCCAATTTTCATATCGATTCATCTGCTGAATACCTTTTAAATGAATAAAGTACTAGTAATTGTCAGAAATTATAAAATGTAAAATGTGTGTAAGATGATGTCTTTCAAATGCTTGTTTTTCCTGAAAAATAATCCTAAATTAGATTTACTTTCCTATCACATAAAACAAAGAAGAATGAGCAAATATATGATAAACTGATGATCAAAGTTGACGCTGCTTGTCTTTTCACTCAATCTAGTCTTACCATTTAATTAAAAATAAACATTTTGAGTAGCCTGTGTCCACAGCTTAGTTCATTATTACTTAGCTGATTGACTGCATATATTAGATTCATCTTTTTAGCTTTGCCATGGACGTTCTCTGAATCTGGCTCCTCACATGGAGGATTAGCTGCTTTTCTTCCTCATATTTAAACTCAAATTGATTATCTTCGAGGTTTGGACTGATGGTTGGTATAAACAACATCTTTAAAGACGTCATCCATGGTTGTGATGATATTTTTCACAATTTGTTTGACATTTCCCAGAGTATAGAGAAATATCGATCAATTAATCACTGCGCAGTTAAGATCTCCGCACTCAACACCATTGAAGAGATGGCTAAGTAGCGGTAGACGCACTCCCCTCGTCCCAGGACGCTGCCCTGCCTCTGGCTCTGTTTTTAACCTGGCCATTGATTGGTCTGACCCTGGGCGAAGGTCATAGCTCCAAACAATGAGCTCTGTGCTTTTCCAAATGAGGATGGATTTAGTTTTCATTAATTGACACAGTCTCCCCAAACCCCCCTCCCTTCAGCACGCAATTGTCTTTTCATCATGTGCCGGTCAAACCCTTTGAATATCGGTCCCAGGGGAAATCTACAGAGCAAACTGATTCCTCAGGATGGAGGCAAACATAATGTGTGCACCGATATCAGGCAATACTGGCTCAGATAGCCGGATTAGATACTGGTGACTATACAATTCTCTACACATTATACCCTGGAATTCCTGTTTAAGTTAACTAAAAAGATTTACACTTGAATTGTCATTTTTAATCATTTTAAGGCTGTTTTTACGTTTTAAGTTTTCATTTTTATCTATGTATTTATTTGTCACATTTCGTTTTACAAAGTCTACGTCAGGGCATAAAATAATGATCAGTCCCTTCACACAGTGAGGCATGCAGCGTATTAATAAAACACTGGTGTCGCATTGGTACTTGTTATCGGCCGATCACCCACAGCCCAGCTGTCGGTGTCGGGACTGAAAAAGTCCGATAATTGCATCCCTAAACCCGACAGCCTTGAGGTCACCAAACACACCATCGTAGTACGATCTTGCCTCCATCAAGGCAGGGTTGTTGTAGTCGATATGAATATGCGAGAATACATCCAACCCAAAAGATAAGATGCTTAAAGCCCACTTGTGATGTCACATCAAAGTATAATAAACTGGGGTTATATTGTACTGCATCTCCTCTGTAATAGCTGTAGTACATTCAAGTTCTTTGACATTTTTTGTGGTATTGAGCTTCCGTCCCCGTGTTCCTCTGCGTGTCTCTCAGGATGAAGTGGACGAGCTGCGGGCGGAGATGGAGGAGGTGCGAGACAGCTACCTGGAGGAGGAGGTCTACCAGCTGCAGGAGCTGCGGCGGGACCTGGACCGCTCCAACAAGAACTGCCGCATCCTGCAGTATCGGCTGCGGAAAGCCGAGCAGAAGAGCCTGAGGGTCGCTCAGACGGGCCACGTGGACGGAGAGCTGCTCCGGAGTCTGGAGCAGGACCTGAAGGTCTGTGACGGCTCGTCCTTGTCTGTGTCCTTGTATTAGGGGTGGACCACTCACCGCTGCCAACTATTTACTGTGCTTTCATTCAATGTTAAAGACTATATGATATCATGCGATGTGATACAATACAATCCTGTGCCAGTTTACGCATCCCAAGGCAGCTCTGTTCATAGATATACAAAACATATTCAAACTGTCATGAAGGGTCAAACAGGTGATTCAGAGGTCATTTAACAGCACACCTATTCTTTGGATAGACTGATGTTTTTAGCCTCTTGTGTTTAAATAAAAAGACCTATTGGAGGACATAAATGGGCTTCTCTGTTTAAAACATGCAAGGAGTCAGAAGAGATGCAACTTTCGATTTGATATTAGTATTCTTATCATTACAACCTGCGAAACCTTTAAAACACCATCTTAAAGACGTTGGTATTAAGTAGTGATAGTGTATTATATGTTTGAACTGTACTGATCCACTGAACTGTGATCTCAGGTGGCCAAAGACGTGTCGGTGCGTTTGCACAACGAGCTGGAGAGCGTGGAGGACAAACGCAGCAGAGCTGACGACGAGAACGAGCTGCTCAGACAGAAGATCATCGAGGTGGAGATCTCCAAACAGGCGCTGCACAACGAGATGGAGAGGACCAAAGAGGTGAGAGGATGATAATGGAGATGTTTTTTTTTCGTATATGACGAGGCTGTCTCCAATAACCTTTTGCTTCCATGTACACAAAGCTGCGTTTATATCTCGGTAGATGCTCGTCATTAATCTAAAGAATTCTCGGACACACAATGAAATGACGTAATCTTGGGAGTCTGTTCGGACCTCGTGGCGATGCTAATGTCAGAGAGGGTGAGTTGCGGTAGTTATCAGAAAAGCAGTGTGACGACCGTGGTGGATGTAATTATAAAAAAACAGAACAATGTTGGAGACTATGCAGTTTGCACAGGATGAATCTGCATTATACCACGAGATACAAGTCAATATTTGGGCCTTCTGACGTCCCGCATATAAACAGGGAAATCAATGCAGATCACCGGCCTGATCAGCAGGGTCTCTGCAGTAAATTAACTCTATCAATCACTTAAATGCTCCATGACAGCCCTTTCAAAACAACTGCTTTCTGTGCCGTTATATTTAAAGCCTTGCAACAATATGAGCACGTCGGCTTGATTCTGGGAGAATATTTGCAGAATATATGGCGAGTTTGATGCCTCCACTCTTGGAATACCACTAATATTTACATAGAGCTACAGTATTAGTACTACCAATATTACCTGAAGCTGCTACCAACATCACAGCTCCTCCTTTAGCCTTCAAATGTGGAAAAACACGCTAAAAGTAGGCAAATCTTCTCCCATATCCAGTAGAGCAGCATGCCTTTCCGTTCTTATTCTGGTCACGTCCAACGTCACAAACACACTGAAAACAAATGTTAGAAAACTGTGAAGATGTTTGTTTTAATATCTGATACCACAGTCTGTCTTTCATACTGCAGAGTTGGGGATTATTGGAACAGTGGAAAGATATTTATTTTTATTTTTATTTTTATTTTATTGAGGAAAAGTGATGATTGGCTGGAGTGTGGTGTCTTTCAGGATACTTTTAATTGTATGTTAATGAATCTTTCATTATAGAATCGTCTGCATTTCTGTTGATTTTCATTTACTTTACTATATTTACTTCTTTTTACTTCACCGTAGCTCTGGATGTACAGACACATGTTTACATGTATCAGATTGATCCAGTCGGCAATACATTCTTGAATATCGTTATACAGTGTTGCTATAGAAGTCAGACTTTGTCTATGAGCGTTTGTGTTACTGCTACTCTCGTGTCGCTCAGTGGAGGGTATTTGAAGTAATGTCTTCTTGCAGGGAATGACATGAGTGAAGGCTATTCTCAGTGCTGCCAGGGTTCAGCTGCTTAGACTAAATCGATTCTGACCTCGGCAGGTAACATGCCGTCTGGCAGCGAAGAGAAAGTAGGCTAATACCAGACCAGTCGGTATGGAGAAGCAGCTTTCTTTTGGCAAATGGACAGACTGTTAGTTGTTTTTTTTTCAGCATTGGTCCGTGGGTTGCTGTTTTTTGCCCCACAGTTGCATTACGGGTGGTGATTATTTGCTTCTATTGCGACACAAAGGAACACGGGATGACACAAATCGTCTTGTACACAGAGAACAGGCGAGGGAGTGAGAGAGAGGCGGAGATATCGGCTGCTGCAAATGATTGCAGATTTTTTGTGTGTGTGTTCCCCCGAGGTTTGCCCCAGAAAAACACAAGCCCTCTCTGAACCTGCACTTCAACATCACGTGATGCCATGCCCCCCCACCCCAACTCCTCCTTCCTTCCTTACCGGAGTTAGTTTGTTTGTGATGCAGCACCTCGATATTTTCATTTTGTTCATTTGAAACACACAGGTTCTCTGTCTGGTAATTTTCCCTGCAGCATAATCACCATGTACTCATTTTCATTCATGTGAAACCCATAATGCACAGCGGGTGACCCGTTTATACTTTTTATTGTTGATAGCAGGGGATGATAAGAGCATTTACACACACACTCGGGGATGCTTTTAATTAATGAATCTGAGAATCTACCCTCTGCACTTGGAGTTGCTCCGTCACAGAGATAAACCTCAGAGAGGGGAGGAGCTTGTCTTACTGATAAGAATGTGGATCAACTGGAAAACATTCTTGTTTCTTTTCCCTTTCTGCTTAAATTAAGGCCTCGTCATTTGTGACCCAAATGTTAAGTGGTTACTTTCCCTGACAAACATTCCCACCGCAGCAGGCAAGTGACCCCAGATAGTTAAGACATCTCTCAGTCCATCCTCCCTGTGCCCCCTTTCCTGCTATCGGAGGCTACACATTGTGACTCTGGCCAAGAGATGGGAACAATAAGCCCTGTTATAAAACAGCGTGAAAAAAAGATAGAGTGGCTGTAGTCAGTAGTCAGATGGCTGTCTGCCTGTAATACGACCGCAGCTCCATGGCTTACAGACCTAATATTCAACAGTTTAGGAGTGTTGGTTGACAAGAGCCTCTGTTACAATATCAGTCCAAGGGGCAAACTGCTGCTGCTGCTGTGGTCAGTCTGAAGGCAAACAATGATTGGTGGAGAGATTTGTCATTCCTCTGACATTTGAAGAAAGGCCCACTGATACGTGTAATGAAATGGAACTAATGAAATGTCAACGTGCATAACACGAGCATCAGGTGATTTATTAGGTGCTCTCTGTCCCTGCGATGAGTTCATCTTTCATTATGGCAAAAATGATAATCCTTTCCGCTGCGCTTGTTGACATACAGAAGCAACGACTTGACATCAGCTCAGTCTGAGAACGGCAGACAATAAAAAGCAGGAGTCAACTTATTTGAGAGGTATTATATCAAACACTTGATATTAAAAAAGGTCAAATAAAATAGTTGACTTATCAATTACTCAAATGACCAAAAAAGGCAATTATTTTGAAAATCAATGTATCGTTTCAGATTTAAAAAACGCTGTTTATTTTCAGGATGTCATTGTAAATCAAATATCTTTGAAATTAATTGGACTAAATGAGCAATTTCAAAACACCACTTTGGAAAAATAAGAAAAGGATTATGTCCTCACATTTGAGAAATGGAACCAGGGAATTGGTTTAGCATTAAAGCCACACCTAGCAGCTAGTTAGCCTAGATTGACATCAGGGGGTAACAGTCTCAGTCTAACGGTAATATAATTTGCCTCCCAGCACCTCTAATGTAAAATAGCCGTCATCTAGTCCTAACATCGGAAACATCAGCCCTGGTGTGTTAGTCAGCGTATTGGCAGCATTTGTATGTAAAAATAGGAATAGCGGGTCTCTCCAGGACTTGCCCCAACCTCGAGTCTTTTGTTGCCGTGTTCCACGACTACAAAGGTACGAGAGGGGCTTGCCTGCATTCTCCATCGTCAGCCATGTTTGAGCGCGAGTCGGTGCAGACATGGTTCGTTTCATGTCGGAGCACTTCTCGCTCACAGCAGAAGAAGCGTTTTGGGCTTTGAAGAAGATTCTCCTCCTCTCATCTCCGCTTCTCATTTCTCCTTCACATCTCCCCCTCTCCTCTCCTCCGCTGTGGTTCCCCGTTGAAAGAGTGTGAAGGAATCTCATTGACCTAGTTAATATCTGGTGTCTGACTCCACCAATGGGAGGAAGAGCAGGCGTGAGGAGAGGAGCAGCATAGGGACTCTGCTGTAAGTTGAAATCTGCTGCAGTGACACGCATCCACATAAAGCTTACCGCCGCGCTGGGAAATCTCCATTTACACAAAGAAGAAGGTGGCTGCTTATAAAATATCACTGGTTTTCAGGTTGAGACTTCAACCTTAATTTTTCAGTATGTGATCTTCATCTTTTACTCAAATTAAAAGGGAAATCAAAAGGTTAGATCAACATTTCAAACACGACCATGACACCGTTCCCTTGATGGCAAACTCTCACAGACACAAAACTAAATGGGGAAATCATCAATTCTGCATAAAATCCCAGAGTGATGTGTTATAATTGTGAAGTGCCATCCTTTGAAGTCTAAAACCCCTGAAAGATGAAATTCCTCCTCCATGCGAACATGTTTTGGGACTGTTTTAATTCTCCGAAGCGTCAACGCTGCCACTTTAGAATCCTAAAACATCCTGCAGTTTTCAAAGTGTGTCTTTAAATGTCTTCAGACACATCAAGACACATCTTAAAGGAAATTCCAAAACACATCGGAAGACATGAACACAATCTTTGACTGTGTTTCACATTTAATTTTCATTTGAAGCACCAGCTCAATCATCAAAGCTGGTAAAATGCTTCATCCATTTAACTTCATGTAGAAAGCCAGTCATGATATTTGTCAAAGTGCTTAAAATAAAACCAAGGAGCTCATCCTACATGCTTGGTTTGCCTTGGACCCCAAAAACATATCTTGTTTCGTATCTTTGTTGGTTGAGTGAATATTGGACTCATATCATCAGTATATATATATATATATTCATTCTCCTTGAGTGCCAAGAAAGGCACCTATAAATATGAATGTTTATTATAATTATCCAGTAGACAGAAATCTGACTCTAAATAGTTAGTTATGTCAGGCGTGTTTCTGCTAGCTTTGCTAGAGTTCTTCTGCGACCAAAGAAAATGTAGCTTTAACTGAGTTAGTTTGGCGATTAATCAAGTAATTGGTTAATTGATTAGTGAATTGTTTTGTTCAAACAACTATTCAAAAACCAAGTACATTCAATTTGCTGTAAGAAATAGTTAAGCATTGAATATTTGCATTTGAGAGGCTTTTTTTAATGAACTTAATTTCATCTCTTCCTGTTACTATTGTATGTCAGCTGAAGTGCTTTATCTTCTTAGGACGCCCCAGATTTGACTAGGAGCACTACTTGTTAGATCTCTGAATAATCCAAACCCAGTCACTTGTTCAGTGTAGACCCTGAAGGGGGGGTGTGTGTGGACTCAGTGAGGTCCGCTGTAGTCCGATGATCTAAAAGAGTTCATTTGAAGTGGCAGGGTTCAGATGTCGTCTGAGTCACAGAGGGGTGTCACCATGTTCTGGCCAGCAGCAGCAGAATGATACAGGGCTGCATCAACACAGATCTTTAGTAAGACTAGAGGAGGAGTCAGGCTAGTTCAGAAGAAGATCACATTCTATGTCATGAAGAACAGGAACAAAATGTTAAAAATATTGAGAGTTTTGAGGGGTTAGTTTGCTCACCAGTGATTGAAAGCCAACCTCAGATTCATTCTCTTTTTAGAGCTAGAACTTTTTTGGTTGTTTTGGCTCACTTTAGTTCCGGGTTTCTTTTTTCTGGCTGCGTCTGACATTTATGCAGCATCTTTCTGGATGCACAGTTATGATCTGATACCCAGTAGCTACGTCTTTTATAGAGAAATGTCCCGGCAAATTAGCAAACTAAGAAAATACAGGCTGGGGCAACACATGCTTCACCACACACAGCAAATCCTACTTATTCTGCCTTTAAATAAAAATAAAAAAACATGTTACTCTAGTAATCACACGACTCACCCTATGGTATCGACATGTAAAACCATAGCCAGCCCTACACATAACAACATGCAACTCCCTATTTTCAACACAACTCACCAAGCTTTTAGCTTCTTTAAAAAAAAACAAAAAACAAGAGCACATGAGCTCCCTGAAACAGCACAGAGCAGTTTGGTCAAGCTCGCAGTATCCCTTTGAGTTCTCTATCACACTCAAAGTGCTCTATTTTGGGCAATATAGTGCTCATGGAAGCAGCATGGGGGAGATCCCCTGAGCCTTTTCTCCATAGAAGCTGATGAAGCAGCATGGATCAGAGCATTGTGGAAGCATATAGACTCAAGCTTTTCTCTGAAGTGGAGCGTGCTTGTTATCGAAGATGAGAAGAAGTGGAAGGCTGTTGAGGCAGCAATGAAGACGGAGGCCTAGCTACACAGCTTGTTACACTCCAAGACAAGACTACAACAAAAACGGACTTACTGTGGTGATCTTAGTACATCTCATCTCTCCTCCACATCTTCTACTTGCTGCAATTTAAAAATCCTGTGTCCCACCACTTCTCAGGTAAACAATCATTCATGGGTCATATAGGAGCGTATGATTGTGAGAAGGAGAAGAACATCATCTTAATTTGCAAAAATGAAAGAATAGAAGCTCTGCTTTATGCTATTTTTTACATGATGCAGTCATGCAAGACAGCGGGAAACTAATGTCTTTGTTGAACACATTTGCAAAAGTGGTGTCGGAAGGTTTATGTTTTTAATTTGAAAACAAACAAATACGACAACAGAACATAATAGAAAATATCCAACTCACCTAAAGTGCTTACATAAGCATAAAGCTAGAAAACAAATTTAAATTGCAAGGAGAGAAGACATCTGTTCAGAGGTTTTGAAATATTAATGAATGCATACATCTCAATGTGATTGTGTTTTTATTATAGGCGTCCTCTGTTTTTACTGAACTGAGAAAATCTGAGCTACTTTTTGACGTGGGTTAGATGCTTGTTCCTTTCATAGTACTAATCAGTTTCACAGCGAGAGGGTCAACTGTGGTGGTCCCGCCTACGGACACCGACCCTGTGATGAGCGAGAACAAGTGCAGGTAACGGCCCTCTAGATCGCTGCGGGCCTTTACTGCCACCTGAGCTCATAGTTCGTTCTCATTTGCAATGTTAGTGGTTCTCGCTGGCCTTCGGTAATGAGCCATTTTTTTTTCAAATCTTTTATTGGCTCCACTCCTACTACTTTCAAGCCACAAAAGACAGGCATGTGTGCAGAGGCGACGGCCCCTCCCTCTTATTACCAACCCATTGTGAACCTTTTGACACACACAAGGGGGGCAGCGAAGTACTGGGTGGCGGAAAGTGGCGCGGGGGTGAGGACGGCCTCATTATCAGCCAGCTGGACAGCCCCGCTGTCCACTCCCCCCCTCTATACCATCATCCTCCCTCCCACACCCTCATCCCATCCAAGCTCCTGTCACAGATGAGAATAATGCTCTGTTGTCTGGTTCCCATTAGCCAGCAGAAGAAACATGACTGGGGTCCAGAGGGAGGATCCGGGCTCCAGAGTCCCAGAAAGACTGATTAGAGTTTATTGTCATACAGTTATAAGGTTTTATTAATTAATACCACACACTCATACTTAGCGATCACATAATGAAGACTCCAGACTCTTGAAAAACAACTCCACTTGTGCTTAATATTGATAGCGAATGATTTTTAGAAATCGCTGAAGTCCCTAGCTAGATGCTAATCACGGGCTGAAGGATAATAAGCTGCAGATAAAGGCTTAATTAAAGCCTGGCAGCCATCTTGAGAAGGCTGTTTGCAGAAACAATCAGATAGAGATTATTGTGTTTTCCGCCGTCACACTTGAACGACGTTCGATCTGGTGAGTTCAATCGTCCGATCTTTCTACGTTCTCATTAATCATGACCCCTGACGAAGCTCTGTTTCTTATATGGGATGTCTGAAGGTGTAATGTTGGTGAGAAATGTGATGTATCAGGTTCTGGATACACTGATAGTACGTGAAACTATCAGGACATGAGTTATGACTTCCTCCTTCCCGCTCACATACTCCGTCACAGTCCAACAGCTATCTGCCTAACTAGCCCGACCACATTTTCTTCCACACCAACTTCACTTCAAATGTGGAGTATTTCTCCCCCCAGGTTTATGATCACACATCATCATCGCCTTTTAGTCACAAAGAAAGAGAAATGAGCAAACGATGGTTATGTTAGCTCACTTTCTAACTGCACCACGTAGCTCATTCAGACCTTTTATTTAAGCCTTGAAAATCCAGAAACAGTGAATTACTCAGAACTAAACAAAGAGGACAATTCTGTGTGAAAACAACAGCACATTGACTTGAAGTGGTTTTAGACATCGCCTTTGTCCAACAGTTTACTGAGCCGACAATCTAGCGACTAAAAACCATCACTCGCATTCTATCATACTGTTCTAATATTGTATTTTTCAGTGATACCTCAAAATTAAACAATCAGCAGGAGATTACATCTATTTATATGATATCAACGGAGAGATACATTCATGTGGCTTTGCTCTTCAAAATTAAATACATGTAGAAATGACCAGCTTTATCCTTTAAGTCTCCTTTGAAAAAGAACTTCTTCATCTCAGCTGCATCAACTGGTTCAAGACAGGGTGCATTATAAAAAAAATGAGGTTTTTTTTTGCATGTCTGAGCCGGTGATTTTTGTTATGACAGCAGCAGCACGGGAGATGTAGTATCTCTTCTCCACTTGTAATTCGTCAGCATTATTTTGCCCCTCGGCTCACGTCAACCGATGCTTTCTGACCGTCCCCGTCTCCTCCGTGCGTCGTGATGAGAGCAGAACAACATGCGCCTTCGCCGCGCCGCCCCCCCCTCTCTATTTATGCATATTACACACCGCTGGCCCACTGCCAGTGTGCCATCCCAGAATACTCGGCATCCTGCTGCAGAGTGTGCAGGCAGACGACACGGCAGCTCTTCCCTTCCCTCCTGGCCTGCCTGAGCCACGCTGTCATTTATAGCTCTTAGTGTTGCTCCACAAACGGGGGCGACTCTTGTGACACATTGAATTCAGAGTGAACTTAGAGGCACGGGTGTGAATTGCAGGCTTTTTAGACTAGAAGTGCTGTTGATGACCTCCCGACAGAGCGGTGAAGCGAATGCCTTATTTATTGATTTGTCACCTACCTCTCCCCCGGGAAGCGTTCTGCTGAGTCGGCACCCTCTTTTAAAGCACCGTCCTGCAGCTCTTTCATCGTTACGCACATTCCCACCTGGGATCTGACACTACGGTCCCCTGGCTTCACCGAGGGCCATCTGATAACTGTGCAGGGGGGAATCGGGCTGCTCATTCATATTTCATGGTTTTGGAGTTCAACTTATCTTACCTTTAGGCTTTTGCTACACCGAAACTGTCCTTTCACTTTATTAAAGAAAAGGTTTGCATCCTGCTGCCAAACTACAGCCACGATGCAATTGTCTTAGCATAGCTGGAGACCAGGAGAATCAGATTTTACAGTACAGTAATCTAACAAATGTGCATCAGCACTGCTGGTTGTCTTGCAACCTCACAGCAACGAGGAGACTCAGCAAATTGTTGTTTTTTTATTTCTATGGAGATTAAACAAATGACAAACAACATGTTAAAAATGCACATTCAAGCGGCTTTTTTTTAAAAAAGAGCCTGCCTTACTGTGTCCCTCTCCTTTCAGCCTTTATGCTAAACTAGGATACTTGACACCTGGATCAATCTCTATATAGACATAAAGTTACACTTTTCTTTTGATAAAAAGAGTTTGCACAAATAGCACCAGGTGTGCCAGACTTTAACCCATGTTAAAGATTGCATGCATGTTAAAGATTTTAGTCTTAATTTTGGTTTCATGTGGGAGTCTACTTGCTGTTACAGATGCTTTTCCATTCTGTGAATAACAAGCTCAAAGTTTTAGGCTTTTTTTTTTTGGTCATGAAAATAGTATTTATTCAAATTTTTCACAACCTTGTCACAATAAGGGAAAGTCGACCTCAGCAAGTTCAAAATGTACTTGTCCACTCGCCGGACCATCTCCTCATGTCTATTTTATAACCACCATATCAATCCCCACTTCCCTCTCCTGACCTCTAGCAGTCAGGGAGCCGTCTCCCTGTTAGACTCCACCGCCGGCTCCTTCACAGAGCCACATCGGGACTAAATCAGGCCCACAGCAGCTCGCTATTTGTGGTCTGTCATCTGCATGTGGTCTGTCACTTTAAAGCCACAGTGTTTGGTGAAAATTCAAGGCATCCCACACTCCAAAGATCTGATTTTGTGGGATAATATATTGCAAATAATTGACATTATTATGTTTGCATATCATTCTATACTTTCTGATATTCCCTATGTATTCAAAGCCGAACATTCAAATTTCAGTCAAAGTAGGTATGTTTAGGTAGGTGGGTTTCTGCATGATGGCATGGAACAGTATCCATAACGCTGAGTTCATTTCTTAATCCTCTGTGTTAAAGAATCCATTTCTCCTCGTCTATTCTAAGGTCGGATTTTTCGATTCGCCTCAAAACATCCGTTACCATGGCAGCCGGTGATGGGCAGCACAGCTACACGATGGGTCATTAATTACTGTGAGAAGCTGTCCTGCTTTACAACTGTTCACAGGGCAACCAACCAGTGCAGCGTATGACTGTGCAGCACAGACATTCAGTTCAATTCAATTTTATTTATGTAGCCCAAAGTCAACGATTTGCCTCAAAGGGCTTTTACAACCGTGCAGCGACGGCTTTCTGACATCTTAATTATTAGCTATATAAAGCATTTGTATTTAATTAAGGCAGTTTTTTTATACACAGAGGTCTACTTACTGTATAAATAGAGTACTAGCAGAAGAAACAAGTAAACAATGGTGCAAATGGCAGCTCATCAATACAGATCTGCGGTTCCCAAACCCAGCCATCTATATGGGGCCACAAGATAAAGTGGAGCGGGTCCCAATATGACAGGAGGACAAGAAGGGAGTCATAACCCTCCTTGAAATGATTATTATCTAGAGCCGAGATGATAATCATCAGCTAAAGAAAGATTGGAAGACATCAAACCTCTTCTTTTCCTTATTAGCGTAGGCTGAGTTATGTGTACAGGTCACACACCGTCATGAAGGGACTTTAAGGCGGAGCTGGTTGCAATTATACATTAATAGAAGCTAAACCTGCTAATGGGAGTGCTCACTAAAGCATAGCCTCACCTCTCTCCTGCCCCCTTCTTTCCCATGAATCTGCCGATTCAGCACAAAGCACTGGAGGCTTTGGAAAACCAGTTTGCCTGCAAGTTAATATATCTATGCAATACGCACTCACGCACACAATGAACCACATTCATTGTTTAGTCCTCATCCTCTAATTGAGAACATTGCTAATTATTATTAGGAGCCGATTACCGTATCCTGTTGTTTCATTTCAAACCAGCGCAAAGCATCGACACCGCTCTGGGGATTAGCAGGAAATACACCTATTGGATTTCTTCCTATTCATTTCACCCAAACATTGTGTCTTCTGTGCGGCGTTTCTGGTTTTCACCAGTTGGCGTAACGGCATCTTATTTTCTGCAGGTGGCATGCAGGCTGTGTGGTTGTTCAGGGAGATTTGTAAAGCGCGAGCGACACGCCCCATAAAAGGTCTATTGTGCTGCACTTTAATGCACGTCAGGCCCCAGACTGATGACAGGGCCTCAGTATGGGAGTGACCCTCTGCTGATCATACACAACCTCCTGCAGACACACACACACACACACACACAGGCATTAACTTCTACACACACAGATTGTGTGCATGCTGCAGCACAGGATGACGTATAACCCATGCATGTCAGCATCGGTTGCTATAACTGCTGTCGATCCCTTAGAGAATTCATGTTTTCTCCAACTGCTTGAAGACCTTCAGGTCTCTAGTAAACAACCAAGAATAGCAGCACTGTTGACATCTCATATAACATCTGTTTATTGTAAAAGCAGCAACAAGCTTTTCTGTATTACCATGTAAAGATGTTTGTTATTGTCGGCATTTTTTTTTGTTATTATCTTTTTATGTCCATCAACAAGATTAGGTAGCTTATTTTTCACTTCACTTAGTTTTCAATATATCTTCAGTTAGAAATATCATGGAAATATTTTTCAGGCTGGAAGAATCATCTGACATCTAGGACTTCTAAACCAGTGGTGAAACATCAGTAAATTCCCAGACAAATACATTTGATCCAAAAAATTAACCTAAAGAACAAATGATCAGAAAGTTTGACCGGAGCAGCTTTGTGGTGCATTAAGTGATCCATTTTCTATATTTATAAAACACATTTTCTATATTTATAAAACGTTATGTGGTGGAATATCTTAAAACACACAAACCAGCACATTTACCACGGTTGGAAACACTCTGCTGTGGAGATGTCGATCTAAATGGAATTTGTAAATCGACTGTAGAACGCAGGCAGAGTTAGTTTCATGGTCTAACTACCGAATTATGTTTTTTGCTGTTCTCAAAAATCCTTGGACGTTTTTTGTGATTTGAAACACTATGAGGGTTTTTGAAGATAAACGGCTTTTGAATAGAATAAAAAAAATATAGCAAACAAAGTCACCAATTTGCTCAATTTTCTGTTGCCTCCCTCCAAAAATGAGAACTTCAGGTGTCAACAGTTAAAATATCGCCATTATGACTTCCGACATATCCAACAGACAGACTCATAAGCGAAATTCTCTTCATCGTAACGATAATTATTTTTACATTCACCACAGAGGTGGAAAGCGATCTCTGGACAGCTATTGATGTCAAGATGCAGGCAGGATAGAGAGGCCAGAGTCTGTTTACAAGATGCTCATATCCGCCGGGGACGGCCTGACATTGAAGTGACCTTGGAGAGTGCTGCATTCAGCCTGTCTCATTGCCAAACACATGCACACCCGGGCAGATGTACGTAAGCCCGGCTTCGTATGCGCATGCAGTCGGACAATGAAGCACACCGGCTGCAAAAAAAAAACACCCACACGTTGTTAGACATATGTGGGAGAGTGATGGCTGCAGATATACACGTGTGCACACAAACACACGTGTGCCCACCGGCCGAGCAGCGCATTCTACTGGATTACTTTAATTCAGTTAGCTTTGATTGGTTTAGAGCTTTTTGAAATATCACCACCACCGCTATTCACAGGGGCCTCGCTGTTATGAGTGCGGGGGGTTTGTGCACCGTCTTCAACATGAAATTGAGTTCCGGTGGGGTGCATGGCTCGTGTTTGGCTGATGGAGCATTTCCAGATGCAATATATTTAGACCGTACAGGCCTCCTGCAGGTGCTGCCAGCCAAAGATTGATCATCCTTAATGAATAAAACAACAACAGGGCGCCGTGAATGGTGGTGTAGCAGCTTGTGCGTCCGAACGTGGACGGAGGAGAAATTAAATTAAATGATAAACGAGAGCGTTTGACACTCATATGCATTCATTCAAGTGTGTTTTGCCGTATTAATTAATCTATTGAAAGGGATTACAGTCCAGATTGAGCGCTCATTCATCCAGATCTCACTAATATAATCTGCCTCTAAACATTTCATAGCGACTTATCTCTCTGAGCTCTGCCGCCGGGTGAGCGATATTTATTCTGTTGTGCTGGAGTCTTAGGCTCCTCTGTCAGGGCTGAGAAGGAGTTTATCTGCATCCAGCGGCCTATCGCAGCTCCTTTTGTGCCCCCCCCTTCCCGCACCAGCCCTCCATCCCGCCCCGTTTCGCTGTTCACACCCCACTTCCTGTTAAATCCCATTACCAGAGCCAGACGCCCCTCTCTGCGCTGTGTTACGGTCTTCAAGCAAAATCATAAATAGGCCAAGCTGTTGACTACAGATGCTGCCGAAAATACACTTGCCATGTTCCCGTTCTCACTCCTCCCTCAGCTAGTTTTCCTCCCCACATTGGGATTTCTTTGTGATGTCACTGTGCGATGTCATCCAGCAATCGGTCCAAAAATGCCTTACGCAAACAGGCGTGGCAGAGTGCACTATATTCTCTTTTTCCCTCCCAAACACGCTGTTTTTTCCAATATCATGTCGTGAGACTGAAGCAGCAGCGTGTCTGCTTTTCAGTAGCAGAGCTCCACCGAGACAACGCTGCCCACTGAACGATGTGCTTTTTACTCATCCGTTGAATATACTCCCCAGAGTGACACTAATGGATGCCACAATCCGTTCCACACCTACAAACACACACCCTAATGGATGGCTTGTGACACTCAACTTATTATGGTGCAGTGTTGAGCAATGGAGAAGTAATCTGTTGAACATAACCACACTGTCACACACGTCATACACATCCCTGCATGATTCTACAGACAATGCCGTTAAAATCTACCCCAGCTTTAAACTTCAGTGGAATCCTCACCATAGATGAGGCCTTTGAAGATGTTTTCGGGGGCTGCAGTGACCTCACTCACTCAGACAGAATGATGGAACCACAACCATTAGCCGCCCCCCCGACGTTTCAGAAGTCCGTCACATGTCAATGGGGATGTGAAAGAACGGAGGAGGGAGTGGATGAGGGCTGGGTGGAGGGATAAGACCAAGTAGAAAGAGACGGGCAGCCCAGGAAGGAGGTTCAGGAGAAGGCCAGGGAAACACAGTCAGTAGGGGCGCGCAGTGCTTGGTTCATTCAGTCCCAGCAGGGTAACGGCTGTGTAACTACAATCCGCTAATCCCGCATGCTGGCAGAGACCCAGGGGAGTAAAACCAGCCGCACCAGTGCTAGAGCCACGGCTCCCACACCAGCTGGAGCCGCCCGCCAGCCTGCATGACTGACTGCCACTAACCCGTGCTAACAGGCTTGTGGGAGCAGTGCATTCAGATGATTTTTTTATGTGCATGAGTGTGTTAAAGTGGAAGGAATACAATCACAAAGAACAGGGAATGTGTGTTGCTGATCAGGGTTTTTGTGTTTGCAACGAACATTCAGAGGCAGAGATGCTCAGAAGGCTCAGATAATGTTAATATGTAGTGAGTATGAGTGGTTTCTAACAAACCACGATCTCAAGTTGCATGGTGGGTAATGTAGGCGCTGGGTTTTCACAGGGAATAAGAATGCATGGAATTAAAAAAAATTGCAAGTCTGACAAAGTTATAGGAGTGTAATGAAAAAATCGATTTTGTTTTTTCTTTTAGGGGCTTCAAAGAGGACAGAAAAAAATAAACATGCAATAGGTGTCAAAATGCAGGGTCAGAGTATTGGTGACTCTGGAGATTTAGTTGTTTCCACCATCTGTTACAGGGATCAAACCTGTGTCCCTGCAGCTACAACATCCATGCTGAACTTCCACGTCTCAGATTTCATTGTTTATGTGACCCTGCTTTGTGAAACGCTAATCTTATTGACAATGTTCACCGTGATTGGGACTGTGGGAGTATGAGTGGGCAACTCTCTCTGTGCATTTACGTTATTACCCGCTGAGCGTTTGAGCAGCGTGCTACATCTGAGAAAGTAACAACTCCAAAGGCCAAACAAAGTTTTTCACCATATAGAGAAGATGATAGGCTCATGAAATCGCAGCTGAAAGAATGTTTCAATTTATAGGAACGTAATTAGCTCAAACGATGTATTTGATCTCATGGTTGTTTCTCCGAGCCTCAGAATCGACGTCCATGTACAGTAGAGAGGGAACCCTGGTTGTGGCGGTCTGGAGTTGTGAGGAGCTTTGCACAAGATGCCGTCTAATCCGCTGTCTCCCCGGAGAGATTAGCTCTGTCACCAGGGCTGGGAATTAAACCACGACTCGTGTTGGAGATACTGACACAGACACAAAGCTGAGACTGGACCAGGAGAGGGGGGGGAGGCTAGCTGAGACGGGTGTGCACTTACATGTCTTGAATAAATAACTAGAATACACCATTATCAAATAAAAATCAATTACAGTTTTGAAGAAGATTCCCAAGGCTGAAGTGGGTTATATGAACCATAATCTGTATATTGGTGCAGTTTAGGTGAACTAGAAGAACGTTTTGTCACTCGCATTTCATTTACTTTAACATGTAACTATTCGGCACACCCTTAAAAAACTGAGCTTGAAATTTAAATATGGGACTAAATAAATCTGTTAGCTTTCCTTTGAAGGGGAAATCAACCTTCCCACATTCAGAGCACAGTGGGTTGCTGCACTTGAATGCACCAGCACAGAAGAAAGAGGCCGTGAGCGCAATAAGAGGAAACACTCAACACAAGAGAAGGTCTTTTGAGCAGCAAAAGAAAGCTGCCTTGAGTGTTCCAGCAAATGTATCATCAAAAGTTTTAGGTTCAAATGTTTCACAGAGCTGGTCAGCAAGAGGTCGCGAGTCCTTTCCGTAACTATGGTACGGTTATGTTCATGTTTTGGTGCCGTTTCTAAGTGGGCGCTCACTTCCTGTCGCAGAGCCAGCTACTGAGTCAAGAGCCGTTCCTGCTCCGGACAAAAAACGGTTCACCCTCAACTTTTCCAGCTGCCCGGCCATGAATGATTCACACTGTCCTAAAGGGCTATTTTGGTTGGCAACAGCTGTACAGGGCAGAGTTTGCTTCATACAAAGTAGAAGAAGATGATAGATGAACTATCTGAGGTCTCATCTGGGGAAACAGTTATATTCAAAAATCATCCTTAAAGTGGCAACGTGTGGCAAAACACTCAATTGATTCATTGACTTGGACGTTGTTTGCGTGTACAAACCAATCAAAAAATAATTATACAGATAATTGATTTAACAGCACCATTTTTGATAATCATTCATTTAAATGTATCAAGTCATTTATCAAGTATTACATTTTCCGACTCCTCGAATGCGATGATTTTGTCAGTCTTTCATTATACTGTCAGATAAGTCATTTAAAGACGTCACCTTTAGGCTCTTGATGTTGTGAGGTTTCTCACTTCTTTTCATTTTTTCATTGCCCACACATTTGGGTATCTTGAGTACCATCCAACCCATAAAGTGTGAAATAAGACAACCCAATCAGTTTTTCTGTGGGTGGCTCAGAAAACATGTGATTCAAGAAGTCATTCAGATTCGCCTCCCCTTCCTATTTCACAGGCAGGTTCCTTAGAATATATCCAAAAAAGTAAGATAATGAATGAGCCTTATTAAAAAGATCACAAGTGATATGTAGAGTACTTTGAAGTAGGATTGTGACCCTGAGATCAGAAAATATTATATCAAGTCATGCTCCTTAGAAAGGAGCTTGGCTTAACTGATCGTCCTTTAAATAAGTACGACAGGGCAGCACTCTGTTCCGGGAAAAAGGTTCATATCTGAAAGCTCTGCACTCACATTTTATAGGAGGCTTCCCCTCTCTCTCCTCCTCTCTTAATGTTCTCCCTCCTTTCTCTCTTCTTGCCGCTTTTCTTATTGAGCTGCAGCCGATGGTGAGTGCAAGTGGTGATAGAAATGAATGATTTTATTGGTCGCTGAGGCTAAGCTGGCGTGCAGAGGACCCTGTTTTATCCAGGCTTTGCCTCGTACACTATGAGCTACGGGACAGATTTCCCCGCTGGACAGGCAGATGCTTTTCGCCTCCAGCGCGTGGTGGAAACTGAATCAGAGCCGGGATAAGACGTCTGTCACACTGAGCTCTCGATGGGATCCAGAGCGCCCTGGTGCATCTTACATAATTTTTCTGTTTTTTAAAAGACACAACAGATCATCATCATCTGTACTCTGAGGGATTTCTGGACTTAATGCCCTGCAGAATTGTCTGAATGACGAATTTATTTACCACACGTAAATCACAAGTGTCTGAGTAGTAAGACAATATAAGTTAAGTCAGATAACCACATAGATTAATGTTCTTCTGGTCATAATGAATTTATCCCACTGCTGTACCATCAGTTATTGTCCATGCGTGTAAAAACACTGGCATTTTGATATATGGAAATGTCAAAAGCATCTTAAACTGCAGAGATGCTCACTATTGAATTCACATTGCTGTTCTGTGTGTTGGTTTATATCATGTTCTGTTTCTCTCTATCAGCAGCACTGAGAATATATTTAATAACAGTGTATATGATTATATGTTTAACATGTTTTCTTCTTCATTGTCCTTTTACAGACTGCACTGAGGAGACGAGGAAGCAGGGAAACATTTAAAGACAAGAAGTCCACCAGTCAGGTAAAAAAAAAATCTAAAAATATGTTTTTGTCCCTTTCCTCTGAATTCACAACCATGAAGTAGTATATACTATATGAATAAAAATGATGAGGTTATTGCTATTCTTTCTTTTCTAAATCCCCTGCCAAGATCAAAACGCATTAATGAACCTCACTCTTGCACTGCTTTACCACCTCCCTTCATTACACAATGAGACAAAACACATCCTGCTCCTGTAAATACTCACTAGGGCACCAAATATGGATTTGTCCACCACAGAAAGTAGTCCCCAACAAATGCACCATTTACTCCTGTACTCTTGCCAACTGCTTGTTGTCAACAAGGTTTGACCCGCTTGATCCTATGCTTTTAATCGTGACACCCTCATCCCTATCGCCCCGCTAGGAGGACAGTGCAGACCTCAGGTGCCAGCTCCAGTTTGCCAAAGAGGAGTCCAGCCTGATGAGAAAAAAGATGGCGAAGCTCGGCCGGGAGAAGGACGAGCTGGAGCAGGAGCTCCAGAAGTACAAGTCGGTTTACGGGGACGTGGACAGCCCTCTTCCTCTGGCCGAGTGCTCTGGCGGCGGTCCTCACACCACCCGAGAGGCCGAGCTGCGATTGCGGCTCAAGCTGGTGGAGGAGGAGGCGAACATCCTGGGCAGGAAGATAGTGGAGCTGGAGGTGGAGAACCGCAGCCTGCGTGCAGAGAACGAAGACATCCGCTGCCAGTACGAAAGAGACTGCTTTGGGCGGGAACCCTTCTCCAGCATGCCCTCGTCGCCATACGGCGGCGACGCGCTGGATTCGGCAAATGAGCTGCGGCGCCATCTGCAGTTCGTGGAGGAGGAGGCCGAGTTGCTGCGCCGCTCCATCTCAGAGATCGAGGACCACAACAGACAGCTGACATCCGAACTCAATCGCTTCAAGTTTGGCCCCAGCAGTACCTCTGTTGGCGAGGAGGGCGGCGAGGTGGGCTTATTCAAACCTGGGAACGGGGGGAATGGCAACAGCTCCAACAGCGGCCTGATGATGGAGGAGCTTAAATCAGCCAGGATGCAGATCAACGAGCTGAGCGGAAAGGTGATGAAGCTGCAGTACGAGAACCGGGTGCTGATGTCCAACGTGCAGCGCTGCGACCTGGCGGCACACCTCGGCCTGCGCACCGGCAGCCCTCGGGACAGCGAGGCGGAGAGCGACGCGGGTCAGCGAGATGCTGCCGAGGAGGAGGAGGCAGGCCAACTTCTTCTCCTCCACCCCAAGAGAGAGGGCCCCATCGGAGGCGAGAGCGACTCCGAGGACATGTTTGAGAAAACGGCAACCACCTCAGGGTTCGGAAGCATCAAGCCGTCAGACGGCAGCGAGTTCAGCGCCACAGACCTGGCCAACCGCAGGAGAGAAGAGAGGGAGTCGTTCAGCAACGTGAAGCGCGAGGCGGAAAGGCTCGGGAAGACGGTGGACCGTCTGATCACCGACACCGACAGTCTGATCTTTGAGGGCCGACTGCTGGTAACGACAGGGGAGAATCTGGAAGGAGGGGCGGCATCGGGATCCAAAGCGGACACCCAAGTCCTGGACACCATCAACACTCGCATGAAGGCTTTCCGCACCGAGCTGCACATCTTCATGGAGAAGCTGGACTACGTTGGGGAGGGGCTGAGAGAAAGGACAGACGATCTGTCGCCCATGCCGAACCTCACAGAGTCCAGCAGCTTCCTGTCCACAGTCACCTCCATGTCCCGCGACTCCCCCATCGGCACCTTTGGAAGAGACCTGGTTACAGACTTCCAGGTAAGTTCAATGGATGACCTTCTTGAGGCCTTGATACTGTTTTAAAGGGGACATTGCTCAGTATGTTTAGATGCTTTCTTTCTGTGGCTGCTTGATTCTTTTGGAAAAAAAGGGGGGGAATATCAATCAATAGAATAATACAATGATAATAAGGGAGAAGGCCTGTCAGCCAGTATGATGAAGAACAAGCCAATACTTTAGATTTTACTAAAGTTGCTCTTTTATAAGAATTATTAGCATCCAACCTCAAAAGCATCCCGCCTGATAGTCCGGAGGATATCATGTTGCAAGAATGAAAGGCTGGAGACGAGACAACATCTCACCAGATGGCTAAATGCTTTCAAAAGCAGTAGACAAACATCTGTAGTCTGCGATGTCTCGTCAATTAACAAATCGCCCCCCAGGGGGAAAAAAACACTTGACAATTTAAAATGTGAGAATTCATTTCGGTTTTGATTGAAAGTGTGCAGCCATTAGTCGACCATTGAAGGCCAAATTAAACTGAAAGAGTTCCTAAGTCAGCACCGTGTGCAAACACTCAGCTCTAATTAAAGTGCATCTTTAGTCGAACACATTCTATCCATAGTCTTGCCTGTCAATCTCATTAAGTTGTTGGCAAACAGCTTTGAGGATAGGTTTTGGATCGTTTCAAGTCTATCTTAATACAATGTCCATGTGCCCGTATGAGATTGAGTTGCCCTCTGGGTAATGCAGGTGCCAGGTTTTGACAAGGAAGAAGAATGCCAGGAATAAAAAAAAAGAGAATATCTCTCTTTTTGTGACATGAATGCAATTTAAAATGGGTGGAGAACTCTATTTTTAAAGTCAGCCAAAGCGAATAGAGAGACATTAGTTGTCCAAAAATGATGGTTTTCTTCGAAAAGATTGGTTTTCTTTGGACAGTGTTTCCTTTCTGAGATGTCCGACCTCATTTAAACTCCCTCTGCTGAAGCCTCACATCAACATTGGCTGAAATTAAAATGCATATTTGCACATTGCGAGTACAGTGGTACAGTCCCCTATTTCTTACTGTGGAGACGTGCTACAAGGTGGGGAGTTAGTCACTTATCATAAGCCTTGACAATGATGGGAACCAAGCATGGGATTGGTCACCCACCAGCTGCGATCAGAGCATCATGAGACAGGTTAGATAGACTTGAAACATCTGAACCTATAATTAAAAGCCTCAAGAGGAGATATTGAAAGACTCCCGAGACCCCCAGACGTCCAGTGCCAGCCGAGTAGGAACCCCCACTCCGACATGAGCCACCCAGCTCTACCACACTGGCACCGCTGCAACCGCCACCCCTCCCTCGACCCGCCATCGCTTCCCCCGCTGCTGCCACCACATCCGCATCTGCATCTCCATGCACATCCTCATAGCCAGCAGCCCCGCCTGCCTCCTTCCCCCCTGCACTCACTGTCTGCAGCCGCCCTGCTTCCAGTCAGCCAAAGGGAGGGTGCTTAGGAGGGTGCTTGAGAGGGTGCTCGGTATGAATGGAGAACTAAAAGGAGTGATGGCAGCTACTTCCATTTGGCTTCTTTCAAGGCTTTTCTCGCCATCTTGCATGCATGATGAAATTTAGTAAATACTTTTCTGTACAGCTTGGCTACACCATGCTATCATTCGTGTGACTCAATATGACACACACATGGTTTAGCTATTATGTTTGCAAAGCATCACAAATGATCACGCGCACAATACGCCCGATTGGTAACTTGGTGTTGCCAAGGAGACGAAGATAAAAATCGTGTGCACTTTCTAAAATAACCACTGTTTAATAAAGAAAAACCCAGAGAGTTGCATGGTGTGAGTTTCCTGTGGAAGATCCTCGCTGGCTTGGCCTCCCGCTATCTGGTTTGATTGCAGCTTAGCATAAGTCAACATGCGGTGGACTCTTCCAAAGCAGGTTCATTGTTTCTGTGCTGCACGATCAGGCAGACATCTTGGGTGTGTTTTCCAATTGGCCAGACCGCCGTATTGGGATAAAAAACATAGAGCTCTGCAAACATTTTCTCATTTCAAGAACCCAATCTGCTTTGTAGAGATAATGGAGGGAAGCTGCCTTCATACTGAGTCTATCCAGGGATTTGTTTCTGCTTTGCTCCTCTGCTGGTTAGTCCGGGTGAAGCTGGGTGGTTTAGTCAAAGCTAACCGCTGCACTAACAACTCACACCTGTTCAAAGCAATAAGGCCGTCGTCCCTTGAGGGTTTTGGAAGAAAGTCAATAGAAATAGTCACTGCAGCAGCAAAGAGTAGGGTATTTATATGTAATCTATTGTTAAAAATGAAGATGTATAGAAGATTCACCAGAGGGGGGGAAAACTGAGATGTTTTCTCATAATTACTACCTCAGAGTCCTATCATTAAAAAAAATATATATTATATACTATTATAAGATCTTGGGATAACCGAAGATCTTATGATATGATGTTTCAGTCAGATCTTGTAAGTTTGAGATCTTTACAAGATAATTATGAGCTCAAAGTATAAATATGAGATAAAAGTTGAGAGATGATGTTAATCTTTTAATCAAGTGGAAGTGTTTTCCTCATTATTGTGCACACTAATGACAAGTTTTTTATTTGCTTGTAAGGCGTAAGAACCCTCTCCGGTATCATTCTGACCAAACTTGTTAAAGTTTATTTTTATTATTTTATTAAGCCACATTTCGAAGTATAGAATAGTATGGAGAATGTGGCTCCTGTTTTTTCCCCCTCGGTGAATCCTCCACTCTTGTGTAGAAAGTTATACATTAGCATAAAGTTCCTAAACAAGGAAGGAAATAGAATAAGGGTCCTGCTAGAAAAACAAGCATGGCACTCTCTTTAAGCTCGGCTGAAGCCTCGACTGTATTTTAAACCCTGTAATGTTTAATGTGCATCAAGCAGGCTGGCGATGCAGCTCCCCTTAGCCGACTGCTTCTACGCCACGCGCGGCTGTGCACAGGCATGTGTTGGAAACCTTTAGTGTGCTAGCTCTCGCTCTGCAGTTTTTTGCCGTGGTATCTCTATTGGTTTGGATTCATGTATCCCTCATTGCATGCGCTTCATAACAAGTGTTTTGCATTCTTTCCCCCCCGATTCCCTCTCTTTGTTCCTCTTTGTGTTCCCGCCAGATGTTTCAGCCCATGATTTTGTTCATCCTCATTCTCGTTCTCTTCTCATCTCTGTCATACGCCGTCATCTTTAAGTTGGTCTTCCTCTTTGCGCTTTTCTTCGTACTCTAGCCCGTTTGGCCTCCTCCACACCGTGTAGTCTGTTAGTTAATTTCCCCCTCCTCTGCTTTTATTCTTTACCCATTTTCTGTTTCTGTTTTTGTTTCGTTGTCCCTGCCCGCTTTCTTTCCTTGTCCCCTCACCTCGTTTGTTGTCTTCTGTCTGTTTTGTCCACAATCCACCTCACCCACCACCACTACCTGCTCCCCTGTATCCTGCACCCGTCACCCATCCCCCTTACACCCACCGTCCAACCCCCACCGCCCCCCTTCCCTCCTCTTCCCCACCCCACGTCACTCACAGTCCGGTCAGAGGGATGAGCTGGAGTGGCGTCTAGGACAGGAGCGAGGCGTGGAGCCCCAGAGCCAATGCCAGGGTGGGGGCCAGGCCCAGAGCAGGGGAGCCACAGGATTCACTAGGTACCACAGGCCCCTGGCTTTGAGAGCAGAGGTCAGTGCCTCCTCCCTCCTCCATCTCCCTTCCACCTGTGGTACTGAGTTGACACTGCCTTCACACTACAAACCCTGCACACAGGCCTTCTATCAATCTGGACTCTATTTTTAATCATTCAAATGGATTCAAAGCCAAATCTGCCGGAGCGATAAGTCCTTTCTTTCCCATGGTGAACTAAAATACAGGGTCTGCAGATGCTCCAAACGCATATCATTTTTAATATAATTAAATGTTAACAGGGACATATGTGAATGAATATATCTTTAGTCATGCTTTTGTAAAAAATGCACTTTGAAATTTGTCACATCACGGTCATACAGGGAGTGAATGTTGGTGTTTGTTTTTGGATTATCTGTTGGCCCGAGAAGCAGTGCACCATGGGACTTGACCAATTCTGAGGAATTTCACAAAAAAGAATATCTACTGTACTTCCATGTATATACACATTTAAAGTCAATCATATTGATGCTGTTTGTGCCATAAGGAGCCTCCTCACTCCTTTCATGAACTATACATTGGGTTGAGTTAGCATTTGGGTGGTAATGAACAGAAGGTAGCTCAGTCATGTCTAGTGACACTCCAGCCACAGTCACCTTAATGCTGAAAAAGATTTCACTTCACTCACTCACTCTACGTCCACACTAAATATCCGCTCCTACATCCACTGATCTTTATTTATTTATGGTTCACTTGCTTTTGGTTTAACATTGTCTTCCCACTTTTTAGTTTATTTGGGCTTGATTTGGAAGAAACAATAAGAGAGTAGATTGTATAGCTACTCCAGGGTTAAGAGCAGTTATGCAATTCGAGCGCATGTATTGCACCAAATGTTTAAAATAGTGTGTTCTGTCATAAAAAAAACTCTATAACTGTTGGTGGAGGATTCGTTGCCCTCTTAAACAGTGTGAGAGAGCAGCCACACGCGGCTACAGCATCTTGACTTGTTAGGCATACGAACAGTGTATCACGGCTGAGTCTGCACTCTGTGCTGATGCCCTCTGGCACCGGTTCATCACTACCGGCTGCACCGTCATGGTTTCGACTCAGCAGATTAAATGTATGTAAAAAGTGCAGTTCATGCAGAAGTGTCACAAAACACTGATAGCACAGAAAAAAAAGAAAAAAAAAGAGGCAAGTGGTAAGGTGGTAGCACGCCTCAGCTCAGATCCATTAAACCCTTCAGTGGCTCGGCTGTTTTATACACCGACAATTGCTGGATGCTGTGATTCATAATCGCCGCCTCATGCTTGTGTTCATAGAGAAAATTGCCCCGCTGTTATGAAATGTAGAGAACCGGCTGCAGCGATGTGACACATTACATTACTATAGACCTGAGGTCTTCAACGCTTTCCAAGCGAAGGACCCCCTTGGCTGATAGTGACCCGGTGGAGAGACCCCCTATTACATATCGTACAAAATTGCGTTGCTTATTAAACCAGGACAATAATAATGTGTAGTACAGCCTATAGTGCCATGTATAACAGTACTTTGTAATGGTGTAGGCCATTAAAATAATAATTGTTGACAGATTTGTACTTTAATTCTATATTGGCATTTTCAACATAATATTACATAAACAGGAAGATTTATATTTGCTAATTATAGGTTGTATTCATGTTGAGGTCTATTTTTGGACATATTTACATTTTTAGAAGAAAAATGTTTGGGATCACATCATTATGGGGACCCTTGCAGTAACTCTGCTGACCCCTTAGGGGTCCCGGACCCCCTGCTCTGCTATGGACATTACAGTAAATGCACATTCGTGTGGATTTCTTTGTGTCCCTGTTCCTTCTGCCGCAGTGTAATCTGTGAGGTGGAATGAGTGAATGGGAAAGCGGCGGGGACATGGCAGGATTAGAGCTGTAGATTTGCATTTGACATTGGGCCGACAGGGAGCAGATCCAGGGTCAGCGCACGCTGAACAGCTCAAATTACTGTTACTGCAGGGTACCGTAAATACCTGTATGCGGGAGGAGAGGAAGAAATTGCAATTTCTAAATCAAAGTCTGCACTTAAAGTAGTGTTTTAGAGGGATTATTGAGTTGAAGAATCATTACATTCAAAATCATTAACATAAGCATCTCATTTCCCTTTGAGCATTTTATCACCTGTAGCAAAAAAAGAAAAGAAAGAAAGATGCATTCAGTCCCTTGTGATTGCAGTATCAGGCATATACCATTTTATCTTGTAAATGAAGACAACTAATATATAGGATTTTAGTAATGTTTTATTTTGGTGATAGAGTAGATATTGAGAGTTCAATATTGAAAGCTGACCAAATCCACCTTCCAGCACCTCTAAATGTCGCTAATTGACATGTTATATCTTGTTTGTTTAAACCGTACAAATATGTATAGAGTACATAAGTGAGCTGCTGTCTCATGTGAGGTTATGTGCAACACTATACTCTCCAGTGGTTGCCCGAGAATCTCACTTTGACGCCAGATCTCCAGGAAGTCGTTTTTACTTCAGAGGTGCTTGAAGGCAGATTTGTGTTACTTTTGGAAAGAGTCCGGCTAGCTGTTTCCCACAATCTGCCGCCTTTACCTTAAGCTTAAGGACTGGTACTTTAAGATTTATGTGCTTTCGTTTAAACTTTAAAGATGCTAGAGGAAGAAATATTGAGTCCGGATGGGAAATGTGCATCATTAAATTATAATCACTTCCCGAGTCGATGGAGGAGAAGGTATAATGCTTTTCCTCCTGTGTGAACATGAGGATTTTCAGTCCCGCTCAGTGAGTTTTCAAGTGGATAAGTATAATCATCTCAAACACAACCCCTCGTTTGTTTGACTATCAAATGAAGCTTTGCAGAGAGACAAATAGAGCGATAGTGGGATATCAACACGGGATATAACTTCTCCAAACTGTGGGTAAAGTGAGTGTTGTGCTGTGCTGTTGTGGGTTCAGCTCCGGGACACGGCGGCTTCCGACATCCAGTTCCGTCTGGAACACGAACGGAGGCTGAGAGCGGCGGCGGAGGAACGGGAGGCGGTCGTCTCTCTGCCTCAGGTACAATCATGCAGTCGGTCACGCCATGTTTGAATGCCTTTACACCAGTGCACCGCCATCACACTCCACTTGTTCTGCTATATATGCAGGAGTTTGAAGATGATTTTAATTAAGTGTCACCACTGGAGAGGCAAGAAAGTTTTAGTTTAATATCCATGCTTATGTCTTAGACATAGATTGATGTTACACTGTCATGCGACACAGTCTGTCCCGTGCAATTTCCACTAATTCCCTTTTTTCTGTACTTGCAACAGGCAGACGTCACATATAGAAAGAAAAGAAATTGTCATTTTAATGCACACAATAACATACATTGTTGCCCATAGAGTTGGAATATTTTGTTTCCTGACACGGTTTATTCCTATTAACATGCATCAGTAATCTGATGACCATGATTACATTATGTGCCCCAATTACTCAGGTGAAAAGAATTATTGTTCCAACTACATGGGCGACCCATATATATTAATGGCATCTTTCCTCCGGTCCCTTCCATGACAGGAGGATGAGCGCCTGCATCTGGAGGCCCAGCGTGGAGGTCTGGAGCTGCAGGGACTTCAGACTCATGAGGTGCCCTGGCCTCAGGAGCGAGCCGTCCTGCAACAAGAGGTCCGCCTCTTCAGGCGCAACACCATCATCTTCTACATGAAGCTCCGGTGGATCCTCATGCACTGGAGGCTCGGCCGCAAAGACAACTCTGGAGAGGAGACGCTGCCGACGGAGGTGAGTCAGAGGTTTCATGAGTTGGAGGAATATTTAGATTGTGCGATTCTTTTAACACATAAAAGTGTAAATAACACTTAAATTAAAATTAAACAACGAAAAAATGCACATTGGAGACATATAATTAAGATTCTCGGAACAAAAATTGTAAAAAAAAAATTTGTAATCTTATCTTCTTGTGCTTCCGGTTGATGAGACTCGTAATCTGTAAGATTCATGTTTGGTTGGTTTTGTTTCAATTTTTCGGGAATGTTCACATGAAACATCCCCGGAGATGATTGAGCAGTTTGGCCGGCACTGTGAAGCCTTCCTCTCTGAATTTTCTGTTGACATCAGTTTATTCATGAAGCATCTTGTGAAACCTAATTTGCGCCTTCAAAGGCTGCAGCAGTGAAAAGCCCACTTGTGCGTTGCAGGATGTGCACCACCTGCCCTTGACTCGACATTGACTTCAGAATGAATTACAAAATCTACAATTACAATCTGTACATCTATTATTCACCCTGTGTAGATTTTCTTACATGCCTCCTCAGCGAATGTAGGAACGCTCCTCGTCCATTCGCCAATATAGTATATAGTATATCTAGAGCCTCCAACCACAGCAGGTCCTCTCAAAGCTTTACAGGCCAAAGAAAACAGGTTATCATAGAATTGCTGCTACATAATGGCATTGGGATCACAATCACTATCGGGATGATGGTTGAAATGAATGACTCGTACTCCTAAAGGAGGATGACTGACTAGTAGTGGCGACTAGTATTTTGAGGTACCCGCCCTGAGTAGTACTCCTAACTTCTGGTACTGCCTAGTCCTTATGCTGTTTCCTGTATGAAGTGTGTGCATATGCCTGTACTTGTCTGGTGGGAGGGGCTTAGTACAGACAGGGGAGAGCTGCAGGTGTACTTCCAAATGTACTACTATCTACCCTGGGGTACTTATAGGTATTCTAGAATTTGTGCCAAATGATAAACTGCCTACCCTTATAACTGCATGTTCATTTATTAAACTAAATACAAAACTAAATGCACATGTGACTGTGAATGTGAAGGGTCGTGTGTTTAGTGTATGTGACTGGACACCACGTCCAAGGTGTTTCTCTTTCTTCTTGCCCATTGCATGCTGGGACAGGCTCAGCGACTGTGACCCCCCCTGAAACAGAATGTGTGAAAAAACAAAAAATGAGTGTATGAACTAAAACCGGCTTTTGCATGGATGCATCATCTGTTCCAGTTTGAGAAGTTGGAGGGCATCCCAGAGTTGGGAGTGATAACGGAGCAGTCGGAGGGGGAATCGGATCGAGACGACAGACTGTGTTTACAACAACCTTCAGGGAACGCCGCCGACCCCGGGCCCATCCTCATCGTCCCTCTGCAGTCCCCCGATCGACACCTGCAGCATCAAAGACAGGTGCTCAAACAGTTAGGGAAGAAAGAAAAAAAAGATACACTGAGTGAGTTTAGACATTTAGTTTAGCCTTTCATTAATTCTCTCGTTTCATTGTGTTCATGTTTGGCAGCTGCTCATTAGGAGCTGTTTGGCACGGCATGCACATAAGAATTTTGGCTTAGATAACGAGTTACAGGCGGTAATTACTTGTGAGTACACCCAGTTTTAGGCTTATTGTTCTCACAAAAACACACAGTCTCATCAGTTACATGCAAATGGAGACAAAAGGAGTTTGTGTTCCTCAGGCCGCCCAATGTTTTAGACGTAGTGTTGAGATCGGCTTTCACGACGTCGGGTGACCACTTTGCCCCTCTGTAAAACTAAAGAAAGTACATAAGCATTTGGGTTTGGATGCATTATTAATCAGCCCTAAGTGCTCTCCTTTGCTGTGTTTTGATTTTTTCTTCCCACCACATCATAAAAATGGTTTGTTCTGCGATCTGACATTGTTGCTCCACCCTGCGAGCAGTTTTAACAGGCGTGCCCAGTAGACTATATTAGGCTTTACGCATGAGAGCCCAATAGCAGGAATTTGCACACATGGCTACTACGGCGGAGCAGTCGGAGTGAGATTATAGTGTTAAGCCCTGGGGGGGTCATTGAAAGTTTTCACAGAAGACTTGATGATTTAGGCAGGGCGGCAGCTTGGCGATCGGGATCCGTTCCTTCTGGTGCTGTTGATGTATAATACTGTTGAAGTATGTATAACTACTGTAAATGATCGGGATCATCAGCATGTAAAACCAGTGTTACTCCGCATGGTGACATGAGGATCTATAAGTGACATAACAGACAAATCAGCTTGAGATACCTGGAAAAACTCTTTCAATGGCAAACACCTCGGACCTCGGATTCAGGAGGAACAATGCGGTTTTCGTCCTGGCCGTGGAACACTGGACCAGCTCTATACCCTCCGCAGGGTGCTCGAGGGTTCATGGGAGTTTGCCCAACCAGTCCACATGTGTTTTGTGGACTTGGAGAAGGCATTTGACCGTGTCCCTCGTGGCATTCTGTGGGAGGTACTTCGGGAGTACGGGGTCGGGGGCCCTCTGCTAAGGGCTGTTCGGTCCCTGTATGACCGGAGCAGGAGCTTGGTTTGCATTGCCGGCAGTAAGTCAGACCTGTTCCAGGTGCATGTTGGACTCCGGCAGGGCTGCCCTTTGTCACCGGTCCTGTTCATTATTTTTATGGACAGGATTTCTAGGCGCAGCCGTGGGCCGGAGGGGATCTGGTTCGGGAGCCACTGGATTTCATCCCTGCTTTTTGCGGACGATGTGGTCCTGTTGGCTCCTTCGAGCCAGGACCTCCAGCATGTCCTGGGGCGGTTTGCAGCCGAGTGTGAAGCAGCCGGGATGAGGATTAGCACCTCCAAATCCGAGGCCATGGTTCTCGACCGGAAAAAGGTGGCTTGCTCCCTCCAGGTCGGGGGGGAGTTCCTGCCTCATGTGGAGGAGTTTAAGTATCTTGGGGTCTTGTTCACGAGTGAGGGAAGGATGGAACGCGAGATTGACAGGCGGATCGGTGCAGCGGCTGCAGTAATGCGGTCGCTGTATCGGTCCGTCGTGGTAAAGAGAGAGCTAAGCCGAAAGGCGAAGCTCTCGGTTTACCGGTCAATCTACGTTCCTACCCTCACCTATGGTCATGAACTTCATGACCGAAAAAATAAGATCCCGGATACAAGCGGCCGAAATGAGCTTCCTCCGCAGGGTGGCGGGGCGCTCCCTTAGAGATAGGGTGAGGAGCTCCGTCACACGGGGGGAGCTCGGAGTAGAGCCGCTGCTCCTCCACATCGAGAGGAGCCAGTTGAGGTGGCTCGGGCATCTGCATCGGATGCCCCCTGGACGCCTCCCTCGGGAGGTGTTCCAGGCATGCCCTACCGGGAGGAGACCCCGAGGAAGACCCAGGACACGCTGGAGTGACTATGTCACCCGGCTGGCCTGGGAACGCCTTGGGGTCCTCCCGGAGGAGCTGGGGGAAGTGTCCGGGGAGAGGGAAGTCTGGGCGTCCCTGCTCAGGCAGCTGCCCCCGCGACCCGGTACCGGATAAGCGGAAGAAAATGGATGGATGGATGGATGGCAAACACATTTACTAAGCTTTGCAGTGCAGTTATTTGCACTGTCAGCTCACTGCGAGACCAAAATGGGCCCTTTATATTGAAATATTAAAAAATATCTGTGTCACTGCATCTTGCCAAAGCTCCTGAGAGCTGACCGCTGATCCTAAATAGTTGCAGAGGATGAAAAATCCCATTGGAGGAAAAAATACAAAAATGTGATTATGGCATCTTCTGGTATTATTATTTTAATACAAACCCTGTAAAAGATTATTAAAGCCAGAATAATCTTTCGGGTGCATTAGTCACTTGAGTGACGAGTAACTTGGAGTGTATTGCAACATGTAATGCATTTAAATTTAAGATAATTGTCTTTTTTATTATTATTATTTTCAACCCTCACCCTGCCTTTTTAAGTCACCTCTCTCTTGTCCACTGTCAAATTAAGGCTAAATACCTTCACTACAGTTGGCAAGCAAACATGAGTATAAACAATAGAGGGTCTGGGTTTAAAGATAAACTTACATTAAATAAGAATCAATAAGTACATTTAAAAATAAAGAGGAAAAAACATTTCAAAGGATTTAAGAAGGAAAAGCAATTAACTTATTTGTAAGGATACACAAAAGACCTGCTTGCTTTTAAAGGCTGTTTTAGTCCCCTGCACTTTTTACCGTCCAAAAACAATGTTGCGCTATAGTAAACAGAGACGCGTCAAGCACTAGGACCAAGCGGAAAATGGCTGCTCAAACTGAAGCCTGTTTCCCTTAGTTTAGACCGCCCACAAGCTCCTCGATTGGCTCTGACGTTTCTTGGGTGATTGGCCGTCCCCCGCTGTCACCAATCTGGCGCACAAGGCCTACATCACCATGCAGTATGGGAAGCATGCCGATAGTCTCTTACCTTAAGTTAAAATAGACCAGACCGGGGCCCTGGGCTTCCTCTGGGCTGGGTCACTCCTCTTATTCCTAGATTATTCATGGGGTCTTTTGAACCATTCTTAGTCTGGCCCCTCACCTGAGACCATTTGCTATGGGAAACCCTCCTAGGAGCACAAAGCTCCAGACAACACAGCTCTCAGGGTCATAGGGGCACACAAACCTCTCCACCTCGGTAAGGTGATGGTTCCCGGAGAGGAGTAAGCAGATTAGCAGAGCTGCAGAGAAGCAGAGCAGCAGTGGAATAGAGCAGAGGGGCTGCAGAGCAGCAGAGAACAGGAGCAGGTTAGCAGAGCAGAGGCACATATTAGCAGAGTGGCAGAGAAGCAGAGCAGAGCAAGGCAAGGCAAGGCAAAGCAAGGCAAAGCAAGGCAAGGCAAAGCAAAGCAAGGCAAAGCAAAGCAAGGCAAGGCAAGGCAAGGCAAGGCAAGGCAAGGCAAAGCTAAGGCAAGGCAAATTTATTTATTTATTAAAAATGATAAAATAAGCAAAAAGAATGCATGAATAGTAAAAGAAAATGTAAAAGAGCTGACAGTCTGTGCACACCTCAGGTGTTCAGGGAGCTTGATCCACAGGTGTGGAGCATAAAACCTGAACACTGCTTCAGCCTTTTTAGTTCTGACCCTGGGTATACAGAGTAAACCTAAGACCTGAGGAGTCTGGGTGCTTCAGATTGAACAAGCAGCTCAGAAATGTATTGTGGACATGCAGCAGTGGAATAGAGGAGGAAAGCAGAGCAGAAGAGCAGGTGTTTTTTATGCATTTTTGTACTTTTTTTTATCTATGTTCTTTTTTTAATGCATTTTTATTTTTGTATTTAGGTTTTTTATAGATATGTTCCAGGGACTGATTTTGTGGGAGCATCGAATCGTTTTCTTGCTGAACATGTTGGAGGTCGTGGTGTTGTGTTTCAAGATACTCCTGATTGTGTTTAATTGCCTCTTCTGCATCACATGACAATTCCTCGACCTGAAGTTCTTGTTCCAGGTTCTGAGATGTTCTAAGTTCCTCCTGAACTTCATTGGCCTTCTGATTTTCATGTTGCAAGTCATCACATTTTTGTCTCATGGGCTCTTTTATATCACACAACTGTCTGTTGGCCTCCTTAAGTTGTAAAGTCAGCTCCAGATTTTGTTTGAACAGCAAATCTTTTTCTTGCTTGGTCACGAGATTCTTGTGTTCAGAGACTTTTAGTTGTCGCTGAACATTTCGGACCTCCTGGGTTTGTTTTTTCAAATCCGTCAGAGTTTTTTCCATGTCCTTTGCTCCAATACGCAACTTTTCCTTATCTTCCTCAAGTTCTTCTTCCAGGTCCTGAATATTTTTGCACATCACCTCACACTTTTGTTCCATCTTGTGATTTTTCTTTTCAGAGTCTTTGAGCTCTTGTTGAACATTTCTGTGATTTTGCTGTTCTGTTTTGAGTTCCAGCTGACTATGTTTCAAGGTATTTTCTCTATCACACAACCTTTTGTTGACCTCGTCAAGTCTTTTTTCCAGTGCCTGACATCTTTTGACCATCAAATCGTTATTTTTCTCGCTCACGTCACAGTTGTTTTGGGATTCTTTGAGTTTTTGCTCAACATGTTCGAGCTGCTCGTGTTGCTTTGTGAGATCCTTCTTATTTTGAATAATTGTGTCTTTTGCTTCAAGCAACTTTGTGTTGGCCTCCTCAAGTTTTTCTTCAAGGGACAGATGTTTTATGAGCGTCAATTTGTTCTCTAGCTTCATCTTGTCATTGTTGTCTTCGGAGACTTTTAGTTTTTCCTGAACATTTTGGAGCTCCTGATGTAGCTTTTTGAAATCTTTCTCATTTTGTATCACAGTGACTCCCGTGTCAAACAACTCTCTGTTGACTTTCTCATGTTCCTCTATCAGGGCCTGTTTTTCTTTGAACATTGAGTCATTGTTTTGCTTCAGCTCTTGATTCTGACGTTCAGCGACTTTGAGTTCTTGCTGAAGATTTTGCAAATACTGGTCTTTTTTTTTGAGAGCCTTCTGATTTCTTTTGATCGTCTCTTCTACATCAGCTGACTTTTTTTGGTCTTTCTCAAATCTTTCTTCCAGGGCCTGAATTTGTTGGGATGCAGATTTCCCCTTTTCCTCAAGTGCATTGTGGATCTGCATGAGGTTCTGCATTGCTTCTGCAAATGTTGTAGCACCTTTTTTGTTTACCTGTTCCACCAGTCTTCTCTTTAGCTCCTGAACCTCGGCTTGCAGACTGTCATTTTTCTGTGTAATGTCGTTTATCCCTGCTGTGTTGTTTTGTCTCAGCTTTTCTATGTTTTGCTGGAACATTTTTTTCTCGGTTTGTAGGTCCTCGTTCTGTTTGTGGAATTCCTCCCTTTCTTGGTAGACGGTGTTCTTTTCACTGAGCAGCAAGTGATGTGATCTCTTGAGTTTATCGACTTGTTCCCGAAACATCTCATTCTCTATTTGAAGGGACCTCTTATGCTTGTTCTTTGAGTACTTGTACTTTTTGTTGAGATCTTCAATTTCGTGCTCTTTGTCCACATTTTGTCTTTGGAGTTCCCTGATTTTCTCTCTGAGGCCCTCAATCTCATGACTGGGACAGCTGCTTGTGTGCGGCTTCTCTGAAGTCATGTTTTTGGCCGAGTTTCCCCTAGGCATCAAAAAATCTATCTACCTACCTACTACTATCTATCTATCTATCTATCTATCTATCTATCTATCTATCTATCTATCTATCTATCTATCTATCTATCTATCTATCTATCTATCTGTCTGTCTAGCTCTCTGTCTGTCTAGCTAGCTCTCTGTCTAGCTCTCTGTCTGTCTCTCTCTCTCTCTGGTTCCAAGTGAATTTTGTTTGCCACTGAGTGATGGTGGATTTCTTTTATAGACTACCTGCCTCAGGAACGTGTGATGTCACGTGTGACACGCAAAATGCCTTTGAACATCAAAGCTTTGATGTCATGACGTCACCAAAGCTTTGATGTTCCGAGAAGGGGGTCACGTGACTGGCTGGACAAAACGGTTGGTTTAGGATTCCAGAATCCGCCATCTTGTCCCAACTCTATAGTGTTGGGAGTAACGCGTTACAAACGTAATGCCTTACTGTAATGCATTACGTTTTGCTGTAACGCGGTAATGTAAGGCATTACAAAAAAAATGGTAATGTTTTACTCGGTACAAATCTCAGTAACGCGCGTTACAATGCATTTTAAACCGGAAATCAATTGACACTACATTCGCGATGGCGAGATGGGCGAAAGCCGGTCCGTGTAACTCTACATTATGTTAATTAAGCGCTGTTGTTAGCAGGCTCCATGAGCTGGACACCGACTCACGGAGCGGCTCCCGGTCTGTCAGAGCGCAGCTGACCCGGCCCACCGAGGATCAACAGCTGAGGAGGCTCCGATTCTCCCCGTCGGTTTTGAACCGCTTTTATGTCCGCGTCGTAACGCTTTTGGTGCGAGTTTAAAACAGTAGGTTTACTTCAAAACGCGAGCGTCAGACGCTGTCAGCGTTAATGAACAGTGTTTTAGAGCTCCCCTAAATGTCTCAGGTAGGCTTTCAGGTAATTTCGCAGCATACATCGCCTTCAAGGTCATTAAAAAAGACGAACGGCAAATCTGGAATGAAAAATGGCACTGTTATTTCATCCCCGAATCCCATTTATGAACACAATATCTAATATCAGTTAACGAGTGGTTTTCCGTTTCTCGTTTTCCGTTTTTTAAACAAATAACGGGATACGAGTCATTTTCCGGGTTTCGTTCTTTTATTTTGAAGCGAAAAACATCACATCCTGCTGTTTAATGAGCTGCATTGAACACAAGAAGATCTATTGAGAACATAAAATCCATATTCCCTTTTATTTTGGCGAAAAGTAATGCAAAAGTAATGTAAAAGTAGTGTAATGCCTTACAATTCAAAGACAGTAATATTGTAATGTAACTAATTACTTTGAAATGACAGTACAAGTAATAAATAATGCATTACGCTTTTGAAGTAACTTGCCCAACACTGTTAACGCTTGAATCGGTGTCCGTGTGCGTGTGTGCGCGCGCGTGCGTGTGTGTTTGGTAATTAGACGCAGCCAGGATGTCTAAAAAAAGAAAAGTGGACATAAGAGACTTCTTTAGAAGTCAAAGTGTAAGTTACTCAAAGAAATGCGTTACACACATCCTGCAACACCTTCACTGGCTCCCAATAAACAGCATATCCACTTCAAGATCCTCCTCATCATCTACAAAGCTCTCAATAATCTGATCAATAAAATGTATTATTATTGTTGTTGTTATTACTATTGGATTAGAATTGGGTGATAATGTTTTGCTACATGCTTTACAACCAGTCAAACCAAAAAAGGGAACGGTAAACTTAAAAGTATTAGAAAACTAGAAGAACTACTAGAAAACACAGTGAACTGAAAGAGTTAGAGTTTTATTAAAAATACTTGTGTCCCCCCCACTTCTGAAGTGAAAAGTTCATCCTTGACCGAGTGTCACTGGCCTTTTAGCACCTGGGCTCACTTGGTGTTCTCAGCCCCGGCTGGCAGAGCCCATGGTGCTGTAGCGACGCCTCGATGTGATGTTTTAGTCACGGACTCCTTTGTGCTTCGCTGCCTCCTGCCAAGACCTACAGACTCTGCACAGCAGGTACCCCAGAGTCAAAGAGCTCTTCACGCACCTCTCTGAGCGGCAAAACATGCCGTTCTCTTCACCGTCTCAAACCCCCATGCATCATAATAGGACTAAAATAAATCTGTAGATTAAACAGGTTTCAGTTTAAGCTTTAATTACTGAATTACTCAAAGGGATTTCTCCAAGGAAGGATAGATGGGACGGGACAAGAAGTAAAAAAGGTAGACAGATGGGAAACGGGGGGAGAAGTTAAGTCAAATTGATTTACAAAGCACTTACAAAGCAGGTTTGTCCCAAAGTGCTTAAAGATAAGACATCAAGATGAGGACAGATCTTGCTGAACTTGCCATGTCCATGTGTGCGTGGGGATCAACCTCTCCTAAATGATTGTTTGGTCTGCATCCTCTCCTTGCAGTTCGGGGAGAACCGGCATGTGCTGCAGGCCCTGCGGACGCTGCTGGACGAGTTTCGAGAGGAGCTGCGGGAGGAGGAGGCGCGGCGATGCCAACTGCAGCAGTCGTACGCCAATGACAAAGCCGCCTGGGAGGTCAAGTGGGCAGAGATGAAGTGCCAGTTTGCCCAGGTACAGATGGCGTCTCAGCGCCCACCTTAAAGGGACAGGACACAATCTGTTGCAGGAAACTAATGGTGCATTCAATAAGCAGCGAGGTGACAGTAAACAGGTTGCCTTCTCCCACAAAGGGCAAAGGGGTAACAAGTTAAAAACATCATCTTTTGATGTCAATCGGTGTCATTTTGAAAAATGCAGCAATGGGATGAAGTCATATCACGAGAGACAAACGGATATAATCCAATTCATGATCACCCCTCAACAATTCAATTAAAAGAGGAAGGATAGGTTCCAATTAGACAAATAAGTGATGAATCACCTGCTAGGCAGTAATGAGTACATTCTGTCACTGTGCAAAGTAATTCATTCAGCAGCCTTCCTAATTGTTCGACGTGCCTCTAAGCGTTTCTTAAGTAACTCAAAACACCCATGAAGTATCTTCATCTAATCCTGATATCAGTTATTTTGTATGGAAGTTGCTGGTTTTTTAAGATTTGTTTTTTTTCTCCAAATGTTCTTTTAAAACAGCATTTATAGCATTGCTGACACTCAGGAAAAAAATAACCTTTTTAAAGGCCGCTCTGGTAGGATGGTGGAGGTGGACTCCAAGGCTTGCTACTCTAACATCGTTAAAGTTGATGGACAGAGTTTCCCTGATGTCGGCCATACTATCTGCCCAGAGATTTTGTTGCTGCTTTTTCACTTTCCTCCTGTTTTTTTCTTGTGTAGCCTCAAGGACTATAGCTGCATTTCGTTGTGCAATCCTGTCTTATACAATGTCAAACATTTTTAAAAAAAGAAAGAATGAAAAGATCACTAGCAGCACACCATTAAAAGACACTGATGAGATGCTGAGATGATTAAAATACAGCCGTTTAAGTAACAGATCCATGACTCGGAAGGCTTTTTTAATATTAGTTTTTATATTACGAGTTTTTTGCAATTATTATAAAAGTTAGTGCATAATATAATTGTTCGTCACCTAATGAAGCACATCCGTGCAGATTTCGATCGATACCAAACAAACGGCAAAAACAAGGAAAATACTGAAAATTCAGCATTATCCATCTGCATTCGGCTCATGAGAATCCAAACAAAACTGCTTTTTTGATAATCATTTTCAGATTATCTTTCACAGGAAATGCTTTGGTGAAATGCTCTTTTTCTTGCAACATGATTTCTACACTGTTGTATTGATACCTTTACAAGTAAAAGATCTGAGTCCTTCTATCATCACAAGTCTCCTTGCTTTTGGGTTGTGTTTCAATCTCGCGATAGACGAAAAGATGAGTTACTACGTTTTCAGAGGCAGGAGCTGAATCTGAAGGAAAGGCCCAACAGCGTGGCACAGAGGGATATTGATTCCACGGTGTTTCGTGGTCCAGTCGGAGCCTCATTGTCTGCTGTGTCTGATTTCAACTCAGGATTCTCTTTCCCTTCGAGAGAGCATGATCCAGACAGGTGGCCAACGGCGTGGGGAAAAAAGCAAAGCTTTACAATCAATTTGGAGGATATTGAATATGTTGTTTCCTTGACCACAGATAAATTTGAAACCCGACAGTGGCGGAGCGGTGTCTTTACTTTATCTGATGAAATGTGAAACTGCAGTTTTGGGAACCAATTATGCAGTTGATTTATAGGAGGAGGATTATCCTTTTTAACTCTTAATCTGAACATCTTTGACATGGTTCATATCCTCCCTCGGAGCAGAGGTCGCTGTGGGGCCTCAACAAGAACTAATTTACTTAGTTTCCTCCGATAACGCCGTGGTGAGCTCTTTTCTTGCTCCGCTGCGCTCGGTCCTGATTAAGACTTCAGAAATGACTGCTGGTTTTTATTCAGAGCAGCGCTGGAAATCACCCTCACCTGTGTATTTATATGTGGATTCATTTTTACGATATTAATAGCAGGCTGGCTCGTGATTCGTACTCCGGTTTGGTCCCTGGCACTGTGTCAAGCCTCCCAAATTACTGTCTATATTTATAATGTCTAACATCTTGGCTCTCAGCTTTTGCACAGCGATTGCTCTGTATTATGTAATCCTCTCCAGGATGTAATCAGACAGTTTTCAAACCCAGTGGAAAACACATAAACGAGACAAACACTTGTGAATGGGAGATCCGGTATGGAGCTGATGTTTCGAGGCAGCCTTGACTTGCTCTTCTCAAAGCTGCGGTACTGCAGACTCTGGTTTGTACCATTATGTTGCAGGATCAAAGCCCTTCTGAAGATTACAAAGCTCTGTTGTAGCTTCCATCGCTCTGCAGCTTTCTGCAATGCGTCTGAATCCACCTGTCCAGTGAGCGGTTTGGGAGGGCAGCCCGAATCTCATCTTGTGTTTCTTTGTGAGCAATTTAGGTTCAGTGATTCATATATACTGCATTAGCAGACCAAAAAACAAGCATGCATTAAAGCAAAGCAGGGTTATGTGTGGGTGAGGGTGTGTTACTTCAGGTAACAGGAAGTCCAGTTTGACTAACGCATTCATTGCACACACAGTGTTGCAGTTGTTTTATGTGAAAAGGTTTCTAAGGGTCTCGTACTTAGACATAATTGTTTGGATTTTTACAAAAGTTTGAGAAATGATTAATCTGGTTGCTTAAAAAAAACATGGATCATTTGCAAAATTCTGTTTTCTGTCATCTTTTGTCTTCATTTTGAAAACTTTCAAACAAAAGTATCATCCAAAAAACATATTTTCTCACTTACCACTTACCTTTCCACCTCCACACCAACAATAGAAAACTGCATTTAAAAGATTCAAGCAGCATTTCTTTTCCTTAAATACTTAACAAATGTTTCATCAAGAGAGTGTCATCAATCAAAAGTAGTTTTAAAGATAATTGTGTCCAATAATCTGCTTTTTCTTTACTGTGCAGCATAATAAGGACTAAATAATGACTAACCAGCCTAACTGTGTCTTTGACCAGCTGGAGGAGGAGGTGCAAGGCAAGGTGCGAGGCGAAGCTCAGGGAGACGGAGAGGAGCTGGCCGAAGTCCCCAAGTGGGCCTTAAAGCTGGAGCGCGAGGAGCACCGGCGTCTGCTGGCTGACAGCCACAGCACCTCCCTGGACCTCCGCTGGAAGCTGCAGCACGGAGAGTCGAGGTGGAGCCGCGAGAGGGGCGAGCTGCTGGAGCACTTCGACCGAGAGCGGCAGGAGTGGGACGGCAGCATGAGGGAGCTCCACCGCAAGATGGAGAGGGTGAGGAAAGAAGGAGGAAAGAGATGCGTGGAACAAATGACACAAATTAGAAAGCCAGTAGAAAATGAATTAATTGTTTTTGACAACAACAACAAAATGCCTTTCTTGAGCCTTCAGTTGTGTTTTAATATCATCCTCAGCAGAGTTTGTCCAGTTCTTACTTCCACATCCATATTAACTGAAAAGATGAGATTGAATGTAACCTTGAAAACAGTTGACAGAACAATCAAGTTATATTTGATAGCCATTCATTCTGGAGCTTTTGATGGTATCGCACATTTGTTTCTAAGAATGATCTTTTCATTTCAACCTTTAAACCAAGATGAAGCCCTGAAAGTACCAGAAAAACCCCTAACAATGCAACTAATGGTTATGTGTGTTATATTTTTCCTATTCATAGAATAATTGTTAAGTTTATGAAGTGTCAGAAGTTGGAGGGATTTATAGTAGTTGCTATTGTCTCTGTCTCTGTTTAATATCATTGACGATACTGTATATCTTCTATTTAGGATCAAACTGTATAAACACCACAATAATGATCTGAAGCAGAGGTTTTCAACATTTTCAGGACCCCCAAGGCTTATAGTGATCCAGTGGAGGGACATTTTTGGAAGAAAAAAAGTTTGGGATCAAATAATATTGGGGACCCCCTAGGGGTCCCGAACCCCAGGTTGAAGATCTCTGATCTGAAGCCTTGTATGAGTGTGTTTGTGTTCGATTATCTTCTCTGTTCTTTGGTACTTTACTTTTCAGGATTACTGAATATTTTATGTTGATTTAATTAGACAAACTGCAGCGTCTCACCTCACTCGTGTGTCGCGTTCAGAGCCGCAGATATGAGACATGAGCTGGTTAACATGATATGAGTGTTCCAGCATTAACATATAAAGCAGGGACTGGAATAATAACACAGGGGGGGAAAAAACTGATGATGCACCGCTGAATATAGAGACACAGAGCAGGAAGCGGGGATGCATTATTCAGCGATGCATAATGCTGCAAACTATAAAGCACAGGTCACCAACTGAACTGCTCCGCCTGGCAGGTTGGAAGTGAATGAGTGCTGCAGTTGTTCTTTTTTAACCTCGAGCCTTAAGCAGGGCACTTAAGCCCGAATGTTGCAGGTGGATCAGTCAGTGGGTCACAGTCCAGGAATACAGTTTGTTGTATTAAAGGACAGCAAGGTGTTCATACGCAACAAAAACCTCCCACTGCACGGAGGAAGCAGACTGTAAATGTAAGACCCTACCAATAAATAAATGTATATATCGATCCAATATATCTAGTGATATATTCCTGTATCTGTATTATTGTAAGTAACAAGCAAAGTCAGTACAGAAATGCCAAAGATGATCTTTAAGGATGTCTCAACACTGAGTTTCCATACAAAAATGCAGCAAGAAAGCATTTATGGTATGCTAAATAAGCTCGGCTGGCTGTAATCTATCAAGACGTCCTGAAGAGACCTCAGAAAGTCACAAAATGTTTTCAGTTCTTCGTTGGAAAGGGAAAAGTAATGCAGGAAAACCCCATTTCTGAATAATCATTTCAACAAACAAAAATAAAACAACTTGTATATAATGAGCTTAAACTCCAGTCTAGTTCTTTTAAAGAAATAGTCAGTAAATTCTCTGACAAATCACCTCATTTCTGTCTGCAGATGCAGAGAGAGCTGAACAACCGGCGGGGCGAGGGCATCGACGGCAAAGACGGCGTCTTGGACCACAGGGGTGTGTTCTCTCCTCAGGACAGTCCCTGCAACGCTGCCCGGTCGCCGCGCTCCCCACGCTCCCCCTGTACGTCCACGCCCATCCCTGCTGGCCCTCCCATGCGCTCCCACTCCGACTCTGAGGCGATGCTGGAGGAGCAGGGAGCCACGATGAGGCTGAAGGGCCCCATGGAGAACCTGTTCCTGGATGCGCTGTCTCTGGACCCTCTCAGCGGCTTGGAGGTCTCACCGCCCTCCAGACTGGAGAATGAGAAGAGGTTCCCCTGTATGAAGGAGGTAACACAGCAATCAGTCAAATGTTTTTTTAATATGTGGCACTTTAACACATAAGACCAAGGTGACAGGGTGAACAATAGTTATATTTTTCACTATTTTTGTGACAGAAATTGTTAAGGAATTAGTCCAGAGCAGTCAAGAAGATTTACTTTATTGATCCCGAGAAAATTTCAAACCAGACAAAATGATAGTGGTGCTTTAAAATTACTTTATTTTTTTACAGTGTTACAATATTTATCTTAGAATAAACTGCTAGATCATCTTACACTGAAGGCTTATGTATTGTGTCCGTTGTGCTTCAGGCCCTGAATGAGATTTCGGAGCGAGAAGTTGAACCTGCGAGCCCAGACGATGAGATGGGCGGTGGGAGTCTGCTCAGGTAACTTCAAGTCATACTGAGTTCAAAGAGCATTTCAATGAATAAACGTATGTAAAAAGCTGCTGCATTTTAATAGATGTCAACAGTAAATATACACTACCAAAAATCTGGTCTGACTGGCTGCAGATTATTCAGCCTCTTGCAGCATTTTTCTCTGCTCATACATTCACGTCGATCCCTCGAGAGAAAGGCTGTTGAGTCTATTTACTGTTACTTGAAGTGACAGTGAGTTTCCCCCTGGTGACTTTTCTGTGAAAGATTTTGTAATGCCAAGGAAGTGATAGAGCTCACTGTGCTGTTCAATAATTCAGAATTTATTAAAACGTTGGAAAATATAGAGCATTTCCAAAAAAACATACTTGTATATTTAGGACTTGCTTTCTGCAGCAGGAATATTCAGGAGATGAGGTCATGATTGGGTCATGGGGTTTGGATTCAGTGTCTTGGCTGAAGTTGATGATAATTTGTGTGTTATTTGTGTTTCCTGTCCAGAGCCAAGTCTGTGTGCTCCATGAGTGACTTCCAGCGGTTAATGGACAGCTCGCCGTTCCTTCCTGACAAAACTCGCCACGGTGATCCCGGCCAAGACGACGTCACCCCGCCTCTGTCTCCAGACGACCTCAAGTACATTGAGGAGTTCAACAATAAGGGCTGGGACTTCCCATCGTCTGCCTGTGGTCCGGATCCCACCCGGGAAGTGTGGACCGACAAACCCCCCGAGGCCAAGAGAGGGGAACTTCTCCTCGAACCATTCCAGCCTGCCTCCTGGTTCCTCACCACCAGCGCCACCGTGACCACCAGCACCCTGAGCAGCCCCGAGCACTGCCACAAGTCCCCACTGAGGGGCAACGGAGCGGGGGCGGCAGCGGTTGGAGTGGAGCACTATGGGGTTCACATGCTCCACAGCCCCACAAGACCTGGGGCAGCTGAGCGCCCTACTGCCCAAGACCCGGACTTCCTGTACGCCAAAGGGACCAAAGCCAGGGGTGGAGAGGAGGCTGGGGTGGGAGCCAGCGGTTCCGACGAGGTGTTCAGCACTGGGAGGTGGGCATGTGGGCTCCTGGATGGTGGAGGTTTGAGGACTTCTCCTAGCCAGTCTCCTATCTGCCCCACTGTGGGCTACACGTCTTCTCTGGAGCTTCAGCTCTCCAGAAACATGAGCGACGACATGAAGGAGGTGGCCATCTCTGTGAGAAACGCCATCCGTTCGCCGCCGGGGCCCGTCGTCCGGGACAGCGCCTGCCAGACCAACGGGTTCACCACGCGAGGCACCCAGACCACTCAGACCATCAGCGTCGGTCTACAAACGGACCTGTTGAGGAACCTGACCAGCAGCCCCCACCGCTGCCTCACCCCAAAAGGCGGCGGCACGCCCATTTCCTCCCCGTCACGCAGCCTGAGGAAGGTGCAGTACTCCCCCGTCGTCCAGAGCAAGTTCGAGCGACCCTGCTGCTCGCCAAAGTACGGCTCGCCCAAGCTTCAGCGCAAGCTGTCCTCATCCAACAAGGCGGAGGTACCCACCGCCAGTCGCGCCCCCACCCCCACCACGCCGCAGAAGGGCAACAGCGAGTCGGCGTGGGCCCGCTCCACCACCACTCGCGACAGCCCCGTCCACACCACCATCAACGACGGCCTCTCCAGCCTCTTCAACATCATCGACCACACCCCCGTGGCCTACGAAGCCTTGCAGAAGTTCAACAAGTCCCCCAGTCGCTCTCGCCCCACCCCTCCGCCCACCGGCGAGCCCAGCCCTGCTCACGGGCCCCTCGCCACGGACCCCAGGGGCGAGTGCCTGCGCGTCACTCGCGGGCGCTCGCCCAGCCCAGTGCAGCTGATAGTGGAGACGCAGGGGGACAAGAACCCAGAGTTGGTGAGCATACGTCAGGACCTGTCGGCCCCGCCGGGCTACACGCTGGCCGAAAACACCGCCCGCATCCTTAATAAGAAGCTGCAGGAGCAGAGCGTTAGAGAGGAGAGGCGGCTGCAGGCCGGAGGACAGAGCAGCCACAGCAGCAGGCAGGCCGACTCAGACAGACAGTCTGGATGTATGGAGGTAAATATACAGGCGCACTGGATCCATCGTTTCATCATTCATTTGATCTGGGGGCCATGTTTTATCACGCAAAAATATTTATGACTTTGGATGTTTCCTTGTAATGGTTGAAGACAAACTTTAAGGCACCTGTGGTTAATCAGAGAAAAAGCTTAACAACTACGTTATCATGTCACTAAAATGTTGCTTTTTTCTCAGATGGAAAGTCCTGAATGATGCAATGGTAATGTCAAAATATTTGACCCTCTTCAAAAATACTGAACTTTCCTTCATGGCTGTATGTAGACAACCTTTAAGGTCACTTCTTATTCTTCTTCACTGTAGTGACTTTTCTTGTAGTCTGTCTATTATTTCTGTGCTTTGATTTTAAAACCGAGGGCCGACCGTAAAAACTCGATTCTCGTGTCGGCTAACTGGAGAAGTCAAATTAATGATCTCGCAGTAATGAGTGTGTCTGAGTGAGATCACGATTAAACAATTGATCGTAACCAGCAACTCCCCAATTAAACCAGTATTTTATTTGATTCCCCCGATACCAAAATCAACCAAGGACAGCTTTTTGTTTACTGAATGAGATCACGTCGGTCAGGCCCTCTCCACCACCCATTCAGCTGACCTGCGGGGAAAAAAAATGACGGACAACCATCTGTCCGGTTTAAATGACAAAACAGTAAGAAAAAAATGCATTGAGTTTACTGTATTTACAGGCGCGCTTCAGTCGACAGATTAACATTTCAGAAAAGTAGGTCATGTTGTATTAAAACTGTACATTAAAACAATGTAGGGAAAGACTGAGTATTATAAACCATAACATGAGCTCTGAGCAAAAAACATAATCCCACATATGCTGATTAATATGTATCACTAATGCGAAGGATTCAGTGGCTGCTGCTCACTGATATGCAGAACAGAGTAAGATCAGAGTCCGATATGTCATTTTATGGATGATGATAGCAGCATGTGTGTGTTTCCTGCGGTCATTCAAGTGATGCCTTCGGTGCATGATGGAAGGCAATAATGGATTGCGACAGCACTTGTGTATGAAACATGTTAATATCAAAATATAGACCTGGATGTGGATCATATATTGCTGATTTTTTGTATTTGAAGCAAATGCAATGATGCGATAGCTATGTGTGTCGTGAAACATTGAATTTGCTGGAAATATAAGTTCAATGTTTGTTTACTGCGATTTAATTTTCAATTAATTACCTACGAAATATTTAAAAAAATGAAAAATACACATTTTAGAGCTCAACGTGGTGTCTTCAAATTGCTTGTTTGGTGTAACTGAATTATATTGGGCCATACAAAACAGAAAAACAGCAAATTGATCAGTTATCATAATTGTTATCCTCCAGTTTTCTGTCAATCCATGAATTGTTTTATATATATATAATATATTGAAATATAATCAAATCATCCACATTCAAACCATTTCAAATGTATATTTTCTAAAAAAAAAATACAATAAAGGTGAAACATTGAATTTTTGCTCAAAATCAATGAATCGTCCCAAAAAAATTGCGACCCATCAGAATTTCCCACAGTCATCGCTTTCAGTAACGTTATTAATAAGTGATACGGTATAAAAGCAGAAGGGCCCCATACTTGAGAAGCTGAAATCGGCAAATGTTTGGCGTATTTGCTTGAATAAATGAAGAATGATTATCAAAATTAGTGTTGATTTGTAATTTTCTGTATATCGACCAATTGATAAATTGACGTCTCAGCGTTGTAGTGAAGGACAAATGTCTCCAAATCACCTTTATCGTGTTGTATATCGTCACATCATCCAACCCCAGTTTGGTTTATTTGGAGCGGCTCACATTGAATGTTATGACCTCTACATGAAGGTCGACGTCCACGTTGTGTTTCTTCCAGGTCTAAAGTGAATGGGTGTGTGTTTACTTTGCTTTCTGTCCGGTCTGCAAACTGAAATCAGCCACCTTATTTTCCTTGCTGAGCCTCTCTGCCTTTGATATGCCAGACTTATCTGACTTCCTCTTTGACCGATTTTACCAATTAACATTTCCCGCTCTATCTTCCCTCCTCCTCCTCTACCCCTCTCTCCTCCCTTCTGGGCTTTATCTCTCCCTCCTCCTCCTCCTCCTCCTCCTCCCTGTCCGCTGTGCTCTGATCCAGAACCACACTGTCATACTAACAACTCCTTGGGGACTCTAACTCTGCTTGTCTCCGTGATGTAAGTTCCTCTTCCTCCTCCTCTTCCTCTACGAACTGTTGGCGGTGGGTTTCACCACCCCACACGGACCTCTCACCTCACACCCTGCAGACCCCACCCCTCCTCCCCCTACTCCTCACCCTCTTCATCAATGCATGCTTCACAGGACGGCAGAGTGACAGTGTGTGAAGCCATCGGAGTGGTGTCAAAAGTTGTGCGACGACCATGCATCTGTAACTTGGTGTTAATGCACGCATGCGCAGTTTCTTTGTTAAGGACCATCTGTTTTGTTTCTTGTTTTTAAAGGACCATAAAGGTGTTTTTTTGCATGAGTTAGTCCATTAACCACATAAATCATATCTACTGTTTCCCAGTGTCATACCATACATTTTGAGAATATGTTTTATTTACATAAATATTTCTGCTAATATGTAATGAAAATCAACATTAAAGTCAACTACTGTATGTTGATTTAAGCTCACTCATTTGCTTTTCTGGTCATGATACAGGAAATTCAACATTTAAAAAAATAATAAAATTAGCCAGCAGGTGTAAGACCAGCTGACTGCAATGACCCATGACACAATAATTTGATACCATTAAACTAACTCAGAAACTGACCGTTTATAATAATATAACATAATATGTGGACAAATGTTGGGTAATTTATTCCATCAGCCCGTTATTCCCAAACTACAATTGTCAGAAAAATGTCCCATTTGGCCAAAAGCCCAATTGTTCGTTATGCTCAGAGTCTCTCCCTGCAACAAACAGAAGCACATGGCTAATTTTATACAGAATGATGTCATCAACGTCCCGGTGGCCACATGCAAACCTTTTTTCCCTGTTATGGCGAAGGCATGACCGACACTTCTCCACCTCCCATTGCCTTTCCCCTGATATTTTCTTAACCTAATCCAAACCAATCTCACTCCTCGTGCCCAAACCCAACCCAAGTACCAGCCAATCTGATCATGGTGGGTCACGCCTTCACCATAGTAGGAAGAGAAGGTCTGGTGAGAACATTCTGCGTAAAAAATTAGGCGTGTGCTTTGATTTGTTGCAAGGGAATGGGCCTTCGGATTAATGGGCTTTTGTTTTTGTGATAATGGTCCATTGGACAAATTGGCTTTCGATCCAATGGGACGTTTTTCTGTTTTCTTTTTGGTTTTAGAATAATGGGCCTTTATATAACAATGGTCAGTCCCTCCGGATAACTCAAATACTGGCTAGCCACCTGATAAAAACAACTAGAGCTAACGTTGATATTAACCAGATATGAGTTACCTGAGCTGACCTGTTAATGTTCATTACTAGCTAACATAGGCCACTAACATTGGCTGATTCAGGCTGGTTCTTCACGTCAAGTGAACATCAATATTTTAATAACAATAATGTGAGCGTCTTGTAATCATAACTCTGATGTGGGATTTTTCCCATGAGCACTTTAAATCCCACAGATTAGTGGCAGTGTGACATACCACACAGAGAAGTTGTGAAATGTAGTTTTGGCGGTAATAACAAACCCATATGATTTGACATTTGACGTTCCTGCAAAACCGCCTTTATGGTCCTTTAAAGCATCCTCAGTCCATGGGATTCAAAGAGTCTTCAGATTGTGTCTTGAAGATCATATAACATGTGACCTGGTAAACATGACGAAACAAAAGATGCCTCTTTTGCTTGTTTCACACATTCCTCAGCGAAGGTTGTGATATAATATCTGCTTTATTCTAACACTGTGTTTCTACTAGGTGATCTACTTTTTGTCACCACATGTGCAACTTCATGGACTGTAACTGTTTTCTTGTGGTGTTTTCCTTTCTTCCACCCTTTTGTCCATACAGCTCTTCCCTCTTACAGTTCACCACTAGCCCTTTCCTCTCGCACTAACAAGTCCTCCAAAGATTAACCGAAGAAGACCGTCGCTAACACTCATCACTTTCTGTGTTGTGTCACCTGGCAGACGTTGTTTGATGCCTGGTGGATATTAACTACTTACTCTGGTCCGTTGTGCATGTTTAAAGGTCAAATCCACCGTCAGATACTCTTGAAAAGCTGTTAGATGATATGTCATCATATGATGCAGTTCCTCACTCCAAACACCTACTTGCAGTTCAGTTAATTATCTCCTACATTATGCAAAATACTTTAGAAAAACAAAATGTGCAGAACAAAAATGCAGCTTTATGCGTTTCAGTGTGGTGGGTGGCTTAAACTCCAAGTTTCTCTGGAGAGGATTCAAGATAAAAAAAAAGATGATAACTCTCCTTGATGATGAGTTCAAGTGCTTAGAAGAAGTTTTGTGAGTTGAGTCTGCTAAAACGCATTTATTATAGCTTTCAGGGAGTTAAACTTATAAAACGTCAATATAATGAAAAGGAAAATGAGAATTTGTTAATTCTGTGTGTGTGAAAGAAGAATATTTTAGCTGCAGTCTACATCTGGCTACGTTTCCATGGTGACAAAAAAAAACACGTTTTAACAGTGTCAAAGTGTTTTACGGTGGATTTCTCCTTTATGGTCGAAGCATCGACTGGGAAGTTTGAGCTGATGTGAAGCTGTTCACGTCGCTGTCTGCGGCAGCCGCTCCTGTGCGCTGACTTCCTGTTGACATCACTGGTGCCGGATCTGTGGCGTCATGTGATCTGATTTATGAGGATCTCATAGGAAATCTTGTATGAACCCGCGAGCCAGCCTCACGAAACAACGGCTTCTCTGTGTTTCCGGTGTGTGTGTGTGTGTACATACAATCCGTATTCATCAACAAATTATTTATTGATGGAGGATCTGCCTCCATCCGCCGGTTCATCAGGGCTGCGGTTTGTGTAGCACATCGCACGCCGGTGGGTCTGTCTTTTCATCAGACTTATTGTTTCCTCCAGTTCATCCTCTCACACCACCGCAGCCTCACTGCCGTGTCATTTTAGCAGATTGTTACTTTTATGGGCTCGATGTGTCCCAACCTTCAACTGAAATCCAACGCCTAGAGATGAGCTATTTATAAATGAGGCCAGTGGTGTGATGTCCCGGTTGTGATCATTCACCAATCACACTCTGACATCATTCTATCTCCTTATTGCACTCTTTTTTTTCTCACTTTCACAATCTTTTATTGTCATCACCATTAATATTTGTGTACAGCAGACATGCATACGCAGTCTTGAACCATATTGTTTTCATCTTGACATATGGGTGTGAACACCCTACACACATGTTAGGACATAAACGATGAGGGTTATAAACACTGTGTATGGACAATATAACATTAAATCTATGAACATGTGGGTTGAGTTACTTTAAACACAGGACATTAGCTGATTTGAGGCATCCGTGTTTATGTATTCTAAGCCAAACCAGAATAATCTGGTTACATATGGTTTGCACAATGTTTAGCGGACCCCACGATTACCTGAGCGGATGGTACGACCCAGTTAGATGAGAGCTTAGAATGCGAGTAGATTTTATTGGTTCATACTTCAGTTTCAGAGTTGGTTTGTTGCGTCAGTTTCATCGACGGTTGTGTTGCTCATCATCACTTCATATTGGCTATCAGCATCTATTTAAAGCTGTCTCTCAACACTTGTCCCATACAATACAACAGAACATTCATAAGGAGACTAGTGATCAGAAACAAAGTTCCTAATAAAAGGACATTCCATATTCTTTTTGACACCTTTTGTCCTTTTTTGGGAAATTGTTTCTTGTAAACATGATCTATACATCTTCACCCCTCTCACCCTTCTTCTCTTTCTTTCATTTATGTTTCTCGGTTTAAAACCTGTTCACTACTTCTTTCTTCAGCCCCCCCAACCCCCCCTCACTGACAGCTCCTTGTCATTGGCAGGACCTGCCTCGCTCTCCGGTGGCTCCGCCCCTGGACTCCTGCTTCCTGAGACCGGCCCGCCCGGCCAACCGCCGCCCCCCCTCACGCTGGGCCGCCCGCTCCCCCTCCTCCTCCCCCAAGTGGAGCGAGGGCACGAAGAGGAGGTTCACCTTTCCGCCGCCTGGACACCGGAAGACCATCCTGGAGGACGAGGAGCCAGGGTGAGGCCGTCCTCTACCTCCTCTCACCCTCCTCCACCTCAGCCTAACAGACCCAGTACCTCAGAAACCAACCCCCACCCCCCCCTCCCACAAATCTAGAGACTCCCAACAGATGGAGCCTGAAGAGGGGGGTTCGGGATCCACCTAGTAGCACCAGCTGACCATCGAGGAACCAGAACTTCTTTTTGGAAGAACCTGGAATGTACTGTAATATCATCAACAACAAAAAAAATACATTTCCATAGGAGGTGCCTGCACACACTTGAGTCACACCCCACATGTATGTGTGTATGTGTGTGTGTGTATATATATATGTACGTATACACACACATGCATATATAATGTATATGTATGTGTCACAAATAGGTCAGATGTTGTTTTTGTATGAAGTTACACCATTTTTTTCTTATCTGTTTACATTTTTCTTCTCTTTTTTTTTTTACATTATCATTCATCAACTCATGTTTCAACGATTTTACAATAAGCGCGTACCTTCTGGGTTTTTGTTGCCAGCCTTTGAAGCTTGACCTTTCTGTTTAGTTTCAAGGAGAAAACAACACAAGCAAACAAAGAACTACTTCTGCTTCATCGGGTCTGAAGCGGAGACACATGATGTCATTTCTGATGCTAATATATTTATTTTTAGGTGGGGATGAATGTTTGGCCCTGTCGACATGTAGATGGTGGTTGACAACATAACGAATAACTTTATGCATACTTGGAAGGCAGTTGTACAAATATCAGTCAAATATTTGCATGCCTTTTGAACACTAGCACTTTAGTGCATGTACATATGAGCTCTAGTCATTGTGATCACTCGGCTCCCCTGAGGGAGGAGAAATAAAAAAGTTGTTGTGATGGGAACAATTGAGCTGTCGTTTTTGTTGTCACAAGATTTGCATTGACTTAAATAAGAAGAATTTTTAAGTGAATTATTGTACCTGCCAGGCTGTCTTTGTACAGTTGTTACTATTGGATATGGATTACTTTTTCTTTTGACAAGAAAAAGAGATTGTGTGTGGGGGGGGGGGGGGGGGGAATGTTTTAAATGAAATGTCTACGTTAAAAAAAAAACTCTAATGATCTATAGTCTTATGTAAATACTAAATGGTAATAAACATGAATGTGTATTTACAAGAAATCCTCCTGTGTGTTTGTATCAAGTGATAACCTCCATGGCTGAAAAATGATGAAAGCTGCAGTTCCTTTAGTGGCCACTTGAGGCTCCAAAAGCGAGTCAGTCCCCTTAGACCCCTGTGTTAAAAGTTGCTTAACAGCATGGTACAAAAAATTTGTTTCGCTCTCTAAAGCTAATTTCCCCGTTCCTCACATACAACTCACCCCTTTTAATTATGTTAAAATGTGGCTGCTTTGAGCTACCACGGCGATGCTACCATGGCGATGCTACCACGGCGATGCTACCATGGCGATGCTACCACGGCGATGCTACCACGGGGATGCTTCCATGGCGATGCTACCACCACATTGTTCAGCTTTCGGTTGATGATCATTTTTTCGTGCACATTATGCTGTAAGCCTGTTTTTTCGCTAGCCAAAATTAGCATCCCAATTTGTACCTTGCAAACCACGCCTCCTCCCTATTGTCACATACTTCCACTGCTTCCAAAAAATAAGATGGTGACCGCCACTTGGCTTCAAAACGTCGTCCACAAACCAATGGGTGATGTCACAGTGACCGCTTCTTGTACACAGTCTGTTTTTGTTGGTCATGTTTCATGATAGATTATATGCTCTTTCATTAGACCTGACTCTGTGATCTTGGCAGAGAGCGATTTTTGTGTGTGTGTGTGTGTGTGTGTGTGTGTGTGTGTGTGTGTGTGTGTGTGTGTGTGTGTGTGTGTGTGTGTGTCTGTGGATTACAGTGCAGACCACAGGATTACAGTGGGTCAGAGGAGACACACACACTCACACACACACACAGAATAAATGTGAATAAGAAGATTGTGTCCTCCCAGAAGTCAAATCCTGTTGCATCATGGTCATAAATGTGTCACCTTACTCATGTTACTCAGCTTGTCACGCAAGACAAAGACCAGTAAAATAAATCCAGACTAGTTCATTTAAGCATCCCCTTAGTTGTGTCTAAATTTATTTCTATTTTTTTATATATATGCTTAATGTTGAAATATCTGCATGTTAACCTTCCTGTTGTCCTTGTGGTCAATTTGACGCCATTAATTACTCTAAAAAGAGGGTTAACATCATTTTTATTTTGCTTATATTCAGTGACTTTTCATAGTTAAATACAGACAAACATTACAATCTTGCTTTATTTACTAATTTTCAGCTTCTCATGTTTAGCAAAATCTGTAAATGTAAAACCGTTGGCTTTTACCCAGAGAATTAGCCAGACATTCTGTTTGCGATCAGAGTAGTCGCCCCCTGCTGGCTGTTTGAAAGCATGCAGGTTTAAGGCATTGGCTTCACTTTTTAGAGCTCCATTCATTCCAACTGAAGATGTAAATCTTAAAAATGGGTAATAAATATGTGGATTTTTAAGACTTCATACAAGTATGAGGGGAAACTATGTGTGCATTAACTTATGAAGGGTCTGCTGGTGAAATACCACCTCTTTAACTTGTTGCCTCCCACACTGGTCAGGTGTTCTGTTCCCCAGGTGCAAGGGGGCGTGGCCTAGGAAACAATGGAATTGTTTGGAGAAGTTCAGGTTGGATCCTGGCAGCCTTTTGTGCAGAATAACCACCGTTAGCTCTTTATGGTGGTTCCTCGGCCGACTGAAGACAGCAGGGAAAGGGTAGCGAGGACCATGAAGATTGAGCAGCAAACCAAGCCAACGTGACATCCGGTGAGTTTGATTCCTTTTAGCAATGCACTGCTTTTCCCTGGTTTATATTGTTGTATTTTTAAGGGATGGCATTGAACCTCTTTTTTTATTACTTTGCATTAAGAATGACTCACTAAAGACATCACTTTAAGCAGAAACAAAAATATGAATGAAACACTAAAACCAACCATTACCCCATACACTGTATAGCATATAACATTGACACATCCAAACAACAGTACAATAATTGATGGACCATATGCAGCAGAGATCACACCTTTATATAGAATGATCTATATCATCATCAACTATCGTCTCACATTTTTAATGTTAAGTCGAGCTGAAACAACATTTTAAAGGTATCCAGCTTCCATATGGTGCCCTGTTTCAGGAAAGGTAAGCGCTACGTAACATTGGGAGGAATTTGATTTGATGGTTCAAAAGATGTTACCCCGCTCACCGTGTCCGACCACCACTTTGTGTCTTTCTCCATCCCCATGAAGCCCACCTCATCCCTCCACTCTACGCCTCGAATGGTCACCAGCCGCCGCAACCTGAAATCCCTCACTCCCTCCGCTCTCTCCTCAACTATTATCTCCTCGCTCCCATCCTCGGAACAGTTCTCCTTAATGTCTACTGAGGAAGCCTCCTCTATCCTGATGTCCTCACTCTCCTCTTCTTTGGACACACTCTGTCCCCCCATCTCACGACCGGCGCGATCATCTCCCGCCCCTCCCTGGCTGTCTGAACCTCTGCGAACCAACAGATCATTGTTGCGAGCGTCAGAGAGAAAATGGAAGAAATCGGGACATCACGAGGACCTTGCTCACTACCACCTCCTCCTCTCTGACTTCACCTCAACTGTTTCGGCAGCCAAATCTGCCTTCTACCTGGCTAAGATCAACTCTTCTGCCTCCAACCCCAGGAAACTCTTCTCCGTGTTCTCTTCCCTCCTCACCCCTCCTGCCCCTACCCCCCCTTCCTCCCTTACTGCCGATGACTTTGCAACTTACTTTACCAAGAAAGTACATGACATCAGCTCCTCATTCACGCCTATTCCCTCCCAGAAGACATCTCCCCCAACTCTCAACTCGGATGGTCTTACCAGCTTTAGCCCCCTCACCTCTGAGGACGTCCACGCACTTGTTCTAACATCTAACCGCGCCACCACCTGCTCCCTTGACCCGATTCCCTCCTCTCTTCTCCAGGACATCTCACACGACATCTTGCCATTCCTCACCACCCTGATCAACTCCTCCCTCACCTCAGGTGTCATTCCAGCGGATTTTAAGACCGCTATCGTGAAGCCTCTCCTTAAAAAACCCACCCTAGACGCTACTGACATTCAAAGCTACAGACCTGTATCTCTTCTTTCATTCCTCTCTAAAACCTTGGAACGTGCCTCCTACAACCAACTGTCATCCTATCTCTTGCGGAAAAACCTCCTAGACCCTAATCAATCAGGATTCAGGACTGCTCACTCCACTGAGACGGCCCTCCTCACAGTGTCCGAGTCCCTGCGAGACGCCAGAGCCTCGTCCCACTCCTCTGTTCTCATTCTCCTCGACCTATCTGCTGCATTCGACACAGTCAACCACCAAATCCTCCTCTCCACTCTGGCTGAACTTGGCATAACTGACTCTGCTCTCGCCTGGTTTACATCATACCTGACAAACCGCACCTTCCAGGTCACATGGAATGGCTCTATGTCCAAACCCTGCTCTCTGGACACGGGCGTCCCTCAAGGCTCAGTATTAGGACCGCTTCTGTTCTCACTATACACCAGATCACTAGGTTCTGTTATCACATCGCATGGATTCTCCTACCATTGCTACGCAGATGACACCCAGCTGTTCCTCTCTTTTCCCCCGTCCTCTGACGCTCACATTGCAACTCGCATCTCAAACTGTCTGGCTGACATCTCTGTCTGGACAACTGCACATCACCTCAAGCTCAACCTGAACAAAACCGAACTCCTCTTCATCCCAGGGAAAGACTGCCATCGCATGGACCTGTCGGTCACTGTCGAGGGCATCACAGTATTACCTTCCTCAACTGCGAGGAACCTGGGTGTAATCCTCGATGACCAACTATCCTGCACCCCCAACATCACTGCTGTGGCCCGATCCTGCAGATTCGCCCTCTACAATATCCGCAGGATTCGGACCCTCCTCACAAAGGATGCAACGCAGCTCTTGGTCCAAGCACTGGTCATCTCCCGCCTTGACTACTGCAACTCTCTCCTGGCCGGACTCCCGGCCTCTGCGATTAAACCATTACAGCGTATCCAGAATGCCGCAGCACGCCTTATCTTCAATCTACCCAAATTCTCCCACGTGACCCCCCTCCTCCGTGACCTCCACTGGCTCCCTGTTGCAGCACGCATCCAATTCAAGACGATGACACTGGCCTTCAGGGCCATCAATGGAACGGCACCCTTCTACCTTCAAACACTGGTCAAACCTCATGCCCCGAAGCGAGCACTTCGCTCTTCTACTTCAGCTGGCCGGCTGGTACCACCATCGCTGAAATCAAGCAAATGTCGCTCAGCAAAGTCCAGACTCTTCTCTGTTCTGGCGCCTCAGTGGTGGAACGAACTCCCGACCAATGTCAGGACAGCAGAGTCTGCTAAATGACCTAAATGTAAATGTAAATGTAATGTAAAAGATAAACTATATATATACATAACTATATATATATATATGTATATATATATACCGGTATATAGCTCACAGTTGAAACTCGCTGCTTTACAAAGTCACTTGATCCAATTAACTGATAAGAAAAATAAATGATGCCATGTTTTTCAGGACATTCACTGACAAATATCTGCTGAGCCAAAGTGATGATTGCGTCTTTGACCGGACACACCATGTATTTAAAAACAATAATGAAAGTCACATAGTCTTATAAAATAGTTTCAGACCTGTAAAAACTTTCTAATGGGTCACTACATTGTGGAGCCAACACTGTGAAATTAAAAGAAAAATGCTGATTCACTATGAAATCAGGACACTGGTTGCAAGCAAAGTCTCATTTTTTTCAGTGGGGGGGGGGGGGGGTATCCTCTAACAGAATAATCACTATGAATTATGAATTATTTTTTCTAGCTAAAATTGTGCTGACAACGAGTTCAGGTGGGCTTTTGAACTCTACTGAGTCAAACTGTGAGCATCTGACTTCACTATTAAACCACCTGTTTAAATGACATTGCTTTGATACTGTGATTGAAAGAGATATAAAAGAACCATGTTTTTCTCTCCGGCTGCATAATAATGCAATAAAGCGCTTCTGTCGGTGGCTTTGGATCGGTTTCCCCTCGTGTTTCCAAAGCTTTGTGCATTTGAGCAAAACAGATGAGATGAGCCTCTTGCACTCTCTTTCGCCTTGTTTCGTGGAGTTTGCAGCTGTTGTCTGAGGACTCAGCTGACGGTTGAATCTGAACACTGGGGATCGATTTGCAGGGTTGAAGTGTGAGGTCAATCCGTGCTCACAGTACACAGATGTGTTTCTGTTGCAGATGTGTTTGTTTTAAAGTAGCAAAACCATGAATTTCATGTAGATATTCTCCCTATCAAGTCTTATTAAGACGTGCGTTACTTACATCAACATATAAGTTATAAATACCAAGATGGTGAATATGTCCCTGATGAATGAGCTATAAACATTAATACATATTTATGAGCCACTGCTAATAACTTGCCGATTCTAATTTAGCCAAGAAACGAGGAAAACATGAATGTTCTCTGAATAGTGAATGAATCCTTTGTTCACTGTTTAAACATAAATTCACCAGCATTTACAATCTGACATGGATAAAAACACATTTTCATAAAATGTGTCCCACAGACAGAATTAATGTTTCTGAGGCTCCACGCCGCCTCAGTTCAGCATGCCATCAAATGTGAGTCTACGAAGGCCTCATACAAAAAAATGAGCAACACAATAGGCCCGGCTGTGCAATTAGCTGAGAGGTTGTCATGCCAACGATACAAAGGGCCCCCACGCCCAACCAAGAGCCCAGGGGGCGACTTCATATTGAGCAAGCGCTTTGCCCGGGGGCCCTTCACGTCTCCTTTCTGTTACATCATTATTCGTGTGAGAATAGCGCAGAGCGGAGCGGCGGCTCCGACCCGTGTGTGTGTCAAGTTTATTTTGTTGTTATCGTTGTTGTTGTTGGATTGAAGCTCCACAAGAAATGCACTATTGTGCGAGTAAACAGACAGTCCCATTGTGCTGAAGAGTGTGACGGCCGTTTGAACCCTGAACCAAACCAGCCAGGACGGTCGCTCTGGTCTGGAATCAGCAGCAATGTGTTCAGCGAGGGGAGCGTGAAAGCAGAAAGTATGGCAGAGTACATTTATGTGAGTTGTAGAAGAAGTACTTCATCACGTTTCATTACAAGTACTGCATTTAGATACTAAGTAAGAAAAATATCAGCAGATCTGAACAAAAATCCATGACCTGCAATTGACCTCCACCACGTTACCTCAAAGTCTCCCTCTTCCACATACAGTACAATTTCAAATAACAAACATCCAGCGGGCTTCAAATTCAGTTGGACCATCTGTCTGTCTTTTGAAAAGCAGCAACAAAAAGACGGCATTCATTTGGTGCCTCCTTGATTCCTCTTTTGTTTGAGTAATTTGCTTCGGACGTGCCCAGTCTCTCTCTCTCTCTCTCTCTCTCTCTCTCTCTCTCTCTCTCTCTCTCTCTCTCTCTCTCTCTCTATCTCTCTCTCCCCCTCTCTCCCCCTCTCTCTCTCTCTCTCTCTCTCCCCCTCACAGAGCTTATGTCTTTGTGCCGCTCACAGTGGGGCTTTGCCTCCACTCAGGCCGGGATGTAGTATTGTTGAAACCAGTGTGTTCCTCCTCTCTCCCTCTCTCTCTCCTCTCTCTCTCTCTCTCTCTCTCTCTCTCTCTCTCTCTCTCTCTGAGTCAGTGTGATTTCACAACAGAAACAATGATGGAGGATTTGGGGCCATAATCCTCTGACGGTTGAGGAAGGTTGAGGGAGAGGAGTTTTAATGCTTCACACACTGTTCTGCTTCTCCTTCCAGATAATAACTTAAAAATGTTGAAATGCATTTGCAATATTCTCCGTTTTCCATGTCTTTTGTAGTGTAAGTTTTGGTCCAACACTTTATTTATATTCGAAACACAAAAACACCACTTTTTTATGTGTGCTTATGAGGAACAGTATTTTCCCACAATGCAATGAAGATGCTCACAGCTAGAGAAAAAAAAAGAATAAATATAGCAAAAAATAGCTATAACATACTTTGAAGAACATTTTCAGTCAGCTGGAGTTGAATCTTGACTGATGTCCGACAACACAAGTGTTGCGTCATAGAGACAGAGAGCATTTAAATCACGCACACACTGGAGGAGGAAACACTTCATCACTGTTGACTTTGTGTTGTGTGAAAGTGTCTCCTTGTCATCGTCTTTTAGCAAACAGGGTAAAGCATCCAGAACTAAGGTTCCTAAACCTAAAAAAACTGAGCCTTTAAGAAGACCAAAGTGAGGCATCAGCAGGAAGGATGGGAAACTGTGAGACGCTGACACAGTATATGTCTGCAGAAAGCATATTGTCCAGTTTTAGGCAAACTATATTTCTGGCGTCATTGTTTATTGTATGTATGTTTATGGGGGTTGTGGTCGCGTGTGTAGACTCTGATTGGATGTTTTAACGTAGGTATGGCTACCTCAATATGTTTTAATTTGACATCCGTTAATAATATCGAGACATATGACATAATGTGGGGCAGCATGCTTTATAAAACACACCCTTTAATGATCACAGGATTGAATCAACAACAGTTCCTAACAGAAACATCATCAGATGGTGCATGACTGCTCTTTACACAAAATGTTGATTTTATTGACATCAAGAAGTGTGTGTGTGTGTGTGTGTGTGTGTGTGTGTGGAAGAAGGAGGGTTTCCATGGTAACCCATCCTCTGCTGCCGAGGGTGATGATGTAATATCACCCATCGCCGTGTTTCTGGGCTCGTCTCTTCTCACCCTCCCAACCTACACACGCATATCGCTGCATGCGTGTGACGTGTCACGCCGTAGAGGAGGCGAACAACGTGAAACAATGGAAGTCCACAGACAGTGTGCATGAACAACATCTAAGGTAAGATAAAAGAGCAGTCCCTCTACTTTCATAACCTACTGCAATCTAATCCCCCCCTCCCTCGTTTTAAAGATCACAAACTGATGCTGGGAATTTTAAAAGAATCCAGTGCATTTGAGATATTTTCTTCTTCCCTTTACATTAAACCATCAGATAAGAGCTGTAGAGGATGATTCCCACCACACGAGGGGGCCAATCAGCTGCTGGGCTTGAAGGGAAACCGACAAAGGCAACAACAACAGATTAAACACTTCATTGTCAGGTCACAGAAATGTAGCACAGATTTGTTTTAAAGCATCAGTCGCCGTCAAAAACAAGCTGCAAAGCTGAATTTGTTCCTATTTCAAGGTTTAAAAGAAGAGAAGATTAACATCGTCCTCCAACAATATGAGACACGGAGCTAAAAGTAATTTCTTTGTCCAGTTTGTTTGACATTTGGGCCCAAACACAAAGCAACAACTGCCCCATACATCGGTACGTATATAGCCTACCCTCTGACATTTGATTGACCTTTTCCCCCTGTCATTTACTTCTTTCATTTCGGCTCATAAAAACACAATTATAAACGCCCCACTGTCAGCAGTGTTTGATTTCTGATCCCAAAAGTCCCAAAGAGAGCACAGCTGCTGATCCAGAACAGGTGGTTGTTCAGGCTGCGGCCTCACATCTCTGGCTGAACAGCTCCTCCACCACCTTTGCGTCGGCCAGGGTGGAGAGGTCGCCCAGGTCCTTCTCGTTGCGGGCGATCTGCCGGAGGATTCGCCTCATGATCTTCCCTGTAGTCGACCCAGAGGGAGAGGAAGAGCACGGAGGCATTAGTGAGGAGGAAGATGTTGGTGGTAGAAGATGTTGGTGTTAAAGGTTTACCTGAGCGAGTCTTCGGGAGCGCGGGAGCATTTTGAATGAAGTCTGGCGTCGCGATTGGTCCAATTTTCTCTCTCACTAACAAAAAGAGTAGAGAAGGAATATCAGTGCAGAACAAAACTCAACAGACAATTCAAGGAAACATATTAAAACTGACCATAAAGTGATGATTTATCTTATCGTATGAGAGAGCAAAAACATCTCAAGGACAACAAAAACGTGATTTGTCTGACTATAAGTCTAAAAGCCCAACAATATTTAATTTACGATGACATAAAACAGAGAAAAGCATGTTTGAGAAGCAGGAATCAGAAATGTTGGCTCGTATTAGACTAAAAGATTCAATTGTGTTTTATCAATAAATGTCCAATTGTCTACAGTTCCACAATAAAAAATATTTAAAAACACAATTGACATCACTTTAAGGGTGATTTTTCCTTTAACCCTTGAGTAAATCTCCCGCCCACGTTGGAGCCTCACCCAGTCTCTTGAGCTCGTCCACCAGCTTGTGGTTGAACTCCCTGCTGTCTTTGAGGGTGACGAAGCAGTACAGACACTCCCCCTTCACCTTGTGAGGCCGACTCACCACCGCTGCCTCCGCCACAGCCGGGTGCTCCGTCAGAGCCGCCTCCACCTCCGCTGTGCTCATCAGGTGGCCTGAAAGACACACACACACACACACACACACACACACACATACATAATAATAAGACACAAAACATTATAATTTAAGAGATTAAAAGCAATGAAAAAATGCTCTCAATAATATTACAGTTTAAACCTCAGTTTGGTATTGTTCTTGTTTTCAGAAAGTTACACACCTGACACATTCAGCATGTCGTCTATTCTCCCTGTGATCCAGTAATAGCCGTCTTTATCCCGCCTGCAGCCTGAGAGAGGAGGAAACAAGTAGCATAAGTAGCATTATAGCATCTTCTTCTCTCCAAAATGCTACATGGCACTTGGGTAAGAAATCAAGTACATTTTAGTTATTAAGACTCTTCTGACATGCAATCTGTGTGGCAGGTGGGTGAGTGTGCAGATGGTAGATGTAATAGAAGTTATTTTTTTCTTACCATCTCCGGTCACATAGAAGCCCGGGAACTTCCTGAAGTAGGTGTTCTCGAAGCGTTCATGGTTTCTGTACACGGTGCGCATTATTCCAGGCCAGGGCCTCCTGAATACCTAGAACACAACACGCAAGAAACTTACAAAACGTGACAGAGGTGCCATTAGTAAAAATATCATTGGGAAATCATGATTGAGAACTACAATTAATTCAAATCAGTTAAATAAAAAATTCAGACAATGCAATCATATATATAAAAAGACTGATATAAGCAAACAAAAATAGATAACTACAAGCAGAGCAATCACATCTGAAATTCTAATTATAATGAATATTAAAAAAATGATTTATTAAAATGATTGGGGCTTCAGAAAAAAAAGTTTTATGGCCCTAAACTGGATATCTCTCCCTTTGGATCTTAGAAGAGCAAACTCCCTGGGAATTTTAAAGAATTAATTTGGCTTTTAATTTGTGTCATTGTTAATGTTTTGTTGTATTGTAATATTGTTAGTTTGTGTGGTTTGTTTTGGGCTGCATCTTTGAAATATGGTATTGAAAGTGATTATTATTTGTAATATAATGAGAATAACAACAATAGAAAGTGGCGTCTAACGGAGAACTTATCATCATAGTTATTCATCAATATATTTCTGTTACACATATAGATCACATTCATTCTTTCAGCTTTAGCCTTTGAATGTTTTATGATTAACAGTATTTACTTTCTTTCCTGGTTACTGTGTGAATCTGTTGTCAAACAGGGTAAGATAAAGATGTGAAGAATGTAATTAAAACTTACAAGATAACCCTCAGCCTCGCCTTCCAGTTCCTCACCGTGTTCGTTGAGGATTGTGGGCTCCACTCCGAAGAAAGGGAAGGTCTGAAATATGATTTAATGTGAGATAAGCGTGTTCTCTCATTCAACAGCTCAAACGGTTGCATCCCCTCCATTTGTTTAGTCCCGTCCTTATCAGCATGATTTAAACTGCTGGTGTTTAGGATTTACATATAAATGTCAGCATGATTGTCACTTACAGCAGAGCCTGGTTTCAGCGGCGTGGCAGCAGGCAGTGGAGTCAAAACATGACCTCCCTGTAGAGAAATAAAGTGGCATTTAAAGGAAATCAGAAATTCAGTATTTGTAGCTTAACAGGTTGTGTCAGTCTTGTATGTTGTATTAACATCAACTTCTTGTTATTCTTTATTGTAAAGCTGTTTGGTTGTTGGTCACTAGGTCCAGATAGAGAACACTGGGCATCTCTTTGATTTGTGACCATTATAAGTCTTATTTGTGTATTTCTGTGAAGTTTCTGTTACATTTGGAGGATTTCCCCCCAGAAAACCTCCCCAGAGTATAACCAGTCAGAGTGAACTTTTCATTTCATTTCTTTCTTTCTTTCTCTTTGGTTTGAACCTGATGCAACTGCTCTAAAGTGTTTCCAGATCTGGTTCATCATTGTCTAATATACAGTTTATGACTGGGTGATTTCTGTGTTATCTTTCTCATATCAACCAACAAAACGAGGTGTTGTCACTGACACTATGATTTTATTTGCACCCATCTAGATTTCCTGCAGAAAAACTATAAAAAGCAATGGATTGTGGATGTTTTCAGTAATGCTTTGCACAGGACATCACATTTATTCTTATACATATGAAAGAAACATGATTATTAATCCAGCTCCTGAATCTGAACTGAACAGCAAATGTTGAAACGTATTCAAACCCCCTTGATTCTGAAATATAAGAGAATTTCAGCTGATCACTTTACCGTCTCCGTTTGCCAGAAAGTGTCGACCACGGGACATCTGCCCTGACCTACGACCTCGTGGTACCACTGCCACGCCTCGGGGTTGATCGGCTCACCAACAGTACCCAGAATCCTCAGGCTGGAGAGGTCATACCTGGAGGAAGCAGGTGAGAACACCAACCTCAGATTTCTATTCCATCATTACATGGCTGTGATGCATGCTCTGTGACTGTTATAGTTCTCTTTATTAACTTTACTTGTTGTATGCATGCGTTGGGAATTACCCGATTTTATACATGAGACTTAGATTATACTCCACGAGTTGTGTGAGAGCTTAGATATAGTTTTGCTGTTGTGAGGCGGCACCCTCAGAAGACTTTTCTCCATTTTTTTGATTCTACGTTCACCGTGGAGGCATGTGAGAAAGTTGTCTTTGAGTTCAAGGCAAGTGTGAATAATTGATGTACAAAAGGTGAATGGGGGAAGTATTCCTTTTAGGATTCTTGTGAATTTAGTGTTGAAAAGTATCACACAGTATCACTCATATCATGCAGTTTGCTTTCTTCAAGCGAGAACAGAAGAAGTGAGGTCTGAAAGGAGGAAATCTCCACATAAAAGCTGTAAACCCTGCTGTAAAAACCACCTATGGCGTCATGCTGATGTTCTGAAAGTCAGAGTGCTGCTGTAGTTTCTGGAAATCCAGATCTTTTCGCAGGCTCTTACTTCTGCAGCGGTTCCCGTCCGTACTTCATCAGCAGGCGGATGGCTGTAGGAGCTGTGTAGAACTTGTTCACTTTGTACTTCTCAATAATCTCCCAGAACCGGCCTATATGAGGGTGAACTGGGATACCTTCGAACTGTAAAAAGAACACACACGGGGGGGTCAGTGTCTTCTAGTGGCACTGTGGCAAGTTTTAATAACATTAAAAAGGCTGAAGACTCACTAGGACGCTGGTGGCGCCGTTTGCAAGGGGGCCGTAGGTGATGTAGGAGTGGCCGGTGATCCAGCCAATGTCAGCGGTGCACCAGTACACGTCGTCATGGTGATGGTCGAAAACGTACTTGAAAGTCAGCGAGGTATAGAGTAGGTACCCGGCAACAGTGTGGAGAACACCCTGTACCACACACATGAACGGGGGAGGTAATGGGTCAACACCAAGACAGCAGACAAAAATAAGGGGGCTGATGACACATGTATGCAGGTGTGTGTGTGTGTGTGTGTGTGTGTGTGTGTAGAGTGACAGAATAAGAACAATAAGTTCTGTCTTTTGTGTAATAATAACGTACAATACCCACAAAATACAAAGCGCAAATGCAGTTGTGGTGTATCCAATATTATAGGATGCATTTACGCCCCTTAACATTAGAAGACCATTCATTCTCACTATTTCACAGCAGAGACAAAAGATTATGTCAAAGCCAGCACAGTTAATACCATTAGAGGCCATGGGAGGCTTATCGGAGTAGAAAATAAGACGCTGCGATTTCAAAGACGTGGTTGCACACGCAGAAAATTAGCAGTTTGAATTTCCTGAGCTGCTGTCATTCGCAGGATGACGTATTTCTACTTTATCAAAGTGGTTTCATCGTGCATCTCACCTTAGGTTTCCCCGTGGAGCCGCTGGTGTGGAGGATAAACAGCGGGTCTTCAGCGTCCAGCCACTCGGGTTCACACTCTTCACAAGTGTCTCTCATGGCCTCATCCCACCAAACATCACAGTCGGGGTCCCAGGGGGTCTGAACAAGGAACACATGCAGTAAATCAGGCTATATATGTGTTTTTTTGTGTGTGGTTCCTTTGACCAAAACATAAGGTGGTCATTTAAAATAAGGATTTACCTGTAGTTTGTTGCATGCAGCCCCGCTTTTTGTCCTGAGCGCATGGTGCTTGATGACGAGGCATTTAGTGACGCTAGTAGATGATCTGTGAGGAAAGGAGGGTGTGAGAGGCGTTAAAAGGTATCGAGTGTTTGTGTTGCCCCACTTTGCCTGGATTTAAGAAATGTCAAAGGTGTTTCACTATCAGAGCAACAGCCTCTATCCTTTTACCCCTGATTCAAATGAGGAAAAAATGCCCAAAACCAGACAGAAGTAACAGTATCAGAAGTGCCAATGAATTATAATCTTAAGTTAAAAGGTTAAATACCCCCCCGCCCCTGATAACGCATCCCTCCCAGGCTCATGTTGCTGCGGGAGACGGGCAGCTCGGACTTCCCTGATGAATCTGAGGACCCCATGTTGCCCAGCAACCCCGTAATGTGGAAATCTGGGCCGTGTGTTTCTTTAACATCCTTGATAACGGCTGACAGGGCTTGGCCGTGTGCGTGCGTGTTTGTGTGTGTGTCCAGTGACTCATATGCCAGCAGTTGAGTCTCTTTACCAGCAGCAGCTAGTGTAAATAAGGGCGGTTGCTGAGAACTGAGAATCTGTCGGCCTTTTGAGGAGGACCTACTTCTCCCTGCACTTCTTCAGGGCCTCGTCCGCAATCTGTTTCAGGTTGATTAGCTTCTCCCCTCTGTAAACACCATCTGTATACGACAAAGGGACGGAGAGACGGAGGATGAGCTGTGTGAAGCATCAGGAAGACTGTATCTAAACACTGAGTCACTTTATAACTTGAAAACCATCTACAAAACATGACATCCTGCTGCTGCTCTGTTGGCTGCCGGACCCACCTGCTGTCACCAGGACGCTGCTCTGGGCATCTATGATCCTCTCGCACAGGGACTCAGAGGAGAAGCCTGCAAACTGATTATGTGAAGGGAGAGAGGAGAATGAACTTGATTTATATAGCTACTTTCTTATCACGTTTCACAAAGTGCTTTAAAACACAAAGAGAATGAAATGAACTGAAAGTGAAAAAACGAAGCATCCGAGGGTCTCAGGATGTGGGAGGGGACATTGATCTATTACATCATTTTGTCTGAGGACCCTCACAACTTTGTACATAATCAATATCTTAAAAGCATGAGGTAACCCGTGTAAGGCAGCTATAGTCGATGATATGTGGTGATGTTTATGTGTTTGAGTCAAAATCCTCAGGATGACGGATTGCATTTGGTCTGGGAGTGTTTTTGTCTTACAATTTTAACCCATTCAGTGTTATTAGTTAGTAAATGAAAGTTAATTATAAGATTTTGGATGCCTGAAAATGTCTTATGTAGTGTTTGGTTGAACGAAAAAACAAGATGGCGATGGCCAAAATACCAAATTTGAGGCTTCAGAATGCCAGTACAAAAACCAATGAGTGACGTCACATTGAATATAAACTACAGTCCCTGTAGTTCAGCAAAAAACTACTGATGCATGCTGTTCCCTCTCATTACTATGTTTGGAGTAGTCACCTTGTTCAACCCTACATAATAAACTGGGTATTTATAATGATCTTTTTATATGATTGTCATGTGCTGCGTCCCCTACCAGACGCTTGCATTCTGGCCATGGTTAATGGTTAGAATAAGGTTTCACTGATGACAGCATCATGAATCAGGACATTAAGGAATCTGGAAAAATGTCACAGCGTGAGTGATATTGGCCGAGGCTGGCGTCACGCCAGAGGTCCTTATGTTGCAAGGTCATGTTCGTATCGAATTTCATTTAAAAAAAAAATCTGTTGGAAAATGTACAACAATGACCAAGCACAGACAAGGTCACTTACACTTAAGTCTGCCAAAAACAGCCCATTGCAAGTCATAAAACCTACATGTCTTGGAGCAGCCTTGTGCTATTTTTAACAGGGCTTGTAACCTTTGCATGGATGATGAGGGTCGAAATGCTTAAACCATGTTGGCTTCCTTGCAAAACTGCAAAGACTCTGGTGCCTTCCCGAGCTAGATCCAGCCAGTAAATGTCTGACCCATAAATGCAGTGCAGGTGCTGCCAGTGCTGTGTTGACACAGAGAACAGCTGATAACTGCAGGAGCAGGGCAAACACTGCTATCCTACATCCTGACTGTAAAAATGACTTCATTGGCACTGAGATGATATGAGGACAAGTGTTCCTTCACTCAGATTGAGTTAAAGCATCCTAAATAAAGGTTGCATGGAGTGCCAGAGAAGACGGAGAAGTGGGAATTTCCAAGCTGAGAAATAAAACCTTGTATACTTTCTTAACATGCTGATTATCTACCATCTTTATATAGCAAAACCCCACTCTTCTGCTTCTGTTGCCACTCGTCACGCTACTTACCACAACAGAGTGAACGGCGCCTATCCTGGTGTAACGGAGTTAAAAGGTGAATTGATCCCACTTGCCATAAAAATACGCATCACACAACACAAAATTGTGTTTTCCCACGGTAATTAAATGCATCACCCCTGTGGCGTAGGGTCGTGCACCCCGGGGGGTAGCTGCAGTCGGACCACGCTATCTCCCTGGTAGGTGCACAGGCTAAAGGCTCTGCAATAGTTTTATATTAATTACTTTAATTTCACTACTAAGTGATGGTTTATGTTGTGTTTCTGAATCATATAGCTCCCTAACGGTTGAGCACGCCCGTTTTCATAAAAAGTTGACGGTGTTTTTGTCTTATTTTTGTTTACGAAATGGCTAGGGTTATGCATGTTAGCTAACCTGCACTTTCTTTTATTTTACACTTTTCAGCTACATGTGTGTGTGTGTGCAAACGAAGAGCTGGACTGACTGTAAATGTTAATTCTTCTACCAGGTACGCTTTGTGTTATTTTATGTTGGTTTTGAGAATGTTTATGTGGCAGTCGGACCACGCTATCTCCCTGCTACATGTGTGTGTGTGTGCAAACGAAGAGCTGGACTGACTGTAAATGTTAATTCTTCTACCAGGTCAGTCCACGGACCCACGCATAATAAACGGCGAGATATGCCAACTGTGAAGACTTGCCTCATGTTTTAAAAACTACACAACGCAACGACGAGTATTAAAAACCGCTACAATGGTGCCGTGACCCGTTCCCGACTACGGTGGTGCGCCGGACCGGAGTCGGCTCGTTTCCATGGTGACGCTGTGAGCTCGACGTGGGACCTGTGGATCTGCACGCGGCTGCTTCACCTGTGCTTCATTCATTCCCTGGGTATCGTGAGTCCGGTTCTAGCTAAGAACCCGAGTTTGGACTGTGTTTTTTTTTTTTTCTGTGTTTTAAGGCTGCCTGTCTGTGCCACGGGGAAAGGAAAAAATAAATAAATAAGAGAAGAGTAATAAGTTAGAGAAAAAAAAGGGTAACAGAACTTGGTTGCAGATTTTGAGGTTTTATTTCATCTTTTTTTTTTCTGAGACAATGGATCAACATAATGTGTCAAGTGTTGGTAGGGGTTCTAAGCAGTGGTTCAGTCAGTTTCCTACACTGGATGGATTTAGTGAAAGCAGACATGTTACATCTACTCCTCACGGTCGCCCTGGGAGGGATGGTGCATGTGCCACTGCAGATGTTGGGGTGGATGGGGAGTCTGCACTTTCTGGTCAAGATGTCCATGTTCTCAGTGATCTGGTGAAACAGATAGGGACCAGTATAGGTGAGAACATTGTTTCATGTCTTCAGTCCATTCCAGCTACTGATGCTAACATGACTCAGTCAACCACAGCTGATCTTTCTAAAGTTAACTTGACAATTACACATGACAGTTATGAACCACATCCTTTCCGGGGGGATAACACTGATAGGATGTCAGTCTCTGAGTGGGAGGAAGCTATGGGGCTTTACCTGAGTAGGAGGGGCATTGAGCTATGTTACCAGGTGGAGGAGGTTTTGGGCAAGCTAAGGGGGAGGGCACGTGATGTAGTGACCATTGGGCTTCGCAGTCGACCCTCCTTAGACTTAAAGTCAGGCCCTCAACCAGTATTTGACGTACTTAAGCAGCACTTTGGTGACTCTGTGACTTCCTTTATGCCCCTTGCTGACTTTTATGACACAAAGCCACGACCCACAGAGACAGCTGTTGACTATTGGATCCGGCTTAACAAAGCCATTGACACTGCTGCAGATGGTCTAAAGAGACAGGGGAAAACTCTCGACAATCCTTCTCGTGAAGTCACAGTCATGTTTATCACTCACTGTCCAGATACTGAGCTGTCTCTGGTCTTCAGCTGCAAGCCGCTGGAAGAGTGGACTGCTACTGATGTTCAGGTGAGGTTGGATGAACACCACCGAAAGAGGCGCCTCCAGCAGCGCCAGTCTTCACATCCAACTGGAGGCCTGCAATCCAACCAGGCTGCGAGCGTTTTGCAGTGCCACGTCCAGTCAGCAGGGGGGGCCCCTGCCCTTCAACCAGTTACAGCCGGCAGAACATCACAGTCTGAGGGGCAGTCGCTGGAGCATGTTATCACTCTTCTGGAACGGTTACTGCAGCGAGAGGCCGTCCGTCATTCCAGGTTGCCAAGGTCAGGTGCTGGTGGCCGCAGCAGATCTCGTGGCCCGTGTTCTGTTTGTGGGGGTGACGACCACGACACAGTGTCTCACTGCAGGAGAGAGCGGCTTTGCTTTCGCTGCTATGCTACTGGACATCAGGCTGTAACCTGTCAGAGCGCTCCTCCTTCTGACTTACCTGCTGCTCAGTCTGGTGGTCCCAACCAGCAGGGAAACTAGCTGGCCCACATGAGCAGGGGAGTAGTGTAGGGCCTAGTGATGTGTCCCCAAGAGATTTTGATGATGTTGACCTTGAGTCAGTGTACTCGCAGTTTTGCTCCTTAGCAGGTGATAACTCTACTGTGATTATTCAAAGTTCTCAAAGACTGTCTGCAACTGATAACCTGTTTCACACTGACGTGCTGATCCAAGATACTGTAAAACTTAGAGCTATGCTTGACAGCGGCTCTATGGCCTGTTCCTTGAGCTCTAGTGTGCTCCCCCTCCTGACACAGAACAATGTTGTTTCTCCTGACTCTGTCTCTCCCACTTCTGTTGTCCTTGTTGGGTGTGGAGGTTCAAGAACAAACCCTGTCGGTGTGTGTGAGTTGCAGATGAAAGTGTTTGGCTGTTGCTTCTCGGTTCCAACGCTCATCGTCGAGGGCCAAAGTGATGAGCTCATTCTTGGCAGCAATGTCATGAAACACCTGATTCGGGCGCTGAAGCACTCTGGAGACTTTGGGGAGAGAGCGTGTCTTTCTGGTCAGGTCCCTGTCGAGGAAGCGAACCTGCTGCAGCTGTTGACCACTGTGGAGACATGGAGAGGTGATGAGTGTCCTGATAAGGTTGGTACAGTTAAACTCAAGCACGCAGTTACCCTGGAGCCCTTGACAGAACACTTAGTTTGGGGTCGCCTACCTGCTCATCTGTGTCTCTCGGCTGGCAGCACGGTGGTTGTGGAGCCAAGTGTGTCAAGAACTGCGCCGCGTTTGGTGATGGTGGGCCGTGTTGTGACGCCACTGTGGGGCGACGGATGTGTTCCAGTGAGAGTCATTAACACCTCCCCCAGACCGGTGACTTTGAGACGCAACTGCAAGATTGCTGACGTGTTGCCCTGTGTGGCTCTGGAAGACTTTGACACTGACGACTTTTATGTAACTGACTTACCTGGGGAAGTGAAATGCACTGTGACAAAGATGGCTGACAAACCTGACACAGCCAGTGAGAAAAGCTTGACTGTTAACTCTGACTGCTCTGCTAGACCGACCTTTAACCCTACGCTCTCTGACCTTGGACTGCAGGACATTGACATTGACGCTACTCACCTGTCCCCCTTCTGGAAGACGAAGCTTGTTGACCTGCTGGCTAAGTATGAGTCCATCTTCTCTCGCCACAGATTGGACTGTGGTAAGGCCAAAGAGTTTGTTCACCGCATCCGGCTGAGTGACAACAGGCCCTTCAGACTCCCCTATCGCCGACTGTCCCCATCACACTATGAGAAGCTGAGGGTGGCTTTAAATGAGATGGAAGAGCGTGACATCATAAGGAAGTCTGCAAGTGAGTACGCATCACCTCTTGTTCTTGTCTGGAAAAAGAACGGCGACCTGCGTCTCTGCACTGATTTTCGGTGGCTGAACGCACGCACTGTCCGCGACGCACATCCCTTGCCTCACCAGGCTGACGCCTTGGCCGCCCTGGGGGGGAATGCGTTCTTCTCAACCATGGATCTGACCTCGGGGTATTATAATGTGGAGGTACATGAAGAGGATAAGAAGTTTACCGCGTTCACGTCTCCTTTTGGGCTGTATGAGTACAACAGGCTTCCGCAGGGACTTTGCAACAGCCCGGCCACGTTCATGAGGATGATGATGGCTATCTTCGGTGATCAAAACTTCCTGTGCCTCTTGTGTTATCTTGATGACATTCTTGTGTTTGCCCCCAATGAACAGCTGGCGTTGCAGAGGTTGGAGATGGTTTTCGAGAGGTTAAAGGCGCACAACCTGAAACTAGCTCCCAAGAAGTGTCACTTCATGAGACCTTCGGTGAAGTTTCTGGGGCATATTGTGACAAAGGAAGGCATTTCGACTGACCCAGAGAAGGTAAAAACTATTGTGGAGTTGCAGGAGAATGACTTAATGGTGGAGGGCACCGACATCCCATCCCCCACCAAGATCAGGTCTTTCCTTGGGATGGTTGGATTTTATCAGCAGTTTTTTGAGGGGTACTCTGGTATAAGCAAGCCTTTGTTCGCTCTGACATCTGGTGGAAAGAGGGTGCGGCGTACCAGAGGGAAGCAGGTCCGGCTTACATCTCGGACCCTCTCTTCGGCTGATTGGACTCCTGCGTGCAGTGAGGCTTTCGCTAAGCTCAAGCAAGCTTTGTTGAACAATGTCACTCTTGCTCATCCCGACTTCAGTAAGCCTTTTCTCCTGTCGGTTGATGCCTCCTCCAATGGTCTCGGGGCTGTGCTGTCTCAGCTGGCTGTTGGTGAGGATGTTGCGAGGCCCATTGCCTTTGCCAGCAAGTCGCTGAATTATGCCCAGTCTCGCTACCCAGCGCACAGGCTGGAATTCCTCGCACTTAAGTGGGCTGTGTGCGACAAGTTCAGCCATTGGCTGAGAGGTCATAAATTCACTGTATGGACCGACAATAATCCGCTCACTTACATTCTCAGTAAACCAAGGTTGGACGCCTGTGAGCAGAGGTGGGTGTCAAAACTGGCCCCATATGACTTTGACATCAGATACATCCCTGGTCCTAAGAATGTGGTGGCGGACGCCCTCAGCCGTGAGCCTTTTGTGCACCCCAGTGTTCTCCATCGACTCACTACAGTCCCCTATGGTGCACTTTTGGAGGCAGCGAATGCCTTGGAACCGGACTGTGTGCAGGATGTTTTCCGGCTGTCCTGTGATCCTCTCAGCCGCCTGCAACATCATCCTTTGACTGTGGCTTCCGACAGTGCAGTGTCTGCACCCCTAAACCCTCCTATCTCCTCAAAAGCTGTGTCAGCTGTTCTTGAACACTCTCTGGAGAATGATTGCTTGCCCCCTCATGCCTTATGTTTGCCGCAACTCACTCAGTCTCTTCTGCCTTCCGACCTGTCTGACTTCCGCCCTTTGCCCATCGACAAACTGACATCGTTGCAACGTGCTGATCCGTGCGTGGGTCGGGTTCTCCACTTTGTGGAACGTCAGAGGCGTCCGTCGAGACGAGAACGCCCCCGTGAGCCAGCTGAAGCCTTGCGGCTTCTCCGGCACTGGGAACAACTTTCCATCAAGGCAGGTGTTCTGTATCGCACGTCGAAAGATGTTGTGACAAAGAAAAAGACGTTCAGGTATGTTGTACCCGCTCAACTGAAAAATAAGGTCCTGAAAGGTATCCACGATGAAGCAGGTCATCAGGGGCAGAAGAGGACGCTCTACTTGGCTAGACAGCGGTTTTACTGGATCGGGATGGAGAAGGATGTCAAGGATTATGTGCAGCACTGTCGGCGTTGTTTGGTCAGTAAGTCTCCTGAGCCTGAGGCTAGGGCGCCACTCGAGAGTGTTAAGACATCCAGACCTCTTGAGTTGGTCTGCATTGATTTTTGGTCAGCTGAAGACTCATCCAACAGGTCTCGCGACGTGCTCGTTGTGACTGACCATTTTACTAAGCTGGCGCAGGCCTACCTCTGTCCCAATCAGTCCGCTAAGGCTGTTGCTCATCAACTCTGGAACAACTTCTTCTGCGTGTATGGCTTCCCAGAGCGTGTGCACTCGGACCAAGGTGCGAACTTCGAAAGCAGCCTGATTGCAGAGATGCTCCAAGTCGCTGGTGTTGAGAAGTCTCATACAACACCTTATCATCCCATGGGCAATGGGGCAGTCGAAAGGTTCAATCGCACCCTTGGGAACATGATCAGAGCTCTTCCACCCAGAGCCAAGCAGAAATGGCCCCAGCTCCTGCGTTCTCTTACCCTCTCCTACAACGCAACAGTCCATGAAACCACAGGTTTTGCACCTTTTCTGCTCATGTTCGGCAGGGTTCCTAGATTGCCTGTGGACATGATGTTTCAGTCTGTGCTCATGGATGAGCAAGTGGTGGATTATGGTGACTATGTGCAGTGTCTCCGCCGTGACTTGGCAGAGGCTAACAGGATTGCTCAGATTTCAACCACAAAACAACAAGAGAAGCAGACTGAGCTGTACAACCGCAAGCTGAGGGGTGCACCTGTGGAGGTCGGAGACAGAGTCTTGTTGGCTAACAAAGGTGAACGAGGTCGGAGGAAGCTGGCTGATCGCTGGGAAGGTCATCTGTACACGGTTGTGGAGAAACAGGATAACACTCACACCTTCAGACTCAGGAACTGTGCGACTACCCAGGAGAAAGTGGTCCACAGGAACCTCATCATGCCTGTGAACTTTTTACCTGTTCCTGCTGATCCGGAAGATGGTGGCTCCTTTGTCAGTGACCTGTCTGATGAGACTGCGGATGAGTCTGTGGTCGGTGTTGGACATGATGGTTCACCTGTTCTTCCTGGATGCGGACCTGAGGATAGGACTGTCTTTTGGATCTCTCAGCTTCCAGCCTCCACCGGAGATAAGTCGATCTCTATGGCTGATGTGGATGGACATGACCAGACCGGATCTGATGCGCCTGACAGTCGCAATGGGAATGGACTTAACAGGTCAGACGAGACCATTTCTGACAAACTGAACCAGTCTGGCCCCTGTGGTTCTGCTGTTCATGATGGCTGTTCTGTTGACTTGCCTGACTCTCAACCTTCTGTTTCTCTTTCTGTTGACTTGCTGCCTCCTGTTACTGCATCGGAGGCAGGGCAAAACCATTCCTGTGATAGTTTGCAGAGAATGCGAACAAGATATGGGAGGGTTGTTAGGCCAGTCGTCAGGCTTATTCAGAACATGCACCAGAAAGTTGTTGCTGGCCGCTAGTATTATTTCTTGTTATGGCCGTACATATGTGTAAGTGGTTATTGGCTCAGAAATAGCCTCTGAGTTCCTTCAATTTTGAGGAGGGTTTGGTTTTTATATTTTTTTGTGATGGTTTGACACCTGTGTGTGACTACTAGATAGGTGTGTCCAGGTGGTTATAATGTGTGCTGTTTTACTGACATGATTTCTGAGTAATGTGACATGTATATGGGCATGTTTTTCCTATGGGTGTCGGGAGGTTTTGCAACCCTTCCTCATTCTAATTCTTCAGGAATAGTCTCTTGACTGGAGTATTTGGTATCTGTGATATTTGCAGCACTGTACACTTTAATGTTTTTTTATTTTTATAATCCATTACCTCCTCTTGATGTGGTGTTATTTGTGCCTGGTATGTTGTAGTTTGAGTGATATGCAGTCCAGTCTAAAAATTGTTTTTCTTTTGGTTTGGTTGTATGGGCAAGTGGAGATCAGTAGGGGGGAATGTAACGGAGTTAAAAGGTGAATTGATCCCACTTGCCATAAAAATACGCATCACACAACACAAAATTGTGTTTTCCCACGGTAATTAAATGCATCACCCCTGTGGCGTAGGGTCGTGCACCCCGGGGGGTAGCTGCAGTCGGACCACGCTATCTCCCTGGTAGGTGCACAGGCTAAAGGCTCTGCAATAGTTTTATATTAATTACTTTAATTTCACTACTAAGTGATGGTTTATGTTGTGTTTCTGAATCATATAGCTCCCTAACGGTTGAGCACGCCCGTTTTCATAAAAAGTTGACGGTGTTTTTGTCTTATTTTTGTTTACGAAATGGCTAGGGTTATGCATGTTAGCTAACCTGCACTTTCTTTTATTTTACACTTTTCAGCTACATGTGTGTGTGTGTGCAAACGAAGAGCTGGACTGACTGTAAATGTTAATTCTTCTACCAGGTACGCTTTGTGTTATTTTATGTTGGTTTTGAGAATGTTTATGTGGCAGTCGGACCACGCTATCTCCCTGCTACATGTGTGTGTGTGTGCAAACGAAGAGCTGGACTGACTGTAAATGTTAATTCTTCTACCAGGTCAGTCCACGGACCCACGCATAATAAACGGCGAGATATGCCAACTGTGAAGACTTGCCTCATGTTTTAAAAACTACACAACGCAACGACGAGTATTAAAAACCGCTACACTGGCACAGGCCAACATAGTGTAGACCAGCTCTGGGATCATGGGGAGGTAGATAGACACCCTGTCTCCCTTTTTTACACCTTGAACACGGAGAGAAGCAGATTTGGTGTTTTGGATAACACAAATGACATCATGCCTGATATTGGCCACATCGGCGCTACTTCTCAACACAAACCAGTAATGCCAGCTTAAAGGTCAGTTTCAGCACATCGGATATGCCAATCCTGTACTGTGTGTCTGATATGACTAGTGCATTGGGTAAACCGCATTGAGCCACATCTGGTGTGTTGCAGCATGCTGGTTAACATCATCATGTCCTTCTTCCCTCATTAAACCCCAAGCTGAAACATGTTGGACCAAGTAATGATTCTGTCATATTATGGTCATGTCTTTATAGTTCATTTCTATTTCCTCTCTCCATTTTTTTTAATGGGTTATATTTATTATTATTTTTTTAGCACTGAGGCATTTAATATTGATGTGTTTTGTAATATTTCTCACCCATTTGCTTGAGGACATTAGCACACCGGCAGACCTGGCTCAGCAGCTGGCGGTAGGAGATGGCCATGTGGTGGTCAGGTGAGTTCCCCTCCCTGAGGGGACAACATGAAAAAAAAAACACTGTCACAGATTGTATGAAGCTTTGACTGTTTGTGCTGATATCATCTTGCTTTCCAGGAGTTCAGCTCATTATTTATATATTTTCATGCTCCTCTAAATCCTTCTCAGACAACAAACTGTCCGGTGAGTTTGTTGAGTTCACAGGGGATATGAACTGTTCCCCCGCTGTTACTGTGTCTATTGGGTTTGTATGTTTGTCAGGACTGTTTTTCAGGAATCTTTGTGGCACAATGTTTCGGAGCCCAGCAGGGAGCTTATTGGATGTCCTCTGGTACAGGACAGAAGCCAAAACAGTCTCAAACCTTGCATGGATTACAATGATGAAACACTGAACTGATCAATGCAACAGCTTTTCATAAAGTCCATAGATTTGACTATGTGTAAATATGTATCTGAGCAAACCAAATCAAATGTGTCATTTCACAGGGATCAAGGATTGGACCCTTTTTGATTCCACTGCATTGAGAAAAGCAAGGATTGGATCGAAATCCAAATGGTCAAAAATGGAAATAAACATTATTGTCTGCTGAAAACCCAAGAGTGAAATCTAGATGTAGTCAGGGAATCATACCTTAATGTTAATGCCTGTGCATAGACAATAAGAAATTACCACCTTAAAAGACAACAAGATTTAGAAAACCTGATCCATGCCTTTATCTCTGGCAGGCTGGGCTGCCGCTGTAATAGGATTTTCTCAGGTCTTTCTAAAAATGCTCTTGACAGCTGTCGCTCACTCAGAATCACTCCACTTGAACTAATACAACTTAGTTATAAATCAGCAAATGATTTATGAACAAAACACTAGTGCGACAGCATCAATCCACAGAATCTCTGAGGTCACATATAAAATCCAAACATGGTCAAGTTCACTTTTGCCTTAAGAATCTGTGCTGTTGTTGTACATGCACCATACATTTTAATGTTTTGTATGCTTTTTAATCCTCTTGACCTTTCTTTGTATGTTCATGTAATCTGTATTTGATTAATTTCATGTCATTTATTATTTTAATCGCAACATGTGATGCTCTGACTTTTATTGTCTAAAAGATTAAAAAAAAACTGACATTGGCATATCTTGGTGTCTGCAGCTTACAGATATAGCAGCTAATGCATAAATAATAGGAACTGTTTCTTTTAACCTTTGACAATCCCAAAGGGCATTTTGTTAAATCAAGTAAATATTCAATATTTTAAGACAGGATGTTTCTCTTTTTTACTAATATTAATTAAAAATGTGTTGCTGAGTTCACACAAGCAGGTAGTTAGAAGGTTAAGAAACTAGTAGAGAATGGGTATGAATCCCTCTTCATCAAAAACAATGGGACACCTGACATTACAGAGCACTGAAATCCTTCTCAATCTCAGACTCTAGAAGCTGCAAATAATAGATGCAGTAACACATTCAAACCAAAAGACTAAATAGTTACAGTATCTTGTTGCAATTGCTGTTTGGAGGTGTCACAAGGTCAAAAGAACCCACCTGGCCACTGGTAACTTGAATATAAACACAGTAATACAACTGATAGACTATACCCTCCTCATATAACTTGCTGGAGCTGGTATGATAAACAGATGTATTACATAAGTGCACAAGAGACTTGCGTGGGCAATGGCTGGTCTCTGCTGTGCCCAGTTCCATTGAACCCCTATTACTGCTGAGTTTGCAGAACCACTATTTGTTGTTTGCTAAGCCACTTCTGTTGAAAGAGCAAATATGAGCCATAACATATAGTCAAACAACCTTTACTGGAACTTGTCAAGGATGTAAGGCTTTACACCAAACACTTGTTTATGGAACTTGACTCTGGTAATGCTAGACTGTAATGTGTGTTTAATATGAGATCGGAGAAGTTTTTTTGCAACAAATCCAGTTAAATATCTTTGTTGATTCAGAGGATAGAAACACTGAAGCACTGACACTACGTTGTGCTAGCTTGGTTTTGCTTGGGTGCACTGGGGACACAAGAGTTGCTGGAATAGCTGACATACTGCAACTCCAGGCCGCATTTACCATTAAAGCCATCAGTCATGGCAGACAGACATGGTTGCTTACCAGTAATAGGCGATCTTTTCACCCAGATTCTTCTCCTTCACAAGTCTGTCCAGGACATTATAGCACATGTTGGTTTTGGCCCCTTCCATGCATTTCACATAAATGTTCCCTTTTGTCACATCAAAGTTGTACTGCAAGATCGATGCTGTTGCTGGCTTCTTCCAAAAGTACTCATCAGCAATGTCTTTCCAGAAAGCTGAAACAAAGTGATAACTCATGTGGTTGTTACAGGCTGCAGACAGGGCAGATAAACACACAGAGAGACTGCATAGACTTCTAAAGCTCAGAGGGAGGTGATGCCAGGAAACTCTGCAAGCACTCACTGAAAACAGACGTGTTTTACCTACCTTCTGGATTCTCAAGAGACTTCCTGTACAGTGCCAGATAGGAATTAAAATCAGGCACATGAGCATCCCTCTTCAGGTCATCAGGAGGGTAGTACATTTTGTCCTGGGATTCAGGAACAACCATTGTGGAAGGACAGCTGCAGACGGGCCAATGCCGTCTGAGGGTGAGTCAGAATATGGGTTAATCTGGAGTCACTGCTGATCTGTCTGGATCCTCCTGAGTAAAGTAAGAACACTACAAGGCCTCTTGTGCAGAAGTAACACAATTCAGCATGCGTAAAGCCCCACCTCTAATCCCTGAGCTGCAGGCTTGCTCACAGCCAATCTGCTTGCAGGGTGCAGCACTCCCACTTTTTCATTGGATGAACCCTCCCTGGCCTGTTGATGGCATTATTTTTCCAAGCAAGGAGTTGGAGGAGGAGGAAGTATGCAGCAGCAGGATGAATGCTGGGGTTTCATCCGAGCATAAGGATGTTTGATTTGACTAGGAGGGTGATGGGTGCTCTGAAAAGAGAGAGAAAATATTTTGTTTGCGGAAAGCAAGTAAAGAACATTGTCAATTGACAACAGAAAATAAATATTGTTTTAAAAAAGGGTTGTTCTTGTCTATTAATAATAAATGAAATTATATTTTCTCAATCTTCTAAATTATTTGTTTTCACTGTTTGCTTTTTTAATATCTACAATCCCCTAACTCCTTATTTCATCATGTTGTATTTATGTATGTTCATGTCTTTAATCACTTACAATTTAATTGTATCTTTGCTATATTGTGAAGCACTTTGTAGCATTGTTTTTAAAACTATAACATAAAGATTATCATGATCATTTCATGATTTAAACAATCAATAACGTGTAATGAATTGATATACTTTCAAATATATTTCCCTAGTAATCGCTCGTAAACATGCAACGTGAACCACCACTCACGTTACATAACAAATGTCCAAATAGCTGTTGGCAGCATTTGCTTTTCAGCTCAAATTGCAATCTGGGATCGATTCAGTGCGCCGCGCCTGACGCCTGACGACGCGTGTTACGTCAGACCCTCTTAATCGAGAAGGAGAACTCCTGTGTTGATGTCGGCCGCTGCTGTCCCGTCCATTAGCTAACACCGAGGGACCGAACGTCAAGCTCCAAGATGTTTTTGTCTGCTGCAGTGCGCTCTGCAGTATCCCAGACGGTATGTTTGTGCTATACTTTATGGTTGTGGGTAAGAATATGATTGCCCTTTTCGATTATTTACAGACAAATGCTATGACTCCTCACAAGGGCAAGCAACGGAGGCCGCTAAGCTAGCGTTAACTAACACTAGCATGCTGGCTAATATAGCTTACTGCCGTCTTTGGACGACATTAGCAATGGAAATGAAAAAGAACTCACAAGCAATTGCTTGGATAAGTACGCAACGTTAACTCACTCGACGTTGTAGTGCTGTATGTTTGTGTATGATAACGCAACGTCACAACATGTCAAAGCACTGGTGTTAAAGTCTGTTTAGGTTTCTGTCCATATAGGTTATCAAGAACAGTCAGTTTTTTATCATTTAAAAAAAGATAATTGTGTTATGGTTGTTAATTTACAGAATGTCAATTATTCTCTAGCTATAAAACGTATGCTCAATTAATATTTAAAATGAATGACTTGGCACACTGTATCTGCAGTAGACATTTAATTTTCCAGTCCTTTCAGACAGTTGGAAGTGACATACCCACCCAAAGTCTCTGTCTTGGGAAGTAAAAGTAGGAATTCACACACTACCATGTAATTTATCTGTCTCCTTTCTCTCTGCATTTGCAGGCCAGGCAGGTCAGGAGTCTGCATCGATCTGCTGGACGCGCTGGAGCTGGTGGCATCTTTGTGGTGAGTTACAGTTTCTTTACCAAAGTCAAGAGATTTGCAGAATAAGTTGGATGCAGAGTAGCCACCGGTGTGTTTATAGTCAGGCTTAAAATGTTCAATGCTTGTTGAACAACTCACAACATTTACTACCATATTGTCAATGTGCTTCAGCCAGAATCTGTGAGATAAATAGACCTAAAACTTTGTTAATGGCCCCAGAATATTGTGGTTTTCTATTCAGTCAGGCAAATTTAATTCTAGCCCTTGACAAAGAACCAATGAAATAGACAATCACATTAAAATTGCAGTGCCGACAATTATATGCGGTATTGTCTAGATATATATCATTTTAAATTGTCTTTTTTTGCTGACCTCTTTCGCTTTTTAACAGTGTGGTCTGTATAGCTGTAATAGAGACCATGCGCATAAATATACTTACTTTCACTCGATGTTCCACATATGGGAGATTGAGGTCTTATTTGGGCCTTTTTAACATAATTATTTTGTATGAAATAGGCCTGTTTTACTACTTTTTTTTTTTACACACAATACTGATATAAACATATCTTTCACAACCACAGACTGTCAGTTGAGTTATAAACTGTATTTACAGGTGGTTTTATTTGTTTAAGTTTTACCCAATAAATCCAATCTATACATTTAATCAATGAATGACTCACTGATATGTTTGCGTGTCCATGTTTGCTGAAATAATCTCAAAGGTATCCATTCTTCAAAAGATCTTAATTTATCCCGGTAGATGCCTTCAGAGCCTATTAGAGATGTGATATTGTCATGTAATGGAAACATGCCATGGTGTCGTTGTCCCTTGATAGTATAGATGTTTTGAACCTGTGATGGGGAGGAAAGTAGGTTTGGTTGACTCTTCTGTGAGCCCCTCCTCTTTGGCAATGCAGTTTTTTGTTAACAATTTTAACTTCAAATACGATGCCAATTCCAAGTTATTGTTCTCTTTCTTGATTGCACAAATTCCGTTTTGCAAATAGTTTAAAGGGAATAAATTGAACCTCGGATATTTGCTGCTCACAAGGGGGCAGTGTGTGCAGAAGCTGAAATAATTATCTGTGCTGAGTCTTTTCAACAGTCTGATAGCAGCACATTTTCCCCTGTTGGCTTATGTGATAGGTTATTCACATTTAATCAGATCACATTAGATACTACACATAAGCCTGTAACTGAGATGGAATTGGTGGTTGTTGTGTAAAAGTTTAACCATCAATCCATCAATTTGATTGAAACCTTTTTGGCAATAAATAAAAAATGACATACTGAAACATTAATAATTTATGCATGTGTCAATATGATGCATCGTAGATTTGTAATGTAAAAATGATACCAACCTCACATTTTTAAATATGATTTAATATAAATTGGCTCATGAATGTTAAACCAAGATGACTAAAGATAATTATATCTTTGGTCAAAACAATTAACTGTCCTTTTTTTCTGTTTTAGCACAGGGATACTCCTGACAACAACCCAGATACTCCTTTTGAATTCACAGAGGAGAACAAAATGGTAAGGTTGACATCTGTGTCGTGCAGCACATTTAAGGGAAGCATTGATCAATATCTGATATTTTCCCACCTGTATTAGCCAGTGATGAGTCTACATACATCTTTAACACAAATTCAGACATGCTTATCTTTCGTTTTTTGGTGAATATGTTATCCTGGAACTTATTATTATATTGTATTATATGGATGTTTCACCACAAACCAACCGCTGTTTCACTAGTTTAAACTAGATGATTTATTTTTCCTGTTTTATTTATTATCTAAAAAGCTGAAATGTGATATATTGGTTTTCTATTCATTCACGTCCGTGGTAAGTGGGAATTTACCACTGTTATAGATAGTAAAATATGAGCACCTGATCATTATCACCAAGATAAAAGATTCAACTTGATATTTCTATTGAAAGATGATGTATCACTGCATCTCTTGTAATAAGCTGTGCAGGTTAAGATTAGTTTGACCATTTTTGACCTTTTGATAGTTTAAATTGATCTAATTATACAAGTACAAAAGATGAATGCAATTATTTCTATTCTGAAGGACTCCACATCTATGTTTTTTTTTAAATTTTGTATCCCTTGTAGAGGATTGAGGCTATCATTTCAATGTACCCTGTTGGACACAAGCAAGCAGCCACCATCCCAGTGCTGGATGTCGCCCAGAGGCAACATGGATGGCTCCCTATCTCCGCCATGAACAAGGCACGGTCATTTTTCTTCAATTTACAGTTGTATGACACTATGAATCAGTAAACACCATGTCGTATGTACCATGCAAGGGAATCTCTTTGAATGTTTTGTTATTGTAATAATTCAGGTTGCTGAGTTGCTGGAAGTTGCTCCGATGAGAGTGTATGAAGTAGCAACATTCTACACAATGTTCCTGCGTAAGCCTGTGGGAAAATACTTTATTCAGATCTGCACAACAACACCCTGCATGCTCTGCAACTCAGACAGCATCCTGGAGGCCATCCAAAACAAACTGGGTAAGAAATTTTCCATATTACGGTGGGACACCAATGAAGAGATAAAAAGGCAGATGAACAATCTTTTTATTGCGTATATTTGAGATTAACAGAGGTTGGTAACAAACATGAAAAAATACAGCTGTTAATGCAATTCAAACAAGACATATAAAACTGAAATCAAGTGACTGCTGCTAACCTCATACTTTTTTCAATCAACCAAAGAGTAAGGCTGTGCTTTTTGGTAAAACTCACCTTACAGCTGTGTAATGTCTGGTAGCGCTGCTTGAGTAAGAAATATTTGTTGTTTCAGTAATATAATCTGCAGCTTGTCAGAGGAAATGAGTTAAATATAAAGCATGCCTTTATTTGTTTTTCCATAGGCATCAAGGTTGGAGAAACTACTCCAGACAAGATGTTCACACTAATAGAAGTGGAATGCCTGGGTGCCTGTGTGAATGCTCCGATGGTCCAGATCAATGACAACTATTATGTGAGTGTTTGACTAGTCTGTACAGATGGCTTCCTTATGGGACATTAGAAACAGAATTAGGTTAAGACCTGATATTAGTTTTGCAAAGACTGTCTGCAGAGAAATCATCTCTGAGCTGGTTTTCAGGAGTGCTACTTCTTTCCTTTTCTTTGGTTGCAGGTGTTGTACAGACTACAATTATAAGGATCAAAACAAATTGGGGAAATGGGAACCATGACAAAAAAAAAGAATCTCAAATGAACAATAATTTGTTTTGAATTACAACTTTTTCTTTGTATGACCTGCGTTTGGAAAAAGATTAACTTTATAAGCCAGATGTGATATGAAAAGCTTTCTTTTTGGATTTGCGGTTACATTATCTGGAACCTTTATTCTGCACACAAATCGCCATGGGAAGTTTAGTTATTGCATGCTGAGCACAAATGAATGACCCAATTTAAATAAATGCGACTGAGAGGAGTTATTTTTTGTTACACTTTAAAATTGCTGAGGTGTGCGCATTGGTGGCAGAACAGGTACTTGTTGACACAAAGAGTAAGGTGGTACCGAGTTTAGCAGTTTATGTGAATAATAAGCACTCAGAAATGCATGCACTGTGTGTTCCAATACCTATACTATCATGCTATAAGGTATGCCCGGAAAAAAAAAAAAAAAAAGATTTAGAATGACCCTATACATAGTATGTCATCAGTATGACAAAAACACCAGGACATCCTTGTTATTTTGACTGGTGGTGTAAAGCCTGCTTTAATATGTCTGAAAATTGTTTCTTTTAGAATTGACTACAATCCTCATGAGCTCCTTGCAATACTGCATAAGTGGTATTTCATGTATTGCCTCGTAACCCTCCCCATTATTTCCTTAGGTTTGCGTTTAATAGGAATAAGAACATGCTCATAAAGTGCTGCAGGAATAAGCCCTAAAACCTGGAAATCTAGCATTTTTGTACTTCAAGTTCCCTTATCTCAAAGTCAATGGCTTTTTGGTTATATTCTGAAGTTTCTGTTTAACACGAGCTAAACAAATTTTAGTTTTATTTTTGTTCTAGAATGTAAAAATACCACACTTCTGAATTTGGAAGCTTTTGCGTGTCTTAAAAAAGGTGCAGGCTAACAAGTGTATTTTCTGCAATAATCCAAAAATCTAATGGAATTCTTTTCCCCAGGAGGACCTCTCACCCAAGGACATTGAGGACATTATTGATGAACTTAAAGCAGGCAGAGTCCCACCACCTGGGCCCAGGTAATGCAAAATCATCATGAATGAATTTGATTATATTTTTCTGATTGATCAATTACGTTTGTAAAATCTTCTAATACATTGTAAGTGTACTGCCTGCATGTTAACACATATTTTCCTGTCCTTGTTTCCTACAGAAATGGCCGTTTCTCCTGTGAGCCTGCAGGTGGATTGACTTCTCTGACAGAACCTCCTACAGGACCAGGCTTTGGTGTAAGACCGGACCTGTAGACGTTTGTGGCAGTCTGCTTTTATGAGTGGTGACTTGTTCCGTGAAGCTGATATTATGCCTAACTCAAACGTGAAAATGTGTAAATAAATAGTTCATATACCTGTGCTGTTGGTGTCTTGGTGTCTCTTACAGGATTCCAACAATGACGAGGCAATACAACTGAATTAATGGGACGAATTCTGTGTTAATAATTAGGTCTGCAACAACAACTACAGCTCCATTAGCAACACTCAGCAATAGAGCTTAAAATATAAATGGATAGGACTGTATCTGGGTATCTTGTATTGAAGGTATATTCTAGCATGACTCATAATTGGTATTTTCCAGAATTATTATTCTGGCATGTAAAAAAAAGTCAGAATAAAATGACACTATTTTCTGCACTTGACTGTAATAGATACTGTATAGAGAATAGTACAATTCTATTTTGTCACAGTGCTTTATTATATGACACTGGCCTGTAAAAGAAAAGAAGCCTATGTTGCAGTTTCCCTTGTCAATGCTACTTAAATGACAGCTTTCTCTGAAAAGCTCATATGGGTTTCACTTCATACAGTATATACATACAAGTGCTTTTTGAAGAGTAGTGTGCATTTAGCTTGGATATACGCCATGGCAAGTATGAAATAAATATTTATGTATGAAAACCTTTTTAGTCAGGACTGATACAATGATGTTGAAGATTACATTGTCATTTTATCACATTAGATAAAGTGAATACATATTAGCTTTCTGCAATTTATTCAAGACGACCCACTTACATGTTTGACTGTTAAGAGCAATTAAGCAATATTATATTTATAATAGAAATGAGCACTAGTCACAACCAGATTGGTAGATATCTTGAACCTGTGTTTCAAAACTAGTGATTAAAATGACAATATCTTCCATCCACATACTCGAAGATATAATAACAATAAAATTGGAGGCTACAACTTATTGAATATGTTATGTTAATCTCCCTAATAATAATGTAATTACTGGAATCGTAAATGAGCACTTTGAAAAAAGTTTTAGCCATGTAAGATTTATATTCTGATTTATTCATGAATTCCAGATATCTTTTAAAGTTAATCCGGCCAGGCTATTATAATAAACCCCTTAAACACACATCCCCCTTGCTACAACTGCTCCTGTCATTTCCATCCCGCCCCGGTGGCGTTTTTCGTGTCTAGCCGGTGCCCCTCCTCCACTCCGGCTTCCTCTTGCGACTTTCAAGCTTGCTCCGCAACATATAATATTATGCACCATGACGCATGCGCGCAACATACACCATGATGCAAATGTCACTGCGCAACCAATTCAAAAGCTGGACGACATATTCGAGTTGGCGGGCGAATATACACGATGAGTTCATAAGTGAAACCGACACCACCTTATCAACCCGTGTTTACAACAACGAAAGGAACAGCCATTCCACTGTTAACCTCAGCCGTGATCTTCGAGAAAGTTCCCATAAACCGCAACACAGCAGCGGAAAAGATGACGTCAAGTGCCCATTACTGCTCTCCCTCTCCAATCGTTTCAGTCCCGAATTCACACACCAATAAGCATCAACCGACGTTATACGCGCCGCTAGCTGACACGATGTGAAAGCACGGAGAGTGTTCTTAACATTAAAGGCGCGGATTTACTCACAGAGTCGCCAGAACAACGAGTTAAATGGTTTCCACACATACCTACAGTATATCCAGCAGACGACGTTATAAGCTCAATGGGGCTCAGGCGACCACGTGACTCTCGTCGACGAATGAGAACGACGCTTGCATGTTTTGCTGGGCTTTTCTCGGAGAGGACGGGCGACGAACGGCTGGTATGTTTTCAAAACCAGCGATGAACGTCACACAGCCGTAGGCTACGGTTAACGTCCAATATTTAGGAAAGAACTGTTTATATTGCGCAATATTCAGATACAGCAGGACCCGAATGAGTCAGTGGGCTACGTGTGACACAGTTTGAAGGTAAGCGCAAAACAAGCTTTGTTGTTCGGTCATACGGGAGTAAAAACCCTTACCCGTAGTTAACGTTAGCCATCTGGCTACAGCGAGCAGGCTAATGGTAAGCTAACGTGAAGTAAACTGCGTGCGAAAATTGAATGTTATGTGTCTTGCGTGGGCTTGGTATAGTTGTGTGCCACGTGCGTTACACACACCGAGTACTTCGCTAACTGTAATTTCACCCGTAACTGCGTGTAATAACTCGCCGCCCTTTGAAGCGAGGGGAGAGAAAGCCGACATGAAAATGTCGGGGCAAGGCAGAGTGATCTGGGTTAGTCCCATCCAGCGAGGCTGTGTCGGTCTGGAAACCAGCTTGCTAGCTAACCCTAGCTAGATTAAGCGCTGGGGAGGGGGGACGTTGTGAGGGCAGCGAAGGGGCTGCAGTGGGCTTTTGTCTCAGGCTATGCCGTGCTCTCGTGTTAAATGTTGCAATTAAATCACGAAACTTACATTTTTTTTAAATGTTGGCCGCAGAGTGACAGTACACGACGCATTTAGTTGTGCGACGCATTTCTGGACCTAGCAGCACCGTAGCTCGTTATGTTTACTAACCCAGCTAAGTTGTACATTTAAGCGCTCAACAACACATTGCTCTGCGTTGAAGGCAAGCACGGGCGACATTACCGTGAGGTGGGTGGTGTTGTCTGCAATGATCTGACGTTAGCCGGCGCCATCATTTGTTTACACTCAGCGCAGTTGTTGGGAAAATGACTAATATAGATCTAGTGTGCGTATATACTGGTATGTGTTGCTATTTCGTACAAGGAACTAGCCTAGCTTGATAGCGAGGAGCTTGCGCCTCCCATCCAACGGCTGTGACATCTTGGGGGTGTGTTGCCTGATACAAAAGCTGCCTGTTTTTACATGGCTGTCCGTGCAGCGACCGCTTTGAACCAACACAACGTCTCGGCTTTAAATTTAAAACACCTAAGAGCTATTTCGTATTGACACAATTTATACATTCTTATAACAAGCTTATAAACCTCCCATACGTCACATGAAGTACCACACCGTGGTAAAATTGCTAGTATTTGAAATGCTATTCATCTAAAATATATTGCCATTGCATTATAAAACGTTTGACTTATTACGAATATATTAACATTATGACAATAAAGGCCGCATTTGCAGATTTGAACAGTGAAAACACTTTCTTCACGAATTAAACTAAATGCATACACCTGTCAGATGTGAACTATTTTTATTTTTAAAGCAAAGGTAGAGACAGGTCAAAAATGTACAACTATACTGGCGATGACAGTAATCGAAAGGCAGGGGTTACTATTTTTAATGTTTCATTCCAAAATAGTTAAAAATTGTGTTGTCTCAACATTACAATTTGTTCATTTTGTAATCAGAAGAGAACAGTTTACCTTTCTGTTGCTGAGCATTACTTGTGATCACGTAATAAGAAAAGACTTATATTAACAATGCATTGGAAAACGTGCAGCGATTGCGGAATCGTTGTATTGACATAAAAACATATTTATCATTTAACAACAAAAAACAAGACACTGTTTTGAACCCATGCTCTTTCTGGACAATATAATTGATGTAAAATTACAATTGTATCATCCAAAAATATTATTAGCCACCGTGGGTGTTGCTGAATGCAACATAACTACATACCTTAAAAAGAAAATTTCCAATTGGCTTCAAAGTCATGAAAGACAATCAGGATATGGCTTGCTATTGTTGAATTCACTCCATGTATTTTGTGATTATTGGGTGATAGATTAGGTGACAGATCCTGCAAGTGTACATAGCAATTTAGGGTGCATCAGATTGTCATTTTGCTGAAAAGGTTGTAGTGTGAGAATATGGTAAAGACAAGTAATTTATATAATATATGACCGTGCAGTTTCTTGCCTTCCGTAATGGGTTCTCTTGCATCAGTACCGCAGCACCTTTTTTTTGTTGCGTCATTGATACTGAGGTGTATCCTTTTCCTTTCTGCAGCCACTCTGAAATGTTATGCTTTTGGACTCTTCAATCTTCTGAAATGACATCTGTTTATGTTGCCGTGTGTGTGTGTGTAGAAAAAGCTGCTTCTCTAAACCACTATATAAATCTCTGTGGAAAGCTCTGTAGCGCAGAATACTATATCGTCATGCATCTAACACATATATCACATTTTCTCTCGGGATCTCAGGGGAATATTTGATGCAAATTTAACAAACCATATGTTATGGACTGATATTAAAAACTTCTAAACTTTGGTTAGGGCCTACTAACTACTAGCTTGCAATTTTCAGTTACTTTATATCTCTATATGTAGTTATTAAGATATTATGTTTTTTGCGTCAAGTTTAATAATGAAAATGTGACACAAAGCGTAATTACAGTAATGTAGAAAAAAATGTGCATTTTTGATTTTGTGATTTTGACTGGTTAGTCGTGTTTTTTACCCCACAGTCAAATTACTTCATTTGTGTCGCTGTTGTCTTTAAAGAGGTGCTTGGGCCTTCACGATTCTAGTTTTCTAGTATCACTTTTGCACTCTGGATTGACACATACTGGTTAGTGCATTAGTATTATTTCTGTATGGCACTTTGCTCTTTGACGAACAACATGATGCTACGTGGCTGCTGTGTCACACTTTATGCTTTATCCAAACCAATACCTCTCTGACAAAGGCAATATTTACCGGGGGGGGGGGGGGATTCCTGGATGCATCGTGATGCGGACGTGGACGATTATGAATCGATTCACAAATGCCAAAAACTATACGAAAATAACTTTAAAAATGCTTATTTTGGCGTTTTGCTCGCTCACAGCTAAGCTAGGCTAACACCGTAGCCTATGTAAACACTGAAATATAACTTCGTCTCGGCATAAATACAGCAACAACCTTGTTGTTTTTTCCACCGACAGTCTCTGGTTTTACTCCTAGTTTGTTCGGTCTCTGTATGAAACGTAAGATACTATCCCACGGCGCCGGTGACCACAGACCGCTACGCTGTGATGTGTTGAAATGCAAACTGCATTGATTATTGCACTGTTCATAGAAAGTCATAATTGTGACAAGGAAAAGCTTTTTCTCTAATAAAAAATTAGAGAAGGAAATTCATCTGTTTTTCTTTAATGATCAACACAAAAGTAGGAAGTGATTTGCAATTCTGACTAGAAAACTCAGATTTGAGGCTCCAAGCAAACTCAAATGTGTGTGTGTGTGTGTGTGTATATATATATATATATATATATATATATATATATATATATATATATATATATATATATATATATATATATATATATATATATATATATATATATATATATATATATATATATTAATCGGTTAAGAATCTAATCGTTGACCTTTTGAATCGGAATTGAATCGTGAGGTGCCAAGAGATTCCCACCCCTAATATTTACAGGACCAATATAGTAAAACTAAGTTGCAGTTCTTTGAGTAACTCTTATTACTTAAAACAACTATAACCTTTTGTAGTTTGAAGAAGACTAAACCCAAACACTCACTTGACACTAGGGTTGGGCGGTATGAGCAAAATCTTATATCACGGTATGAATAATTTCATATCACGGTAACGGTATATATCACGGTATGGTTGTCCCCCTGTAAATTCAATTAATTGCTTAAAAATAACCACACTGTCGCATTTGATCATTTTCCTCTTTTATTTTAATTTTCTCACAGCAGCATAACATTATTTTAAAGAAAGTATAATAATATAATAAATAATAAGCCATAAAGAATGTGCAAATGTCTGGTAAACATTTGAACTCCAGCTTTAACTTAAGCTATAGTGTGTGTGCAAATTCAAACACATCTCAAACACAGCTCCATCTTAATAAGAAACAAAAATAACAAATAAGAAAAAGTGTGCATCGTGATGGCCTCCGTTATCTCCCTCCATCGATGTGATTTATTGTCATACGGGATGCCTTTGGCAAAAGACTCGTAATACTGCTTCGCGTGGTTTATCTTTAAGTGGTGGAAGAGGTTACCGGTGTTTCCACCTGCCGCAGCAACAGTCGTGCGACACTCTTTGCAGAGTATCGCTTTTTGTTCGTTGTCGGATTTTCTAAATCCGAAAAAGTTCCAACAGACGTAGCGCCCTTTTTCGGAAAGAGTTGGGTGGGTCGCGCTGGCTCCGTTGCCTCGTGACGTTCACTCTCCGCCTCCGCCATGATTGTTATTACTCAGGTAAAGCTGTTTCTTCTTCGTCGTGCTCATGCAACCACGCAAGCAGTCTGCTGCAATGCCCGCAGTGCCCCGTGTCGAGGCGGTGTAATTACAGTGACTCAGAGCGATGCGGCAGACATCTGCGCTTTCTCCAGTATAAACGGTATTGCAAAATCTTTACCGGTGGACACTTTTATACCGTCACACGGTATAATACCGTCATACCGCCCAACCCTACTTGACACCTTTCTCAGCTCAGTTGCCTGTTATACCACAGAGACCAACCTCCTTACCTTTTTATAATGGTATTGAAAATCATACCGTCAGGATTTTTAAATAGCCTGGTATATCACAATACCACCCAAGGCTATTTATTACTAATCCATCTTCCTTTTAGATGTCATTTGCTAATGCAGTTTGGAGAACAATTTGGAGCATTGGTGGAAGGATTGCCCCCCTAACATGACTGTACTTTTAGTTTAATCATACACTGAGATTGCATGTACACATGGTCAATATTGGGATGCTAATGTACAAAAAACACCTACTTCTCATGACAAGATCTCCGACACTAGAGAGTATAATATAGCAGGTTACAGTTTGTTTTTTTAATGCAAGAATAGCATTTTTTTGGGCTGATAGTAAAACTGCGTAATTGTGAGAGCATTTTGTATAGTAGTAACGTTATTATTTAAATCAATTAATTAAAATACAGGATGAATAAAGAAATAATGCTGATGGAGAATTTGTAAATGCAGCCCTGCTATGGTGCTAGTCTTAGGCCGATTTGGTCAGTTTGAAATATTATTTTCTTTGTCTATCTTGGCGAGATTCAGTGCCAACATTCATCCTCTGATCTCACGCGGATGCATTGTGTGAAAGGTCTGGAGGCACAAAAATCTGATTTTTTCCTCTAATTTCTGCCAGATCATGAAAATCAGATGAGGGGATGGTCTGCAGTCAGTTTTACATGTGCGGTCCAGGCAAATGTTCATAGAAGCGGAGAGAGGATCTGAGTGTGAAAAAGCAACTCCATGTAAAGCAGCAGCAGATGCATGCAAAGAAATCCAGCCCCAAGAAGAGGCATAATGGACAGTTTGATTTGAAGTATGTACCATTAAAGCAGTCTTTAGTAAATTATTTCAGTGTGACTGGACATCAGGTTGTGTTTTTTTTTTTTCAACCCTTTCAAGATTTACTGGCTTAGTAAACACTGGCATAGAAAGAACCCACTGTATATGTAACCGGGGAAACCAGTTACATACCAGTTACCAGATTTTAAGCCTCTTAGTTGGAGAATAGGGTATTGATCAAAGTGCTGTAAGGCAGGAACAATCATGTAAGGAAATACACTATTTCCCGGAGTCCTGCTTAAGGCGTTGTCTTTTTTCATCGGGATGGATTTGTTTTTCAATTTTCCAGATGGATAGATCAGTTGCAACACACTTAGACAGCTTCTCTGTATTTTTATTAAAATTTACTAGTTTGTTGTATTCCTCAACTGCCTAATGGGCATGTCCACATCAAGAGTGTTATACGTCACACATTTTTAGACGCTATATTAAGTAATTTAAGAAACGAGGTGTCAGGGTAGGAAATTGACCTTCACGATTAGGTGGATATGGTGTGGTATAAAGAGCAGTAGAATGGAAAAGAAAGTGTTGAGTAATTCAGTAATCATTATTCAACCTGTAAAAGATAACAAATGCTTAAGGTCTGTAATGGTGGATGACAGGTTTTTTTTTCTGTATGAGCCTCATCTCACTGAATAGCTGGGCTCTTTTTCATGTGAATCATAAGAGCAGTCAGTATGACCAGTGGGAGTGGGTGGAAAATTGATACAGCATATTATTGCAGTATTTTGAGCATCAACTTTGTATTGATACATGGACGCCATGTATAGATCATTACAGTTTTGCATTTGAGGTTTCCATAAAGTGTGTCGGCACATATCAAGGCTGCTGAGAAAGATATACTTACAAGGTAGATTCCTATTACTCCAGTGATTTCGAGTACAAAGTACAAACCAAAAATACTGACTCCAATTCAGGCAAAGGGTTGCTATAGCGTACAGTTATTAAATTGAATGTACTGTCAATGTCAAATTTGAATGTCAGGTCCAGTATTTTTTGGTGAGGCATCTGACTGGTAGGGTTTTTTTTTATCTTGTAATATTTGTTTGTTTTATTAATATTGAAATATGAACCATATTTTGTGATCCCACAGTTGATGGAAACCATAAAAAATGTTGTCATCCTTTTTTAATATTTTGGTGTTTTGAAAGGAAGAAATGGTAGTGCAACACAAGTATGATTCCTAAAGTTGGTGCCCTTTTGTGCTTAAGACCTTTAATGAGAGGCTTAACTTAGCTGCCTATGAGACCTTTGGACTTAAATGTTGTCTTCTAGGTCTAATCCTTATGCTATCCTGCAGCACTTCATCTGCAAAGCAGGCCTGTTATGGCAATATAGCTGTGAATGTAGGGTTGGGCGGTATGAGCAAAATCTTATATCACGGTATGAATAATTTCATATCACGGTAACGGTATATATCACGGTATGGTTTCCCCCCCTGTAAATTCAATTAACGGCTTAAAAATAACCATACTGTCGCATTTGATCATTTTCCTCTTTTATTTTAATTTTCTCACAGCAGCATAACATTATTTTAAAGAAAGTATAATAATATAATAAACAATAAGCCACAAAGTATGTGGAAATGTCTGGTTAACATTTGAACTCCTAGTGTGTGCAAATGTAAACACAGAGCTCCATCTTAATAAGAAATAAAAATAACAAATGAGAAGAAGTATGCGTTGTGATGGCCTCCGTTATCTCCCTCCATCGATGTGATTTATTGTCATACGGGGTGCCTTTGGCGAAAGACTCATAATACTGCTTCGCATGTTTTATCTTTAAGTGGTGGAAGAGGTTACCGGTGTTTCCACCTGCAGCAGCAACAGTCGCGCGACACTCTTTGCAGAGTATCGCTTTTTGTTCGTTGTCGGATTTTCTAAATCCGAAAAAGTTCCAACAGACGTAGCGCTCTTTTTCGGAAAGAGTTGGGTGGGTCGCGCTGGCTCCGTTTCCTCGTGACGTTCACTCTCCGCCTCCGCCATGATTGTTATTACTCAGGTAAAGCTGTTTCTTCTTTGTCGTGCTCATGCAACCACGCAAGCAGTCTGCTGCAATGCCCGCAGTGCCCCGTGTGTCGAGGCGGTGTAATTACAGTGACTCAGAGCGATGCCGCAGACATCTGCGCTTTCTCCAGTATAAACGGTATTGCAAAATCTCTACCGGTGGACACTTTTATACAGTCACACGGTATAATACCGTCATACCGCCCAACCCTATGTGAATGTGTTGGCCTTTAACATACTATAAATGCAGTTCCTCTTTTTTGCTTTGAGTGATTGCACCAGAGCAGTATCTTCAGGGGAAACCCCCTGAGTTTTTGTGTTACCCTTCTTGTTACTCTTATTCAAGAGTGCTTCTAACTTGGTTATGTTGAAGGTTTGGAAAGGTTGTAATAAAATTAAAAAAATCAGACAACAGAGAGCCAAAGGCAGAAATGATCTGTTTTCTTTATTCCAGATATCTTAAAATTCTGAAATTTCGATTCAAGTTGTAGATCACTTTTTTGTACTGCAGTTCAAACAAGACCGTGAAAGCATTTTTGCTGTTTATGAGACAAGGTTCCTCTAGCCCAGTATCTGCAGTTGACCCCATCAGCTCTATGTCTCTGAGAGAGCAAGCATGGGTGCATTTGTGTGGAGAGCGTTGAGCCTCCCGATTATACATGTGCAAGTCTTTGCCAGCAGCTGAATGTGTGTAGCACCTTGTTTTTGTTTGGTACTTTGAGTGCAGTATCTCAGTGTGTAATGGCTGATGTTGCCTTGATAACGCACCATGTGCTTTTAAAGACTTGCTATTTGAGAGCCTGTGACCTTCCTGCGGGAGAATACAGCATGACACTGCAGAAGGAAGGAAAGGACAGAGGAAGGAAACGCTGGATTGTAATAGCACAACGCTTTAGGTTTTTAATTAGTAATGGTCCCTTAACGTTTCCTTTTTATGAATGAGCAGTTAGAGGGATAAGAGTGGGCGTGCTTCATTGAGGGGGTATCTGACAGTGGGCATGTGGTTTCATTCTTCAAATGTGCTTTCACTTTACTGATGCCAAAGAAAGAGGTAATATCCTGTTTATTCTGGCTATCGCAGTGACCATGCTTTCTTAGGGCCAAGGACCCTCTTGCTGCAACATAGTTTAATAAGCATTCAATTCGCAGGACGATTTCTCTGTGTGTCTATTTATAGGATATCTGACACCACCCTTCTCTGTAGCATTAAACATTTCTCTGACTGTTTGGCTTGACATTTTTTGTTCACAAACGTGTTCAAATGATAATCATTGCCAGTGGTCTGATTTTATTATTCATGCTCCTTCAATACATATCTGTACTCGTTTCCATTGACATAATTTAACAACACGTCAATGAATAGTTAATTTTTTGATCAGTTGATCAGTTCCATTATCAAAAAAGCTAAATGTAGTGTATACAAAAATTAAACTTGTTTCTTGAGATTACATTTCTTTTGCTTTTGTGTCTAAGCAGCTATTTTAAGGGGCGGCACACAACTATTCACAGGCATTTCAGCCAAAGCACCCCTGCATGCAAGACACTAATCTTGACAGTTAACAGTGATAATAACAATGATAATTTAACAATGGTCGGCCATTGGTCAGAGAAATAATTTAAAATCAGCATCCCTACCGATTATGTCTTTAAGCATAAGCCAATATGTCCTTCCTGTCTTATCCTTTAGTTAGAACAGAGTTAACCCTTAGTGGGATTTTTATTCAACAATTTGATATGTCTCCTGGCTGCAGCTGCGCCACAGTAAAAGCCCTTCCGTCTAATTAGTTACTATGCCGTGTATTTATTTGTGACAAGTAAAAACTTTTTGCCCATATATTTAGGGTTGGTATACTGGGGTAGATTTGTGTTCGACAGTATCAGCCATCAGGCAACACACAATCTGTATAATTAAGAGGTTGCTTGTGTATGCATGACTACGTCCCAAGGTAGAAGCAGGTTCTGGGGACACTTGTTGTTAATGTCCAGCTGTTTCCAGTTTACGTTAAGTGGCTAGGGTGGAGCTAGCCGGTAACATGAAGTTCAAGAGTCCCATTTCGGCATACGGCAACCTCGATAACGAGCACACTCGTTTTACTTTCTGCACAGGGAACACATGTTCCCATGGCTGCATCCCATTGGCCGAAAATTCTCTGGCTGGCTCTGATTGGATGGAAGCCAGGTAATGGTGAGATAAACAACGCTTGTATGAGATGCTGCTCAACGTTCTTTACGATCCATAAATCCCTTTATAGAAGAAAACACTGTTCAGAGAACAACTTCACAACATGTCAGAGTATGAAATATTTCAAACTACTCCCAGTACATTTTACTCATATTCATTTTATTGTGTGACTGTTGCGCCATGTTGGTATGAGCCTGAAATGAACACAAGCCTGAGGTGTAACCTTCAGCCAATCGTTGACTTCTTTATACTTTGGTTCCACCCCCGGAGCTGTCAATCATAACAGAGCCAAGACAGCCTTTGAGCCGAATGCTATTATTCCTGGAAAATCGTTTCTTACAAGAACTGAATTTCGAACTCGAATATGAGCGTGTTAAGATACCAGATACAGCAAATATTCACAGCAAGCATTAAACTCCTCTCAGACACAAGCTTATCTCTTTAACAGTACCTGGGATCCTGTCCTTTCGCCCCACACAGCCTCAAGTTTTAGATGCAATACTAGGGAATCAAAATCAATTTAGAGATATGAATATATTGGTTCTGATGCAGCCCAATGTTGAATACATGGAAATGAAACTGTGACTAACTTTCATGCTGCACGACAGTTGCACAGTCTGTACAGTATATTCCTTCCAGTCTAAAGCTGAGATGCTGTGTCAACCTTTATTCGCTGGCCTCGCCGAGGCTTACTCTGGCACTGCAAAGCTGTGGTTTTTAGCACAGCTCGGGCAGCCATGTGTTGCGCCTGCCTAATCGGATGTGGCAGGTGTAGACAGAGTCATGTCTTGAATGTTATGATGAAAACTAACAACATTTTCCTCCATGATTCAGACTGATTCCTGCTAGTTGCTCATATTGAACCCAATAGAAGGTATGTCCATACCTTGAGGTTGTGAAACCTTGTTAAGAGGTATGTTTTTGTTGAAGTCATGTGGGCGGTTTTAGGGAGAAAGATGAAGCAATTTCATTAAGTCGCTGTTTTGGTTTAATACATGCATTTTATTGCTGCTGGTGAAAAATTAAATGAGTTATTTATGGTCATTTATGAATTTTGAACTGGTTTTCCCCCTTTCTACTGCTGATATTAAAGTTTCCTTGAAAATTGAACAGCTCCAGTGTTTGGCCTTGTCATGTGAGCTTGGCGCTATGGTGGAAATAAGAACAAGACCCATGCCTAGGTCCTAACCTTTGCTCTAATCCGTCCCGCGTTCCCCCTCCCCTCCTTTTTAACCCATAATCAGCAGTAAAGGCTTCATTGTTCTTGTCCACTGCTTGGGTATCTGATCATTAACCTACATTCAGAACGGTGGTGGTAGGTTTCTTAAATCGGAACAATTTAATGGATATGTTTCTGTGGGCTGTGCCATATTCTTCTGCCAGTAAAGTTAACCCCATTGATGCCTCTTGTGTACAAACATTAGGCTATTTTACAAGACTTTTGATTTGTGTGCGAGCCATGCCCTAAGCCACTCGCTTGTAAATTTAGGGCTATTCCTGTTTTTATGGAAGCTTTTAAGTGATGGCTAAGGCTGTGAAACAGTTCAGCACTCAATCTTACATAAAAATACACATTTAGGACATATAATGCATTATGTTTGAGTCTTGCAACAGCTTAACACGTGGAGAATAATGAAATAAGCCAGAAAAATGTTTCCTGAACGTATTTTCTCCCTCTAACAAGATTTTTCCTTCGTTAAATTGAAGAGTGTGCTTGATTTATGGCACCATTTGATCTACTTATGCAACAACAGGTAAAGTGACCATTTTCACAGTTTCAGCAGGTGGTAAAGTTTTACCACATACCATCTGTAAGGGTTTGTGCTTTGATAAAACTGATGAACTTCTCTGAAATTTGTTTCTGGTCATACGTTTACTCACCACTCCTGGGAATGGTAGCCCATGCTTTTCCCATGTGGGGGAGGTTGATCCAAAGCTCTCCACCGCTTCCTAGGAACATGGCTGGCCCATTTATGCAACCAAACAACCAGTGGAACGAAGGCCAGACACTGGTTGGAGGAGGCGTGTTTCATCTGTCTGGGGTTAGGGTAGTGAGAGGTGAACAGACGCCTTGAGGCATCCAGTGTCAGTTTGTTTGTCAATGTCAAAATCAGTTCAGATCGCAGAGTGATGGGAGGAGGGGAGTTGCACTTATTCTGTGAATTTTATGCCTTTGACTTTGGTAGTCGTTTTTAAGGAAGAAGGATTGCATGACTGAAACCAACAGATAACGCTAATCTGTGTTTATTTTTATCCTCTACTTTTAAATGCAAGTTGTTTTTTGTGCACTTTATTTGGTGCATTTTATATGGGTAGAATACGGTTTACATATTGCTACAGGGTTATTGATGAAACTAACACTTATTTCCATCCGTAATTAATACACAATTTTATTAAATAAATCTTTTGCTCCATTAAATATCAAATACATAAATAAAAGACCCACATGTTAGCAGATATTTTAATGTTTTAAAATTGCTAACTTAATCAGCCTAACAGCCAACGTAATGTTCAATTTATAGACATAAAGAATAAATTCAACCAGCATATATTCCCTGTTTTTACATGAATAATAAATAAATGAATAATTCATCACAAGGAAATGGAATTGATACATTTTCCATAATTCTAACAATAATTTGGATTACTGGCATGTTGAAGAATAGGATTATTTTTTTATTTTGGGTTGGTAATGGAAAAATAATTGGACTGGACATTTCTAGGGCACATAACCAATTTGGCATAAACAGTGTGAGGTATTTATACATTCCAGGCACATAAATTGGTCAGTAATATAAACATGTGTCCTGTTAGTCTGTGTGTGTGATCATGTTGAAGATGGCTGGCTCTTAGCTCTGTATTGTTGCCTCTTCTGCCCCCCTCCCTTAGTCTCAGTAGTAGGGCCTTTGCGCTTGGCTTTGTCCTGCTACTCATTAGGTAGTCTGAGGAGGAGGAGACGAAGGCTGGGAGTGGATGTTCTGCAACGAGAGAGACCTCCCCCATCATTTAGCCTGACGACACAGGACCATAACCACGTGACCGGCTGTTTACTGTCGCAGCAGGCGTAGTGAGTCTCCTAGAATGTGTTACAGGATTTGCCTTCCTCCTTTTTGTAGGAAAACATGACCTGATATAGATGTAGATTCCAAATATTCTTGCTAATAATCCACTTTGGTTTTATTTCTACCGGTCTATAACTTTTGGAGCACATTGACAAAATCAGAGCTTGGTTTCTAGTAGGTTCCTTTGTGTATGTTTGCAGCCACATGGGAGATCGGGGTAAAATCGCATGCTTTTTCCACATGGTGTGTCTGAGAGCTCACAGCAAGCAGTGCTCTGGAAGCTGTAGTGGAGTAATGTTGCTGCTGCTGGTGGTGGCGTACTCTGCACTCTGTGTGTCAGGCTCCATGCTATTCTTAGCCCTCTTCCCTCCCTGTCCCATCATGCAGTCTGTGGATCAGGTTATCGTACCGTGTGTGTGCTCTTCATCTCTCCCAGTTACACCACCACCACCCAACTCCTCAAACCACCAAACCGGTACACTCACGCAAGGGCACGCACTGAAGCAGCCGCTCTGCTGTCAGGGCCAACATGCTCCAGCACTACAGGGAAATGGTTGTTATTGTTGCTAGTCAGGAACCAGTGCAGTTAAAGTGCAGGAACTCCAGGTTATAAATAAATTCAGAGACATCTGCTTCTCAGAGAAACCGGCAGTGCAGCCAGCACACTTAACTTGGGATTTCACTGACTTAATTTAGTCAATGCAGGTGGGTATTTGGAATTTAAAATAATTAGACCCATGGTTTTTATTACAAGTGGTTGTCGTGTCCAGGCTAAAAGACGATGGTCTAGAATTTGTCTTAGGTTATGTTTTTAGGTCTCATAATCTGGTGGCCATCATTATTTGATCATCCACTAAAACTGTTACAATAATGCGACTACATGGCAAACAGAGTCAAACACATGGACGGAAGCATAGTATATTATAGAACTATAATGAGGAGTCTATTAATGAATGATTCTTTTTAGTATTTATTTTAATCTAATACTTTCCTGAATGAATACTGTTAATTGTTTGGTCTCTGGGGCTGGGGGGAGCCATATTATAAATGTTTGTCTCCTCAGTTTCCTTTCTGGCTGCTGAATTACTTACCACATCGCTGATGTTGAGACTGAGTGTCTCTGGTGTCACATCTCTTGTCTGTTTTGTGTCTCTCACCCTTTTACAGTCGTGATCTTGCAGTTTAATAGCCTGCTTCTTTGTTGGTAGTGGGAAAGTTAAATGTTGCTATCACTATTTTTAATTGTAAAGGATCCAATGTTAAACTAATTACGACTCATTATCCATCCTCATTAATCATTAGCCATTAACCTTTAATCAACACGATTTGTGCCTTGCGTGCAAGGGTCTTGTGATGAAAGCGGCTAAAAAGCGCAACGATAACCTGATGCTAGGGGTGGGCGATATGGCCTCTAAATGATATCGCGATATTTTTTTGCTATATCGCGATACACGATATATATCTCGATATTTTGACATTTCCTCTAAAGCACTTAAAAATGCTTAATTTAACCCTTTGATGAATAGTCACGCCAGTATGATGATTCTAGTAGTCCCTGCAACATATGTCTGCATTAAACCATTCTTATTTATACTGTATTCATTAGTGGTTTCTATTAGAACAATTTTAAACTTGTGTGCAAAAGGGGTAAATCACAACGAAGTTAAATTTAACAAAACAGTTTTTATTCAAGGCAATTGCAAAATGCACATAAGCTTTTAGCAGCTGGTAAATGAAAATAAATAATGCCACATGATGTAGGCCTACATACTGTAGCCTATTTCTATAATAATACAATAATACAAATAATACAATAACAATAAAATACACAAAATACTAAAATCACAACATTTTTTAAAGTGTAGAACAGTGTGTGATCAATAGATCGGAGTGTTTAATGTTTAGTCATCTGCAGGTTGGACCGTTCAATATCGCCGATATCCGACAGCTCTACAAACACAAACCAGAGAACAGCGGTTTAATCACAAATATGTCCACGACGCTGCGAACACAGATGTTAAGTCACGTTGGTAGTTGGTAACGTTTAGTGAGCCAACGGCAGTCAGAAAGTGGCATGCTAACGTTGTTGTTAGCAATATCCCGCTAGCCGGCTAGCTAGCCGGTCAGCTTCCATTACCCGAGGAAGCAAAGCCACTAGTTGCTGCTGTTACGAACGTAATCACTAGCTTGGTAAACTAAACAGAAATGTGTCGTTGGTTTGCAACGAGGTGAAACATTTTAAAATTGAAACTTACCGGGAACAGTAACGTTAGTAAAACTCCGCACTCCGCAGCGGCGTATTTTCCCCCGTTGCCTTGAGCGTTAACCCCGCCCCCAGCCCCTAACGTAAGCCGGGGCCGGTGTGTGTGGGCGCGTGTATGTGACGTAAGTTGAGCTAGTGGGTGTGACTTTTTTTCTGTTGTCTGTGAGCGGGACAGAGGAAAGAGCTGCGCTAAAACCAGTCACACTCGGCCGCGGCGGCTTAGAAACTGACGTAACAACATACACTCGATGTTCACGATATAGTCATTTACTACATCTCATGTAGAACAAGCCGCGATACATCGAGTATACTCGATATATCGCCCACCCCTACCTGATGCACATGTTGAATACATAATTTACTGCATTCTGCAGTGTACGCGCAAAACAGCAATGGAGTCCCCAGTTCACCCATCCGGGACAGTGAGCAGCCATGATGTCGTGGACAAATACAGCCTTTTTTTTAGCTGGTAGGTTTTCAGCAATGTATCTGCCCAGCATACTGTGAGTTTCAGCCAGTGCAAGCACACGCTAACTTATGAAGGTAGTAGCTTCATCCAGTGCAGTACATTTGACGGTGAAAGTAGACATGAAATGTATTATTATTATTATTAAATGCTACAACTCCTCAATACCATAGCCAAGTTCCTGTGTCTTGCTTGCCACCAGCTGATTAGAGTGAAATGGGTTTAGCACAAAGTAACGGATAACTTCACTTAAGTTGGGATGACCTTAAGGTGGACCAGCTATTCGCATGGGCTCATACTTTTGTCAAAATAATGTTGTAGATTACCTGATAAATGGTTAATTATTAACCTCTCTAAAACTAATCTCAGCTTTAGTCTCTGAGCTGTACTAGGCATCAAGGGAGGGTGTGATCCAGACTTGAAACATCCCAAGTTTAATGGTAGAGCTTGCAGGGGCTTATTCAGCCCTAAGCTGCTCATGAAATGGTAGTGAATGAGAACGCCAAACTGGCGAGTACCCAAATACCTCTGTTATTATAGTCAAACCCTCCTCGCCTCGTCTCTGGGTCAGATTGAAGTCCTGTCAGCGTTTGTTTTCTGGTCTGGTCCCGGGCTGTCCATACTGCTTTAATACCCCCCTACACTAGCCTCTTTACACCAACGTGTTCACAGTGGGCTGCTCAATTCTCCCTTTCAGCAGCCTGAATGACGGTGCTGCTGCATACCGGCTAACTGCTGACTAATGTTGGACCTCTAACTGGCCTCAGCTGAGCAGCAGGCCCACTGTTGGAAAAATGATACCTGTCAACACTGTGCTATTACTTAGGATCAGCAAAGGTTGTAAAGCTATTTGAAGAAACAAATGTTGGATTTTTTTGAGAAGTCTAGTCTTCTTTTGCCTGGTTCAGACCACACAATAGCAGCCGATTCTAGCCTGTTGGCCTTGTCTGCTCAGATTGGGAAATATGAGTGTCATGGGTGACCATCGATAGTTTTATACTATGTAGTGTGTCACAGTAGACAACAGGCGCCTTGAAATATACTATATTCACAAAGTGATCTGCTTCACAGGTGCTCACAACTGTACAATGATGACAGAATGAAGAAATAAAAAAGCGTTACCGGATCACAAATGTCGTAAAAGATGACCAGTGATGATTCGTCGGTGACCGACGTGTTGTCTGTAATTTTCTACAGCGATGTTATTCTCGGTTTCCGGCACAGGATCTTCGGATGTAAATTAGGTTTTTGCTGATTCTGATTTTCTTTCAAAAACCTTTCAAACAAGGGACAAACAAAACAACACAAAAATGAAACTAAAAATGTGTAATATTGCTCTGTTGATGCCTTTTGTCTTAAGCTGCTTAAACTTGTAAGACCTGTGTCTTTTACATAAATCCTCGATACACCACATAATTGTCCCCATGTGAAGGCGACATGTATGAAATGCCAGAACCTGCTTGTTATCTTACTGGCATCTCATAATTGAAGGCCTGTCGTCTGTGATGATCAATTTAGATACAGCGGTATAATGCATTTGATTTTTGTTTCATACTTGGGTGTGGATTGATTGTACTGTCATGGCCGTGTAGTGTGTTGCTGTTGACTGTGCTGTTTATAGGACTGGCTGCAACATTACTGGTGTACTTTTGGCCCATTCTATCTTAGCTCTAATTGAAAAGCAACCACTCACATTTGTGGATTTTCCATTTTCAAAACTTTTTTTACAATAATAAATCAAAAATTAAATAATCGTCACCAAATTGCTTGTGTACGACTTGCGGAACAAAACCCAATGGTGTACGATTCACTGTCATGACGAGTGTGATTTATACTCCTGCTATTGTATGCCTATGCATTCTGCGTGGGCTGGTTCAGGCAGAATTGGCTGAAATAACATTATGGAAGAATTGGATAATGAGGAGGCGCTCCTGTGCCTAGATTGAATAAGGGGCTGGTTGTTGTAAGAGGATGTGAAGCATCCATCTCCCAGTTCTGATGTCAAGACAAACTTACCATCCATGTTACCTTGCGCACAGTCACAGTGTTTGCCTCTCCACCTCCATGGCTTTGCGGAAGCTCTATGTGAGCTCTTCAGCAGAAGTATAAGTTAAGCATGCAGTTTATATTTGAGAAAATGAACCCAGTGAAAGAAAAAGATGAGCAAAGGATTAATTACTTACTTTAATTGTATCAAATCAGCACTCAACCCTGATAGAATAAACAACTTTCTGCTTGGAAGAAATCCCCTGAATTGTTGAGAAAATGTTTACTCTTTAGCAATGTGGGTACTGTAGAAATCCTGTTTGCTAGTATGTAGTAGAGCAGAGTTCTTCACCATTTTTCAGGCAATGGACCCCTTGGCTGAGAGTGACACTGGATGGACCCCTACATATCGTATAAGATTGTGTTGCTTATTAAACCAGGCCAATAATAATGTATGGTGCAGCCAATAGTGCCGTATGAAAGTTCTTTATATAAAGATGTATGTTTACAATGCTAAGCCATTAAAATAACAATTGACTGACTCGTATATTTCTAGAACATACTTGAATTCTATATTGACACATCTACATCACAATTTATGTTATGCTGACAAACATATTATTTACATTTGCTTACTATAGATATATTCATGTTAATGTGTTTGGACATATTTTAATTTTTGGAAGAAAAAAGTTTAGGATCAAGTCATTTCGGGGATCCCCTACAGTAACTCTGTGGACCTCCTATGAGTCATGGACCCCCCTGTTGAACAGCTCTGTAGTAGAGTATAGTTAAATTGTAACCGGATGCATATTAAGAAATGGGGCTGTCCCATTCGTTTTGAGATTGATGTTTCACAACTTATCAGTGGCTCTCTAGTCTCTTGATACAGTCACATCACTGATTTTTCTTTTTGCTCTTTATAAAATGTTTTATTTCTAATGCAGATTAAAGTCGCAATACAAAATTGAAATAACATAAGTATATTTCTTAAATGCATATCAAGTAAGGATGAACAAGTGCTTGCTTGGGTTGAGGCTTTGTCGTCTTTTTGCCAGGTCTGTGTCACTGCAGTGCATACAGATGAACAGCGCCCCTTTTGCTGGGGCTCCTTGCTCGCTCACCCGAGGAGTGGCATGGAGTGAGGTGGGCGGCTTTCGTGCCCACGCTCTAGAGCCGCTTGAGGATCGACGGAGATTCACTCTAGGGGCTTTACGCTATCAGGCAATTTCAATCCCCCTGACGAGGGCAGCTTCACTCACAGGTGCTTTCCCTGTGCACATGTGATTTTTTTTTCCAGAGAAAATTATTTAGTTTTCCCCCCATCATGATTTCAAAGTGTAACAACTGCGCGTGCATGTGTGTGTGTGTGTCTGTCTTGTGACTGAGAACAGCGATCTCCATGTGACAAGATAACTGACATGTGCCATTGTGGGCTTCATGCGCATGTTCAGCTGAGTGTAATACTTTCTCCAGTCACTGCAGGCACCCACAGTGCCCTTATTGACTCCGCCACGTGTGTTACTATACTGACACAAACCACATAACAGGAAAGCTTGGTGACACTGATGAGTAGACCATAGTGACAACATGCGGGGGGCGGGCCACGTTTCCTCTCAGAGACTAAAGAGTCCCTAAAGCTGTGATTCATGCTGCCTAGCGTAGTTGTTTCCTGCTTGGTTTTTAAGGCCCTTCTTAAGAAGTGAAATGGAAATTTCAATAAATCCCTGATTACCGATCCACTTGAAGTACATCCTGAAACACAGCTGAGTTACACTGTGTAGCAGTACCGTTTCATGCGCCGGCTCTCCACTCCTCTCTGAGATTAAGGGATTTTTCTTTACTTGTTTTTCCTCTGTGATTGGCGTTTACTGAAAGCCTTCCCTTTGAACAATCTCTGAGAATAATTGAATTGTACCTGTATTTAAACGTCTTGTTTCTGCTGCTTTCTGTCTCCAGGTGCATGATGATCCTACTGTGCTGTAGCTGTCACAGCTAGTCAGGTGCCGCACCATGGCCAAACCTGGGAGCGACAGAGATGGAGCCATGGTGGATAAGCAGGCGGGGAAGAAGGTATGCTAGCACAAACACAGAATAGCATTTAAGACGGCATTTGAGCACAATGTGTAAAATATTTGTTTTTACTTTGCCCACCCTCCAAGTTACACAAATATGATTGTTGACGATAGCGCTCTATGAAATGTTGCCTTATTTTTCTTCTTTGTTAACTGTACAGATATGTATGTCGAGGCTCTTATGTCTGCTCTTATGTATGTCAAATTAATTGATTTTGACACCAGCAGTTGATAGAATAATCTTACCTCACTCACAGTACACAGTACAGAACATTATGGATGTTTAAAGCACTTTTGGGACCTCTCGTCCATTTTGGCATTTAAATGGTTCAAAGATAATTCTTGACCTTGGAAATAAAACGTTGACAAAACGAGCTCACCTCAAGGTTAATTTAAAAGCTCTTCTGGATCCCTTAACCCGTGGTTTGAGTTTTTCTTTTTCCAAAGAAGCCACTGATTAGTCAGAACGTGTTTTACAGGTTTTACCTCTCATTTCATCAAAGTGAATTTTTCCTTTCCAGATAAGCACATGTAAGCACATTCATTGCCCACTCCCAGTAACATTTGAGTTTTAGATACAGGGAGCACATCTAACCTCCTACGTTATTCTCTGTTCAGCAGTAATCAAACAATCCCATATCCCATATTGGAATACCAACACCACTTATTTATCTTGTTCTTCATGAATGACACAATTTTGGTCCACTTTCATTTTTAAGACAGTGCGTCTCATCTTAACCTCTACTTTTAACACTGCTAGACACTTCAGCTTCGCACAGCTGGCACATTGCTTTACAGAGATCAAAGAAGCACCACACTGCAGATATTTTTCCTCCTGCCAGAAATGTATTTTACTGCACCAAAGTGCAGCTCACTAAAGTGCTGGTACTGAAAAAGCTTTGTCTGCAAATCAGAGTGCAAGTATCTGGTAACTGGAATCGTAAGACATTGAGATAATACAGATATAACTGGTGTGCCGGATGCAGTGGGTGCTATTACTGGTGGCATATGAGGCACTGGAGTATTTTCCTCCTTTTCTTCCAACCCGACCACACTCCAGATAGCCTTTCCGTGCACATACAAAACAACAATTTTAATTGATGCAGTGGAAACCAAAGTTGTGTTCATAAAAGCAAATAGCAGCTGCATGTGGGAGGGATCAATTTTTAAATTTCTGTCTTGTTAAGTGGGAGCTTTTGTGTTTTCAACTTAATTATGGTCCAGACTTTGGTCACCAAAAGAAAAATATATAACCTCATAACTTGGATTTAGCATTGTGAGTATGTAGTTTTTGATTCGCCCATTTCAATTTTGTTAGACTTGCAAACTCATCCTAAAGATGTCAGTAGTTTTATTTTATGCTTTCTTTTTGTATTTTGCATCTATAGTATGTGTGCAATATCAAATTGTGAGTGTAAAGATCAGCTTGCCTGTCTCCTAATTTTACTTCAGACTTAAAGGAACCCATCAATGTATTAGTTTCCAGCAGGTTATTGTGACACTATGGTGGTTGGACTTCTGCCCCTCTTTATAATCCAATGATATAGGCTTACAATAAATATAGTATATTAATGCTAATACGTTTGTACTTACTGAAATAACATTTTGAATACATGATTTTTTTTCTCGACACTCTGCTTGAGTGAATAATTAAATCATAAAAACATTGACACTGAGAAAAAAAAGACTTCCATTCACAAAGCATTGTAAATGAGACAGGGCCCATGTTTCAAGATGCATCAGGTGGGTTGCCAACATTGCAGCAGACCGAGCCCTGGGGTCAATCTGACCCGGTTGACAGGCGAGGGGTGTTTTCCGGCTGACATGGCTGGCAGTACTAGACCCGGTTGTGCACCGCTGGGGAGGAAACGTGCCCTGAAAGTGCTGTTGAAGTGTAAAAATATTTCCATTTATGAATGTGGCGGCACGCATTTGGCAGGTCACAGCCCAGGTAATTAATTGGAAACACTGTAATAAGTCTGGTAGTATTCAGTATTTTACTCTGGGAGTTCGACTTGCAACACTTATATGATGATTATTATCCTTCAACAAGCTTAGTAGCACTAGAATGAACTATTCTACTTTCATTCTGTGTGGGGGGTAGGAAAAAAAATGTCACTCCTGATCTGTTACTCCTCACTTGGCAGACACCCTGTCTTGGGAATACGATTTTACTGAGTCATCCAGGCAAACCTGCTGCCTGCAGGACCAAAACAATATCTTGCAGACGCAACACTGCCTGTGCTAAAATTGTCTGCCCTTTCTTATGTTTGTCAGATTTTAGGAAGCTTTATTCTCATCTGAAACACTGCCTTCACACCTTTTCACTAGCTCGACAATGAAATGGTTGAGCTTTGTTGAGCTAGTTAAGTCAGGTTTTTTAATGGGGTGCACGACACGCACGCACGCACGCACGCACAGTCAAGTCACAAATGTGGCCACACCTATGGCGTGTTTAAAATGCCTGATCTCTTCTTTTTTTATTTATTATCTGACAGAGCAAAGACAAGTTGTCCCCTTTCACCAAAACTCCGAAGCTGGATCGGAGTGAATTGCTGGGAAAGGAAGGGAAAGCCAAGTCTTCCATGAAGCGCAAGCTTTCCTTCACGACCAGTCCGCTCAGGACTGAGGAACGCGACTCAGACACAGGTAAGAGCTGTTGCTGCTCTTCACTGCTCCCCTTACAAACAGCCATGCTGCTGGCTGGCTGCCCATGTCCTCACATTGCCCCCCGGTGGCCTGTTGTTGAACGTTTTCTTGAGGCACATAGGTCAAAGGATTTCACCATATTTATAATTATTACATTATTTATAATGGTTATGAAGGTAGTTATATTTGAGTTTTGCCTGTTAACTTTCTATAAATGAGCCCTTTAACCCTTTTAACACTGATGGATGATTGGATTATCTTCTAGTTCCTGATATAGGTGGACTAACACATTGTTTGGGCCTCGTACTGGAATATGTTGACATAAATACTAAAAGATAAATACAAAAACATAGGACAGCAGCCTTTCCACTTTTAGACCTGGTATTGTCCCTGTAGTTGGAAGAAGATGTGGGATGATGATGCTCTATTTGAGTTCCCAGTAATGGTCATCATGTTGAATATAAAACTGCTTAGCTTCACATTGGAGGTATTGTGAACTTGAAGTCTTAATCTTACCTCTCTTTCTTGTGTACATAAAGTACTCTGCTTCAGTCATTTAGTTAGAAGTTAAACTGTATGTTTACATCAGATGAGAGAGCTAAACGTAGGTTAGTGTATCACACAGGCTACAATTACAAATTAAGTACAGTAATGTGTTTTACAAACTGTTACAAACAATCCTGTAGATTTGCCTTCATCTCCTCTGTAGGGCATTTCATTGTGTGGTCCTGCGTAGGTTATGAAGCTAAACTAACAAGGAGGGCAGCTTTGTCTACCAGCAGTCTTTCCCTCTCAGGTCCTGTGAGCAGCCGTAGAAAAACAAAGGAATCAATGCCTCCATTGACCACGTCGGATCTTCTCTCCGGTCTCTTGTGTTGCCATGATTCATAATCAGTGTGTGGAGTGCGAGTCTAGCTTGCCTGTCTGTATTTGAGTACATGTGAGAGGAGGAGGAGGGTGAGAGTGAGCGTTAATGCAGTGCTTTCCCACCCTTCCACCTCCCCTCTTGCTCTCCCCTCCCTCCTCTCTTCCCTCCCCATCCTCTCTGCTTTGCACTGTAGATGACTCAGACCCAGGCCAGTCGAGTGAGACCTGGGGAGAGAGATTAGTGCCTCCCTGCAGGATATACGCAGGTAATCGCTGCTGCCCGATCCTCAGGCCTCGTGTCCTCTACAAGCCACGTCACCCACTTTGCGCCACTATCCTACCGTAAACACACATGCACGTGTGTGTGTTTTAGTCCTGCATCTGCTCCGTTACAGCTCACGCATGTCTGTTTAGTAACGGCTGACTGAGATGTGAGGGGTGGGGGGGTATGGGGGACGGGCACTTGGCTGGCTTAAGAGAATGCTGTTCTTTTTATCTTCCTTTGCAAACCTCCTGCTTGTCATCTGTTTCTCTGCATTCTCAACAGATACAAGGGAAAGAGGAAAACGGTGTTACTGTGACGATGACATTGCTCGAATTTTTTTTGGGAGGAGACTGTTCTCTAAAATCACTCTTGGTTGTGTTGCAGATAAAGATGGACCAGACAAGAAGAAGGTGAAAAAGGAGTCTGGGGGCAAGAAGTCCCAGGCTCCCAACCTTTTATTTGGGTATCCGCTGTCAGAGCGCAAACAGATGGCTCTCCTAATGCAGATGACTGCCAATAGTCCAGGTTTGTGTGCCTGCCCTCTCACCTTCACTTCATCCTCAGCATAGCTCAGTATATTTACTGTTTGATGAGTCATGCCTCCGAGCATTTGCTGTTCTGTATAATTTCCCAGTGAAGACGGGAGCTGAGTAGTTGTAAGACGAGGACAATTAGTACAGACCTGCAGAAATTGCACACAGGGACACAAGTAAGCACAGGTTTCAGGTTTCCAGTAAAACCAGTGTCACTGTGGTTGCTCAGCCAAATGCTTTGCACATTAAAGGAACAGTCTGACATTTTGGGAATCACGCTCATTCACTTATGCAAGGAGTTGAGAAGATGAGACCCACTCCTGTGTTTCTCTGTTAAATATGAATCTGGAGCCAGCAGCCGCTTAGGTTATAAAGACAGGAAAGCACAGGAAACGGCTAGTCTGGCTTTATCAGAAGGCAACACAATTCAGCTACCAGCCCTTCTAAAGCTCAATAATTAAAACACTATATGTTGTTCACTTAATCGGTATAAAAACCAAAGGGCTATGAGGAAATTACGCAAAAAGATTGTTGAACATTGCAATCACAATATTACTTATACGTGTACAGTATACTGCTAAAAGGCATCAAAATGGTTGTTGAATTTTTAAAAAGGAATTTATTTCCAAAATACTTTTGAAATAAATGAAAATTGAACTGAGCACATGGACAAATAAAGAAGAATGATAGTTACATTTTAAAGTGCTTTTTTCTAATCATGCTCTTTCAACTAACAAAAAAATCCCAGAGTGCACTTTTTTACAATGTGTTTATTGCACAAGTTATAAAAAAATGATGGGTGGTTCTGTGCGGAACTATTTGTTTTACAACCTTTTGGATAGAGCTAGCATAGCTGTTTCCACTTGTTTCCTTTGTCATGCGAATATGCATTTGGTAGCAATCTTCTCTCTAACTTGGTGAGAAAGCAAATAAAAGATATATTGAAATAATACTTGAATAAATACCATATGAGAAATCACCATCACATACAAGTCTTTCAAGTTCACTTTCACGGTCATTGCTCAGTCTAGTGCCTTGCACATTAATTCAGGTAGTTATCTCAACCTGTGACAGGCTTTTGCTTGAAGCATCAATTAAGCGCTTTTCTCTCTCTGCCTGCTTCTAGACTCTACTCCCAGTCACCCCTCACAAACGACCCCTGTGCAGAAGAAAGTACCCAGCAGCGCCTCGTCTCGACAGAAGGACAAGGTCAACAAGAGAAACGAGCGAGGGGAGACTCCCCTTCACATGGCAGCCATCCGGGGAGACGCCAAGCAAGTTAAAGAGCTTATTAGCCTGGGAGCTGACGTCAACGTCAAAGACTTTGCAGGTACGATGCCCCGGGAGGTGGTCATTTAACAGCTTTCATCGTGTCTGTGTGGTAGCTATTAATGGCACGAAACCGACAACAGCTGAATAACAGATGCTTCACTGACATCAGTGTGCATTGTACTACCTTCTGTTCCACATTTTTGTATAGTGTACATTTTACTCCTTATTTGTTTTAATTAAATTCTCTGGTGTTGCTGTTTTTCTGTCCTCACCAGGTTGGACTCCGCTACACGAAGCTTGTAATCTTGGTTACTACGACGTGGCCAAGGTCTTAATAGCAGCAGGCGCAGAAGTGAACACCCAGGGTCTAGATGACGACACACCTCTCCATGATGCTTCCAGCAGTGGGCATAAAGATGTAAGAGCTTCACTTGAAGTTACTGCCTCAGTAATGTAGAATGTTAATGAACTATACTTTTAAAAATCGTCTGAAATTTTTACGGACTAGATATAAAAAATGTCCTTGTGTGCATGTGGACAAAAATGATATATCAACATATACACAAGTCACATGATCAGGGTTATTTTAATAATAATAATTTGGAGCTATATACTATGACTTGCACATAGTATATAGGGGAAACTCAACTTTGAGTACAATTTGGTGTATATGACTTAAAGTCAAGAAAGGTAATGCTTGGGAATAGATAATATCTTGACCTGAAAAATAAAATGTTGGTTTTCCTGCCACAGTCGTCTCCTAACTTACTTGGAAAGTACATCACTTGCTTCAGCCAATCAATATCAGTCAATCATAAATCTGTTTAATTTTATAGCATTTTGCTGTTTTCACTGCTTTTACTATTCGCCAACCATCTCTGTTTTGTATGTTTGTTTACAGCCTTCTCAATTATTGTCTTGTTTCATACAGATTGTGAAACTGCTGCTACGTCACGGTGGCAACGCCTTCCAGGCCAACAAGCGTGGGGAGCGGCCGGTGGACGTGGCAGACTCTCAGGACCTGGAGCAGCTATTAAAGGGAGAGGTGCCACTGTCAGACCAAGATGACAGCTCTTCAGGTATGCAGAAAAAAAGTTACCTGTTTAAAGTTACCTAATATATAATTGAACTGGTCGTAGAGAAATAAGTTGGTGTTTGATATACCATGTAATCTTCAATAATTGCTTGAGTTTGTATGAAAGTCTAAAGTGCTTTTATTGGCTTTAATTTGTATCAATTTTAAAGTTGTTCTTCTCTTCTCTGCAGAGTCTGAAGATCCGCCGTCTGTTAATCCATCCAGTGTAGATGACAACTTGGAAGACTCCGATACTGAAAAGGACTCGGACGGCAAACCGTCCACGAAAGTGTCATCGTCCGTCCAAGGGCTGGACGAGTATGAGTTCAAGGACGAAGAGGAAGAGGAGGATCTCAGTAAAGCCCTGAACGACAGACACATCCTCCGGAGAGAGCTACGGCAGCGCGAGAAGGAGGAGAAAGATAGGAACCATGTTGCAGGAAAGCAGGGCGGAAAAGGGGATTCCTCCTCAAAGTCCAAAAAGCAGAAGACTTCTCGGGTCCACTGCAGCTCGGATACCTCCAGTGACGAGATGGAAAGCCTTCCAGAGAAAAGGAGTTCCCCCACCTGCTCTCAGAGCTCAGAGAGCCTCAAGGCGGACACGCGGTCTAAAAAGGAGAATGCTGAGCAAAAAGACAAGGGCAAAGTCAAGAGGAAGAGCAAAAGTCAGAACAAAAACAAGGAAAACCAAGAGGATGGGAAAGAGAACAGCAAAACGTTGGTCCTCTCTCTCGCAACCGTGTCCGAGAGCACAGAAAAGGGTCGAGAGGAAGACTCCTTCAAGATGTCTTTCAGTCCTAAAGATGACTCATCCGTCCATCTCTTTCATTTGTCGTCCATAAAATCTCCAAAACTGAACCACAGCCTGACGGATAAACAAATACCACTCAAACAGGAAAATACTAAGATGTGTATTTCCATCAGTGATGGCTCGTGTCCGGTGGACACCGTCAAATACAACCACTACACGGAGGCAGACTACTGCACTGAAGGCTCCAGCACCAAGGGGTGTAAACACAAGGAAAAGAGCAAACATCAACAGAAAGACTCCAGTGGGGACGGGGATGATGGCCATTTGAGTCCTTACAAAGACGGCAGCATTGGGAACAGTCTGGACAGCTCTGAAGGTGCCTTACGGAAGACCGACTTAGACGGCAAAGTGGTAAAGAAGCATAAACTTAAACACAAGGAGAAAGACAAACACAGGAGGGAATACGAGGCGGAGCGCAGCCGCCACAGGCAGAAGGAGGCCAGGAAAGACAGCCACAGGAATTTGGAGTTTGACAGAGAGTTCTGGAAAGAGAATTTTTTCAAAAGCGATGAGACGGATGAACACGTGTCTGTGAAAAAGGAAGGTGAAGACAATGGCTTACTTCAGAAGACCTCCGATTCCTCTCCTGTCAAAGATGAGAGAACGAAGGAGAAACACTCGAGCGGCAAGGAAAAGAGGCCGAGAGAGGAGCGAGAAAAAGACAAGGCCATGAAAAAGGAGCGGAAGGAGGCTGCTGGTAAAGAGGAGAAGGTAAAGGATTCAAAACTGAGTGAGCGTGACGAGAGAGTGGACTGCCACGGCTCAGGGCGGATTCCTGAGGAGTCGCTGCAGAGCAACAGCATGAAAGAAGAGACAGAAGAGAAACCCATAAGTGGGATCACAGCTGATCAGGAACAGCTGGAGCTCTCTGAAAAAGGCACACGCGAGAAAACTGACAAGAGGCTCCCAGGAAAGGAGAAGGATTCGGAGAAAATGGAGAAAAGACATCCCGACAAGGAAAAAAAGGTTAAAACTGAGCACGCTGACAAAGCTGAAGTACAGAATTCAGTGGATCGTTGGAAGGAAAAGGAAAGAACAGGAAACATTTCTTCCCATTCGCCTGGAGATAAAAACTACAAAGAGAACGAGAAACTGAAATCTTTATCCGCAACCAAAAAGCATGAGGACAGCAGGAAAAATAAAGATAAGTTTGACAAGCGGTCTGATAGGGAGAGGCAGGACAGAGAATATAGTGCTGGGGATCACAGAGAAAAGGAACGCAGCAACTCCGATAAGAAAGGAAAACCTCTTGAGAAGACCACGGAACATAGTAAATCTGATCGTTCAAAAGAAAAGGATTGCGACAGGAAAAAGCGAGACAAAATAAAAGATGGGGCTCTTTCCTCGAGCTCCAATCTGAAATTACTTTTAGAAGAGAAGAAGGGCTATTTGTCCGAGAGCAGCAAGTCCTTATCTACGAAATCAAAGGAGGAAGTTGTGAGAACACCAGAGAAGGATCGTGACCGGAGAGACCGGGACAGAGACTCCGATAAACACAAGGATAAGGACCGACACAAAGACCGCTCCCAGCAGGCCAAAATCAGCAAGGCCAAAGCCAACGAGGCGGATGCAGACAAGGCCAGATCAAAAGCCTCGCCAGCAACACGAGATGCCAAGCCCAAAGAGAAGAGGCTTGTGAATGATGACTTGATGCAGACGAGCTTTGAGCGCATGCTCAGCCTGAAGGACCAGGAGATTGAGCAGTGGCATCGCAAACACCTGGAGAAAATCAAACAAAAAGAGCGGGAAAGGCTTAAACAGCGTCCTCTGGCAGATCCAGGGAAGTCCAAATCTAAAGACAGAACAAAGACTGAACCGTGCCTGAGTAAGGAGCTCATGCGCTCCAAAAGCTCTGAAGCCTCTGATGTCCACAGCAGAGATAAATCCCTGAAGGATGGCACCAGCCCCAGAACAATGTCGCTTGATGGGAAGAGTTTGCCCTCCATCAGTGCAAAGGTCATGTCGGCTGTGGAAAACTGTCTGACCAGATCGCCCAGGCCAGAGAGCGAACGCTGTGGCCTCATGTCAAGGTCCGTGTCCTTGGTTTCTGTCGCTAGCTCGGAGGATTCGTGTCAGGCGACGACGTTAACGCCCAGACACGTTGAATACGACTCTGACGTGAACCTGGAAGCCTCAGACTCTCAACCTGCATTCCTCCAGTCTTCCCTTGTTATTCAAGCCACCAGATCGCCGTCTGTTCACGATAAAGATTGCAACAGTCTTCCAGATGTGCCGCAAAGTAATCGGACGTTGCTGCCGAACAGACATGAATCTCCGTACCTCAGGGCTATTCTGGACGAGGACGCCAACTCATCAACCGAAGGTAAAGCTGTTGAAAATCTACCAAAACCCAGCCAGCCTGCCGAAGAGCTGGGGACAAGAGAGACATCAGCAGAAACGGAAGAGCCCCTCAACAGTCAACAACTTCTGAATTCACTTCCTGATTCAACCATAGAGAGAGATGGAAGCCCCCCTGTTGTTTTAACACCACACCTGTTAAACAAGGATCCTCAGAGTAAAAGCCTGCCACTTCCAGAGTGCAGTAGCTCTCAAACCGAGTCAACAGAACAGAAAACTCTCCCCCCCTCTGATCCTCCCGTTGCAAAGGAGGTCCAGAGCCTGACGGAGACTTCACCGACTGAGTGCATCAACAAGGATTCGGATCACCCATCGACCACTACAGCTTGTCTGACTGCTGAGCCGTTACAGCTCGCAAACACAAAGACCCTCCAGCAGAGGGACATGCTCTCAGTTTCTGTTGTGGAGAGTGTGCCGCAAACACAATCAGGTACCACACTTGTTTCTGACCTTAAGGATGACCCTCTTGAGAGTGCTGATGGAGAAGAAGAAAGTATGGAAATGGAGAGCTTCAGAACAGAAGGTAGAGGGAGTCCTGCACCATCCACCAGTTCCCACCTCATTCCCAGCACTGCTGCAGGGGAGTCCTTGCCAGGCTTTAGCCAAACAAGCACCGAGTCCAAATGTTTTCAAGAGGATATGGACGTAGATGACCAAGATGGCAAGAACTCGAGACCTGCCAGTGACGCTGCAGTTTCATGTAGAGATGTAGAGATGGAGAAAAAGGACAGCACACCCCCAGCATCATCTACTGAGAGCCCTGAACACAAGGCTGAAGAGAGAACTGACGTCCCACAGGGCTCAGACATGAGCGGTGCGGCTGCTGTGTCTGTTACACCTGAGAGTTCAGCTGCTGAGGGCAGTGATGCTACAGAGGGCCCTTCTGAATCTACAGCAGAGGCCAGCACGGAGCCGATGGAGGTGACGCCTTCTGACGAGAAACCAGAGTCATCTTTTGCTGGAGATGAGCAAAGTCAAAGCACCGTCCAGTCTGCACTCCAGACTGAGAGCAGCAGCAGCAGTAGCAGCAGCAGCACCTGCAGCGCCTCAGGGAGCTCCTCTCCCCAATCTGGAGACCGGGATTCTGATTCTTCAGGGGCCAAGGTCAAGGTTCGCTCTGGAGACGAGGACGTGGACATGCATGTTCCCCATCCACGCAAGAGAAAGATGCCTAAAGCGTCATGCTCCCAGTCGTGCTCCACAATGCAGGAGAAGGAGAGTGGCCAGCAGTCTCTGGCTGCTATTGTGGACTCTATAAAGCTGGAGGAGATTCAGCCCTACCAGACGGAGAGGGCCAACCCTTACTACGAGTTCCTGCACATCCGGAAAAAGATCGAGGAGAAGCGCAAAGTGTTGTGCAGCGTCACCCCCCAGCCGCCACAGTATTATGATGAGTATGTGACCTTCAATGGATCCTACCTCTTAGATGGGAACCCACTCAGCAAGCTCTGCATACCAACAGTGAGTTCTTCTTCATTTCCTTTCTTGGTCAGATTGGGCTGCAACTAACTACTCATTTGATTATCAAAGAAATACTCAACGGATTACTTGATTAATAGGTTATATATCAGATAAAAAGGAGAAAAGCTAAAACATATATCATCGTCTTGGAACAATAGTCTTAAAGATCCTTGTAAATGTTAGAAAATATATTAATTTTTTTATACAAACCTGTCAGTCTGCAGTTCAAAGGAGCTGACTGACTCCAACATTCCTCCTCTACAGTTGCTATGTAGTGTTGTTTTTGTTGTTTATACGGTGTCACGTAAATATTCTGGAAAATTAAACTAAACTGACACAATAAATAAATTATACTGACTGATTGTCATGCATACTCACCCCATTGCAGCACTGATAAAAGCATTTTAAACAGTCCCTCTCCAATGTTGTGTGGTCCAACAGATAACTCCACCTCCATCGCTACCTGAGCAGCTGAAAGAAATGTTCAAACAACAAGAGGTGGTCCGTATGAAACTACGCCTACAACACAGCATCGAAAGGGTACGTAGTTTTACTCCTGTAACTTTTTATTTGGCTGGGTTGAGAACCTCTTTACCTTGTTTTTTATGGAGCTAGAACAGTCTCATAATTCACAAATGCACACAGAAATTCACAAATGCACACAGAAATTCACAAATGCACAAAAAAGATTTACAAATGCACACAGAAATTCACAAATGCACAAAAAAGATTTACAAATGTATTTGGGGATTTGTATATACATGTGACTCAAAACACAAATACATTTTCAATGCACACACAAATCTAAAAAAAAATCACAAATACATGAATGTTAAAGTATTTGCAATCTTCATCAAATACGCATTTGGGGCTTGTTACATTCATATATGAACTGTTGGACCTGTATTTACAAAGTGCTTTTCATTTGTAAACCTCCCTGCATTTGTGTGTGAAACTTTTGAGACTCCCCTGACGTGACTCCGATCCACAAATGCGTTTTTTCTAAGAGGAGGTTGTCTGTAGCCAATCAGATGTCTCCCTCCTTTACAGCCAATCACGTGCGTGTCTCCCCTCCTCCTGCATTCAGCTGTATTTTTTGTTTGGTTGTTTATCGGCTGTGTTTACCATTTCGGGTGCTACCGTATGCTGGTTAGTTAGATAAATTAGTCCTCAAACACATCATACAGTTTGACATGTTAGAGTTAGCATTACAGAAGCAAGTTAGGTTTAAGTGTCAGGAGTCATTCACGCAGCGGCGTCATCGGCCGTAGCTTACGGCTCCGCTAATGTTCATCTTTCCTCTGTCCTGTGTACTGCGAAGCCAGTTTAGTGCCACGGTAGTTACTGTGGTGATCTAAAAGAGAGCCACCTTTGTAGTACAGCCTGACTGACTGACTTGTAGTACAGACTCAACATACCTCGCTAACCCACTAAACTGGCTTCGCAGTACACAGGACAGAGGAAAGATGAACGTTAGCGGAGCCGTAAGCTAAGGCCGATGACGCCGCTGCGTGAATGACTCCTGACACTTAAACCTAACTTGCTTCTGTAATGCTAACTCTAACATGTCAAACTGTATGATGTGTTTGAGGACTAATTTATCTAACTAACCAGCATACGGTAGCACCCGAAATGGTAAACACAGCCGATAAACAACCAAACAAAAAATACAGCTGAATGCAGGAGGAGGGGAGACACTCACGTGATTGGCTGTAAAGGAGGGAGACATCTGATTGGCTACAGACAACCTCCTCTTAGAAAAAACGCATTTGTGGATCAGAGTCACGTCAGGGGAGTCTCAAAAGTTTCACACACAAATGCAGGGAGGTTTACAAATGAAAAGCACTTTGTAAATACAGGTCCAACAGTTCATATATGAATGTAACAAGCCCCAAATGCGTATTTGATGAAGATTGCAAATACTTTAACATTCATGTATTTGTGATTTTTTTTTTAGATTTGTGTGTGCATTGAAAATGTATTTGTGTTTTGAGTCACATGTATATACAAATCCCCAAATACATTTGTAAATCTTTTTTGTGCATTTGTGAATTTCTGTGTGCATTTGTAAATCTTTTTTGTGCATTTGTGAATTTCTGTGTGCATTTGTAAATCTTTTTTGTGCATTTGTGAATTTCTGTGTGCATTTGTGAATTTCTGTGTGCATTTGTAAATCTTTTTTGTGCATTTGTGAATTTCTGTGTGCATTTGTGAATTTCTGTGTGCATTTGTGAATTATGAGACTGTTCTAGCTCCATAGTTTTTAGAGCCCCATTTGGCAGCTGAAATCGACATTTTGAAGCAGTGTGGTTTGTTATTATATACTTTTGAAGACCCAAAAAAGGACATTAGGGCTTAACATACTGTCTACAGATGTTTTATACCACATAATAATGGATTTACAGGATTAATTTGACTTATTTTTCTTCCTTCCCTTCAGGAAAAACTGATTGTTTCTAATGAACAGGAAGTCTTACGAGTCCATTACCGGGCAGCAAGAACACTAGCCAATCAGACTCTGCCTTTCAGTGCCTGTACAGTTTTATTGGATGCTGAAGTGTACAACATGCCTCAAGACGTCCAGGTAAGTGGCATCTGTTAATCCTGCGTTTAGTTTTCAGTCAGTTCTTCAACACAATGTGCAGAAATATTGTACTTTTGTAAATTTTGATGCAAATTTGGTTCACAGAATGATGATGGAAAAACGTCAGTGAGAGACCGATTCAACGCCAGGCAGTTTATGTCCTGGTTACAAGATGTCGATGACAAGTTTGACAAACTGAAGGTGAGGTCGCTGTGATTGCGGTCTGTTTTCACTGCCCACCTCCATTGAACAATTCTCCACTACAAATTACATTGTAATACTGTGTTAAATGCCCCATAGAGAAATAAATGATCTTTGACGTTTATCAATTCATACCAAAACATTTTCTAGATGCTTTTTATTTTTGCCTCCTGGCAGTGTTGCAATATATTTTTGACTTTTTCGCCCTCAAAAACACCCAATTTCATTTCCTGAGGCTACATCCACGGCTGTATTTCATCTAAAAGATTATGCAACTTTTGATGTTGATCCAAGACGTACTGTAATGTTTGTACACAATGTTATACCCATTCGTTAATACCAGGCTTCAGCAATGGACAAATCAAGTCGATGTTTTCCAAAGATGCAGCCTTTTTAGTGTGAATTTCTTCGTTTTTGTTGCTATCCCTCCATCATTGCTCAAAAGAAACATAAAGAAGGGTCTAAGCAAGATGGAGAATTCTAGTAATTGTACAAGAAAATTTAATTCAAGTAATTTGCACAAGTAAAAACATTCTTATTCTAAATAAGAACATCTTTTGGATCAAATAATAATGTACCTTTTCCCTCCAGACGTGTCTTCTGATGAGGCAGCAGCATGAGGCTGCAGCCCTGAATGCTGTGCAACGTCTGGAGTGGCAGCTCAAGCTGCAGGAGCTGGACCCCGCCACCTATAAGTCCACCAGTATCTTCGAGATCCCTGAGTTCTACATCCCGCTCGTGGAGGTCAACGACGACTTTGACCTCACCCCGATATGAGCTGTAGGGCAGTGGTGCTTTGCCACGGTGGCGGCCGTATCACCTGACACGAGAGGCAGCCCGCACATTCAAGGAAAAGGAAAAATGTGAAGCACTTAGAATGCGGCAGTGATACAAACGAGCATTTAGAAAATGGACAATATGACTCCGCACTTACAGTCCAAACTGGCATGCCCACCATGAGGACGGGGGACAAAGGTCGACTGTTCCTCGTACAGAAGAAGGTGGTCCAGGCCACAGATGGAGCCCAGGGAAGCAGAGACCAAAAGCTGGGGTGGGCCAGGCCGGAGTGTCGAGCTGCAGCAAGAAGCAAAGTGTGGACATAAACCACCTGCTACTGCTCCTCATCAAGCAGGGTCACATGAGAGAGTTCAATTGTTTTCAAAGTGAGTGTTCATACATTGTGTACAGACTGTGCTCTTAATTTTTTAACTTATTTTATACATAAAAAATTGTGCATTTGTAAATAGCCATGTAATTATTGTTTTAAACTTGTAAAAACAAAAAATAATAGATATTTTGATTGTAAACTTGTTCTGTCTCATGTTTTAATGGACCAAAGTTGGTTTTTATATCAGGTGTCCTCTTCGTCCGTGATGTTCTTGTTGTCGTTGGCTTAAAATCTTAAGCATGTGTTGGCTTTTGTTGTGTTCTTTGTTTTTACCGTTTTCTTCCTTCCTCATCTGGAGTTCCACACCACAGCTGGTGTTTTTTGACTTTGGCAATTAAATGCTGTGCATGCGTTGCGTTGTTTGTACTTTTTTCCTAAAAAGCTGTACTGTGGACTTAATTGTGAGGTTTACTTAAGTGTTCCAGCTTTTTTTTTTTTTTTTTTTGCGCCATTGTGTTATGTCCCTTTTTGCGGCCTCACTCCTAATGTGTTGTCCATTGTGTCTCGCGCACATTAAAGTCTGTTGTGGCTTCCAAGGGAAAAAAAACATACTTTTACAGTTTCAATGTGAGATCACAACAAAACCTATTTTTTCAACATAATGCCTTTTTGAACGATAGTTCTAAAAATGTCTATTTTAATATTTACTTGTTACATGACTTGTACATATTTGTAATATATAATTGAATAAATTTTATTTGTTGTGACATTAATAGTGCTTGATTTGGATTCATTAATATTTTGACTACTCCAGGAATGAAAGCTGAAACAATTAGTCAATCAACCGTTTTTATTATAGCAGCTTTAGTATTTTATCATGTTACAATGGTGAACGTTTATTGGTTTCAGCTTCTAAAATGTCAGGATTTGCTGCTTTTCTCTAATTTGGCATCATTGAAATTTAAATATTTCGTTGTGTTTTTGTTTCTGGTACAAAACAAAATAATATAATTCCCATTTTTCAATCAAAACATTAAATGTTATGTAAAATAATCGCAGGTTGCAGCCCTACTAGAAAATATTTTAAGATTTCAAATGAATCTTCATTCTCTTGCAGCATTATTCTCCTCAGCCAGTAGATGTCGCTGTAAACACACATGGTCATTCAGGCAGCTTAATGTGCTGATACGACTGGTAAGATTTTTGTAGAGCTCCTTGTATATCAAACAGAAATGTAGTCTCACCATGGAGTATAACAATATTAAAATGCTGCTTACACATTATTGCATCAGTAATATAAGTTCAATGATAAGTATAATCGTAATGGTGCCATTTGTGTACTTTTACTTTAAGTATATCTAGCTTGTAATAGTCTACTTATACAACTTTACTCCAAATATTTTCAATGGAGAACTTTAACTTTTATTACATGGTTGTATTACTACAATGTATTATTGCTTTGCTTAAGTAAAACTATCTCAATACGTCTTCCACCACAAGTACACAAATGCATACTGAATGTACTGCATGTTGTTGAGTATCCATTGCATTCAGATGCTCAATCCTGTCCAGGGCGAATACACGTTTTCAAGTAGAACACCTACATCTCATTGTTCTCTCTTACAAAATAGCATGCCTAGTCTTTAACAGGCATATCTGTTGTGCTTTTCCTTTAATATGAGACACTTTACTCAGAATAAGACAAAGCCCCAACATGTGTCTATAAAGATGAACACCTCTCCTTTGGTTTAATTGCACAGCTGTTGTTTTAAACGGCATTAGCTGTAGAAATGTGTACTTAATTAACTTAATTGTCTCGACGTGTGACTCAACTTGATAATTAAGACTCAAAGCTCTAATTTTCTTATGTGTGCAAGAAAGAAAAAAGAAACTTTCTTAGTCGTTTTTTAAAGAACTCACTTTCTACTTCGTTGAAATGTCCTGAATGTGATGTAATGGCCCGCCCTGGATTCCTCTCTGACCTTCCTGCGGGCGGGGAAGCGGCGGCCTGTTTGTGGCGTTTGATGAAGGGGAAACACGTGTAAACACCTGTGGAGTGGAATGAGTTTCCGCAGCGGCGTGCAGACACTACAAATGAGCTTCGAGGGGGAGGAGGACGCGTCTCAGCGGGGAGTCTGCACGGCTTCACAGCTTCCGACGGGCCCTTTCTCACCCAACGACAAGGCCGCCGATAAGACCGCAGACAAAGGGCTGTTTAATGGAGTGGAGGGGGGGTAATTGCTCGGGCCCACCTGGCCAGGCGAGCAGCGACTTTCCAGCAGAGCTAGGGCTAAAAGTTTACGCGCTACTTTCACGCGTGGCGTAGATGTAAACGTCGTCTTTTGGCGGTGGTCGTGGAGAGCCTGGAGACACCACCGTGTGTGTGTATATATATATATATGTGTGTGTGTGTGTGTGTGTGACCCGAGGCCCGGCTCTTTTCCTCCTCCACAGACGTTGGCTAGAAAATGGAGTGTGTGCCTTTAAGGCGCCCGACTGCCTGTCGCTTTCTGCTGCGGAGAGACTGACGCCCTCTGGACACAGCGGACAGTTGAGCGGCGGCGGAGCGAGCACCATCCTGGAGACGTCCGGAGCGCAAAGCAGCCACTCTCCCTCTGCGAAAGAAACGACCCTGCGACTCGTTAACGGCGTTGTGGTGAGTATGTAAACTCTCTCTTTTTTAATTATTATTATTTCGCCGTCTGCTTGAACTCGAGTCTCCCGTGGCTGCTGCGCGCGAGGGAAAGTTTTGGTGTTAGCGATGAGCCCCCCCCCCCTCCTAAAAAAAAAAAAAAGGTGAAGAAACGAGTTCTGGACTAAAGGGAGCTAATGTTCCTCACATGTTGTCTCTCCGTCATGTGAAGTGAAACAACGCGCAGCAAAGTGGCGAAGTGTTAAAAGACCAGCGCCGATACTTGCGTGCTGCTCACGCGCCACACTTTAGGGGGAAAAATAGGTGAAAGGAAGCTGATGTTGCCAGATGTGTGTGTTGTTATCCCACAGTAACGTGAGCGAGTTGTGGCTTTTGAATGAAACGTGACGCAGATCTCTTAGAGTTGGGATGTTTACATGTCAAAGTGCTTCTTGTGCATCACATATCTATCTATCTATCTATCTATCTATCTATCTATCTATCTATCTATCTATCTATCTATCTATCTATCTATCTATCTATCTATCTATCAGGTAAAATCCAGTATTCATCAGGTTACAGCCTTTTCTACGTGCTGTTATTTATCCTGCACCAACTGCAGGTCTCCACTCTCCCCTCTTGTGGAATGCCAGTGATGAAGTTTTGTTTATTTGGGTCCCGGTCTCTGAGGTCCTGTCCCGTGTCTCCCGTGTTGATGTAGGTGTTTCCAGTGCCGTGCTGGTGAGCTGTCAGGATGAGGCCTGGTCAGCTGATCCTCCCCGCCGCCACCACCACCGCTCTCCTCTTCCTCCTATCGGGACTGTCCCTGACCTCCGGCTGCAACAAAGCCCTCTGTGCGAGCGACGTCAGCAAGTGTCTCATCCAGGTAACGGTTGTCGTTGGTTTTTTCACGCTCTCAAACACACGTTACCACGAGCAACTCGTCTTTCTCTTTTTCGGAAGCCACTGCTTCACTGATCCTCACTCACAACCCAAAACTAACCCACTTCACATGCAGGTATCACTCATACTGTTGTGATATGAAGCGGAGTTCTGTTTGTCGACGTCAAATGGCTGTTAAACTCCACGGACATGTGGTTTGCATCTCCAAAGATCCCATGATTACTTAAAAAATGTTCTCCGGCTGAATTTTTTGGTCTCTGCATCACTGCTCACAAACGAGCTCTGTGGTTGCAGACAGAATCTGATGCGATGAGCGCTGATCTTTCCTGGAGTTGGAAGTGGGGAACCTCTTTACGCGAGTGCAGCCAAGCTCGGGCTTTTTCATCCTGCAGTGTCGCAGCTGTTTTCTGTAAACACAGATTGTTGTTTCTTTTTGAGCGCAAATTATATGAAGTCTGCAGCTGGGAGCTGAGTTCATGTGAAGGTTGGTTAAAACTTATTTTAAACATCTTCTAGCAACTCCATACTTCACAAGTACCCAGCTGTAGACAAAGTCCAGTTAAAATCTGTGCGGGCCGAGATGAATATCTGGATCGGAAAACAAAGATGGAATCTGTTGTGAGGAATTCAGATACATTCCTTCGATAAGCCGAGTGAAGTCGGCGGCGGGGAAGTCCCACGGCAATCGGCAGACGAGCAGAAATGTGTGATCTAACTGTCCGGCTCCGTGCACGCTCGCTCTCTGTCTGCACGGCTGGTGCTGGGGGGACGCTACCTCTCCTGGATTTATGCGAGGTTTTCCGTTTTCATTTGCACATCAACTCCTCTGATTTTGTTGACTTTCTAGCATCACTTCCTCTGTGTCACTTTTTCCCCCTCGCGTCTGAAGGCCAGTGCTTGAGGGGCAGAGGGGTGTAACTCCGCTACCTAACACGAACCCTGTCTTCTGTAGTCTTATTTTGAGGGAAGAGTGACATTTTTGCACCACCTGTCGAGTCAAATTTGAGCTGCTGCTTGTACTCCGTCTCTTTTAGGTGTGTGTGTTTGAGCTTCTGTGTGTTTAGTGGCCCTGCCTCTCCCATTAACATCTTCAAAGTACTGTCTTTAACCTCAGTGGCTATTTCACCTATTTGACCTCAGTTGCTGTGTTAGTGAACTGCAGTTTTTTTTGTTTGCAGGTAGTTGAGGTAGACCAGATTCATGGAGCAGAAAGCGTGTTTGTGCCATATGGATGCTTTAGTTTTGGAATGAGATGTGTGGAAGAGAGATTGAGAATAGATGTAATTTGAGCTGAATTGGTAGGTTGATGAATTCTAATATTTTTTAAGGATTATTTTTTGGCATAATTGGCAGAATGAGCTCCCTGCCTTAGTTTAGTGTTTCAGACTCCTTAATAAATGTGCAGTAACTTAATTACCTTGAATCTGGGCCCTTTGGGGTCCATTCGGTCAAAGTAAACCACAATCTTAACTGAATTGTTGCGTTGCTTCGACGGAGACTTGCCCTGCAGCAGCCATTAAAACACAACCAAAACATGCAGTTCAAAAATACTTCAGATATATAAAGTTAAACAGAACACTCGAAATTGCATCAGAAATTTCCAAAGGAATTTAAGCAGCCGTTGCTTTTTGTTGAAAGCAGCTTGTCTCTCCAAGTTGAAAACTTAAAAGTTCTTGCTTTAAACATGATCTTTATTGCCCAGAATGCACCTGGCTTTGCGTAGAACCTGTTGCTGAAAGATGATCCAAACCTGTTCATAATTCTTTTAAAACGTATATATATTAACTGTTTCATCCATGAAAATGGTCCCAGAGCCCAATGATTAGCTTGTCTCAATAAAAACAAAGATATAATGTTAATATTTATTTTCTCCATCAACGATTATACGACTGACAGTCTGCGAAGGTATCGCTACCAAAACCACCAACTTCTGTTCCTCCTCCCGTACGATCCAAACCTCCTGTGATCAGCGGAACATTTCGCTGCTTGTTCTTTATTTCCAGGTGGCTTATTTCGCCGGGTGAGTCATTGCGGCTGTGTAGCTCCCGTGACCCTGCCGACACTGACTCGCTAGCTGTCAGAGGCGAGAGCGATGGAGGAACTCTTCCTGCGTCTAGAAGCTCCACGCTGCTGGTGATTAGGCTCTTGTCCGACGCTCGCTATTACGCTGTGCTGCCATCTCGAGTCATCCGTCTGAATTCCCCAAAACCCCTGAGGGTGGGAGAACATGAGGAGGGAGGGGAGGGTCAGGAGGAGGTGTGTGCGTGCGTGTCTGTTTGGGGAGGTTGGCTGAGGGAAATATACAGTTTTGGTGCAGAGACCGACTGTGAGACTGTGTCCGGGCCAGGCTGTTCAGCAGGGTGGGGCAGCCGATCTCAAAGTTAAGGCACAGTGGCGGTCGCTCGGCAGGACGAGGCAGGCACATGTTCACTTTCACTCCCTTTTGTCCTTTTGTCTCTGACTGCAGTCGAGTTTTGACTGATTGCAGCAGTTTCCGCTTGAGGGAAACCTAATAGAGCTCTTAAAGTCGGCAAGAAAACCCCATCCAGCTCGGCGAGGAAGTTGTTTGCAGTGTCGCAACTAAGATTAATCACAGTTTTACGATTGTTGAATCTGTAAAAAAAAAAAAAAACGGTCAATGAAAACGGCCCAGGACCCAAGTAAATGTAGTATTAGAATAGAAGAAAAGAAGCACATCCTCACATTCGGGCAGCTGGAATCGGAGAACGTTTGGCATGTTTAGCTTGATAAATGTCATATAAAATGATTGCAGTGCACACCGGGATTTACGGCTTGCATTTAGAGGTGGGTGGTAGGCTCCTCTATAGTGGATATGCTGCATGTATAGCAGCCTGATCTACCAGCTCTCCACCAGCTGCAGCATAAGACTTGATTTGGCATTTCGCTTCTCTGGCTGTCTCCCTCTCACAGATACACGCAACGCTTCTTCCTTACTGGAATAACTAACTAACTAACTGAATGAGCGATCAACGGATTGTTTCACATCATTGGTGTCTCTGTTAATACATTAGTTTAAGTTATATTATGGCTGTTTCAGATAAAATATGACACTATTTATCCAGATATATGTCGGCACTGCCGGAAAATACGATGGAGTAATTTATGTGACATTTTGTGAAATTAGTTTTCTTGCTCAGCGTGAACTGATGGCAGCAGGAACCGCAACACTAGCTCTGTCAAAAGTTTATTTCCCTCGTAAACTTGTAGTTTTAGAAGATAATTATTTCTTGACACACAGCAGTTTATCCATCTGTGATGAACCGATGCAAGTCGAGAAGTCTCAAGTGCTCTGTTAAAGCCTTTATTTCCATGAAGTTGTAGTTTAAAGTAGTTTTCTGAATTGTGAAATATGAGATGCACGTTTTCCCCCCGGGCAGCTGTTAAGTTTAGGTTTAAAAAAAAAAAGAAAGAAAAATGCAACCTTTTGAGAGTCATAATTACTCATGAGATCAGATCTTGATCCGAGCTTTGGGGATTGAGAGGCTGGTGATTAAGTGAACTGTGTGTGGTTTTGCAATCCCTCTCTTGGTGAGTCATTGGAGAGCCTTTTATCATCGCTGCGACTGTTTTTGTGTAGTAGATGGCTTCTGTGAAGATATAAAGGAGGAAGAGAAAATAAAAAAGAAAGCAAAAGGGGAGAGAGAGGGTGGGGGGAGACATGACTGGAAGGGAGGAGAGGCTGAATGGGGGGGGAAAGGGGAGAACGGGAGGGACAGAGGGGGGAGTATGTTGTTTGGGGGTGTAGCAGCCATGTTCTGATCTCCAGGTGTTTTCTTCTCCCCCCTCGTTTCTCCCCCCCTCTCCACCTCCCTCATCGCGGTGACCTTGACTTGGAGGAATGTGCTCCCTGTTCTGTGTCAGGAGAGAACAGAGGGGGGAGAGAGGAACTCACCCACTTTTCAACCCCACCTCCACGTTTTGAGTTTTGTTTCCTTCGCTGCCTCCTTCGCGTCCCCCGACACAAGCCGACGTTGAGGAATGGAGCTATTTAAGTGTGTGTAGAGGAGTTATGGGATCAGCAGAGGTTGCAGATGTTTGCAGAAGCTCTTGTAATAATATTACCTTCCTTCTATTTAAAGCAACACGAGAAGTTTGCTGCAAGAGCTTTTTTTTCCTCCTGTGTCTGAAGCATATTAACAAAATTTGAACCCAACGAACGAGAGCTATGTTTAAAATAAAGCATGAAATCACTCAAACTGGCTGATTTTGTACGTGCGTGCATTTCATAACAAGCTGTAACCCTGCAGTTTGTGGAAACCTTTTCTTCTTGCTTTAGTTGCACTGGTTTTTATTTCTCAAGAATGTTGTATATTATACTAAATATGTTGGTTTGAGCCCTGAGACTTGGAGTTAGGGAGGAGTTATTGTGGGATAGAGCGATCCAACTTTTTCTCCCTGACACCTCAACTTTTTAGCATTTAGTTAAGGTTCAGTCTCACTTATTTACTTGGAGTTATTTCCTTTATTCTATTATAATTTAGATATTTAGTTTAATATTACTTCGTCTGTGTGATATTTTCATAATTACAGGTTTATTAATGTTTGTTTTGAAACCAAGTTTTTATTCAAAATTGTAATCTATCTGTGATAGTATATTAAATAGTAATGCGTCTGTATTGGTTGGGTCCGTGCACAGTGGTGATTCTACGTTATAACAACGTGGGCTGCTAACAGCTATAATAACATTGTAGTCACTAAGGTCTGGTGACGCGGCTGCATCGCTACGATACAAGCAGTCAGAATTGTAGAACTGCTGCTAATCATCTCCTTATTGTGAACACAATAAGTTCTGTGGGTTTTTTGTGAACCGTGATGGGTTTGAATCATTATTTCAGTTGTTTTTCCAAATAAGTTTGGTGGTTTGTTGAAAACATGTGCGATTGACTGAGTGCTTGTGCTTCTGCACCATGAAGTATTTTTCAGAGACATTCACAAGATTTCTGCAGTTGACTCAACAATTTGATGTTATTATGCAAGATATAAATGGTGGTGAAAACTATTGACAATTAGACACAATTTGTGATAAACCAGAATTGTCGTTTTTTGTTTAAGTTTCAGGACTTGAGACTTTATTTGGACAGGACTCGTATGAGAATTCACGTACTTTAAAACTCTGGTTTTGACCTTGTGATTTTTCTCATCATGATTTGAGACTCATCTTGAACTCGTCCCCAAAGACATGAATGCTGTCCTGAACCAAAAACTCAGTCAGTAGCGGTGAAGAAGCTTGTACAAGTTGTAATATTGAAATAAAAAATGTTACTGGTCAACGTCCTGCATATAAAATCACAAGTAGAGGAGAGCGCGGTCCAAACAACCCTCTATTATTCACAGACTACTTGAGCAAATATGGAAATCATTTGATCCCTGAACAAGTACAGAAGTCTGCTAACAATTTATCAAGTGTTTAAGAGCTGAAAGTGAAAGGCACGCTTTTTTGTACGAGTGATTTTCCCTCAAAAAAAAAGGAAATAAAAAGTCTAAATTTGAAAGCTATTCACATTTCTTTGAGAAAAATAAATGTTTTTAAAATTATGTTCTTTTAAATTAATCTAAAAAAAAGGGGGTATTCAACTGGAATTCATAAACATTCACTCAGTGACGTCAGTCTTTTTTAATTGAGCATATTTGTAACAATAAACAGCAAAACTGTCCGAACCATCCCAAGGAGAGCAGACATGCTTTGGATTTCTGTACAAGCTACCAAAAAAAATGGGCAAACAGGCCAGAAAGCTTTCCAACGTTATCTTTTTTCCATCCTGTCGATTTCAAAACTGGATGAAATGTGAGGAATAGTCAGAGGTGTGTTTCCACTTTGGGTTTGCGTCTTGGTGAATGACGACACCACTCTCCCTATTAGTAACAGATTGATCATTAAGTGTAATGGCTCGATGTGTAGTCATTATCGTAAATGTATTCCTGATTAATTACGTCAAATCAGTCTGAGTAATTCAGGGTCAAGCTCATTTAAGTTTGATCTACAACAATGTGTATTTTCTAAATGAATTTATTTGCATTCTTCTTCTTTCTATCAGACAAATGCAGTGGAGCAAAAAGTACAATATGGAGTAGAAGTGTAAAGTACCTTCAATTTGCACTTAAGTAAAGTAGTTATCAGTCTCTCAGTGTGTAAAAACCGTTCAAGAGAAAGATGTGTGCGCTGTAAACTCGGACGTGTCCGAACCTGCTGCGATCATGAATGCAAATGCAGCTATCGCAGTGTTGCATACTTGGATGGATACCACGCAGAACACATGTCGTGCAGGAACACTTACTGTACGAGAAGCAAACCTGCAGCTGTTGCTCTTTGTGCTGATGTTTTAATGGCGCGTCCTGTTTGTACAGTGGGGCTACGTGTTGTGTTCGCTCTGCTTTGTGATTGTGTACACTGATGCTGCTACTGCGCCCGTCACACCTGGAGCTTTTATACCCATAACGACTGTTTAATTTGAATGTAGGACGGGCGTTTGCATTTACTAATGATCTTAAAATGACAGTGATTAGCTCGGTAGGAACTATTTTTGTCACTGCAGATGGATTTATGAAGCACTTTTTGAAGTAGTATGTAAAAGACAATAAGTGATCGGACCTCTTCGGCTGCTTACAAAAGAAGCTAAATGATACATTAAAGCTTCTTTTGAATGTAATCTGTATTTGAACAAAATTTAGAAAATGCATGATCTTGTTACTGGTTGGTTCCCTGCAGAGTTTATTGTTTGTATTCACCCTGTTGTTTGACTCTAATGTTAAACATCATCTTGATACTTGATGAATATTCCATATTTTATAAAAAAAATAGCATGTTAACATATATTACATGTCCAATTTCTGCTCCTCGCCTCCAGATCAGGCTGCTTCCAGACTTGTGAATTTCTGCCCAAATCTCTGTTTTTATGAGCGGTTCAAAATAGCACTGAAGTGAAACAAAATGGCAACTCAGTCTAATTATAAGGCAACCAAACTGTTTTATATATCGGTAACGACAGTGTTGAGGATAAATAACCGTGTGTGTGTGTGTGTGTTTATCCTGCAGGAGCTGTGCCAGTGTCGTCCGTCCGATGGCAACTGTTCGTGCTGTAAAGAGTGCATGCTGTGTCTGGGGAACCTTTGGGAAGAGTGCTGCGACTGCGTGGGTGAGTGCAGCATCTCCATTTAATAGCAATGTGTTTCAGAGCTGACAGCAAAGTAAAGTCAGCATATCATTTTGGACTTTGCCAGCTGTAGCCCACGCGACGCGCTGGCTTACGCGTCGAACACCCGTGAAAGAGATTAGAGCCAGCAGAGATTGCGTTTGTGATGTGCGACTGATGTAGTTTGTTTTGGGGCGGTTTATCAGCTCATCCTCCATGTAGGACTTCTATTTACCATGATTAACACATCGTTTTTTAAAATTTTAACAGTTCTCGGATGTGACATATACTTCTTAGCTCATAGCCTACAATTGGATTATGGTAATACTTAATAGATAGATAGAGGCCAAACTTGAACCCACGGTGCTGCAGGTGCAGTAATACTTTATTTAAAAGAAGAAGTTATTTACAGTTGAATAAATGCAGATAACACAAAGTGATAATACAGTTAGCAATGAGCCCTATAATTGATCATACTGCGATCACGACTTATGTGAAATGGTTCTGGCAGTAATCTCCTTCCACACACGTGACTCTTCAGTGGTCTCGGTCGCCCCACCGCCGAGCACTTTCTCCCAGTAAAAAGCCAGTGAGAAATGAGATTTCAGCCGTAATGCACTTGACAGGTGAAACACCGGTTCATGAAGGACCCAGTTTGTTCGGAGTGTTGCTGCTCTGATACGAGATGAGTGTGAGGCGAGTGAAGCCAGAGACAGAAGGTGCCTCTGAGAAGTGACAACGGGGAGGTTAATGCAAAGCAGAGCCGAGGAGGGCCGCTGTTTATGAGAGCGTAGGAAATTAAAAGGAATATTTTCACTACGGAGCAGCACCTACGCATGCTGACATAAAAGACTCAAGGTCCTCCACAAGATCAAAGGACAGAGAAGCCGGAAGGAAGGCGGAACAAGGAGGTCGACCTGCTCAAATGAACTTTGACTTTCAGCCTCCCGGGCGACGAGGTGCTGTGGGGGTGTAAATCCCAGCGAGATCCAAAACAACCGGATTTGTGAAACAAGAAAACATTCAGCTTGTTAGCTCCTCTCTTCATCTGTAACCTGCTTCAAACCAGCAGGGGTGGGGCCAGAATCTTGTGACTCTAAGGGGGGGCTTCAAAGAATAGGGGCACTTTTTTGTAACATAAGTAAAAAATGTGTGTCGAGGCTCAAATTTAAAGGTTTGGTTCCGGGACACAGACATGTAAAAGGTCCCTTACCCATAAAGACACTCGGACTGGCTTATTTTGTGTCCCTTTTGTAGTTGTTCTGAATCTCTTTGTGGTTCTTTTGCTTTTTTTAATTTTATTTTTTCACATTTTTGCTGTTTTGTCTTTGCGGTCGTTTTGCTTCTCTCTGTAGTTATTTTATATCTTATTTCGTGCCCTTTTTCACATCTACTTTTAGTTATTTTGCGCATTGTTTTGAGCATGTTTGATCATTTTTTGCATTTCTTTGTTATTGTAACATCTCCATGTGCTCGTTTTTGCATCTCTTCATGGTAGCTTGGTTGACTTTCTAACGGGGGATTTTCATACAGCGGTACTGGTCCAGGGGGCCCCTGGTCCTGTCCCCGGTAGGCCAGTTCACTCATCCATAACCAGCCAACTACCTGTCACCCTCTGACTGTGGTAGGGTGGGCACCAGGGGTCTAAGCCACCCTTGGCTACCCCTCTGGCTCCGCCCCTGTAAATCGGGCTCTTGGATCAGCGGTGACGGACAGATATTACTGTACGTGCTGACAAGGAGGCTTTATTAAAACTCTTTCATGTGGAACACAAATACAAGGATCTGACACTGAGTGCTGAACTCGCTGCTGCTGCTGCACAGATGTTACGGCGGTGGGGCTTTCCTCCTGTGCAGGCCTTTTTACAACACACCGAGGACAGCCTGCAGCTTTAAGCTAGAATATATTTCTCATTTATACGTTTTGATTTTGTTTCTTGCAGCGCTAGCCTTATGACCACTTTAAATGAGGTTCCACTCCAAACATGTTATCTGTGCCAAACGCTGGCTACTTTGAAGTGTGTATCTGCGAGTGATTAGAGCGGCCCAGCAGAGGAGCGGCGAGGAGAGGACAGTTTGTATTTTAGAGAAAGAGAGGAGGGAGGGAGGACACGGAGGGGAGGATCCATATGTATGCTTTATCTAAAACAGCTGTTCTGGCTCTGCTTTTAGCATTGGTTTGTAATCCAATTGCTCTGTCAAACTCGGTTCCCCATTAAATGATTTACCCATTAGCTGTAATTCACTTTGACTTATTCGAGGGGTTAGGAAGATCATATCAGAGGATGTGGGGACTTTGTAAAGTGATTACTACTGTATTTGGAAATTAAATTAAGTGTTCAAATGATCTTAATTGAGACAAGACACTCACATTTACTGCTGACAGCTGCACGTTTTTTTTTTTTTGTTTTTTTTTTTACAAAAACTGCTCCTGTGTGTGTGAAACCATTTAACTGTTAAATCATGCTAATGCACTTAAAGGGCCAGTTTAAACCAATTACAAAAGAAAAGCGTAGCCTTTAGTGGTTTCTAGACATGTAGAGGACTATTTCTTTTGTGGGATTGTTTTATATGCACTTTATCTCAAAAACCAGTGCAAATAAACCTACATGGCTCAATAGAGACAAGTAATTTTTTTTTTTTGTTATTATTATGACCCGACCCTCTTCGTCCATCTTCTCATGTCAGGGATGTGTAACCCCAAGAACTACAGCGACACTCCGGCCACGTCAAAGAGCACCGTGGAGGAGCTGCACCATCCCATCCCCTCGCTGTTCCGCGCCCTCACAGAAGGCGACGCGCCCATCAACATGATGGTGGTGTCCTTCCCCGTCGCCGAGGAGCTGTCCCATCACGAGAACCTGGTGTCCTTCCTGGAGTCGCTGGACACCCAGCACCAGAATGTCTCGGTGCCCGGCAACAGCATCCACGCCAGCTACGACACTCAAGGTAACGCGTGAGCTTTGCATGCAGAAATACATATTTTATCCATATGCTAATTTGATAGACTGTCCCCAAAATAGACACGTAATTCGCAGTGGATTTTTTTTTTTCTCAAGTACTATATTATTAGATATTACTTGGACTTTACTTAAGTATTTCCATTTTATGTTACTTTATAAAAGCCATCCAGTGCTTCTGATTTACCTGAACCAAAAATCAGTTTGTCACTTGCTATTTGATACCATGCATTGGTTTGAAGCCCCTCCTAGAGATATTACTTCAATCAGCATTATCAATATGACTCATGAATAAGTTGCACCAAATGAGAAAAAGGTGTGCTTTGGTCACATGCACATTTCTATTACATCGTTTTCTGGTCCTGTCAAGTCCAGTCAAATTTTTCATTTACATTTATGTAAGCTCAGTAAGAGCCGTGGCAAGAAAACCAGGCCCTGCCCAGAGCTGAAGCAGACTCCTTGCAGTTTGGGTTGGGTCCGATTTTCATCATTTCAGGGGGGACAGGCCAAAAGACCTCCACTTTAGGGAATTGTAACTGGGTTAAAAGCGTTATTCCTCTGCCATTTTATTTTCAGTTGCGGGTGTTTTGGCTGTCTACCTCTGAGCCAGTACTACTTTCTATAAAGACACACTCATAATAGGAGTGTTCCCACAGAGCCGAGCAGTTAACTCATTAAGCAACACATATGGTCATACTTACTTACAGCAAATTAATTTCCCCCCTGAAGTTAAAGTAGGAACATTGAGGCTTTAAGGTATTTACTTTAAAATGCTGCTTGTTTTTAGAAACATTTTTACTGGATTTGTGACTCATGTCTTCTTTTTTTCTTTGCCTGTCTTTTTCTTCTTCTTCTATTTCTTCAGAAAACATGTGCACAGTGGTCTACTTTGACGACTGCATGTCTATCGGTCAGTGTAAACAATACTGTGAGTCAATGGGAGGATCCAAGTACCGCTGGTTTCACAATGCCTGCTGCCAGTGCATCGGACCCGAGTGTGTGGACTACGGCAGCAAGGCTGTGAAGTGCATGAACTGTCTCTTCTGAAGCGTGGGCACATATTGGTACCAAATGTCTGGGCCATACCAGAGGACTGAGGGCAGAGGAAACTATGACTGTTATGTGTTAGCATTCCTCAGTTACCTTGTAAAATACCCCCTGCACCCCTCCTCCTACCCCTGCAAATTGTTTTTATTCTGCTGTTATGTTTCACTGTATATTTTTAGATGTTTTCAATAGTGTTTTTTTTTTAGTTTTTTTTTTACTAGAGGTGTATATGAATAATGTATTTTTACAATTACGGTCCGCTAAATTCCAGTCTCATGCCAAATAAAGAAAAGTTTGGTGACATGGACTGTTTTGTCTCACAGAAAGGTGTCTGAGCTTTAAACTTGTTTTCTTCCTTATGTTTTCTTGAAAAGATGTGTAAAAAAAAAAAAAAAAAAAAAAAAAAAAGTGTGTAGCATGAGTGGAATAGTAAATGTTTGTCGTCCCAGTTGCCTGTCTTCTGCTCTAATCTTAGCTTAGTGTTGCCCGAGTCAGGAAACGCATCATTTCCTGGGGAAACAGAGTTGTTGTTATACCATTCTGGTCCACAGGTGTTCCAGTGCTCACTGACCATCTCATGCATACAAGGGGAGGGGGGGCTACCGATGCCAATCTCTCACCGCCGCACACAAGTGCTCTTTGTAATGCCAGTGCATTTTCAAAAGGGCAGCAGGGTGCCCTATCACTGATTCCGTTCCCAATTGGCATGCAACAGCAGTTTGCACAGACTAATGTACCGGACGCACAATGAGACCTTGTTTGTCTTTCTTTTTCTTTTTTTTAACAATATTGAATCACGACCTCATTTCGCCATTGCAGCTGTGGGTTTGGAACAGATGGTGCCAACAAAGATCAGAGCACTAATGTCTTTCACATGTCGGGATGACCACCAGTCTTCTGAGTGCAACCGCAGCGTTTTGGGAAAGTACATATGATCCAGAATAGCAAGTGGTTTCACTAAATTTAGATGATCATTGCCTTTCAACACGTTGTTTGACAGTTTCTCGTGTACACGGGCTTGTATAACAGCAAACTTGTGGTTAAGCTAAAATTGAGACCACAGTTGAACCATTCTTCATTAATTCCAGATCATTCTGAGCCAAGAACCCTCAATAGACTATACATCTGCGGTGAGAGAGCCGAGCGATTTAAACATTCGCTTTGGAACGACGTTTCCCATCATGCACTCTGGTTGTCGCGCAAGCGCAGAGAGGTTTATTTAGTATACGGACAACCGGAAGCTCCACTCTGAAATTGACTGAACGGGATAGTTCTCGGTAAAGTTTTTGTTGTTGTCTTTTGTTGTTTGCGTGTTCAATGACAGGACAGCGGTTACAAAGTAGAGTTACGCGCACTCGGCTGACCGTTTATCTCATGTTGGTTTCGTTTGGACGAAACGGCGACTTTAATCGTGACGGATAGGATGGCTAATCAGCTAGCTTAGCAGGTTGGCAGTTAGCTGAAATAGCGTTAGCATAATGGGCCCCTCCATTCAGAGGAGAGCATCTACTTTCTGACCGCTTTAATATAAATGTGTTTACATTAATCAGCGCAGAACCCGTGAGAGGTATTCTAACATCAAATCGATTATGTTTGACTGATTGTGTGTTTGATTAGTCTTCTCCTGGGAAACGGGACAGGGCAAAAAAAATGTTGTCAGGATAATCTGCCCACAGCGGAAGATTATGATGCCAGACAGCCTTTATAATAGTTGCCCGGAGTTCAATTAAAAACAGTGTTAGTGAACGTATAGTTGTGATAGTCTTCCTGGAACAGCATCGTATTGTCTTGGACACACCACCCACTTAAATGTAAAGTTGTTTGTAGTGTCAACATGTAACAGGAGAGCTAACCTGCTGTCGCTTTTAGAAACCTCGTACAGTGATTAATGATGGGTAGATTAAAGCTTTAAAACGCACAGCCTTGCCGTTATTTCATCATTAGTCTACTTCCTAGAACCTGCACGGCATGATGGCTGCGGAGTTCCCGTTTGTGATTAATCTGACGTAAACAATGCAGACAGGCATGCTGTTGTTTCCAATGATTATATATCCAGATGAATAAATGTCTTGTTATCTACAGTCGCTAGGGCGAGATCTGCTGTATCACCGTCTCTATAGACGGACGAAGTGGACTGTAGTTTTGATTTCGCTGACTGATGTCAGAATCGGCTGAATTAGAAGTGTCATGCAAGATGTGGTTGTCCGTAGAGCCCCATCTGGTGGTTGGACGTGAGTGTTGCAGCTGTTTTGTTCATACCGTTATCTTCAAACGGTTCAGGAAAGGAAGAAGAGGCCTACATTTTGTTTTGTTCTGCTTCCACATATCTGAGTACATGTTTAATATTGGCTTGCAGATTAATACATCTGTTACATATGTTTTTTTTATTAGTATTAATGGAAACCATTATCATAGCTTGCCCAAATAAGTTATTTAGGCTTATCATATTATTGGGTTTAAAACGTTTTGAATTGTATTACAGCTATGTTCTCCACTTGGTCTAAATGGTTTCTAAACTATGTGTACAAAAGCCAAAAGCTATGAATTTAGATTTTCATTATGTGAGACGATGAGTAGGGTTTTATTCGATTTTCTTCTTATTGCTGCTAATGTGCTCTTACATAATCCATAAGGTAATCTTGCTACACTAGGCAGGGTGTTAGTAGACCAAATGTATTGGGATTGAGAACCCTTTTGCAAAAATGTCCAACTCGGGACAGAAAGAAGTTATACATTGCAACAAACCTAGTTCAGTTATATAGTAACAGACATATCTAAATAATGAAACACAGAAATAATGTTAAAAAATCCAGTAAAAACGCCTGGCACATAGCTAAGGGGCAGATGACGTGTGGATAACAAGCAGGAAATAGCATAATGAAAAGAATCTGCGTGCAAACTGGACCACACTTATCTGAGAAGTTGAATGCACTGTTGTATTGTATTTGTATTTCCGCCCACTGCAGGAGTGATGGAGAGGTGATGTGCCGGTCAGAGGAGCGATAAGGTCAGAGCAGTCATGACTGAGTGCTTCCTGCCCCCCAGCAGCAGCCCCGCAGAGCAGCGCAGGGCTGAGCACCCAGGGGGTGTGGCCCGCACCCCCAGCTCCGAGGAGATCAGCCCCACCAAGTTTCCTGGCTTGTACCGCACCGGCGAACCATCCCCGCCTCATGATGGCCATCACCACGAAACACCTGACGCTTACGTCTCGGACGATGACAAAGAGCACAGCAAGAAGAAGAACAAGTTCAAGAAGAAGGAGAAAAGGAGTAAGAAACAATCCTATAGTTGAGATAGAAGGTTAAATATTGAACTTATATACATATATATATATATATATATATATATATATGTTTAAAAAGCCTCAAGGCTCACTTACTGGACATTTTGCAAAGGTTTCAGCCTTTTTCTAAACATTGTCAAAGCTACGAGAAATGGCTGAAACCTCTGGAAACGTTTCAGTAAGTTTGCTACAAATCTTTGTCTGACTAATCCTCATATTTCTGCTACATGTTTATCAATACAACAAACAGATTTATGGCTATGATAATGCTTTAAGGTGTGTTCATGTAAAACTTTTGGTTGTAGTCGATGCTGAATTCAGAGGGTAAATCCCACTCTGAGATGTATTTTTCTTCTCTAACTTACTAAATACTCTTTCCCACTGCATTTCATGCTGCAATATACTGTTAATTATAATGTAATGTCATAATTGCATAAAAACGCTATACTATAGTATATTGTTGGCATACAGATGAGTATTCTTTTATTAATGGGTAGAATCTTAAGAAAGTCCTTTTGCAAAGAATCTCGAACAAAGCAAAATCCGTCAACTGTTCATTGATGTGTTCTTAAATATTTTATTGAGTTGTTTGGGCTACATGTAGAATATCACCTTCCTTATTCTTTAACCACCAAGTACTTACAGGCCATCTTCTTAAGGTCACTCAGCTTCACCTTTAGGTTTGTTGATTAAAGCAAATGACCCACGCTTCCATTCTGTTGGGTGGGTGCTGCTGCCTGTAGCTGTGAGAAATCTTCCCTTTCCTGAGAATGTTTTTCACTGAGTGGCTTATTGTCCACTTTGTATCAGGACTTTTCCATGTCTGTATTTAGCTTCTCCGCCAGGGTGTGGTGGAAGAGAGGAAGAGATGCTTAGATCAGAGCACGCCCAGAGATCCCGGTGAAGGTGTGTCTCAGGCAGTGGCTTCATACAAAGGGATTGTGCTACTGGAAACCCAGAGATAATAAGAGAAAACAAAGAGGTCACTAACAGTCTTTGACACGACGGCGAAGCTGTTCGCTCTGAGGAAAAATGTTTTAATGAAGCCTATTCTAGAGAGGAGCGGCGCAAGTTGCTGAGGGAGCTATGCTAAATCTGTGGCTGACCTCTTTTCCAAGTCCCCATTCTCCCCCTCCCTTGCTATATGCTCTCTCTCACACATCTTCCTTCCTGTTATTAATTCACTGCTATAATGGTTCTGTCGTAGGAGGAGGATACAGAAAACGGGGTGTTTCTCCCCTCAGATCTAACCCTATTTTTGCCTCTTACTTACTTTACTTTCACAGCGGAAGGCTACGCCGCCTTCCAGGAAGACAGTTCCGCAGATGAAGCAGAGAGCCCGTCGAAGATGAAGCGCTCTAAAGGAATCCATGTGTTCAAGAAGCCCAGCTTCTCCAAGAAGAAGGAAAAGGACTTCAAGGTTAAGGAGAAGGGCCCCAAGGAGGACAAGGCCAAGGATAAGAAATCCAAGGACCTGACGGCTGCAGACGTGGTTAAACAATGGAAGGAGAAGAAGAAGAAGAAGAAACCGACAACGGAGGCAGAGCAAATCCCAGTGGAGGTCCCCACGTTCAGGCCCATCTTTGGAGCACCTCTGGCCGAAGCCGTCAAGAGGACAGCTCTGTATGATGGTATCCAGCTGCCGGCCATCTTCAGAGAATGCATAGACTACATTGAAAGTTATGGCATGAAATGTGAAGGCATCTACCGGGTCTCAGGTAAAGAAATTATTTTTTTCCGTCATCTTTCTAAAAAGTCTGTCAATGTTTGACAATATTTGAATTTTTTGAAGATACTCACATCAGCTTCTCTCCCTCTCAGGTATGAAGTCTAAGGTGGATGAATTGAAAGCAGCTTATGATCGGGAAGAGTGCCCCTGCCTGGAGGAGTATGACCCCCACACGGTCGCCAGCCTACTGAAGCAGTACCTACGCGAGCTGCCAGAGAACCTGTTGGGCCGGGATCTGGCCCAGCGCTTTGAGGACGCCTGCGGGCGGCAGATGGAGGCCGAGAAGATGACGGAGTTCCAGAGGCTTCTGGCTGAGGTGTCACCGCAGTGCCGACTTCTTCTCTCCTGGCTCATCACCCACATGGACCACGTCATCGCCAGGGAGTTGGACACCAAGATGAATATTCAGAACATATCCATCGTCCTTAACCCAACCATACAGGTCAGAGAGGAGGAAGAGATCGAGCTGAGTAAATGGGTCATGGTAAAAGATAACAAAGGAAGAACACGGGTAAAACGAATGTTGCAGAGAGCCGTAATTCGAAAGCAACAGATAGACGAGACCTCGAATAGAAAAATAGGTCTTGGGCTCGGGCTCAAGTGTACCTCAGAGATAAGAAACCTCCCCTTAGCAACAAACCAAGTGTGTTTTTATTGGATCAAACAGTCAGTTCTTCTCTGATACCCTGGCCTAGTTTAGTGAATCTAATTTATTCCCATAGGGGATGTCTCTGTGGCTGCTCCACTTATCCTGAACCGACAGCAGCAGTAGCCACAACACCGCTAAATAAACACATCTCTTAATTAATGAGTGAGTCCAGGGTCAGTTTAAGGTGGCACTGAGAAAATTGGGTTTCATAATACAGTTTAACTGGCATTATTAAAACACTATCACACACACTGAGACTACACGCAGTTTGTTCAGCTCTGAAGCCGTGTGATTTGTTCATCTTTCAGATTGGGAACCGTGTTCTTTACATGTTCTTCACACATGTGAGGGAGCTGTTTGGAGACGTAGTCCTGAGGCCGGTGGTGCGGCCACTCCGGTGGTCAAACATGGCAACCATGCCGGCGCTGCCCGAGACCCAGGAGAGTGTCAAAGAGGAGATCCGACGACAGGTGGGTTCAGTCTTGCTGTTTCAGTCTATTAATTTATTGCCAGAATAGAAGAATGAAAAAAAATAGAGAAATAGTGTTATTTATATGTATAAATATCTTTCAGAGTGCGATACCACGTTCATGTCTGATTTGTACTAAACTGTTAACTCTCTGTGAAACAACTTGAGGTTTTTGTACTGTGATGTTTCTATGGATTACCATTTTAATTAACTTTTCTCAGACATTATAAATCCAGAATTGGTTGCTCATAATACATTCTTTTACAGCCCATATCAATTGCTAATCAAAGTGTTTGGAAATGATTTGATTGGTTATATATTCTCTAAAATATTTACAGATCTTTGTTTTATTAAGTAGACGATAAATTGTCACCACTTTAATTGTGGATTAAAGTGTTACAGAGTAGATACGGAGTAAGGCAGCAGGAATTTAGAGGTATGTTGACATTACATTATGTCAGCAGTTCACATCTTTATCTTTGCCTCAGTGTGCCAAAACATGTTGTGTCATCATGTGACATTTACTTTATATGCCAGTGCATGCAAAACCCTGCAAAATGAAACAAAGTGGAGGCACTTAACCTGCTGTAGACATCTTGCCATGTCACAAGAAATAATTCTTAATGTTTGCATATTAAAAGTTTGCATATTCTTCCAGTAATTTATTATTTATGACAGGTGTGCTGAATTTGCTGTCAAAAGAAATCTATTCTTTCTCTTCTGCTGATTTATTTTAACGATCATCATTCAAGGATCAAAAGCTTAATTTGCCACAGATTTCTGTGATAAAAGAGAATTCGAAACTTGTTTGACTGTTTCAATCATTTTCATTTGTTTGAGTCGTTTTTAGTGTCAACTGAATTATGACATGCAATAAAAATGTGCCTTTGTTTCAGGAGTTCTTGCTGAACTGCCTGCACAGGGACCTGCAAGCGGGGGTGAAGGACTTATCTAAAGAGGAGCGGCTCTGGGAGGTTCAGAGAATCCTCACTGCTCTAAAACGCAAACTGAGGGAGGCCAAACGTCAGGTATGTTGTCTGGATACTATATATGATTATATCTGTATTTAATAAGGAAATAAACAACCCTGCCTACATATTGCAGCCTGTTTAATTCCTAAACACTGATGAAATTTCCAGTGTTTGTACTGAATTTCAAGCAGGCTAAAGCACATGAACATGATGGCCATGTAATAAAATCGATTACAACCATATATACCATAAATAATGGCCTCAAAAATGACCGTTGTGCTGTCATATCTTTATATTTCTTCCTCTGGCCTTTTAGGAGTGTGAGAGTAAGATAGCCCAGGAGATCGCAAGCCTCTCAAAGGAAGATGTTTCAAAAGAGGAAATGACTGAGAATGAAGAGGAAGTCATCAACCTCCTCTTAGCACAGGTGAGTCATTCAAACACACAAGCTGCCACAAGAGTCTAAAGAGCTGAATGTTTGTTTTTGTTTAAGTTACACCCTGACATGGAATAATTTTGTGTTTTCCCCCACATCCTCTCAATAATCAGGAAAATGAGATCCTAACGGAGCAGGAGGAGCTGATCTCTCTCGAGCAGGTGCTTCGTAGACAGATTGCCACCGAGAAGGAAGAAATTGAACGGCTGCGAGCCGAGATCGCAGACATACAGAGGTGAGGGAAGGCTGAAACCATTTTAGGTGCTAAAAGTGTTGGAATACAATGTACAAGTGTCATTCCATACGAAAGGTCTCAACCATTAACCAGCACTGTGTTCCTCAGTCGGCAGCAGGGTCGCAGTGAGACGGAGGAATATTCATCGGACAGTGAAAGTGAGAGTGAAGATGAGGAAGAGCTACAAATGATTCTGGAAGACCTGCAGAAGCAAAACGAGGAACTGGAGGTGGGTAAAACATTCGCCACACACAGGCTGTTATAGTCCATTGTTTACCTGAAAGTAAAGTGTGTTCACACATTAATGTCTGAAACTACACTTAAGAGTATTATTTGTGTTTATAAATATATTGCAATTCTTAGTCCTGAAGTTTCAGGTTTTCTATCTTTGTTTTATTGTGTTTTGTTGCCCTTTAGAACAAAAACACCCATCTGAACCAGGCCATCCACGAGGAGCAGGAAGCCATCTTGGAACTCCGTGTCCAGCTTCGCCTCCTGCAGAGTCATAAACTGCAGCAAGAACTGACTGTCCAGCCGCCGGCGGAGCAAGCCCCGCCTGTGCAGCCGAGCCCAGAGCCCCGCGCCGAGGAGCAAACCAAACGCTCTGTTGCCGCTGTGGCTGCCGGGGCAGACGCCGCTGCCTCTGCCAACGGCAAGGCAGCTAAGGATCCTTCAAAACCCTCACCGAACAAAGACAGGAGGGACACCAACATGTGAGATGCATCTCAGTGATGTGTTTGGTGGCTCCGTGCTGCTGTACCGCTGGTCAGTTGTCCTGTAATGTCTCACATTATCCACTGGAATCTTCACTTTGCTGGATCAATGGGTTCATTCGTAATTGTGTCCACCAAGTGGCAGCTGGCAAGCATTTCCCCATGCACAACACACAAAAAAAATAGAAATAGAGTACCTGTTGTAGTGGACAACTGGCTACTGCTGTGAGAGACTGGGTGGATCATATTATCAAATCCACAGTGCCAAGCATGTATGAAGGGGAAGGTGAAGGGATTCATAAAAAGTAGGGGTGGAAGAGAGTAAAAAAGTCAGTCATGCACCCTGCCAGTATATGACATATAGATTATTTTTTGCTGGTAAGGTCTCAAAATATGAGTATAGAGCAGATATAACGGCAGCCCCTGTATCTCACTATGTCCCTCACCTAGGCAAATTGGACATGTTAGGATAGAGACCACTGTGCCATAACCCAAGATGTCAAACTGGACACGTTTCCCTCGAGAACCACTAATACAAAAGGTCTTTGAACAATGAAGAATTTATGATTGGTCTATCTATATATTATATATTTAAGTGGTATTCTGAAGAATACGAATGACTATTCAAGAAAAACATTGATTTTAATATATGTATGAATATATTGTAGGTGCTTTCTTTTCTTTGAACAGCAGATGCACATAAACACAACACAACTGACCAGTGGATGAAAACATAAACGTCAAAAAAAATACGCAATCATCTGTTCTCTCGGTCTCTCTTGCACAAACGAGGTGTGGGTTATGACATTTCAGCTTCATTTTTGTAATGGAGTAACATCTGTAGGGATGATTATGGTCGCCACAATATGTGCAGAGACCTGCAATTTTTTTTTTTTAACTCTTGATATGTGGAGTTATTGTTCACGGCATAAGTTGGAAGTAAGAAAAAAAAGAAGAAAAACCCTCAAAATTACATGTCAATCACGTCATTTCACGTCTGACCCATGACTGTTGCAAAGTGCTGTCATTGTTCAGTGATATTTAAAGCAAAGGCATGTTGCGCACTTAATTACTGTTTGTGTATATCATTGTAAAATTGCAAATATACTGTATTTTGAGCTCTTATGTTCTTTTTTTTGTTTTGTTTTATTATTAATCACCTGTATGGAGTATGCTAGTGTGACTGCCCTTACATTGGTTGCGGGCAAATCAAAGCAATCTCACCTGGATTTATGATTCAAAAAGTTATTAATCCTGACTGAAACTGATAAATTGGGTTCAGGAGCTTCTCATAAGGTTATTTTCATATTGTTCCAAGCTTTTTGTAGCTTACTGTTGCAGACAGAATAAAGCTGTGAAGAATAAAGTGTCGATCCGAATAATTTATCTGGATCTGTCTCTTTCTCTGACACGCAGGCTAATGTTTACCTTTTTACTCCGCTATGCCGGCTCGAAGTCTAGTTCAGATTTAGTGCTTCCTATTTCCTATTACACTTTCCCCTCTTTCCGCGTAAACAGAGTGTAGATAACATCTTTGCATCTATTTTTAGGACGTGCAGCGTGTAAGTGCTGGGCTTCGACTCCGAATTAAGACTTTGGTATCTGAGATATTGGAACCACCCGACTTTTTCATAATTTCTTTAACTGGTTTCCGATTTGGAAAATAGCAGCATCGTCAAGTAGCAAAATTAACAGGCAGAAAAATACCGGATACAAGCGAAATATCCTTTCAAAATGAAAGCGTAACGTTTATTTATATTTATATTTTCGGACTTTGTTGGGGTGAACTTAGTTTTGGAGGCTGCTTTATTTTGTCTCGCCATTATTATATCAGTGGAAATAACTGATTTGTGGGTGAGTCCCTTCAAAACTTGATTCATAGCTTTTTACTGAAACACAAATAGACTATCTGTCTGTGAATAGCCTAATATTAATAAGCACTAAAGCCTTCCTCCACTCAAACATGGACTCGAATCACTTGAATGTTTTAGTTATACACTTACAGATGTATGTGCATAATGTTTCACATGTAAAATATATATGTTTTTTCTTCAATGACAGAGAAAGAGCAGCACTTTCAACAAAGTAAGTTATTTTGTGGTTAAAATCCATATCGTGCACGTCTTAAATCGTGTCTAGTCATGTGGACTTTATTCTGAAAGTCACTGCCGGAAGTTCTATTTGCCGTTTATAAAACTTGACACCAGTTTAGTTCTGGTCAGTCTGTCTGTCACAGGGGCTGGGTTTCTCTTTTAACCCAAGAAAGGGGAGAAGAAAAAAGATCAGCGTTTTAAGCATGACGAGACAAAGACACTGAGTGAACACTTTAAAAATTATGATTTAAAACCTTCCACAGTTCACCATGGCCATAAGGGAGCTCAAAGTTTGCCTTTTAGGGGTAAGTGGCAGATGTTTTTGTTGATCCGCTTTGGGGGAAAATGTCCTTGTCTGCTGCGAGTTTAACTCAACTAACGGTAACCGACAACACTTTTGACGTTAACAACACACGTTAGCTACACTGGCTAACACGAATGCCGTAACGGTCGCTTATCTTTTTTTAAAAACTGTTGACTTGTTCGCCTGAAAACTTAAAACAAATGTTGACGACTATCGTGAGTTCGCGCAATCCTCTAACATTTCCCTTCTCGTCGCGTGCGTCTGGTTTGCTGCCTCGCTCTGTCTTTTAACTTTAAGTTTTCTGCGTGTTTCTTTGTCTTTTATTAACGGTTTGACGAGTTTTATCTCCCATTACGTCATAGTCGTAACAACCGTTACAAGCCGTTCGCTGTTCGTAAGATTTCCTGCTGCGTTAGCAAAACACGCAGCCCGTCTTTTGTAAACGGTGACAGGGACGTTTGAACCGCAAACGGCTTGTTTGTCGAGCAAGTAAGTGGGAACTTGTGAGAGCTCCATAAACGTTTAACGGGCCTTTGCAGTCCACCACAGGAACTGACATTCTCACCAGGCATTTTAATAGTCAGCCTAGGAGTTGACCACAGACTGCCCTCCTTACCAAAAGCTTTTGTTACACCTCTGCAGAATTACTTCTTACTTAAACCACGTACAAATGGAAAAAGAGCTATCGTCATGCCTGCATCACCACAGTGACATGTTTATTTACTTTACTGTTGGGTAAACAGGGAGAGTGAGAGATGCATTGTGTTGTCAACAAGTAATATTGACTGAAAAAATCAGAACTAATCAATAGAATTTCCCTAATCAATAGGATTCAGTAGTGACCAGTGAGCATGTGTCTCTCAGGAGTGCTGTGACTGATGTGTGACCTTTTTTCTGTTTTCAGGACACTGGAGTTGGGAAATCCAGCATTGTTTGCAGATTCGTTCAGGATCATTTTGACCACAACATAAGTCCCACAATAGGGTAAGAGCATTGCAGTAAAAAAAATTCAAGGTGTCAAGTCAGGTGGTGTTTCATAATCAATACTGAGTCTGGCATCAGAATAATGAATGACCTGATTTTTAAAATGGAAGAAAATACGTAAGCAAATACTAAAAATAAAATGTTGTTTTTTTTGCATTTTGTGAAAGCTAGTTCAGATCACTGTTAGAATAGTTGGTACAACTTACATACAAATGACTATAGTACACTAGACAAAAGCCTAACACACCAAGGCAAGGGCATTTTATAAAACGTGCGACTGGTGAGATGTGGAATCAAGTCATCCAGAAGGAAACATTAGGCTGAGATAAACTGAGACTTATGAGTTATGATTTCTTTGAAAAGATGACAAAAAAAAGAATTTAAGTCATATCTAAACAAATGCTTGAGCCCGCCGTCATCCCTGATTATGATATTGGCTCTTTGTTGTTTGATTGTTGATTTATACACCTCTAACCCAACACTGCTTCCAGGCAACACAGGTTCAGTGTAGACTGTCTCTGTGTGTTATTTGCTTCCTGCTGACTTGTACTGTTTAGCTTCCTGTGCCTTATTTGAAGAACACACTCGGAAGCATTGTTGTGAAATGCTCTTTATCACCCACAGAGCATCGTTCCTTACCAAAACCGTGCCTTCTGGAAATGAACTACACAAATTTCTGATCTGGGATACAGCCGGGCAAGAAAGGGTGAGTGCACCCGCAACATAAATCTCCAATTGACTTATTATAAGCTTAATGTTTTCACACATGACACTAATTTTTGAAAACATTTAGATCCCCATCTCATCTTGCATCAGGAAGTGACACAAACATCTCACTGTCAGTGGTGCTCATGACAGCATTATTATTAGGCGTTAATTATTCGCATACGTTTCAAAGATCACGAGACTGTGGCATCGTGGTGATTAATTTCATGGAGGGGGTATGTTAAAGGTAATTAGAGCTTAGCAGACATGCTTACAGCATGGAAAAAACATGGAGCAAGTATTTCCTGCTTTTGTGGAAAAAAGAAGTTGAAAGCCCTTGTTACCAGGCTTTGAAGTTGTGTTCATCTGTGGGACTAATGTTAAACTCATCACATGTGACAATCTGTGTGATCTATTTGGCAAACTTCAACAACATAAAATACAGAGGATGCTGTGTTGGGTTTGGTGCGTCAGAGTAATGCTTTTTTTTAATGAATGGGCCTCCATTGTTTATATGTCTTGTCACAAGCACACAGGTGATATGATACACATTTGTGCTGACTGTTTGGTGGTAATGTAGATTTTGATGGTGAGGTGCTGTAAAGGTCTCTAGATAGCTCTGCATCTCCATTGAGGAAAAAAATGCCTGCATGCAAGCTGTTCCTTCATGTATTTTTATCTTTTTTTTTTTTTTACAAAATAACAAAGTATGAATCAAACCCCCTCTCTAAACTTGTGGCTGTCTCTTTGGATTTTCTCTCTTTCCTTTTAAAAGTTTCCTCCAGTGCCTGTTACTTGGGTGCACCCTTTGCCTTTTGAATGTTTATTTTTAATGGATCACATTAATTTATTAATAATAATAATAATAATAATGAATTGGTGAGCGTGGTCGTCGTAAGCGCTCCACCGACGTCTGTCTGCGGTGAAACACAATACACTATAGATCACTGCAAAACGCAGGAGACTCGCACTGGGACGAAATGAAACAAGTGCACATAAATTGGGTAAAAAATGTGGCTGTCCTCAAACAAATACATCATCGGTGGACTAACACTGATACAATTCTGACGACAAATCGCCTAGTTTTAATTTGTAAAACGGAGATTCTCCACTAAATAATCGCACGAAACAAATATGGAAAAAGCATAAAAGGACAACTAATAGACTAGATATATCTTGGTCAAACTAGTCAAAATGACAGATTAGTCGACAAAGAGGTGGTAGCGCTAGTAAATAACATAAATAAAGAGTGCGGGCGTTTTGCTGTTTATGGTGTGTGGCGTTTCGCTGCAGGCCTGGGCTCAGAGGAGGAGATGAGACAGACCACAAAGAGGTGGAGAGTTGACAGCGGCTTCACTCATTGCGTTGTTGTGCATGATAGCTTTGTGGGTAACAAATGCATGTTTACAGCTGACGTAAAACTTAAGGACGGTATTTGCTTAATATTAATTGGCTCCCACAGACCGATCTTTTTGATTGGATCGTCCCTAGTTCACCTCTAAGCTCTCATGCAGATGACTTTTCTACAACTTTGGATTGATCATGCTAACTACTATACATATGTTGTCTTTTTTTAGTTTCACTCATTAGCTCCTATGTACTACAGAGGATCGGCTGCTGCTGTCATTGTCTATGACATCACCAAACTGGTAAGAATAAGAGAACGATTATCTTTTAATTAAGGAAGTGACAGTAAATTAAACTCTCCTAACGACTGTCACCCTCAAATGTTTGGTGAGAGCTGCTGTTAGGGTAAGTGTTCAGTACCTGTATTAAATGTGTCTATCGGAGGAGGGTAGTCTCGCACTATAAGCCTGATGTAAAATGTGATCACTTTTCCATCACTCTGGATTCCTGACTCCCATGACCTACAAATGTCATTCTTTCCTGGACTGTTCATGGAAAAGTCTGAAAAACATCATCTAATGTGGCGAATATGTGACACTAAGTTGTGGAAAATGTCGGCAAATGCTCATAAATTACCGATCCCAGAGTCTGACCCAATGTGCTCTTGTTGTTCAGGACTCTTTCCAGACACTGAAGAAGTGGGTGAAGGAGCTGAAAGAACATGGTCCAGAAGACATCGTTGTAGCCATAGCAGGGAACAAGAATGATTTAGGAGATATCAGGTAAGCAAAGGGTTCTTCTCTTAGACTGACATGGCTGGAAAGAACTCCCATGGACACTAGCTACTAGATGCTACAAGGCCATTTTTAAAAATAGTTTGGAGGAAGTCTGCCTTGCATCAGCACCAACGCATCTCTATCATAAAACAGGAGCTTCTTAGCTCCTGACTGCAGCCAGCTAAAGCTTTAGCAGCAAAATAATTTGGTCACTCACCTGCCACCAGATGCAGTTTGTTCTGGTAACCCTCAGGAGCTTCATTAATAATTAAAAAAACAAAAACATTAAACATACATTTTTGCTCATTTGATGATTGACAATAGCTAAAAAAAAAAGCCTCCATCATTGGTAAATGTGGCTCAAGCCACTTGCCAGTATTGTCTTTACATGTTTTTTTTTATTTTTTTTTATTTTTCACCTTTTTTAAATAAACAGGGAAACATTTTTTGTTTTAAGAATCTTCATGATGCACTGTTTTGGTTACAGTTTTAAAACTCTCATTAAAAGCCTCAACTCTTCCACGTGGCATACTTTTTCAAGGGTCTCTTGTTAAGTGTAAACCCACTCCACGCTTACTTTAGTGTACTTCTCTTTTACAGGGAAGTTCCTATGAAGGAAGCCAAGGAGTTTGCTGAATCAATTGCAGCTATTTTCATCGAGACTAGCGCCAGAAATGCTGTCAACGTTGAGGAGCTCTTTCAGAAAATCAGTAAGTTTCACGTATGCTGTATCTGTGTCATGTGGGTCTTATATGAACTGTAGCAGTAAAGCGGGACATGTGCTGTTGACTTTTCATAATGCTTGGGTGCCATATAATCCCATATGGGATGGATTGATGTAATGGCATGACATGAATGTGGGGAAAATGATCATTAATTCTTTCAAATGTAAACTTTATATATTTTCATTCATGGCTCAGATTATAGAGGACATTTGGGAATTTTATGAGTGTGCTTTACTTTATTTCTTCAACTATTTAAGTCGTATCTTTATTTTAGCCTTAATATGTGGCCAACCATTGCATATTTATTTAAATTAATAACGGATGAGATATAAAGAGAAATATATCTGGTCCCTGTGAACAACTTTTCAAGTTGACTTGTGTTGATTTTTCAGTATGTCCTGTATTAAGTGTTTCAAGGCTTCTAGTAGTGGTTAATTTACCGGGATGCACTGCCAAATACATCTCAATAGTAACTATTCAACATGTTATGTGCTTAAAATAGTTAAATAAGTGCCAGGGTAACTCTGTAAATCACCCTGTGCTCTATGTTTAGGTAAACTGATCCCACCACTGGACAATCCGGAGGTGGAGAGCAACGAGTCCTTTAAACTGACTAGGCAGCCTGCTCCTTCCATCAGGAGATGCTGCTAGTACCAACAGTGGCTGATGGGATGACTTCCTTCAGCACCAGCGCAGCACATAGTCCACAATGCACTGTGTCTTACTTCTGGAAAAGACAAGACAGTGGACAGACAAAGGTCAGCTTGCACGCGTGGTCGGCTGCAACATGAAACAACAGTATTATATGGGTTATTCGCCCCCTTATTTCATTTAATTATAGCAGTTTCAACTCCCATGAGGTCCGGAAGCACAACACCGGCGGTTTGTCACCCCCGGGTGGTGTTTGCCTGAATTACAATGAGATTTCTGACAGTGGTATAGTGCACAGCTCATTACAAAGGGGCCGTTTTATCCTATTTTCCATAACATTAAAATTCCACACACATACATTTCAAGGGATCTAGTTAATGTGCCGATTAAAGCTGGGTTTTGAGTTGCCAACTACATTTTCATTTTAAGAGCCAACTGCTCCGTACATTTTCACTGCACTGTGGCTCTTAAATGGCACACATTAAATGAAGGTTTTTAATACAACTTTTTTTATCACAACAATACTTCTCATGGAGCTTTTGTATACATGTATAGAACTGAATTTGATTATTTTGAATGAGAAATTGTCGAGATTAAACCTCGGACAAACGCTGGGTTCTGTAGCTCAAATGCAGCAGCTTTACATTCCATGTGTTTTCGCACACATTAACTGTATAAGGGTTTAACTGTAATGCTGCAGCATGAACAGCTTAGAGGCCTAAATCGAAACTACGGTATGCCACCCCCTGTTGAAACACTGTGACCAATACTAGGATTGTTTACATAGTGACTTGTTAAAGATGTTTTCTACATGATGAAATGGATTGTCTGAGATTTCACTACATGGAATGACTGTGTGTGACATGTTACATTTATACTGTTAAGAAGAGAAAAGACCTGCGTGCATTTAACACATGTCTAAAGCGGGTAAAGTTCCAAAAGGGGTTGTGGTCTGTATACTAAACAAACTCCAAAAGAACATTTGGGAAATGCCCTGATCAATTTTAGCTTTCAAAGAAGTGGAAAAGGGGAATAATAAAACTTTTTTTTTTTTTAAGCGCAGTTCGGTAAACTAGGATTATGTATTTTGTTTGCTGTTGTTTCATTTGAAGTAGTGCCCTTGGGTTTGACCACTTGAGAAATTTAAAATGGCACTTTTGTATACATTTGACAGTATTAATTTGGAGTCACCTGTGGTTTTTTTTTTTCCAATGGTTACAGAACTCAAGTTTTTTTCTTTTTATGGACATGAAAGCTGACATAGATGCAACACGGTTTCCTATGTAACAGTATGTATGGTTCTACATCGCCATACTTGGTTACATGTTTACATTTGTACTTATGTTAGTTAGTACAAATTAAAAAATAACTTAAATGCACCACTTTTACAAAGATGTTTGATGGGATAATGAGTTCAATTTGTAGTTTTTAATGCAATTGTTGTACAATTTTGCTGATATGTTCATTCTCTTTAATGGAAGGTCACACCAAACTCAATCCAAAAATCTGTCAATTCACATGGCATTGCTTCCACTAAAATGCAATGCAATGATTGGCTGAAATCTTAAAGTTGAAAATGGACCCAAAACCACTTGGTGGTCCAGATGTACAGTATATTAAATTTACCAGCCGATTGATAACAGTTTTATGAAACCACATTGATGTTTCACTGTAGTTTGGCAGATAATTTACATAAAAGAGATGACATATTGAGCAAATAAATATTGCTAGATGTTAGAAGTTGACATCATGATGACATTTTCAAGTATTATAATCGTTGCCACACAAGTGCCTTTTTTGTGTTTTTCTGAACAAATGTATGACATGGCTTCAAAGTGCATACTGCTCCAATAATGCATGAATTACTTGACTAATTCCATACAAGCTGTACACGTAACGGTCCAAATTGAAATATCCAATTGTCTGCAGCCATCCTTATAATGTATGCCCAAGTCACGCTCCCCTATAGCCAGATTAACTTTTGTATATTAATCAGTCTAATAAAGTGGTGATTATATTGTTTGAGGTTTTATTTTTGTAACTTTTAGCCACTGTAAAGACCAAAATATGTATCTTGAAATGTCAAAGACGCCAGAATTATCAAAGGATTACAGTATAGCCTCACTGATTTTATGTTAAGAGAGCAGAAATATGAGCGAGGGAGGAGGCGACTCACTCACACAAAGATCGTAACTTGGATTAGCCTCCTGACGTCATGGGAACGCGATATGCATCTGAACTGCTTTTGACACCTCAGTAACCTAAACTCCTAGTGAAAATCATACTATGTTGTTCCACAGTATAGAGGAAGCTTGTGCTCTTTGTCCTGTTATGTGACAGCAAAGGTCCCAGTGTTTTATTGAAATTAAATTGTTTGCTCTCCTCTTACCACTTTTCCAAAGTGGGAGTTACGGAAGAGTAACTTAGGAGGTACTACTCTCCCACAACCTATTAGCTTTAAATCCAAAATTGGAAACACTTGACATATAAGTCTTATGTTATTTTTGCACATACATGTTTAACGTGACCTTCTGAAAAGCTGTAAACGGCACAAATTACATGCAGTGGAGCTTTCTCACAGAGTCCTATTCAGTGCACTGTAGAGGATTACTCTCCCAGCAGCTTACAGAGGGGAGGTCTGCACTTCTTGTCACGGAGATGGATTTAACCATATCCACAGTTGTCAAGGGTCTTTAAGCGAGTCTAGAAGGATATTATAAGTTGAAATGCAGTAAACACTGTATGAAACATCAGGATTCCCATGAACATCCTAAACAATGTTCTTTTTCTTTAAAACTGTCTTCCTTTGAAATGTGAAGACTTGACATTTTCAGTATCTTTGTTTTACAAGAGGAAACATCACTGCAGTCGAGAGTTTTCTTGCAGCTAGTCTCGTGCCCATTAGAGGAACTGTACCTTGCGGCTTTTCTGCACTGCCTTTAGAATTCAGCATTTGTACATCTGTAAGTGATCCTGCAGTTTGACCTGCTTAACAATGGTAGTCTGGCTCTGAACACAGCGTGCATGTTTACAAGTCTATTCATAGACGTCACATAGATGAAAAATACATTTTAGTTTATTTGCTGTTCCTATCTGATCTTACACCAAGATTTTGTAAAAATGTAATAACAGTTAATGTGTTGATAATGTACCGTTTGAAATTGAGAGTGGGTTTAATAATTGTTAAGAGTGGGAGAGAATGGGAAATGAAAACCTACTCAACTAATTGTAATAGGTTAATGGCAGAGAAAGCTGTTCATTATGTAAAGATGGACGCACACTCAGACATTTTTTATCGTAAAAATCGCATCTAAATTGTATACCATAACTACTGAAGTTTTAAAGAAAGTCTCAGCTTATAGATATATTAGCATCAGCAAATATGGAGGCCCATATGTAATAACAAATTGCAGTATAGAAATGTTATGCTATGTTTGAGATCTTATTTTGTGGAAGTTGTTTATCCATCAGTGAGTACATGTTTATTTTATTTTTTTACTTTAGAGTATTCTGCTCAGTACATATCCTAGTTACAATACATAATCTATTACAATCTAATAGTAATAAAAGAAATGTTTACAGCATTTGACATGGTTGATCCATAAAATAAGATAGGCTACTGATTTATTTGATTAATGTTATGTATTAATGTCAACACAAACACAGAACTATGTGAAACTATAGAGCATAGTTTCTTAGTAAGTCTAGGAGGAAGTTACTGAAATTACTGCGAAAAATAAAAATCTGCATTTTGAGTAGCCTACCAAATACCCTCACTGTGTGTATTTAAACCACAAAACATGGACCGAGTAAATTACATTTACATAATCATGGGTCGAATAAGGATTCGTCTAATTGTATTAAAGTATTTTCCTCCTCCCTCATAAGTGTTTGGGTGTTCCCGCAGTATAACTAGATAAATGTACCATAATCGCATCACTTCAGTTCGGGAGCCACGAGGGCGCGCAACAGGGTTGTGCAATCGCGCGTTCAAGTATTTGTACCCACATGCTCGTTCGCAGAGCTCAGTCAGCATTTGACTCAGTAGTGGCAGGGGATCTAGGATTTCCACTTGTCAGTTACTCCCCGATACGAAATCAAGTGCATCCCCTCAGCTAAAATGTCAAAGTTGGATCAGATCCTTATCCTCGACCCTCCCGTCGACCTCAAATTTAAAGGTAGGTGAATCGACGTTTCTCGACGCGTGGAATGTCCGGCGAGCGGTGGCGGAGAATTACCTGACTGAAACGGGTTCTTAAGCGAATTTCGTTGCTAGCGAGCTAGCTAGCGTTCACCGCCATTTTAAGTTAGCCAGGGACAAGACGGGCCGCTGTATCCTCGCACTTTAGTGACGTGGCTAGCCGGCGTGGCGTACCGCTAGACCGCCTGTCATTCAGTACCAGCTACCTGACAACACCCAGTAACGCGGTGGAAGAATGTGGGGAAACTGTCAGGGGTTGTTAGATGGAATTAAAGCGAGGACATAACGCACCATGTCTGTCCTTTTTAATAGCAGCGCGAGCCACTAATGTTATGCTGTTGCTAGTGATGTTAGCAACAGCAAACTGTTGTTTCCTTGGGGCTCAGCCTATCCCCTGAAATGCTTACACTCATAACCCGGACGTAATATAGAATCAAATTAACTTTTTGTAAGCGACACACGTCGGTGTCAAACCTGACACACCTCTGGAATACAGTCTGTCATCTTAAATTGTTTACCATTAAATAACTGAGAGTTTGAATGGCAAACTTGGCTAACTAAGGTTTACAACCGTCAGACAGTTTTCGGCAAAATGTAGCGGTAGCCTATGTTAACGTTAGTTCGCTTTCTCCTTAATCCATTCAATACGTAATATATGCTCAGTAAAATATAGCAACAGACAGGAGAGTTATCGCATTTCATTAATAGGAAACCAAAGTAATCCACACCTCACTACTGATTGCTTGCCTGGCAATGATAACGTTCAATGATGTGTCAGTTCACCGTTGGCTGACGATAGCTAGGCTAGCTTGCTAATCCAGAAGTTGATGTGAAGATAGCTACATTCTTAGCTGCTCTCGAAAAAAAACAGAGTGTCCTGGTTTGCATGTGCAGACCCATCAGCCTTTTCTCGTCGCTCCAGAAACTCCCAGGTGTAACGTCGGTTTAAGTGTATCACTCGTATGATTTCAACTGTTGCTCTCGTTATTAAGTGACCATTACTAGTGATCAAGTTAAGGACCAACAACAAAACTGTATTGTGCTGATCGATGTAGCTTCAGTGTAGGTAGTCTGCCAAGGGCATGGTGTTGTAAAACCATCCTAGGCCAGAACTATTTTCACCATTATTCATTTTGGCCCAGGATAATCTGCAATTCTTGTACTTGTAATTCACAGTTACTACTCTCTGCTGCAGGCGTGGCTGTCAATGAGCCACTGTTTTATTTTTGCTGAATGTACCACTGTTGTAGAACCCAAGAATCGTTGAGCCCATTGTTTTGTTGATCCTAAGAGGCTGATTGTTAGTTAGGACTAAGTATGAGTGCATACTGATTGTAGCCTGGACATGACAGGATTGTTGGGAAGGTCACCAGTTCAAATACCAGACCTGCAGGATAGTATTGGATGGGAGACAGTCGTAGAGTGATTTTGGTGATGAGGTTTCCTATGTAAAGGTGATTTATCAAATCTATAGACGACATTACACAAGTCAGATCCACCTAATGATACCAATGTGACCCCACACCCATAATCGCTTTTGGGTTATTAATTATCTGTCTTTGTACCGTCAACCTGTTATTCAAATCAGGAAGCCTTTTTTGTTTTTTTTTCTTGTAGGCCTGTGACTGCAATGCAAAGACATGTGTTGGTGAATAGAGCATGCCAATCAATTTGCAAAGGGATACAGCTTAAAAAAACATAATTTGTGTTGAGTTTAAAACTAATTTAATGGTGTTTTTGTGGACAACGTCCAAAGTGAAAGCGTTAAAAGAGATGTTTAAAGAGTTTTTGTCTGCATGTTCGTGCTGTTTGTTTTGGATACATAAAGGTTTGAAATGCATGAATGAATGTTTCTTTTCAACCTTGAATCCATTGTTTTTCGTCTGATTACAGAGACATGGCCCATCATATCTTCTTATCTAATCATGGAGTGTACCTCCTACTTTTATCAGGTTTAAACAATTAGGCAATGCTCCAAGTATACTTTTTCTGAGTAGTCACACGATTTACATTTTTTTATTATCAGGACAGGTTCAACTTTTACCCTCTGTATACTGGATGCAAGGCTACATCACAAAGTTATGACAAGGCTAATCATTAATTGATAATCTTTTATGAACAACTTGTTCTGTACTCTTTACCTTGCATGGTAGCTGGATTCTCGAGATGTCACTATATCACGCCAGAATGGCTATATCGCATATCCCAATAAAAACGATGTTGTCAGGCTTCAAGTAATGGGGACTGCACCAATCTGCTTCCTATGAGGAGCCACTAGCAGCAACGGGCATAGTTTAGTGTGTCTAAGTTGACACGGCGTGGTGACTATTCTACAATTGCGGCTCCTAAAGAGGCTAGCCGAAATGCTGCAATAGCAGCAAATAAAAGCAATGAAGTAGTTACGATGTCTCCTGACTGCATTTTAATTGACAGGATGGTTTAACCAATCGCTGGCCACATTTGTGTTTTTTTTGTTGTTTTAAGTGCCTGTCCTTTGCCAAACAGTTTCCAATGATATGACTGTTTCTGTGTAACAAACCATCTGGCAGGTTTGGTTTCAAAGAAGAAAATCCCAGTGGCTTGGTCTTGATTTAAAATGCAAAACAGTTGCAAATATATTGATATCTCTGCTTAGTAGGAGGATAACCACAGAGCTGACTTAAAGTTACACCAGTGCAAGTTACACCAGTGCCAGAGTGCAATTTGAATATTTCTCTTTACCACTTGCTTGACATGAAGGCTTGAGTCTGAATGCATTGTGTTATGCAAATAGTTTTTGTGCCTTTGCACAGGCTTATTGTTTACCCCTGGTATGACCCAGCGTGAAACTAAATACTAGATTTATCAAATCTACATTTAGGTCAAAAGAGAAAGGATAATTCTATTGGGTGGTTTTATCACAGAGGAAAATGAAATGGTTCCTATTCTGTCTTTGAGAGGCAATATGAGGAGAAGAAAGATGACCATGGCACCTTTACTGTCACAGAGGCCGAGCTAAATTGGTCTACGTGTATCTGAGTGCTGGTCTGTTTTAGAGCCTCTGCTGGGATTCCTCCAGCAGGCTAGAGGGGGCAGCCCTCCTTTCCTTGGCTGGTATTTTTAGAATAGGACTGGCCTGGGGGACCCTAACTCAGCATACATGCAACAAGATGAGAGAGCTGGTGCTAACGCTGCTTGAGGTGGCATCTCAGAGTGAGGCAATGGATACAGGCTATGTGGGTGTAGAACTGATGTGCACAACTGCTTTTCAGTGTTTTATCTGTTTCGGTCCTCATTTTAGTACTGCTCACAGTACCGCATAGTGTAGAAACGTATCTCGTTCAAATTCTTTCCTGCAGTAGTAAATACTCCGTCGTTTTAGGTCCACATTATTTTTTTCTGTCTTTGTGACCGAAAAGGGTTCAACAAATAATTTGATTCAGGGTTTCTTACCGTTTTTAGTCTCATTTAAAGAGCAGGTGTTGCTATTGGCCCAGCAGCAGAAACGGGGCACCAGAAAGCCTACATACATAGTCTAGAGGAATGGTTTTCGAGTTATATGGTCTGCTAATTCAAAGCATCAAATTGATCCCTATATCAACTTAAGAAACTCCAGGCTTGGACATTCATAACTGCTCAACTCTGAGTCAGTTGATAATGATGGGATGCATTTTGATAAACAATGTTTATGGACTTCCACAATTGTATATTAGCAGGAATAATTTTTGTTACAACATGGTATGCACAGCAGTTACCTTCTGTTGTGCCACTTGCTTCCAAAAAGATATCCAGGAAAAAAAGCTTAGCTGTTGGAGGCAGGGATTGTGCATATAAATATCAGAGTTGCAGATGAGGTTTTTCAGGTTCGTAGGAATGCCTTTGTGACGCACCTGTGTTGAAAACAACACCCCAGTTGTTACCATAACTCTGCTCTATGTTAGCTTTAGCTGGGTGGAGCCACTCCAATCTGGTCATGCATTGCTTCTTATCTCCCTGAACACTTGGTGTGAGGGAATGCTGAATGTAGGCTTTGTGAAAACCAGAGCTACAACAAATCTGTGAAAACGTATGGAGAGGGAGAGAGACGGGAAAGAAAATTTGAATGCTTTTATTTATTGGACATTTTCCGTGTTTGTATGTATGAAATGAATGCAAAGGAATACTGAAAATAAGATGACAATTATTTATATTATATCTTGTAAAACAATTTGATTCTACTCTGGCAACATATTATTTGCATAAAGGTAGATCTCCTGATGTTTAAGTAATTCCCTCTTACATACTTCTACAAGCCATTTAAGTACGACAGCGTATCTTATTTTAAATAATTTATTTCGATTGTTTTAATTTAAAATATTTGCTTTATCATTTATGTCCATGTGATTGACTGTCTATAATTGACTGAAGTGGGGGAAAAAGAACAGCACCACCATATTACCATATATACTTCTACGTAAATCCACGTAAATGCTTTGCACCCATCAGAGTTTTGTCAAGTGCTTGTGGTCGGGATTGAATTTCATGGGATCATGGGAAAAAGTTTCTTTCCAGACTCTGAGCCTAATTGTGCTGATTGAGTTTTGTTTTAGTTGGCATCCAGTTCTGTTTTTGACATGATATGGCTTATCAAAGGTGGATGGTGCTGACCATGGTTAAGGACCTAATTTGAAGCAAGCTCTGTCACAAGATGGAGAGCTAACTGATGATCTTCGAGATGCATGACCTGAGCAGGGGAGGATCTTTTCATGGAGCTCCTGATCTTCATAAATGTCTCATGCAATGTTTTACATTTGTAGGATCTAGTACCTTATCAGTACTGGGTAAACAAGGTTCTCTCAAACCTGCCTTACAAATGAATTGTAAGTAACTGAAAAATCAGTAATGCTCCAAACAGGCAAATCGTAGGCATAAGTAGACTCTTTTTCAGACACTACAAAATATATTGAAAGTTATTGATGTATGTAGAAGTGACAGCGACATTCTGTGTACTTCATCTGTCCCCTGTTTTCAGAAGATTGTAATATTATTACAGTAAATGTATCTTGCAATCCAGCTTCAAACCTAAGTCACTATTCAATTAGTCCTCTTAATCATATAGGCCTAATTTAGTTACAGTACTCTTTAAGTACTTTTTTGTTCCTTAGCATCAAAACACTGCAGGCCCTATTTGTCTTTCATGAATGAGATGTAACTTGATATATTGAATTTCCTTCATTACTGCAGTTTCACTTTAAAGATGTAACACATTAAGCTTTAGAAGTCTGGTATTCTAAAATCACAGAACAATTGTGTTTTATTTTCCATTTTACAGTTGTGCTGTGACGGGGTAGCTGCTAAATTAAGGAGATAATAATGCATAATATTTGTCATTCTCTGTCCATCAGGTCCTTTTACAGATGTAGTCACCACCAACCTCAAACTGAGGAACCCTTCTGACAGAAAAGTGTGTTTCAAAGTGAAGACAACTGCCCCACGCCGATACTGTGTACGGCCAAACAGTGGTCTCATCGATGCCGGAGCAACGGTCATTATCTCTGGTAAGTTTTTCATTCATTTCCTTGAGTTTTTATTTGTAAGCTGTTATTTTTTTTATTTATGTGTTTTAAGCCTTTTAGCCCACAAAATGTTGTTTTTAATAAAGTGCTGCAGGGATGACGTATTTTTGTAGGCCGACACAGAAGTGAGTGTAACCAGTTCCCTCAACAAATGGCCACTGGGATTTTTTCTTTCGATTATTGTAGAAATGTTTAAGGTACTTACATATTTGTTCAGCAAGATAATCTTCACAAATGAACACCCCTTTCATATTTTTAAGTGAAAATGCAATCACTAGTAAAAAGCTAACTGTAGGCTATAAGCAAACTACACCACAGTCGCATGACTTCATGCATTTTTTCAACACAACTAAGCTCATGACTGACTTGTTTGTTACGGTTCCGTTTAATAGTTTAATTTTGACACTTTTTAGCAACTGCCTTTTTACCAAATATAAGAGCTGCTGAATTCCCGTGCAGGATATTTACTAACAGATTTTTTCTCTCATCGAACAAAAAATTTAAATCTCAAACTTTAAGATGAGGCAACCAGAAGAACGCATTGTTCTTATTTGAGGACATAATCATGCTTGAGAGACATGGTGGGGAAACCTGGGAGTCAGACTAGCCTGTACGTTGCAATATCCATTCTACCATATTCTTTACCATACCAGAAAAATATTATGTTCCAATACATAGTATGTGAAATCCAGTATGCCAAAAATACCAGGTTGTTTTACTGCACCTGGTTGTATTTTCCAGTGAGCAAGCCTGCAGGCTTTTCTGACTATTCTGACCCACAACCCACTGAAAATCCAGCTGACAGCAAGTGTCTGTAGTGTTGATGCTAATTACTTTGATTTATATATAAGCAAAGTATATAACGCTGCAAAAGTACTACTAGTCTACTCCTACTTTCTGTCACGGCTAATGTAAACACTCAAGAAGTAGAGACCTAATTATTCACATGAAAAAAAGACAAACCGCTATAATGTCATATGGACATGACTGATGTGGGTTAAGGATTCAAACACAGATGGTCCTCAGGTGAAAGGGAAGAAGTGAACACACCAGTATTTAATAGGCATTTAAGATAAAACATAACGGCATTAACACTCCTTATCAGCCTAAACGATTCATCTGAAAGGAGACATTTTCAGAAAGATAAGACATTTATTTGATTTCTCTAAACTTATTGTCTCCATGTGATTGGCGAGACCTGGATTTGGTCAGTGGCTGTCTGGGATGGGGACTGGGACTTAGGACATCTATACTGCAATGATAAAAATGTAATAACACTGTAGCATGTAAGCACTTTTATATATATATATTTTTTTTTTTACATAACGGAGGGTCTATTATACCCATGCACATAATTTACTGATTTATTTGCCAAATTGGAATATAATAAAAGGAGACAACAGGCAAAACATCTAATTTCCTCATTGGTTTATTCAATGGACTATAATATTAATATTTTGTGATCACTAGCACACAGCGCAAAAGATCACATGCTAAGTTGAAGCAGGGGTGTTAAATACTGGATGTTGTTGGCTGTAATCACTACACCATCATTTGACACGTCAATGGCCACGTTCACTTACCAGTGACTTACCAGTAACTTTCTTTTCTCTTAAAGATTTCACAATATATTCACTCGGTCAGGTTAATACTGCAAGTAGGCACTGGCCTTCAGTATTTTAGCATTAATAAATATTAATTTATGTAACCCAAGGGTGAGGAAACATATGCTGTATAATGCATCTTGCAAAGAGATGAGGCTCATTTCCAAAAAATAATTTACTGCAGAGGAAGATGGCTTCAATTTTCAAATTTCTGTAAATATAAGACAATCATTTGGAAGGACACTGACTACTTTTTTTTTTGTTTTAATTCACAGCAGTTGTAATGCAATAAAGACGAACCCTTTTGTCCAACTAGGTTATTGTGATTGGATTTATGTTTTGTAAAATTAACAAGTATTTTAGTCATTTAAATGCCTAATCTCCAACCATGCCATGTTGATTCAGCTAGTTGGCTACTGATAAAGGTTGAGTAGAACCAGAAGACCAGACACACGGCATCATGGTTAGGAGATGATGGTTACCTAATCAAAAACCCACAACAACATGAGGGTGATCAGATGTTGGAGATATGTACAAACCTGAGATGACCACATTACAGAAAGAACATTGTTCCTTTTTGGCTTGCAGAAGTGATCATTCATTCAGGTTAGGCAAATTAGATTTGTAACATTTTGAGAGGATGCGCATGCCCAGTATTTTGTTTGTGCTCCAAATCCCAACACTGAAAACCCAAAGGCAAAAAGGTAACTCACACAGATAATCAGGATTTCATCAATTTATTTTGGCCATGTCAAACATGCATGCCAACGTTTCGACTGGTTCATGCGAGCGTGAGGCAAAATGAAGTCATATTGTACACAGCAGGTGGCAGGAGATTGGTTTAAAGGGTCACACGTTAATTAACCTCCTGAGGTTCCATATACATGTTTTGGGGTATGAGAGTACAAGTTAACAGTTTTAAATGAGGTTACAGGTTCTGTGATGCACGTTCATTGTTTCCAACAGGATTTTGTGAGACTATGGTGGGTTCAGATCTTGGGGGATCTGGGGGAACGTTCCCACATAAGAAAATGTTCTTACACCTTTAAGTTAAATGCATTAATCTGGGGCTCATTGAAAACACAATTTATGAGGATAGACTTGGGGAGAAGTTTGTGCTGTAGGAAACAGTTTTGAAGTAGTTGGACTTTACGAGCCTAATAAGTACACTAAGTAGATCAAATTAGCTCCACATGTACAAGCTGCAATATTAAAGTGTTGAACACATTAATAAATCAATTATATGTCAGGTCTACCATAAACGTATTACTTGAAATGGGCCCTTCTGAATAATGAGTATACGTTTACTTTTCAGAGTATACTTTTTGACCTCCCAAGCCATTTTGTTACGAAACTATGGAACAAAATACTTCGGCAGGCTGCACACAGTAGTGGTCAACCAATATAGGGTTTTCAATGGCCGATGCCGATATTTAGAGGGCGGTCATATCGTGTTTTTGTTGTATTCATATTTTACGTTGCATCTCTGTGCACATGATTAATAAAGAACCTTGAACCTTTTTGTTTTTTTGTTTTTTTTTTGCATCTGATAAAATACAACAATTGAATTAATAATTAATAACAAATGAGACACAAAATTGCTATAGGGGGTGGGACCCACTGACGCTAGAGACCTATTGCAGATCAGTGGTGGGACCTCACTTCAGGCTTGGTGTGTAAGCAGAACTGGACCGGGCCTTTTTAGAATAACAATGGCGCGCTCGTCACGCTGCCTGTCAGAGCCGCCCCTGCGGTTGCGGCAGGCTCGCGGGCTCCACAAGGCTAACTACAGATGTGTCTGCATACATTTTTTGTTTATTGGCCTTGTGAGCGCAGGCTTTGGCCCATCTGATCATCTCAAAATGCCATTAATCGGCCAACCGCTTAATTGGTCGACCACTAGCACACAGGCCTACTTGCCCAGTAGGCAAACTAGGCCTTGTGTTTATTAACTATGCAGATATTTTTTTACTTAATATTTGATATTAACATTTCATCTGTTTCTGTGTTTGCTGGTCAGACTATGTAATAGAGTTGTAACGATTAATTTGATGAATCGTTTGTCAGTCCTATAGATTCGACTAAATCGATCTGCCAAAATAAATAAATAGAAAGAATCGCTTTGGCTTCACCAATAATCGATATAAATGCATTTAATCGTATGAATCGTGATGTTTTAATACGTTTAAGACACTCTCTCCCCTGCCAGCAGTCTATTGAAAAATGTTAAAAATAACTGCGCATTACATTTTTGTATTCAGCATAAGGACTAAGTTTTTATAGAATAAATATGTTAAATAAGTAATTCTGTGGTCTGTTTATTTTTTCACCTTTCAGAAGAATACAGATAGTCTCACTCGCATTATTGCATGTTTATTTCATGAATATAGAATTTTGGTTACAAGTTACTGAATCGAATAGTTACATAAAAAAATGTTCTTGAATCGAATCGCTAACTACTGTATCGTTAATCGAATCGAATCGCTGTGAAGCCAAAGATTCACACCCCTACTATGTAAGTATCAGCAAATGTCTGAATGTTGTGATCACTTTCACTTCTGCCATTATCACGTTGGGTGAAAGATGTGAGAGCATTGCTACTGAGGTGGACCACAAACATCCCTGCACAATCTGTAGCATTTCAATAACTGTGTAGTTCAGTATTTGGTGAATATTTCTTCTAGCTTTTTTTTGTCCACTCTAACCATTTTCTCCTGTGCTTAAATAACTCTTTAGTCTCTTAAAAGTCATCCTACTTACCCCTAACAATTTTTCACTTTAGGAACTCATTCAAGGGCTAAGATATTTTTGTAAATATCTTTTTATCTCTAACAGGATTTAGTCTTAACTGTAAGCAGAAATTAAATTCTTCTTATTCTTCCAATTCTAATAATTTTCTTAGAACTTTGTCACAAGAAGCAGCTCTTTTGTGAATACAGCCCCTGGACTCTCAAAGCTTGTATGTGTTTCAGGAAGGGTTCCGCTCATGTTTAAAATGTTCTCCACATTCAAAATGTATCCCACATATGTGTGGTCTTCGTGAAGTCGATAATAAAGTTGTGATTTATTGAGAATAAAGTCATAATATTTAAAGAAGAAATCTCCTTGGCCTGTATTCTGCTGTACTGTGCATTTAAACTGTGCTCTGCTAATATGGTATTATTCCCGTCACACCATCTGACAGGCACATACAAAATTTGGGAGCATGACAAATTTTCAAAAAGCAGCTGCTCTTCTTCAGAGGTGGAATACCAAAACAGAAAAGACTTCTGATCAGGCATAAATCTCACCATCATGTGGTTTATTGTACACGCAAATGTGAACTTCACCTCCAATAAAGTGCAACTAAAAACTGCTTCCCCAAGCTTTTCAGAAGTACACGGGGTCAGAGTGCGGCGACGCATACATGGAGAAAACAACGAAAAGTTACATGTAGGCGATTTGAGGAAGATAATCGTTGGCAAGGAAAGCCTCGTCAAAATAAAGCGTCAGTTGATGGTGGTAAAAGCAAATCTAATAATAAGTGTGCCATTTAATGCCTGTTTTAGTCCTACATTCAAATGCACAATAAAACCTCAACACCATCCTTTTCAAGTGGTGTGAGGGGAGGTACCACCCCCATTGACCACCCCCCAACTCTCACCTGCCCACTCCCATATACCAATGACCCAACTTCCATTCTTCTTCATGCTCTAATGAAAGCCACCAGGCTCCAAATTATGTTGACAGGGTTGTTTGATCAAAACTTGTGATTTTGGGCTATTTAATTCATAAATTGAATTGAATATTCAACATTTTTAACATGGCATTGTGATTTATGGGATTTATTATGCTGAATATTAAGGTTATTTTTGTTTTCCTGTGCAGAAATGTCTTTGCTCAAATATTTTAACATGTTTCATCTTTCATTTGCAGTCATGCTACAGCCCTTTGACTATGACCCCAATGAGAAAAGTAAACATAAATTCATGGTGCAAACGATTTTTGCCCCGTCAACCGTTTCTGACATGGATTCATTGGTGAGTGATTTTTATTTACTTTTTCAGACTTTTTAGCAAATGTCTTATTTAGAATGTGTATAACAAAAGACCTGCTTTTAACAGCTGTGTCACTAGCCATTTAAATGTTTGGAAATCCACACACCTTTTTAGAAATTAGGATGCACTGAGATTGGACCTACACAAATATGCTTCCATACTTGTGTCTTAGCTTGTTCCCACAAAAATAAACGACCAAAACAGTCACAATGTTAACAGTTGTCCAAACAAAAGGCTAACTGATTTTAATTTGAATATTTTTTATAGTAGATAAGCCAACTGATATGCAACCTGATTTTAACTCCCCGTGTATCCAAACGATGTTTTGCGTCCTGCTGTAAGAAGTCAGTAGGGCAGCTCAGAATATTATTTATGCTACAGAAAGTGAACACCAAAATGGAGTAGAACATAAATAAGTTCATAACTATCAATATGGTATTACGCAAAACCTCAAACACTTCAGATACATTCTCAGTTGTCCACCAGAGGACAGCAAAGGCATAGCCAGTCACATACCCTGAAGTCATGTTCATGAACTGGCTTGTTTTGAATGAACACAATGAGCATAATCCAGGAAGTGTCAAGGATCAAATGCCTCACTGGTCCTGATAACTTAACTGGAATAAGGTTTCTGTTTTAAAGATTCATTATTTCCATGGAATTCTGTTATAACTTTCACTTATGGCATCGTTTTTTTCTTTTACTTAACCTTAAAGCAATTATCTGCTTTATGAGCACTTTTAATTATAAGCACCTTTGCCATTGAGTGTATAAAAATCACAAAACAAATATCTCAGAGTTCAAGAGCTGACTTATGGAAATTTGTCCCCTCAAAATGCAGACCTAAAACCATTGGAAAATGTACACTTTTGAGAGTTTCTTGGAAAATGAGACTATAACCATTTTTTTTTTTTTAAATCAAGTTGTGTGTGTGTGTGTGTGTGTGTGTGTGTGTGTGTGTGTGTGTGTGTGTGTGTGTGTGTGTGTGTGTGTGTGTGTGTGTGTGTGTGTGTGTGTGTGTGTGTGTGTGTGTGTGTGTGTGTGTGTGTGTGTGTGTGTGTGTGCGTGTGCTGTGTGTGTGTGTGTTAGCAGCTGCTAGCAGTTTGAGTTGATGAATAACATGCCTATTTTTCATATCCACCAGTGGAAAGATGCAAAACCCGATGATCTCATGGATTCCAAGCTGAGATGTGTCTTCGAGCTGCCTTCTGAAAATGATAAAGTGGTAAGAGGTGCTGCTGCACATTAAAAAAAAAAAAAAATTATTCACACATCCACATAATTTAAATCATGACCTCTGTGACTTTTGTCATATACTCAACTTCGAACATTTTCCAGAATACCAGCTTTCCATAGAGACAAAAACTGCAATGTCCAATAAGTAGGGAATGCTATTCTAATGGAAAAAAATGGCCAGAGCACCATATGCCAGGTGCAAAAATATAGAAAATGAACAAAACCTTCTGGTTTCTCCCCTTGAATGTGCATTTCTCTTGTTTACTTTTTGTGCTTGGGAATGGGGATGTTTGTGAATGCTAGCTGCCCCTCGTTAATTAACCGTTAACCGATACGATTAGTGCCTTGCATGCAGGGGTTCTGTGGTTGAAAGTGCCTAACAAGCTGCTCAGCAGCAATTATAACCCCATGCATAGATATATACTGCCAGCTGCAGCATATGTGCAAAAACAGGCAATTGAGTCTGCCGGCATTTTCTCCCCTTCTGGTGGACCACCATAGAACCTTTGGAAAACACATATTACAGACAATGGCAAGAGAAAATCTAATTTTACCTTTACCATTATATTGAGCCTAAATGGGCTGCACGGTGGTGTAGTGGGTAGCACTGTCGCCTCACAGCGAGAGGGTCCTGGGTTCAATTCCCGGGTCAGGTTCGGGTTCCTTCTGTGTGGAGTTTGCATGTTCTCCCTGTGTAAGCGTGGGTTCTCTCCGGGTTCTCCGGCTTCCTCCCACAGTCCAAAGACATGCAGGATGGGGATAGGTTAATTGCTGACTCTAAATTTCTGTGATAGACTGGCATCCCGTCCAGGGTTTGTTGACTAATTCAAATTAATCAAAGTTGACCTCATTTTAGGTACACGTAAGAGGATGGAGGCATACAACGTGCCTACATGTGTGGCGACTCAGCATAACATGACCACCTTGTGTGTTGTTAGATGGGACTGATGGGCTGTTACATTACCACCAGCACTAAAAGCTATCTGTGATTCAGAGGTTATTGGTTGAATACACATATATTTCTGTGTTAGTTTCATATGGACAATGGAAGAGTTCTCTTGGGATTCATCCACCATTTTAGTGGCTCCTATTTATGATCTGGGTCTCCTCTGCACGCACTGTAATTGTGTTGAGAATGTTGGGTTGAGGAAGGTCATGTTTAGCCATGCTCTTGCTTTAGTAGTTCAGGAGTTTCTGCTTTTAGATCTGGTCAGATCAGTGTGTTCAGTGCTGAGGTATTCTGGAGATGCAGAACAGGCCTCGGCTAAGATATGCTGACATTCCAGGAGCTCCGGGTCCTGCCATGAGAGCAATATGTGTAGCAGATTGTGGTCTGCAGATAGAACCGTAGATCAAGCATTTTGTTGTGCCAGGATTCCTGCATCAGCCTCTTGGTGTTGGACAGTCTGTCATCATGACCCACCATCTGCTTGCATATCCCAGTACCCCCGCTAATGCGGCAAGCGTTCCCGTGAATGAGAATGACTTGCATGAAAATTCTGAAAAACATGGTATAGCACCAATCATTTCTTGATGTGTGGTGCATGACTTTGGATAACACTTTGTTTCTGACTGTGAAATGCACATGCTAGAATATCAGCATATTCATGAAGGTTATTCTTTTTTATTATTTGTTATTCATTGTAGAGTAGTACTTTTTTTTAAATAAGCAAAACATATTAAGACTAATTTAAGAAGAAAGGGCAAACTAATGTATAGTGTAAAAGAAAAACTCCCCCCCAAAAAAGGTAACAAATAACCCAATACTAGGTCTAGGTCTTTTTTTAATATCTCTTTGATGACTTGTTGTATGGAAGAACACTCACAAACACTCTGTCTTGCAGCCACTTTAATTTAGCACGTTTTACCTCTTTCTGCTCAGGGCCACTGTTATACGGTGATATTTTGGCTCAGAGTTTTCTTTTTTGGCAATCGGTACAACATCGGCATTCAAATAGTCATGTAACCGTACACTGCGGCCGCAAGCGCTTCACAGCCTAAACAGAGACCGGAGTGAAAGTCTTTCTTCATCCAAAGTGGGAACGGCAGAAAAAAGTTTGTGAACCACTGGATTAGATATATCATGCAGCCCTACTTCGGTGGTGTGTCAAGATATAATAAATCTATGAACATAAGTTCCTGCCTGAGAACTCCAGTCACACGTACACACCAGCTCTTGCATAAGGTAGAAAAGGTCAGTGATTATGATAGGACATCCTGATGATTGCTGTACCACCTATTAAGTATCATTTACTCCTGGGCCTCGATGGGCTTCTATATAAACGCTTGCCTTGGATTTTGGTACAGTGGATAAAAACATCATATCCTGTTTGTGTATCGATTGTCAAACCTCATCTACAATACAGTTGTTGCAAGTCCATTACAAAGCCCTTCATTTCCTCCTGCCGTCATGTTGTCTGTCCCACAAAAGGAAGCCACATCAAACGTGACTGCTGGAGGGCCGCATTTCCTCCCTGGTCTCTTTGATCTGGTGCTATGAGCTTCTGGGTCTCGGACAAGGCTTTCTTTCTTTGGCACAGGCTCCCGTCTAGAGGTTAACCTCCCTCCTTAGCTCAAGGCATGTTGGATTTCACTTCAGTGGTTCTCTCTCTCCCTCCATTTGTTGGGCAGAATGATGTGGAGGTGACCAAAGCAGCCCCAGTGATGAACTCTGCGAAGGCCGACTCGTCCACCGCCACGGTGCCTGCCACTGCCTCAGTGGACGATACAGAGATGAAGAAAGTGTTGGAGAAGTGCAAGAGGCTGCAATCTGAGATGAACAAGCTGACTGATGAGAACCGGCAATTAAAGGTGTGTTGAGAAATGATGTTCATAACGTGACGGAACACTGTGGTTTCAAAGGCCTTTGCTACTTCGACGAGTCAAGTCTGGTACAAAGCAGTAGAGTTACCAATAACGGCAATGGTTGCCAGGAAATCAAATCAGCTCAATGGAATTTTTCATTATTTAAACCTTTTCCTAATGTGACATGTCAAAATGTTTTCTGTCTAGCTTATTTCCCCGTTCATGACACCTGCACAGGGTTCAAAGTTTTATATAACTCAACCGTTAATTATGTAAGGCTTAAAGTTCTACATGATTAAGGGTGTGACCACCTTGTGATCAACAATTTCATTGTTAGTGTCTTGTCTCACATTGTGGTTGCAGTGCTTACTGTGTGTATTTATACCTACCTATGTTTGCAATCAAAGAGAATTAAGCAAATGCACAAAAGCAGCCATCGATGCCTAACTCACAAATGAATAAGCACCGCACACAGGAAGCCAGGTCACTACCGTTTTTGACTACATCACTACAGATCTGACCGTTTTCTGCTCTGCTCCTCTTCCTCTGTTACAGGATGATGGTATTAGAATGAGAAAGGCACCCCGCTCAGACCACATGGCATCAAACTCAACAAGCCTCCTCGGCCGAGAAGCCAGTACTGCCTCCCTGCCCTCCCTCCTCGTCGTCATAGCAGCCATCTTCATAGGATTCTTCCTAGGGAAGTTCATCTTGTAGACTGGTAGATGCATGCCAGCCGTATCCCCCTGCCCCGGCTCCGGAATAAAACAGGCCTGGAAAAAAAAACGAGAAGTCTTTGTGTTGACTTTGCCATATCATTGGTAGCGTGGCCGACACATCTGTACAGCATCATTCGAAGGCGTCGCCTTTTTACAATCTCACACCGTTAGTACACACAGAGTTGAGAAAAGAAAGGCGACAAAGTGATCGCTCCCTTTTTTTTTTCTGTTTTTTGATGGCTGGATTATACAGTTAATGTGGTGGGACAATGAAAGTTGTATACTATCAGTCAACATGGAAGATGCACCTAGAGTGAACCTTGACCCAAGAGGCAGTCACAAGATTGGATTTTTTTTCTTTGTTTTTAATAGGAATTGAATGGAATGTTAGGTGTCTTGTTAATGTTGTTTTTAAATCCTTTTAAACAAAAAAGGAAAGAACTTCCATCAAAAAGACCTCGCTACCTGTTGCTGGATTGCCTCTGAAGTAAATTTGTTCAGTTTGTAATTTCTACTTCTTGTCTTGGAATGTTCAGGTCCAGCTGGGGATAATATAGGTGCCTCCTTCTTGTATGTTTCTATCCTTTCCTTTTCCTCACAACACCAATGCAGACTTTATATATTATTATTGTTATTATAATTATTATTATTATACAAATCATCTCTTCCTTCTGAGGCAAATATTGACTGAAATAAGGTCTCCATTCTTAAAATCCTATCCCATGGTATTAAGCATTGAAGAAATAAAAATGAAAAAAAAAATGGTTTCCCGTGTCTCCCCCTTCAGTGTTGCACTCGTTATTCATAAAGCTGTCCACGTTTTGTATTAGATATTTAGTAAAAGGACAAAGAAATTAGAACTACAATCGCTTCTCAAGTCAAGTCATCTGCTTTATGGGCTTGAAAACTCGACGAGTAAAGTGCTTTGTTTACTGACCGGATTAATCAAAGTGGAAGTTTGGATTCCTTTTCCTTCTACTTCTTTCATATTTAGTGAGGAGATTCTCATACATTTCATGGTTTCACGTAGCATAAAATGAGGTCTGTATTTTTTAGATTGTTCTGTCAACGTAATTTGGGACATTACCGCATGCTGGATGGCAGGATCTGCCAGTGGTCAGTCTTTACCTCATTTCAGTCTGATGGCTAAAATACAGAACCTTTTTTACAAGTAGCTTATTTTCCCCAAAAGTGAAACCTGCAATGATTTGATTAAAGCGTAGTATGATTCATACCGAGTCCTGGAGTACAGGGTAGCGTGGGAAAAGCCCACTGGATTTTTTTCTTCTTCTTCTTGGCAGTCAGCCTTTGCTTTGGGTCTATATGGCAACAGTCAGCGATGTTACACAATTCTAAATGAGGTGCCAGCGGAGCTGTGGTTGGATTAATAGTTTTTGCATCTGAAATATTCAACCGAGTTTAGTTTATCACAGCTGCATCAGGATTTGCATACACACGGATATTTGCGTTTATTTCCGTTTAAGTTCCAATTAAGTTCCTTTAATATTAAAAAGTCTTAAACTACATTTTCCAGGACTCATTTTTATGGCTTGTTTTCAATATGAATATTTGTCCAAAGGCATCAAGCTAAAGTTAAAGGATAGATTCGTAACTAAAACTGTGTACACAGAAGACAAACACCTGCTTTGTCTAACATTGTGGAAATTAGCGTTCAGGCAGCATTTCCACTCCCACAGGGGTAGAAACGCCCTGAAACAGCAGTTTGCATATCAATAGTTAGGACCCACCAATGAGAAGAACGACAAAGAAGAGGTTCCCCGGCAGCGCCAGACCAGGAATCTTTCGTCAGCGTGCTGTACTAACATTTTTCATGTGACATTTTTGAAAAAATTTTTATGATTAAAGAGATTTATTACAGGGGACTACAGTATAATTTGCTTAATGAATTTTGACAAACTATGGTATGATTTTTATAAATACATTCCTAATATAATATTATATATTATATTAATATAATACTATATTACATTTTATGGCTGTTCTATGACTTTTTAATGAAACTTTGATGCCACACTTAACATTTAATGACATACTATGACATCTTATTTTTTTGTACCATAACATCTTTATAGATTTTTTATGGCATACTATGCTACGACACTAATTAAACATTTGATAAGTCAGAATGGATGGACTATGGATTAAAAATAATTTAAATATAAAGTAAAAATGACATAAAAGTCAAAGTATGATTTCATAAAAAAGTCATGTTGTATCAGCCAAAAAAACAACCAGTAATTAATGTGAGAGACCAGGCTGACGTATACAAAAGAAAAAACCTGAAAAAAACGGAACTGAAAACAAACCAGCACTGCGTTAGGAACTTATGTGAAATCCGACAAGGAACCAACACAGAGGACCTGACATCTGAAAGAGGGAAAAGCACACACACTTGATACACAAGGGACTGAACTAATGAAACACAGGTGAGAGAAAAAACAGGCGGGAAAAAGACAAAGGCAGGAAGAAAACACAGAAATGACATATGAGGAGAGTGACTTTCAAAATAAAACAGGAAATAACCTACATAAAAACACCCTCTGACTTTTTATGAAAAGTCATAAAGTAGTGCGTCAAAAAAGTTTTAAAAAAGTCATAGTATGTCGAGAAAAAGTCAGTGTAACAGTAACAGTTTGTGGCTCGCATCAGTGGCACACACACACACACACACACACACAGTGATCGATAGTCATATCGAAGATGTTTATTAAAACTTTTCTCTGAGTTTTGTCAACATAAGAATGACTCGACCCACAAGAATTCATGTGATGAGCAGCTACAAACAGAATCTCACATCACAAATTAACTGATTCACAACTGAAAGTGGGGCTGGTTGAAAAAGAAACTGGGTGATATATTGTGACTCCTCCATAAATGATTGCACAGACACTTACATATTTATGCACATGTTCATGGTCTCTGAATTACGGAAGCGTATTGCATTCACTTGAAAAAAAAAAAATCCTTTTTTTCTGAGTAATTTATTTTTTGGTTTGTTTTTCGGGGTAATTATTTCTGTTTTTCCAAGTATTTTTTTCCCCCCGTTTTTCTGAAAAAAAATTTTCCCTGTTTTTCGGAGTAATTTTTTTTCTGTTTTTCGTGGTAACTTTTTTACCCGCGATTCCAGCGCCTCAGTGGCACACCGTGCGGATCCAATATTTTCAGCAGTCTCCTGATCGTCTCTTGAGTCACCACGTAGCCAGCCTGAATGCATTTCAAATGCATCGTCTTGTAACCATGGAGCATGCCATATGTCCAGCTGATCCTGGAGAAACATTGTTTGCTTCCATTCGAAGTATCGCGTAATTCAGAAAAAAAATTACCTCGAAAAACAGGAGGAAAAAACATTACCACGAAAAACAGGGGAGAGAAAATTACCTCGAAAAACAGAAAAAAATTACTCAGAAAAACAGAAATAATTACCAGGAAAACAAACCAAAAAATAAATTACTCAGAAAAACGAGAGGTTTTTTTTTTTTTTCAAGTGAATGCAATACACTTCCGTACTAAATGACAAGGAATTAGATTTAGAACTACTAGAATGTTTCTTCAGTAAATGTCTTGATTTTGATTCATCAACCACATGATTAGACACCATTTGATGGAAACAAAAAATTGTAAAACACAGAATTTAGAAAAATTTAAACAGAAAACACGGAATTTGGGAAAAAATAAAATCGGAATCATGAAAAAATGAAAACGGATTTAATAGAATCCTTATTCCATATACTGTATGTTAAGTGGGATGACAAATAAGAAAGCAGATGCTCAGTTGGAGATGGCTTTTGGTATTTTGCAGTCGAGGTGGCTCTCCTGTGGACTTTGTCTTATAAGTGTGGCTCTACTGGAAAACATAGTGAGGATCACTGCTGTAAGGCAATATTTAAAGAAACTGCAGTAACACACAGAAGTGTTTTTTCCTTTTTTTTTTTTTTTTTTACTGTAGACGGTCCACAAGCACCCTCCTCAAGACAGGAAGCTTATTGTCAAGAGTTTGTGGTCAAAAAAAGTTTCCACACATCAAATTGTGTTTTTTTGCAGAACCAAGAAATGATAGTTGTAGTTGAATACACTGTACAAAATATACTCTCAGGTCTGTGTGTATAGACATCTTTGTGTATTTGTGGAAACACAGACAGGTTGGTCTTTGGTTCCACTCTAAAGTGCTAAAGTTTCTGTGGTGCAACAGTGTCAAGTCTTTGGTAGCTGAAAAAGGAGTCCAGAGGATAAGGGGCACCAGTTTTCATCCTCTTTCACATCAGAAAATCAAAATGTTTTAGATTTGCTGTCTGCTCTTGTAATCCACACTTGTCTTATGTAGGAAAAAAACAACCAAACAGCTCTCTAGCTTTGCCAGCTGAGAAGCAGAGCTGTGATGAATACGGCGAGAGGCACCGTGACGTATCGCTGGCCACCTCTGTGCCGTCCCGTGCAGTCATTGTGGTCCCGGAGACGCCTGTCGATGTCGTCCACTCTGCTGGACTCCGACTGCTGGCTGCTCGCCGAGCACTGCACCAGGGGCATCTGGTAGGAGGTCGCCCTCTTCTCCGGCCGGTCCGGGCTGGAGCCGTCGCTGGGACGCTGGCCGTTGTAGAGCAGGTAGCGGCCGTGGCTGTCCTGCTCCATGCGGAACAGCTCGTACTCTGTGTGGGGGAGCCGGATGCCCAAGGCCACGCAGCCGTTGGTCAAGGTGACGTCCTGCTCCACCCCGGCCTGCCAGGAGCCCTGCACGCCACACTCGTTACCATTGAAGACGTTGAGGAGGGAGGTGGTGGCAAAGTCCATGGGAGTTACTCTCATGTGGTTCACTAGAGAAGAAAAGACATAAGACATAACTTCTAGGGTGCTTTTCATGATGCGGAGGAGATGAAGCTGCCAAATACAAATTTGGATCCATTCTGCCTTGTATCAACGGTTCAGGCTGGTGGTGGTGGCGTTATGGTGTGGGGGATATTTTATTCTTTGCACACTTCGGGCCCCTTAGTTGAAATCTGGCCTCATCTTTAATCATTTAAAATAATATTACTAATAAAAAACAAACAAATAACTGTTGGTATTAACATTTGAAGAATACCAATTAGCTGTAAGACATGAAAATATCCATAAGTTTACCTTTGAAGACAAAGTCTGTCCCGCCCATGACGCGCGTGGAGTGGAGCCCTCTGCTGTACCGTCCGCGGGCGTAGATGGTGAAGGTGGGGTGTTTACAGATGGGGTCGGAGTAGTGGTAGTAGTGGCCCTCCCACGTATGGTTGTTGTCATGGAAGATGAAGTGACGGGTGAGGAAGAGAACCTCGGGGCGAACTTCGCAGCGCTGGCTCACCCACTGACCGTACAGCCCGACGGTCAGGTCGGCCCGCGGCGGCAGGATGGGAGGGTGGAACTCATCCGAGCGGTAGATGATACGGCAAGCGATGCAGCCGTGGTCGTGGTTCTGAAAGAAAGGGAGAGAAAAGGTGAGTTTACTGGGACATATACTACGTGTGCTTTACAGGGTAGAAATACAGGGTGAAGGTGTATTTATAGGCATAGTGACACATGAAATATATGATTCTAATCTCTCCATGAAAACTCACTATCTCATTTTAAGAGCCTTGACGGGGTTGAAAGTTCAGGGAAGAGTCTCAGATCAAGCTGTGCATGGTAGATAGGTGCAGTACCTAAAAACTGACTTTAAATGCCATGGATAGCTATCCCATTAGGGGCAGTTCCACTGACTTTATTCCTCCAAGGCTTAAGAGTAGCTGAGGGAAGGAAACTTCTCTGTACATGGAAGTGAATCTGTGGAATAGATTGCCAGGAAATCTTAAATTCATAAGCAGCTTGGAAGACTTTCAGGCTGGCGCTTGAATGAATTGGCTCAGTATATATTCACACTAGGATATTATGTCTGACAACAGGGTGCCTTCATTATATTTTTTCTGCTTATGTATTGAACATGTATTTATTGATTTAGGGATCAATCCTCTGTTCCAACCGACCAGTAGGCTTCTCCCAGATGCCCTAAGGGTTCAAGGAGATTCATCTGGCTTGAGCATATCAGAGATACATTTGGGCCGAGAGCCACAGAGTGATTTGTAGACAAGCAGCGAGACTTTGAAGTCAATTCTCCGAGCGACTGGTTGCCAGTAGAACGGGTATAATGTGGTCATATTTCCTAGTTTTCATCAAGACCCTTGGCAGCGGCGATCTGAAAGTGTTGGAGCTGCTGAAGAGCTTCTTTTTTTTAAAAAGCCCTGAGAACAGACCAATGCAGTAATCCAATCTTCTGGAAATGAAGGCAGATGTTGGTAGTAGTAAGCAAATTAAGTGACCGATGTATTACTTTGTTAGAAAAATGTTACATTTACCAAGTTTCGTTACAATAAAAATGGTAAATTGTCACTAGAAAATGACTGCAAGCAGGAGATAAAATGACATTTTTTAGACTTTGGCCCCCTCCCGTTGTATTATCAAAGATACTAACATCACAAAACATGGTTTTACAGCTAATTATTTAATCTTGTTCAGAATAGTATAATAGTGTCTATTATCAGCATGTTTGACCATTTGGTGGGTGAGATTTCTCCACTGAGACAGACTGATACTGGAATTTGAGGCCAATAGCAACACTGGATTAATTTACAATCTCAAATGTCAATAACAATACAGAATGTTTTTCCCATATGATAACGTATCCCATAAAAACCCTTTAATTCGCACTTAAAGGCGCAGTATGTAGGATTTAGTGGCAACTAGTGGTGAGGTTGCCGTTTGCAACCGACTGAATACTCCTCCCCCTTTCTGAGCACGTCAGGGAACTATGGTGGACTTCAGGTAACAATACAAAGGCAAGCTCACACTGAACATCACTGTCAGCGCTGAAAGCTTTAATCCATTATCAGAATATTGTATCATGAAAAACCCTGGCATCTGTTCAGAGGTGAAGGAGGAAAAACTATTTCCTTCAGGCTGAATCTCTTGAGTGTTGGAAGCCAGACAAGGTTCCAGCATTTTCTCAGGGTGATCACATCATCTTACAGTAAAAGACAGATGTCTGGATGAACTACAACCATGACAGCGGGAAGTCAGACAGCGGACAGGCTGCTGAACTTTCATGCTGCTTATGAAACAACAGTGGGATGTCCTTTCTTCGACCTCATATTGACAGAAAGAGTCTATCAACGACCATCAATCATGTTGAATTCATATCATCTCTGGTTTGGTGGAGCCCCAGAGCAGCATGTGATCACAGCATCCACAGACAGGACAGCTGGAGGTCACGGCTGCAGCAAAGACTTGGGGGCCTGACGGATCCAGAGCTGGAAGCCATCATACTGTATTCCACAAAAATATCTTCCAACTCCAGGGAGGCGGTGGAGTTTTTGTTATATGAGGGTGGTCAAAAACATAAGACCTAATCCCGCCAACCCAATCACTCTTTTCCCAGACGACATATGGAAGATGACACAGATGAGATATTCTGGATCCCTAACAGCTTCAGAGGGAGGAGGTCCACGGGACGACTGGAGGGAGGCCTCCGCTGAACGCAGCCCTGTGTGTATGAGTGTGTTTTACTGCACTTTTGTAGTGTCAAGTGTCTGAGGAACACATATGCACTGTATGTATATATGCAAAGAGCAAAATATGCATGTATATTTTAACACACGTGGGTACACAAGAAAAATGTGTGGAAAACGTGTTCCAGATCAGCAGGAGCTTTGAGCCCATAAAACCCAGACAGCCTGTCTGAGCTTTAAAAGAACTGGCCTGGCCTTGAACATGTCTTCCATCTATTGATACCCATCTCCCCCTTTTTCCACGGTGCTCAGGCAATGAATAGATGTAGTTTCCATTCATCCAGCCATTTTCCTCCATTTATAAATATATACATTGGAATCAAGTAAGCAAATAACAAATGATGAGAAAATTGATTATTGTACTTTCCATAATCATCATCCTTTGGTTTCCTTGATACCTTTCTGATTGCACACTGTGGTTCACTATCCTATCTTTGACTGTTCAACTGTCTTATATGAGAATATTAACTGTAAATAAAAACATGACATGCTCGTTCCTGTTTTCAGCACCTGCAAACGCTGCAGCAATAGAGCCGGGAGCTCTATTGCAGCCTGAGAGGTGGAAAAAAGGTCTGTAAAGCGCTCACTGTTGCTTGTAAAGCTTATGGTAATAAATGAAGGTGACTTTATAATCAACTCCTCTCTTCCCTCTTGTGGACTGGAGGCAATAAGACAATAATGTTCAGGAATATTTTAGTAAGAAAGTCAACCTGATACAGTCCTCCTTCCATCATGCCCCGTAGAAATTATATCACAGAGTAAAGCACATAAAAAAGGTTAAATACGTAAGCTGTGGTGATTACTCCTTGATTACAAGCAGAACATTAAAGCCGCTTCAGAGGGGCCTCAGATAAACACAACCCAGTATTTGTACAATTATTTGCAGATTGCAAATAAAAAAGGTTTTACTGCTGTTGCAACACCGTACGTATCTTAGACATTCAGATTAATGGTTCAAACCAATTCATGTTTTTTACTGGATGGTTCTTAAACTCAAAGGCAGAGTTGAATCATATAAACATCACATATAAACAGCATTGAGAGAGTTAGTTTAATGTTTCTGCTAATCAATGAATCAACTAGACGTTTCACCTCCATGAGGGAGGAAATGAAGTTGAAGTTGAACAGCCCTCACATCCGATAAAAGAAAGTAATGCTCTCAGTAATCTTTAGTAACTTTACATTTAAACAGAAAAGCAGTAGCTATACTGCTATCACAATATATCAGTAGATGTGCCATAACACACAATGTCCAACCTGTTCAAGCTTGTTCGAGCATTTTATTTTTATATCCTTACTGGAATTAAAGAAAAAAAGATGAGGAAATGAGGAAGGACATTATTACTTTTGCTTCATATAAATTATATTTATTCATCTAATTATTTTTTACTGCTACATTTGGCAGCCACTTTTGTTTGAACCGACGTACAAACGAGGTGCAATCCCAAGCCACAGTGGATCAAGGAGAATTAGAAGAGTTTCACTTTGTTTGGCAGCAGTGGTTTATTTGGGCATTTTGGGGATTTATGCTACCTAATTACCTTGGCCGTCATAGTTCAGGGGAAGATGATGTGCAAAGGCAAACATGTTAGGCTTTCAAACATTTCACATTCAAAGTACCTGTACTTTACTTTGAGTATTTAACTAAAGGAGTTATTTTGCACAATCATAAACATCTACAGCAGTAAAATGCAACATACAAATGCATCCAGGAATATTACTCCAAAAACGTTATATATAAATATAGTAATTATATAATATTATATATAAATAGTAACACACTGACAGCGAAAACGTTATGTTACTGCACAAGAAGTACTTATGTATGCTTTACGTGCACTTCACTGATAATACATACATACTTTTACTTATGTAAGGCTTTGAATATAGGACTTTTACTTGTAGTGGAGTACTTTTGCTTATAGGACACATATTATGCTCATTTGCAGGTTCATACTTGTATTTTAGGTTCCTACTAGAACATGTTTACATGTTTTAATGTTAAAAAGAAATGTTTCTCCTAATGTCTGTCTGAATATACCTGTATCTCAGTCTGAAATGTTCTATTTAAGCGCGTTTCCCTGGAACTGAGTTTCTAGAAAACAGCTCAGATCGACATTTACGTCCCGTCAGCAGATTTCATTCACACGTGCCTCAACTCGAAATAAACTGGGACACGTTTAGAATGTTTGCGTTGAATGAAATGGTTTATATATGTTAAGGGTTCTGTGTCTATAGTATAGAACAAAACTCTATGGAAATACTGACTGCTCATTTCCATGACTGTTTTCAATACCATCACAGTTTATACAGCACTTTTTAAACAAATCTCACTTTTTACATTTAAGTTAATGATCAGAAAGCTTCTTCCACCATTGACTACCCCCATGTTTTTCTTATGTTGGGATACTTAGAGCTAGACCAACATCTCTCCTGTAAGATGACTTCCAGAAATTCATAATAACAGACTTATCTAGCATCATTGCTCATGTTTTAATATATATTTCACAGGCTTAAAGGCCCACAAAGAAGCAGCAAAAGACAACAAAACAAACACCACACTCGTGAAAGCAAAACAAATGACTACATGAGGGATACATGTGAAATCACCAAAACGTCTAACCAACAACAACAACAATATAAAAACACAAATCTCTTCCTAACAAGTGTCATTATCAAGTCATTACTCTGTGACGCGGCAGTGAAAATGGAGAAAACAGATTAGAAACTAATTTAAAAAGTAGGTTTTGCTGCCCTGCTCTTGCATCACTACTGGGATCCACCCAATAACCACGAAATGAACATGTTGGCACCAGCAAATGTTCTGGACGAGGACCAGCTCTGGGTACACTGCTTAACATTAATGGATTGAATAGTCACCATGGCAATACAATCCCTGAAAAGAAACCATAACAACCTCAAGAGGTGGTCAGGATTTAGTGCTTTTCGTGTAGGAAGAAGTGAGGTACTTTCTACCACTCTTTCACCAAAAAAAGTATAGAATTTACTGTATGTGAATAGCGGGTAACCAATGTGGCCCAAATAAGACCAAACCATGAGTTAAGGTGTTCAAAAGAATTGTGTTTTTATAGAAGCACATTGCCAAAGTTAAAGGTTGAGGAGGTGATTCTATTCAGAAACACTTTCTGTTATATCACTTGAAATCCTGGTAACAAACTGATAGCAATGAATAAATGAAATGCTCTGACAGAACAAAGTACAAATCTGTGGCTGTGGCAGAACTGTAAAAACCTGTCCAATCCAAAAAGTCGAGCTGGAGAAAATAATTGGACGGCCTGCCTGTCTGTCAATGCTTACTTCCTGATTGAGTGCACTCTGCTGATCAGCACTCGTTTGGCGTTCTGGGGGAGCAGCTTTGAACAGGTCTGAACGAAGGGGGCGGGACTTTTCCAGTTCGGCAATGCGTTCAAAGTCTAAATCTTTATGGTTTTTCCAAATGACCTACTTCGCCTTTAAAGAGCCAGATCACATTAATATCAAAATATATAGGCAATATTTTTTTACAGAGATTCAGCAGTTTGTTTTTGATCCATATGCTGAATCTGTGATGCAACTGCCTTTGAGAATTCTGCCTCCACCCATATACAACGGAACTATGCAATGCTCTATTTATTTTATATGACTCTCAACTGCCAACAACTGAACCACTACACAGCCTTCCTCCTTATTCAGAAAAGACTGACGAGAAATGGGACACGTGCAACCCTTTGATTTGAGCCTCAGGCATGCATGAAATCAAACGTGGTATGTGCTCGCTGGAATAATTCATATGGCTGCGTGATTCCAAATTCTAGGAATACCACGTGTTGATTGCTCCCAGAGATAGGCCGGGTTTCACATTGCAGCCTCTGCGGGCCAGAGGGGCTTAAGGGGAGCAGCTCTGGTCATTACAGCATCACGGGGGAGCTTGTCTGATCACAGATCCTCACTTTGTACTCTGTTTACATTCTGATCAGCAACACCAAGCCCCCCCATCATCCTTGCACAAATGGATGTTTATTTAGACAGTGGACTCGTACAGGATTTCATTGTAATCGCTGAAGAGAGTGACAGTGAAAACATCACTCTAGGGTTTCACCCGGTGGGGAAACTGCTGTTCAGCAGTGTAAATAGAGAAATTACATCCCGTAAGCACAGCGGAGGGAAGAAAGGGCTCTTTTTCTTGACACCAGCTTTGGGAGATGAAGTCAGTATGTACGTAGTTTCTAGTTTCTACTAAAGCAAAAGGACAAGATTGTTGACATGTAAATCAGATTTTGGTTCAAAAGTATTTAAATAAGTCAGTTTGCTGCCGCAGGACAATTCAGATTGTATCATAAGTTGTCAATCGCCAGAAAATGACACTAATGTGACATCCAGCCTTGTATACTTATTCAGACTTAATTTATTTTTTTTAAATCAGTCCACCGCTCTGATAGCCTACCTCAAAAACAAACCGTAAAAACTTACTGTCAAATGCTATTTCACCCAGGTCTCCTCACAGCATTGTGTAGGATACACTTAAGATAAACCCTGCTCCTCAGGTCAGTTCATGCCGTTTCTGGTGAGTGTGGTTTTCGCGGTGTGGGGAGTCAACGCAGTGGGAGTCAAGTTCAGCAGAGGTTCTCCACTAAGCTTTGTGCTCAGAAAACATTCCAGCAAATACAAAACCCGGCAGATTGGGAGAGTTTTCATCTTGTAGGATGCACGAGTGGCTACAGTGACAAAAATGAACACACTTCTATGTTGCAGGATTCTTGTTTCCTACTGTGGTTCTAACCTCACAAATTGTGTTGTGATCCATTGAGAGAGGAACTATCTACAGAATTATAGCAGCTCTCAATAAACTATTTTCCCTTTACAAAGACTCCACAGCTGGATTTCCCCCTCATAAATCTAAACTGACTGAGAGATCATTAGGGAATTACCTTGGCGTTTTGCAGGGCGATCTGGTAGCTGGACGGCTTGTAGTAGAGCCTCTGGGACGGCTCGGTGTGGATGTCACCAAGAAACAGCTCCTCCACCAGGTGATCCAAGTTGTGGTGCAGGTACTGCTTCTCCACCCTCAGCAGCTGCAGCTCATGCATGGCAAAGTTCAGCTCCCTGGAGCAGTCATAGCCAGCCTCCTCGCTCCACAGCTCGTAGATCACGCTGGGCTCCCAAGGGCCCCTCACGGCCCCTCTGCAGCTGCGGTTGAGCCTTTGGCTGAGCTCTTTGGCCACGGTGGCCGTGTGACAAACCATCTGGACACGGTGGAGGTGGTACTCCGCCTCTGTTCCGCCGCGGATGATCCAGGAGGCCTGGCGTAAGCGCAGACGACCCCGGATCACCAGGGTGTAGGTGGGCTTGGTGCAGTGGTTGTCCTCGTAGTAGAACTGGTGGGCCTGGAAGGTATTGTTGGGGTAGAAACTGTAGGAGCGCGTCAGGAACTCCGGGCCTGGTCTCACCTCACAGCTGCAGAGGAGAAAGGGAGGTTTCAGATGAACAACGTCCAAGTTTGCTTTGCTCTGTTTGTTTGGTCCAGAGCTGAACATTTTAGTGTGCAGCCCTTTCTTCAGTTTTTGCCTGTTTGCTTTGCAAGCGGCAGTCAAGGCCTTTCTGACTATATCATGATTAACAGTGCAGAGAACTGTTCAACAGACATTGCTGTAGATCAAACATCTTGGTTATCATGGTTTTGTTCCTGCTTTCTAAGCAGCCATTGGTTTTAGTTCATTCCAGTTGCTAAATTTACTTGCAGTGACTTAACAAACTTGGGACCACTGTGTATTTTAAACTCACTTTTTCAAAATGAAGATGTAATGTGTGATGATGCAGGCATGTGTTATGTTAGCATAATAAGCTAACCTGTTAACCTGCTAGCATAAGTAGTTTTATCTCAGTATAAATACTGTCATCATTCACAAAAGTACAAATATTTCTGCCTTTAAAAATTCCTGCCTTCCCATAAAATAAAAATAATTCACAAAAATTTACCTGGTGGACACCCAGTGGCCCTCCACGTTGGGAGGCATCTGCACAGTGATCCGGGCTCCATTGTGAAGGTGTTTCAACATGTGTTGGCACTGGGAGTCTTTAAGTGACCGGCCGAAGGTTTTCTCCAAAGAGAGGCGGCTAGACCGACCGTCTGAGTAGTGAAGAGAGGAGCCACCTTCAGCCCAGCCTGTGGGAACAATAAGACAACAAAAAGGTTTAGCTCAGGTGAGATTCTACAGCTCTTCATAAAGAGAATATCTACACTGTTGCCCATAAAGTTGGAATATTTAGTTTTCAGACACAATCCTCTGTTTATTCCTATTTAAATGCATCATTAATAACTTTTGACCAGGTGCAGTGATTACAGTATGTGTCCCAATTACCCAAGTGAAATTATTTCATGCAGAACATTTGTTTGGTGCTATAAAAGACAAGACATTTGCAAATGATTACAACTTTATGGGTGACCCTGTATAAAAAACGAGTTTTCATGTTACATGGGAACATTCACAAGGGTACATATCATGACCCACCAAAACCCACAATATGAAATAAGACATACACATTCAGTTATTGTGGGCTGCCTAGATCATAAAACATGTGATATGTCACAAGCAGGCTCATTAGAATACACAGCCAGGCCAGCCACCTTACATTGGCCCAATCCTAATGCCCCCACTTAAGGCCTTTAGCCCTGAACCCTCAAAGACTTGGCCTGAACACGCCTCAAAGTCTGCAAGTCTGTGATTTGGCCTATCTCCACCAAATGTTGAAGATGAGCATTATACATGGGAGGATACTAGTATCTTTATGCTTGAGTATTAATGTAATGTTATGCATTATACTGACATCCTGAATAAAAACATTGATGCTGGAAAAGCCATTTGTTGGAACCTTAGTGCTTCATTGATGTAGAAATGTTGAATGAACTACAGATGAATGAGATTAGTTTAGCAGACCTTTCTTCTTTTAGATCTTTACATCCCAATAAATGAAGCGCAACTGCTTTAAAACAAGTTATCAAGGTAATTACACTTGAAATAGAGAAAGAAGTCTCGTTAGTTTGAAGTTTGGCTGTCTCCGCTCAATCAGTCAGGCCTCTTTGAAGTGTTTAGAGGGTTTTTTGTAGTCATTTTAACTCATGTCATCACCCAAGGATTACTGGGCTTTATCGGCGACTTGCAACACCTGGCATGCGTGGAGTCTTTATGGGTTAATAATAGCTGAACATGTGGTGAAAAAGGCAACCCTTAGATGTTCAAGAGCTGATATGTAGCCTTTTGCTATTACAGCAGACTTGAAACACACAAAAAATTAAACTCTAACATCAAACTACAAAAGTCTGTGAGCAGAACTATATATAAATGCAGGTCCATAACTGAAGTTTGAAAACTCTAAGTTCCCACCTTGTCTGCGTTACCTCGATGCACCACGTGAAAAAACAATATCTTCAACAACGGGCTGAGTTTAAGGGGATACAATATCGGAAATGAAAGCATTTTCAAAGGCCGCAGCCAAAGGAAAAGGCTTGAAGCTCACATTCCAGTGAGGATTTATTCAGTGTAATACTCAATATTACCAAAATCTACCTTGAAATATTAAGACTTTACCTTAAATTCCTTTCTATTCTAACCCAAATTGTAGGGCAATATCAAGATTGGAATGCTGCTGAGGTCGCCTCTGTGCTTTTGAGAAACCCAGAGGGAAGAAAAAAACAAAGAAAAACCTGATTCAGCAAGAAGCTCCATGAAAAACAAAGCTCCATCCAGTTATTTTACACCCAGCGAGGCTGCTTATGTGTTTATACCACCATATCACAGCACTGCTCGGTGGCAACACTGGACAGTGGGGGGATTGATTGATTGACTGGATTTGATCCCCCTATCAGCCGGTGGCATTAGTAACGACAAAAGTCAAAGAAAAGGCTTCAAGGCCTGCCGTGTGTGTTTGCGTGTGTGAGGCCTTTTTTTTTCTGCACCTGCAGTCAGGTCTGGCCCAGAGGGAAAACCCTGAGCGGCTGCCAACAGTTGTTTTTACAAGAGTGTATGTGTGTGAATTTAAAAGAAAACCTGGTGAGATGTTTAATGCAAATAAACTTTAGCCTCACTGAGGTTTCCACACATTGGATTTAATAGCAGGTGAATTTCAATGTTAACATAATCTCGGCAGCAACATGAAGTTGTGGTAGCGACACTGTAAAAGACAGCCAATCCCTAAAGCAGAGATCTTCAACAGGGGGTCCGCGACCCCTTGGCAGTCCGCAGAGTTACTGCAGGGGGTCCCCAAAATTATTTGATTAGAATATGTCCCAAAATACACATTATCATGAATACAACCTATAATAAGCAAATATAAATCTTCCTATTTGTGAAATTTTGATGTAGAAATGCCAATATAGAATTAAAATATGTTCTATAAATAAATGAATCTGTCAACGATTATTATTTGAATGGCTTAGCATTGTATACAAACATCATGACTTCTTTTACAAACGGAGGAGTCGCCCCCTGATGGCCAGTACAGAGAACGCAAGTTTAAGGCACTTTTGCTTTGACTTCACTTTTCGATAGTGGAGGTAACCACCTGGTTAGACCCGGCGCTGGATGCCCTCATCAACAGAGTAGAATAAATAACTTTAACTTTAAAAACAATCCATACCAGCTTCCTAACAAGGGGACTTCCAACTTTCTTTTCACTTAAAAAGACATGTTATGATGCAAAGGAAAAAGTAACGTATACTCTACTCTGAGAAATGACTTGCATCAAATTAAAAAAAGATCCAGTTTGCATCTGACGCAACTGTTTTTGACGACAGATGTGGGTGAACAAAGCATTTCTGTATCTGATGTTAAACTGTGTGCGGCAAAGACAGACCCCATCCAGTCAGCTGCATCAGACTTGTTTTTAATTTGTGGCTTTGTGAGAATATCATAATTATAATGAAACACAAGCTCTATTTAGAGTAATTTTAAATGCAGTTACTAATCTTTTTTTTTTTTTTTTTTTTTACAAAAGAGTTTCATTACATCAAAGCCAAACAGGAACTCAAAATGGAAAACAGGCTTCCATGGAAATAAATGGGGAAATTATTAAAAAAAGAGGTTGTGTGTAGCCTTTTTGTAAAATTACTTTTTAAAGAGGACACGTCCCTACACATTTAATGGGCATTGAATGTGTGATTTTCCTTCCAATAGCTTTCTTTAAAGACAAAAAACTCCCCACATTAAGGCAATAATCAGGCTGGACTAAAACCCTCTCCAGTCCCTCGATGCTGCCGCTTTCCCAAACTGCTGCTCTCTATCTAAATCAAAGCACCCACAAAACTCCCAGAGCCCCAAACCACAGAGAACATTTCCAGTTGGCCCGATCCCACCAGTGAGGTAACAGCACTGGGACCCCTGACAACCAGAGAGACTCCACATCGTTTATGGGAAGAGAAAAATCCAGAAGTGCCAGAGCAGAGAGCAGACAAAGGGCTGTTCTTCGTGTTATCTTAGCATTTGGCAGTGACCGAACTGAAGAGGTGGAGAAAATAACATTACACTAACGGATCTTTACGGCCAGTAGGCCGACTAAGTACAGAGGTCATGTTTTAAATACAGTACTCAGAGGGGAATATTGTACTTCATGTATCTTTAGGAACTATCTTCAGCTTGAAGTAAGGTCATAATATATTGTTTTTGTTGCTACAGAGCGTTTATAGCCATGTTAGCGGTTATTTAACAACAGTAAATATTCTTAGGATACATCATCTGGGAACCATGAACTGTAAACAATATGGTGTGTCAATCCATCCAGTAGATGTTGAAATGTTACTAGACACATGTTTGATCTTCTGGTGGAGCTAAAGGAAAAATTGGGAGATCAGTCTTTAGGATTTATCCAGAATACAATGACAATCCATCTATTAGATGTTGAGATATTTCAGTTTGGGCCGATGGACCAAATAAACAAAAACAAGAATTATTAATGGAACAATATCTTCACACTAACTAAATCTTTGTAGTACCTCTAGCATTTTTTGGAACTACCAAGTTTATTCTTCTGTTTCCAAAGTCACGGCACACAACTTTGAAGCAGTCAAAAAAAAAAAAAAAATCCTTTGAGTGTTGGAAAAAAAAACACTACAATTCCACGAAAAACCACCTGATGATATTATCCAATATAATTGAAAGTTCCAGAGCAGCTGCTAAACGTACCTTGACGTGTGATCGTTTTTCTCAAGGGTCATTATTTGCCATCAACGCTTTTCGCACAGGAATGAAGAATATTCATCCCTGTTGTTGGACTGCCATTTTGGCAAACTTTGACTTTCCTCAACCAGTGAATGAATCACCACTGGACCACCGCTGACACAGAAGTGGGACATGCTGGGCTGCACTGGCAATCAGCATCACTTGTATCCCCTCCATTTGTCTTTCCTCTGTCTTGCTCTATTTAAACTTGTGATCCGCCTATCTTTGACGTGATTTTTAAGAGTTTCGACTTTGATTTCTGTTCATGGTCTTGGAAAACTCACACATCAGTGTTAATTGCCAGACAGCTGAAACATGGTAGTAAATTGCAGCAAACACCAGTCTGTTCCAAAGTGCAGTGTTTGGAACAGAATCCCACTGATATATTAGCACGCTGATGTCATCGGCCGATATAGTTTTCAGATATAATGTATCAGATCAAACGCGTCAAGAACAGCCAGCCACCAGGGGGCGATCAAGATGTTTTGGCCTCATCTTTTTAAAAGCGGACATGTCACTGTGCAGATTGTAGCCTACTAATAGCATTGACTCTCCTGTTAATAATATAAAGGCCAGCATACATTCTGTTTGTTTCGGAAAAAATGAGCCCGATAACTCCACCTGAATGCATTCATATGGTCTCATTCGTCAAGCATTAAACAGGTTTTCAATAACACGCATAAAACAAAGACATTGGGATTTGTCCACAGTCACCAACATGTAAGAGAGACTCACAGATACCTTCACTTCTTCACAATCAAACATCAAGATAATCATAAAAACGTTGCAGTATAAGACTCTAACAAACGGTTTAAATCATTCACTCTTGGATTTTGAGAATTGCAGATGAAATATCCCATTATGGCCCAGCAGCACAGGAGATAAATGTGCAACCAGCTGCTGCTGCTGCATGTTTTTATCTGCAAGTCATTTTTGAAACTTTCAACTCTCAGATGCACTGAGGTTTTCGGTGACTTTACAGCACTAATCTAGGCTGACAGTGCATTTTCATTGCCTCTATGAAAGGCTACAATAACACACCGCTAAATTGAACGTTATATTCACTTAAACACACTTAAGGATAAGTGGACTCCAAAATATCGTTTTATCTCAACCCAGTCATTTGAAGTTGCAGCCAAATGCTGCCTTCCAGTGTCACTGCCAGCAGATGGATTGGGTCAACTGCAGTCCCATAATCCTCTGCTGCTCAGACGGGGTTGAATCAGGAATGGATGTTTTAAGTGGCTCTTAACTCTCCCCAAGTGCTTTCATCTGCCCCGCAGCCCCCAGGGAAGCTGGGTTTTTATTGCCTTTTAGCCTTCAAACATGTTCATCACTGTGGCATAGGGGATAATTTATCCAGAAAGTATTAGTGCTGTTGGACACAAACACACCGCCGTGATGGTAAACAGGTGTGCTGCTGGTGTGAAGAGAGGCATGCAGGTTGCTATGTGACAGATATGCTCCACCATTTTCAAATCTGCTGGATGGAATAAAGGATTTATGCATAAAACATTTGGATGATCTCGCGTTCTTTCATTGTTCGACCCATCTTTTTTTTTTTGCAGGCACACGTAAAAAATTAACACGTTTTCCAAACTCCCACTACGCATTTTACGGATCAAAAAAAAGTGTCTTACCCAAACAAGCAAGGAGAAGCAGCGTAGATGACGGCCCCATCCCGCACTTTGGAGGACCGAAGACGAACTTGAATGGTTTCCTTTACGCAGCGTCCTTGTTTATTCCGACACAAATCCTCACATTATGGATCCAAAGTGTGGAGCAAACCCTCCTGAGATATCCGAGCATCCTAGAGAAACACGCCTCCCGGTCCGCTACGGAGAAGAAAACCCGGGACCGAGGTTCACAACAAAGGGAAGTCTAAAGCTCACTACGGGACCCGACGTGTGTGTTTGAAACGGAGCAGCTCGGTTGCTTTTACGCGCGCCCTCCCTCCGTGCGTCCCGGACGAGTGTTGGTGTGTGTGTTGGGAGAGCGGACTCCCCCCGCCTCTCTACACGTTTTAGGGGCGTGGAGTGTGTGTTCAAGTCGTCTCCCCTTAAATCCAAACTTAAAGAAAACTCCTTTTAAAAAAGGGCCATGTGTATAAGGTGTCGGTCAATGACAAAGCAGCACCCACATCATCTCATCACCAGTCTTTACAATAACCACCTTTAATTTGTTTTATTTGCAAGCAAAATCTTCAAAATGTAATCAAAGAAAACCAGATATTAACTCTACACTTTATATATTCATAACCTTTATAGGGTAAGAATTTCTTGCTGGTCATTTTAGAAAGATCTTCTTTCCTCCTTAATACGAACACAATGGTTTGCAAAATCATGATCTCATACCTAAAGGGTTACTGGGATGTTCTTTGTGTGTTAAGAGGATTACTATAACAGCAGGACTCAAACTTAAGCTACAAACTCAATGAGAATAGATTGTGTTCCAATTAAAGCAGACCAACCAGAATATCTTAAGTATATATTTTATAACAAAATGTCCCAAAATGAACAAAAAATGAAAAAACTATAAAATGGACTGGCTGGAAGGTACCTCTTTGGATAAATCAAAAGCAAGACATTGTTTGGTAGCAAACCAAACATGATAAAAAATAATGTTTTTTTCACTCACTCTCGTTCCAAAACAAATGTCTTTTATCACAGCGATGTTGTTGTTGGTGTTAAAACAGTTTAAAGAAAAGTGAATCAAACTAGACTTGTTTATTTGGGTTTGATTAGGTGGAAGTTTTCCTGAGCCTACGCCGTTTTTCAGTTTTCGTTCTTTTCATTTGTGTCCAAAGTTCTGCTTGTTGTTATTCACGATGAATGCACATTTTTTCTTGACTGTGGCCTCAAATTATACACCTTCTGATCATTAGCCCGCCTGGAGGGAGGGAGGAACAACAACAAAGCTTCACAGAGCCATTTCCTCCCGACACCTGTGTGTGTGTGTGTGTGTGTGTGTGTGTGTGTGTGTGTGTGTGTGTGTGTGCGAGAGAGAGAGAGAGAGAGAGAGAGAGAGAGAGACCTTGGCCTTGAGTTTCCAACTCCCCGTCTTTTTCCAACTTCTGGTTCTCTGCTGTTGTCTCTCTGATCTTTTGACCCTGAGGCCAGACTCCCCATCTCCTCTTCACTCATCCACTCAGCCGCTCTGACACTGAGCTGACTGCCTTATACCTGCCTTGTATCCACACAAGAGCACCAAACATATTTTTCTGTTACGATACTATGCTTTCATCTTACTAGCACTGATAACCCACCGGCAATCTGTTATGCTACTTGTTTTGATGAATTTAGTGGATAGAGAACTTGGTCTAAAGTGACGAATGACTTTTCCCTGCAGGTTCTTCTTGAAGATAACAGAGAAAAGGATCAAATCCTCACATCTGGGAACCTTGAACTGGTCAATATCTGGTGTTTTTGCTGGATAATTAAGTTAATTAAAAAAAAAAACTGCCAGCCAGCATGGAAAAAGATCATTTACTCATCCTGAAAGGCACTTAGGGTGAAACAAAAGAGGAAAATTGGCTTATAAGGGTTAATCAACATTTACTAATGTATTAATTTCTGTTTCAGTCAACTTAAAAAATGGCAAAGCACCAAGAAAACGTGTGTGTATAGTTTTTGCAGTGTAAAGTTTACATCCTTTCAGAGAAATGATAGTGAAGGAGGCCGCATCAAAGACATAAACAGTATTTCACATGCTTATCCAATAATCCTCCAATCCTTAATCAGTAGAGCAATGCTCCACTGAGGGGACTCTAATTAATTTCTATTGTTTGGCGTCTGAACCCTCACGGTTGCCTCCCTCTATATGCTCCATGGTATTTGCACTTTTCCCCTCTAATCCTGGATCCATGCTCTAGGAGAGTGACTCCGGCCCTCCTCTCTCTCCCTCTCTTTCTCTCACAATTCCTTCTTTTCTCAAGATCCGGATGAGCCGCCGAGCGAGATCTAGACAAACAGCCTGATGGGATTTGCAAGAAGCCCAGAAGGGGAATTAATAAGAAGGGCTGTATAGAAGGAGAGGCCGGAGGCAGGGAGGTGAAACTGGGAGGCTTGTTCTGGTGTGTTGACCCTTGCGTTGTCCTGTGTGGCTAATCAAAGCATCGCTGCACCCTCTTTGTGTCGCTGCAGGAATGTGATCTATGAGAGCTGGAAATAAGACTGCTTTGATTGTCAAAAGGCTCAATGGGACAGTAAAACCAGTGAAAAAACATAAACCCTCACATTTCCTGGTGTTAATACGATGATCTGGCCAGTAAATGCTCAAACTTCTCTCTTTAAGCCTTTGGGGAACTTTTGTCACATGTTTTTTGCGTTAAGCCTTCTATCGTCAGTGTCCCTGAACATGTCAGAGCAGATGAATGTGAGTGGGGACATTTCAAAGTTGGCGTCTCTCTGTTTCCGATTAAAGTTGTGTTCTGGATGACTTCGCTGTTTTCAGTTTGCCTCTTTCTTCATGGAGACGTTTGTGTCGTTTCTGGAGGGTAAAAGGCGGAATGAGAAGGCACACGATGAACTGAACTGGTTGTCAGTCGCTGTAGATCAGACCAGAGGAGTTACTGACAGTAACGGCTTTGCATCTTAAACAGTACTCCAGCGATTTAGTATTTCACTTCCATACAAGTTGGGGGACAATGTGAGACTGGTTCAAATATGAAAGGTCAAAATCTGAGCAGCAGAACCCAAAATAACCCCAAGGCAAGCTTCAAAGACTACAAATTCCATAATGCAACTCAACAGTCTGTCTTGTTGGAGCCTCCCAGCCTGGTAAAAACACACATCTTTCAAAATGAATGACCCCAGTTTGTAAAGTCATCTGAACATGTCCACACCAAGATAACTCCGATGACATCATACACATCATACAGAGTTATTTTCCCTCACCGGCAGAGTGCTTCTCATGAGGAGGAAACCGAACTGATGTGTCGTGCGCCTTAAAAGTGAGATAAAGCATGTGAACCATCTCTGCAAACACGACTGTACTTGACCCACGTTTACTCTGCAGAAGCACAACATTGATACTTGGAAAATCTCAGCAGTCAAACAATGAGTAGAAGTATATGAGACAGCACTAAGCCCGGCTTCGAAGGCCTGGGACCAAGTTCACTTCCAATATGGCCGACATCTGCTCTGCAGAGACAATTGAAGCAGTACAGTTAAATCAATCCAGACTCGGAGCAGGAAGAGAGGTCTTTCATCTGTGTGATGTTGGTAAATACTCCCATGTGCAATGAGAGATCCCATTGTGTTAAACTGCAGGGTCAAGGATAAATAGTCTCTGAATAAAGAAAAGAAATCAAAGAAAGAAGAAGACAATAAAAGGGGGAACAAGCAGAGGCGGTTCCTGCTGTCTTCGTCTGGTTCTCTTTCCCCTTGGGTTAGCATTGATTTTTTAAAATATCATCAACAAGCCCAGGCTTTCATGTCCATCCCCTTGTCCCACAGGAACCCCGAGATTTGACACTAATGTTTGTAAGGCAACAAGCTTTTGAGTGATGACTTCCTCAAAGAGACCTGCAGGTCGCGGAGCGAGGCGAGGCGAGTGACAGTAAGCAGAGCGTAGCGTACCGCGGCGCTGATATGAAAACACCAGGCTCGGCTCAGAGGAATAATGCTAAAACTGAAACACTGACAGATCCCATAAGCTGTCGTGTTTTCTGTGATGGATTGTTTACCTTTAGGCGATTTTTAGGACCGCTGAGGTTGTTTCTCACAGTGGACCAGAATGAGCTGCAGATCGTGGCCCCTTACGAAGAAAGAAAAACAACATTAGAAGAAATGTGAAGGAGGGGGAGAAGTTCAATTATTGACACGAACCAATACAGATCAAAGCTTTGAAATTCACAGAAATCCATAATGCAGCATGACGCTTTCTCCTTCGTAACCAACTAGAAAAGGGGCCTGAGCTGCTGCTCGGCCATACTCAGAGTGAGGATTCTTGTGGTTTCTGTGGGTTCTGGCCCAGGCAGCGGCCTCTGGCCTTCACTGACAGGCCTCTGTTTGTCCTCCGTGGTGCCAGCTGCTCGGAGAACGCACACGGCTGACTCCACATCGTCCTGCTCAGCATGAAGAAGAGGAAGCGGAGGCCTTCATCCCACCGAAGCATAGTGATTTATTCTGAAAGCACAACCATAACCATAAATATAACGATGGATTCTTCTAGTGACCAGAAAACCTAACTTTGTAGATACTAAGTGTTTGAAGAGAGGGGATGAAAGGGGGAAAGCAGGAAGAAGTAAAGCTGCCATGCTTCTTCAGAACATCCGGAGTTATTAGCAGAACAACTCAAATTCTCAGCAAAAGGCCTGAGGACAAAATTATATGTATACAACTTCATCTGAAGCATTTATTGTTTTTATTTGAGACAAAAAAAAAGGCCTAGACAACCATCTTTTTATTGATTCCTCAACAAAGTGATAGTATTTGCACACAAAATGTTCTGTTAAAAAAACTGTTTTTAAAAATATAGCAGATGCTGTCAAAGTTTTGAAGCTTTTTAGTAACACATGTTAATAGCATTTGTTCAACATAGCAATGTTTGCAGGGAAGCGTCGCAGCATCAAACATGAAAAAAGGACAACAAATGATCTGTTGATGGGTTGCCACGGAGTCAGATTATAGAGATTTCATTTCATTTCTGTCCAAGTGGTTTTCCCCCAAGAGGTTGTGTGACAGGCAGCTGCATGCTTCAAAAGGCTCTGGCAGCAGTCTGAGGAGGAGGAACAGAAAGCTGTGAAACGCTTCCTGACCATCCAGAAAGTTTCTACTCACAGGTGGCAGGAAGACGAGTCGAGAGCAGCCTCGCGGATCAGACGTATCGCTGTGGATTCTGATGGAGACGAAGCACTCCGCCAGAGCCTAAAGTGCATCCATCACCGCCTTTAGTCAAGCCAATACTTTTCATTTAGTTATTTTTTTTAAGTTGATGATGGAAGATTACGTTTAAAGTAATAAAAAGGAACTTTTCATATTCATAAATGCCTCTTTTTCAACTATTGCCAGTTAATAAAAGATTATTATAATTGCTGCAAACATCCATGAGAGGGAACATCCTGTGCTGCACACATAATTACAAATAATTTGAATGATTATGGAATACGATAAAAGAGACCACAAAGCAAAAATGATCAAACAAAGCATCACACAAGTTTGAAAGCTGCTCTGGACCTTTGAGCGTATCGAATGATCTCGGTTGTCATTTAATTATACTTGTTTAAAAACTTCTCATCTACGTTGACATAAAACCATGTTTTATGTCAAGAAGTAGCTGTTGCGTGATTGTAAAAGATGCTTTATTTACTGTATCTGTCTTTGTGCTCTATTATTGTCATTTTGATGGGAATGTGAGATCTTAGGATTTGTGAGTTTTTTTTTCTTTGTTGGCGTTTACCAAGATCCTGTCAGCTTCAGCCCCCCCGTGGACTGACAGGTGGATTTGACCCCTGCCCTCACAATTTCTCGTGCAAGCCCGGAGCACGGCAGATTTTGACCCTTGATTGGATTCTCAGAGTGACGAGGTCAACGTCTTTGGCTACGCTCTATAATTATTTCACATCACAGCGACGCAGCTGCAAGACACACTTTGCTTTTATCGTGTTGCGTTGCTACGGTATGGGTTGCTTCTCTGGAGGCGATCGAAGGGCAATTTTCAAATAAATTGAGGGGATAATTATGCATTATTCTGGGATTCTGATCATCACCTGCCAAACTACAAAAAGTTTGAAATCCACACAATACCAAAAACAATGTTACTGTGACTACAGGATCTTAATGGTAAACTAGAAAGACACCCGAAAAAAAACACCCTTTATTTTTTTCTCTGTTTGATTAAATATAATTTTGACTGATTCTGACTTCTTTTTTTTTGGAAAAAAAAAATCCAAGTTACCAAGTTTTTGGGCTTTTATTGTGTGGTGTGTAATTTGTGTACTTGTACTAAAAGTGTAATTTTTGAATATTTCAACCTGCATGCTATTTTGTGTCAAAGTGACCAATGGGGACCAACATTTTTTAAATTGGTCCAGATAAATGTTTTTTTTTTTTACCTTTAACTTGATCCCTTGATCCCCCTTATTGTTTGCAACCAAATCCACACTGAGAAGTCTGAAATCTTGAGAGATGGTTAACTTTGATCCACATTGATCCACATCCACATGTTGATCAGCTACATATAAATATAGTTAACTAAAATTCACTTTCTGTCCACAACACAACAAACTCGACATGTAGAATAACAATCTGAGCTTGCCAGGCACAAAAACAACACTGGACCAATTAAAAACGGACACAATAACTTACAAATAGCGTCCAGGTTGGAAAATACAGAAGTTACCCTCTAAGAAGCTGAAATGTCCCCTATATGTGAGCAAGTGTAACATATAGATGTCATTGTCTCACTGTAGTGCTGGTGGGAACTGGTAACTTTTTCACCACGGCCAACCTTGGTAACCAGTGCTCCAGAGTACTTTCATCTGTTACTAATGCGGATGCTTTAGAGAACAAAGAAAATGTGATTTAATGGTAATTCATTATCTTTAACATCACTTGTCACAAACATGTCTGTGCAGAGTGAAGTTGCTCTTTAGGTTTTCAGCTGTCGAACACAAAGGGCAGCAGGAGCTGCAGGTACACTCATGTTTGTGCTTTGGTGTTTTTGAGTGACGGGAAAATTGCTAGAGGGTCACGTTTCAAAACGTACCATCACACCCCTAGACATTTGATCTTTTTTCTGTGTGTGTGTGTGTGTGTGTGTGTGTGCTTGAGTGTGTGCATGTACATGTCTAGGCCTGAAGAGAGGAAAGGCATTAAGTGGATTTTTTTTCATCACTGCTGATCTTTTTAACAGTGCCGATTTGTTTGTTCAGGGATTTCTTAGTACACACATGAGACAGAGGTTGAGGTTATGTTTCATTGACATAATTGTATAAAAATGATGTAACACTAATACAAAAGAAAAAGACACCAAACTTAAAGGCTTAAAACATCATACCAATGCCTGTAAAGCTGTAAAAAGATGAGCGTGGGAGCCAAAGTCAGACTATCTGCGCGAGTGAAGTGGTCAGAGCGCGGAGATTGATGGATTCTCAACGCAACACCACTGATGTACCCTGCAAGTTTTTTCCATGAGCAAAGACAGATTTGTGGCATGTGTGTGTGTGTGTGTGTGTGTGTGTGTGTGCGTGTGTGTGTGAAACAGAATGCGTCCCAGATTTTCTCTCTTCTTCTTCCTCCCTCTTCGCTCTCCTCTCTGCTCTGCGGGCTGGATGGAGGGAGCTTTGATGTGGCACTCTGTCAGTGTTGTGACCGCAGGCCCAAAAGGAACCAGATGCTCTTTGGACTGGCTTGTGGTGGAGAGGCGTATGTATAAATAAAAAAGAGGAGAAAGAGAAGATGGGTGCAGGGGGTGGTGGTGTGGGGGCAGGGTGCTGCCTTGATGCCAGTTGAGTTTACTGTAACGTTTCCTGCACCAAAGCAGACGGAGCAGGGTGTCCTGGTCGGTAAGGGTTAGGGCAGTAGAGAAGAACATAAATGTTCTATCACTTACAGTGGCAACTATCATTTAAGGGTTTTATAGCAGGAAGTCATCAGCATACATAGATTTGGGTTAAAGCCCCCAATAACAAGCAACAGACTCAAAGCAAAGTGGACAGAGTTATAATTGCATGTCACATGATGCAATTGCCCCAGGAAGACTTCTTCCCATACTAGGCCATCACAACATTTTACTCATATTTTAATTAACTATATTTAATGGTGTTTAAATATCCCTGTCTGTTGTTATGTCTGTTTATGTCCACATGTATATGTAGAACTCCAGACTTGTTGGTCTTGTGTTTCCTCTTTCAAGCTCGGGTCCTCTACCAGAGGCCTGGGAGCCTTAGGGTTCTGCACACCACTGATGCCTTTACTCTCTATATTGATTGTTTCCTGGATTGTGGCTCTAACACTCACTAGCCCTCGGCTTAGTCTACATTTTAAGAGTGCTGGACCTGGGGGGACACCCTCCATGCATGGTGAGGACATTTCTTGTCTTGATATCAGTGGTCTCCATCTCTTTCTTTGGCCAAGTTATTATATCAGCAGGGTATCTGATGAACGGCAGTGCACATGTCTTCATGGCTCTAATCTAGTTATTTTTCCATTCAGCTGACTTTCCAGGACTTCCATTACTCTTGTACCCTTGAAGGTATTTGGCTGACTTCCTTGTGGTCTTTTCATGGTTTCCATTTGCTCGCGGGACTCCAAGGTATTTGTATCTGTCTTCTGGTAATTCAACCACAATAGTTGCGATCATTTTTGCCTCTCTTTGAGACCATCCGGCCACACTCACCTAGTTGGATGACATTCTGATGTTACTGTTGACCCTGATGGTGTGAATCAGTGAGTCAATGTCACAGTCATTCCTTATCCTTATGCAATTGGCTTTGAGTTGGCCTCAAGAGTTGTCTTCCACAGACTCATTGAGTTATTGATGAAGGCTCCTAGTGTCCTGTTAATTTTTTACAGTTCCAAGCATTCCAGTCCTGTTTAATCTTCTTGCTTCTACTTCTCTAGGGTACCTCTTCAGGCAGGTAACCCTTAGGTAATTTTTTCCTAGCCTAGCACTTTTCTGTAGCTCTGACAGCTGGTTAACTTCTCTTCGTGTTGCCTTGATCTTGGCCTTGAGCCTCCCCATTGACCGGCCTCATGTTCTACTTGTTTGTAGTTCCTACATTTCCCAGAAAGACTTGTGTCTACACCCAAAGAACACGTCTGAACTTGTTCCTTTCAGCTGTGGGTTTTCTGTGTAGGTGGAGGGAGTGATGGCTGCAGTAAAAGCAAGACAGCAGAAGTTATTCTGGTGCCACTGTTAGCTGGTAAATACTGTTAGCACTGTCAGTACTGTTGCTGCTGTTAGCAACATTAGCTGCAAGCTGCTGGCTCAGCCGTCACCTTCAGAGCAGTGTAGAGGAAATAGATACTGTGTGTCTGGATTTGTAATTTAGTACCTTTAAACAAAATGCAGCAGCTTTGCTGTTTGTTGTTTGTATACTGCAACAACAAACCGTTATATTGACACTACCCTCTGTGGAAGAACTATTCTCCAGCCTCGAGATGCAATTATCAAACCCCTAGCTGACTATCCTCCTATGCAATTAATCTATAGAAAATTAAATTGAAGCTTGACATTTATTTGATAAAATCATTAATAATAATTCTAATTTTAAACAACATTGTTTTGTTATCTTATTACATTTGGGCAATTACCACAATCAGAAAAACACTTTGCAAAACAAAACAAAAAATGGACTCTTAAAAACTGACTGTACATCTCCAAAGGTTGTTTTTTTTTACGGGTTGACTTTTCCTCCAAGGACACTTTGGCAGGCTGAACATTTGCTGACACAGCGGCTTTTTGTAGCCTGGTTCTGTGTTTGACAGTCTGTCTGACCACCAGGCCACCAACAACCTCACCAGCATCAGCAGCATGACAGAACACAAGCGGAATCAAATCCCGTCTCCTCCACGACTCTCCATAACCACTCGCACTGTAGCATTACACAAACCTCATAATAGTTGTGATTTATGACCCTCCTATGACACTGTAGTGTTTGGCAGGAAGCCTACGCAGCTCTGTCTTCAGCTTCGGCCAAAAAAAAACATAAAGGCGTACATTAAGAATATTCCCCGGGTCGCCACTCACCCGGGACATCAATGTAGCTGAGAAGACATGAAAAGCAATGAGAGCTACAGACAGAGAGATTAATCTGATCGCTTTTATAATGATGCTCTACTATCTTTGTCCACTTGACGAGGAAGGAAAGTCAGTAATTCCACCTCCATAAGGCGGACATTACATGAAGTGTTTATCTTGCATGTCAAATAATTGTTTATGCAGAAAACCCCAAGCAGGGCAATACAGTGACAGGGTAATGGAAGCTAGATGCTAAGTACAATGGAGCGATCCAACTGTTTTGATTGGAGGGCAATCGAAACCCAGAAGAGAATAAACAGGAACAACTAAGAGCTGATTTTGTTTATTAAAAGATAAATACAGAGAGCTGGTTTGTGAGCGATAGCTTTTGAGGAGCCTGCTGAAATGTATATGAGCTTCAGGATCAGGATCAATTTAATCATATAATTATACAGAGACTGTCCTGTTGACATTGGTGCAGAGGCCTATTGACAACAAATGTACCAAAGTCCACATGGCGTCACATGTCCAACTGAGTGGAAGACAAAGTGAGAGACTGTATAATCTTTTTTGCTGCAGAAATTAAAAGACAAACATGAAACATGGGGAGAGAGAGGACAATGCAGGTCAGAACCAAACTGGGGATGTTGTGATTATATTCATCTCCACATGGAGCTACCAGGAAGACATAACAGTTCTTATTTTATTAAAATGATGCACATGTTTTAAGAGAATGGAAATTCAACCTGGGATTTTGGCCAAAATTAAACGTGAGTCAATGTGTGTTTCCATCAACTACATTTGTGCCAGTAAATTCAGGAGAACATTACAGGATTATATCATATCAATAAAAATGCATTCACGTGTACAAAGTTTTTTCTGCAGTTATAGAGGAAGGTAATGATGTATAACAAGGCTCCTGTCTAGACTCAAACCCAGGATGTTAGTTAGATAAACTCCTGATGCTGAGCCCTAAATCTGGTACTTACACATTCACCTTAGTGCAGTGGAGCAGGTTTCCCCCTCAAGTCACACAGTATTGTTATTAAGTTCATCATCATCACTTATAGCCCCGCTTTGGGCATAGGTCGACGACAAAAACTCCCCCGGCCTCCCGACCCTGGGCTAATTTCTCCAGCTGACCCCATGTCTGGCCTCCAGGTCTCTGCACCAGGTGTTTCTTAGTCTGCCTCTTTTCCGTGCTGAAGGTATTTGGTAAGTGGATTCATAGAAGACAGGTGTTGATAAAGGGCTGGGTTTTCCTCATGGCGGTTCTCCAGGTCTACGCTACAGCAGGACAGGCTTCATGGTGGTCAGATCGGATGTTCCCCAGACATTTCTTGCCTTACCGATACAGACTTTTACAAATCTGTCCCACCCAGTTATCAACAATGCTGCAGTGTTAGCAAGTTAGCTGACCTTTTTTATGTTGTTTCCAGAGAGATTTGCTGTAATTTGTTGTAACAATGAATGCCATGCTCATGAGCAAATGAAAAATATCTTCACATTATTATTTGAAAACAGTTCATGTCCCTACAGAGGGAAACTCTTTGGCTCCACTCACTGATATTTACCCTGACAATATAATGTTTCCCGTCCCAGACAAATCTTACCAAAACAACAAGATGCTGGTTTAAGAGATTTAAAATGCAGATTTTTCCAGCCAGCATAGTCAGACCAAAGTCGTCGAGCAAAAAAAGGGGAAAAAAAGAAGCTATGCCAGTTGTTTGTTTTATGTGGAAAAGTGGTGCCGATTTAAGGATCCTCTTTGGTTTCCCTCTTAAAGATCAAAGGGTCTGAGCTAATCTATTTGACTGGGGCCTGCTGTCTCCACGACAACAAGATCACAGACAGGAAGCCTGTCCTTCCTTCACGGGACCTTGTCATCAACAATGCAACCACTCAGCAGTGTCTGCCTCTCCCATAAGTCACTGTGTATGGGCATGCATGCCGGTGTGCATTTTTGGGTGCATGTGTGTGTAATACAACTCCACAAAGCAGGGAAAAGCTTTCCAACTTCTCTTCAGTGTGTGTGTGTGTGTGTGTGTGTGTGTGTGTGTGTGTGTGTGTGTGCATGAGGGCACGTTTGAAGAAATCTTTCCGTTTTGGAGTGATACACAATCTCTACCTGTTTTTTCATCTTCAGGTGTGTGTTTGTGTGATGGAAGTGATGGTGTTGAGTTCTGCTTCAGTGACCCAGAAAATACCTTTTAATGCTGCGTTCTTAAGTCACTCTGGAGCCCCCTGTGTTTGCCCAACACATGAATAGAAACTTAGACGAAGCCTTTCTTCTCTGACTCGGAGAAGGGACAAAGCATAACCACATTATCCTCACAGAGTCCTTCTTTTGGAGAAAAAGTTATTTCTATGATGGGACTTTTTTTAATACATACTCTGTGTGCATTCAAAGCTTTTATGTTATAAAAATAACAAAGCCTCAAACAAACTAGTTCATGCAAAGTGTAACCCAAACACATTTTTTTAGGCAAGACAAAAAAAAGCTTACCTTCATACGGAGCCAAACCGCCAGGTCAATGGCTGTGTGCCGCCACCATGTTGAGAGCCATGCGGAGGCAATATACTGTATATGCTGTGAAGAAAGAAGAGCTCATTCAAAATCACATTGATATTTGAAATAATGCAAATAAGTAACATATACTGTAATAAGATGTGGTTCACTTCACATGTCTGGATAAGGTCAACAAAGGGATACGTCTATGGGTGAGTTCATTCTCTCTTCTTATTGCTTCCTTTAGTGCTAGCATTTGTTCTATTGTATTGTTCATATTCTATTCTAATTTGAATAGTTTGAATATCTGTTATACATTTTCTGTGTGTGTGGCATGGAGGGACCTACAACTACATTCCATAATGCAATCCTGGACTGTATTATGACAATAAAACATCCTTAGCTCGGAGGTTTGTCATAGTTTGTGGTAGCAGAGTTAAAAATGGGGGAAATGTCTTCATAAGAGAGTGTTGGTGAGATTTATGGATATGGACAAAACCAACTTGATGACAAGATGCTGCACAGTAGTAGTTGTTTAACTTAAAAATTAAAAGTTTAATAGCACTTGCTTTAGTGGATGTAAATGGACTATGGACAATCATAAAACACCTTTCTAACATTCAGCATTCACACACACACTTTCATACACTGATGGCAGAAGCTGCCAGGCAAGGTGCCACCTGCGCTTCAGGATCTAATCATTCACACACAGATGGCACAGCCCAAGGACACTTCCACTTGTGGAACGGAGACAGAACCGCCGAGATTGCTACTAAAGCTACAGTAGTTAAACAGAGGCGTGTGGTGTCAGGACTTTTGCTCTACACAGTGATGAATCGTAAAAGTGTGGATACACTTTTTATTGTTTTACACTTAGTTGTACACAAGAATAGAGACAGAAGTAGTTGTATGAAGAATAAACACACACACACACACACAAAAGCAAATTGCTGTGTAAAGTGGCTGAAGATTGTAGGTTTCTCAAAGAAAAAACGGTCACAATCAAACCCTTCAATTTTGATCTCTGAAAGCTGTGGGACAAACCCACAAGCGGTTTGTTTGAAGTATGCAGACACCTGAATAGATAGGCTCAGACTTGATCAAGTTTTTCTTGATACAATAGTCACATACCATACGCTGAGTTATTGAGCTCTGTATCATTTATTTTCTCCATACCAATCGCAAAGAGGTGCAACCCTCCCTGTAAGAAATGGGGAGCACAGCACACCTGCTCCATTTGGTTAATAGAAGCCTCTTTCACACGTGGACTGCAAACGTGAACTTAGACATCACCCTGAGGAGCTGGTTGTCCGAAATGTCCGAAATTTCCACAAAGACTCACTGGACGGACAATGACGGAAACTTCTTGTGGAAAGTGCCCACACTGGAATCATCAGACGAATTCAAGTAAAGACTCGACTTTCCGGTAGGTGAGACGGCGTCTGACATGAACAATCTCCTATTGTGTGCCACGTCGCAAAGGGAGACTCCAGACCACGTCTGGACCTGATTCTCTGGACACTGCTTGGCGTTCTTATGACAAAACAGCTATAAACAATTGATATTTCTGAAAAATTTTGATTCGGCTGTCAAACAATAGTTGTTTTTCAAGACTAAACTGAACGGAAAACTTTGGTAGTTATCGACCCAAACGTTTCCAAAGATCTAACCTGATTTTCTCATCCAACCAAAGATCAAAACAGATTTCCTTCCCCGTCTCTTTTGTGCTTCTAAGTTTCACAGTTACCAGTGAGATCTGTGAGCACAATGTGGAGATCATCACCTCACTCTCCTCCCGGCCATTGCCAGATGAGAACTGTGTGTGTGTGTGTGTGTGTGTGTGTGTGTCACACAGACTTTGTGTGTCATCTTCAGACTGTTTCAAGCTGAATGTGAACAATATGATTTGGATGCCTGTAGGCCTTTATGGACTCGAGGAATGTTCAGTCTGTGTCCCATTAAGAATCTGTCATAATCTTAAGATTGAAAGATGGAATGGGGCTGTGGAAGCTGGGGGATCAGCTGCAGCACATTAGGACAGAACGCCTGACAGATATCGCTCTTCTGGGTTCAAGAAATAGATTCCACGTTGTCCAACTAACCAGCTTTTTTTCCCCCTCTCCACGCCATCTTGTTTGCATAACACCGAGGGCTGGGCAAATTGAAAAGATAATCCCCATTCTTTTATGCATCACCGAGGGGTACGTGGGGGCTTTGTGCATTGGACATCAAATGTGAAGCAGAGGCAGTGGGTGTGTGTCGAGGCCGTTAAATGTGAGACCCATTTGTGAGTTGGCTCTAACTGCATACACAAATAGTTTTAATAGATGTTTTTTAAAGAACAGGGCGGTTTTGATTTTCCCTTAAGGACATAAACAAAGTCATACTTTATAAAAGGTTTATAAATTGGTAGTAATGGCTTTAAAATGGTTAATTATGCTTCACAGATCACCAAAAGTCATTAATAAAAATCAAATGTTGGTTGTCTCTTGTAATAAAATCCATAGCTGGTACATCCTCTTTTCTCTTATATCATATCTTTTTAGCCAGCACTTTAATTTATCATGATAGTATATTGAAAAGTGATTAATTTAATATTGACCCACTGACTTTTTTAACCATATAGATTAATTGGCTAAGGAGTTAGCTAAAACAACTAGAGTGTTAGCTATAGCTGGTTATGTTAGATGACAGCGTCTCAGTCGAAAAATTGACCAGATTAGTTGCTTGTGTAAAACGGCGTTTATTTTTCTAACAAGCAACATATTGTGCTTGTTCAAAGACTCACTCTTCTCTCATGATTACTGAAGGAATTAGTGCACATTGTGAGGACCACAAAAACCTCATTTTGCTGAGACAGTAATGGACAATGATGGATGTATGTATGCACTGGTGCCTCGTAGCAAGAGGGGCCCAGGTCAAACCCAGCTCTGGGCTCGGCCTTCTGTGTGGACACTGACAAATACTGAACTCTAGTTGGGCCATTCAAATGTCACCCATCGTAGTTCTTTTTCATGCTTTGCAAGCGGGAGAAGCTTCGATTGGTTGCACACTGCACCTTTAACCTAATTTAACTGAAACCTACCGAGCTCAGTGCAACGTTGTTGAGCGACGATGCTGGGAGCGGATGGCCTGCACCTCTAAGATCAATTAAGTGTACAGCTATGTGCAGTTACATATGTTATCTCCAGCAACACCTGTGGGCGAACACTATATCAGCGAAACACCTGGCAAGAGGCCGGATGAACACCAGAAAGACGACATCAACCGTCTGCAAACGTGAGATGGTGGACGGCCGGACAAAGGGGAATGATTGGGAATGATTCCATTTCTACTGCAAAACTTGGATGTATTTCAGCAACCTAACATTATTCGCCCATCAGGACTCCAGATGTGATTCCCTCGCCGTCACCATCTAAAATGTCTCTTTAGAAGACACTGATCAAGCAAAGTGTCCCAGAGCCTGAGACGTAATATTATTAATGACCAAGCCAGAGTGTTGTATGACTCTTCCAGCCATTAGAAACCTGCAGAGGATTTGTCACAGAGTCTTAAGCCGTCTCATTCCTCCTCTCCGGCCCGCTCCGTTTCAAACACTTCATTACTGATGAGTTGTGAGGCAATGGATTTTCAAACATTTCACTGACTCCATCTCTTGGCGGGGCCGCTCCGTCTGGTTCCCTGCAGCAGGTTGGAAACAGATTGGAGGAGTGACCAAGGAAAATGTCGGACAATATCTAAAACACTTCTCAAACTCTTGCCTCACAATGAGTGAGAGTGTCTGGAACCAATAGAGCTGGTGCAGGTTAAAGTATAGCATAGTTACCGTATACCTCAAAAAACTTCTGTTATGATATAATTCTTGTTATAAATCCAGCTGAGTTATTCTGGTTTAAAAGCTTATCAAGATGAATACTTTTCCAGCTGTTAATTATCAGTGTAAAGCAAAGATAATCAACTTTTTTTATTTGCCTCTAATCATTGAGGTTACTCTTTAAAAATAGTGGAAAAGTAGCTTGTTTTGGTTGCTTCAGATGGATGCAATCATTCTTTCATCAGATTATATGGATTTTATTTATCTCTCCCTTTCGCCCTTTGATTTATGAGGCGTATTCAGTGCCGTGCAGATAAAGATAAAACAGCTTTGTGTGTTTTCTTTCTCAGTTTTTTGTTGCATGTCGTTTTGTTGCACGATGCAGGAGGAGGAACCGGTTTAGCCTTTTCTGTTCCACATATGCGAGTGGGTTGAGCCAAGTAATTCATTGTTTATAAACATTTGGTTTTCATTTTATAAACGCATATCAGATTTACGTAAAGGACAAAGAGTCCCCAACATTTGTCAACAGTGACAGCCAGAACTTTTTTTGCATGCATGCATGCTTTGTTAATTAATAACACAATAATGGCTCCAAACAGTGTTTCTGAGACAATATATCACACATTTTCCTTCATATTTACTCACAGTTTATTCTTGCGACTGTGTTGATCATACTGAATGGTGGTGGAAAGTAATTCAGTACATTGTATCGCTATCAAGGTGAGCAGTGGAAATGACAACTCCCTCACAAACCTGTTATCGCAGTTAAATGTACATGCAGGATACACACTAATCAGACTGTCCTCCTCGAGAAAACGACCACATAGGTCGTGTGTCAAGCACCGAATTACGACCATATGTTACGTTTCAAAATAGCGCGCCCTCTAGCGGTCAAGTAAATATCGACACTCCGGTGTCTCAGACGATCGCCCCCCCCCCCACACGTCGACCTAAATCTACCCCGATTCCACGACATCTTCCCCCCTCAAGACATGAGGCTTATACTGGCTCTTTAACAGTCCAGCCTTGTTTCTGTTAATTTACTGTTGCAAATAATAATTTTCTGAGCCATGATGATTAAAAGAATTGCTTCAAAGGCCGCGTGCATGTTTTGAGGTGGCGAAGTTTGGGCTTTGAAGGCCAAATCAGATACTCAGCGACAGAGCAATCTGTCTGAGCACAAAGGCAAACTTTCAGCATTCCTCATTCCGGGGCAGACCACCCAAAAAGGACCCCACGCCTCCTCCCCCCACTCCCAACTCACCCGACCAACCCTCCCCTCGGCCTCGGGTTACAAAGCATCGCTGGTCTCCGAAAGAAAATGTCACAAAAAAGGAACTTGAACTTCAAAAGGCGACTAATCTGAAGTAGCCTGAGTTAATCGTGTGCATCTGTTCCTCGGCTCTGAGGCTTCTGGACGGCGGGAATCTGACTCTGCCGGCTGCTTCACCAGGCAGTCAGCGTCGGACACCAAGGACCGACAACCTCTCTGCTCAATGTTGTTGACAAAGCCACATGGAGCGATAAATACTCATAGACAGTCATTTGGAGGTTGCAGATGTTAGTGTTCCTTCCAAAATGTCTGACGCTATCCAGTTATGTCATGACCTCAGTGGAGTAGTACATTTTTACCCAGATGAATGATGTATTTTCATGTTATGTCAGTCAAGGCGGAAAGTTAGGTAACGTCTACATCAATGATTTACTTTCCTTTCTAATATTGATGTGATTCATACAGCAGCTCTCTGTTCAACACACATTCATTTCCCATTCCAACTTAAAGCTACACTTGTTATTATTTTCTACTAACAATACCTGAAATCTATTGTGATGATCAGAAGATCAACACCCTGTCTCCACAGAGCATTTTAGCACCTTTCAGCTCATTGTTTTGGTTTTACACTGTTTTATACAGATCTTATGAGCATCGTTTCCAGATGCAACAGGCTGTTGTTTACATCGAAAAACTTTTACAAAGCCAACAGACAAATGTAAACTAGCTGGTGAACATATTAATTAGCAGAAACTTTGGCTGCTAGAAGAAGTAAGATGGTAAATGTTAGCCTCTATCTGTTCCCAGTAACAAAACTCCAAATAAATGCTGTTATTTTGGCTCAAACATTTAACACAACCTTAACAAGTGCAGGCCTAAAATGCTCTTTTAATGAATCTGTCGGCGGGATCAGATCAGATCACGCCGACAGCTTTCTCCTCGGGTAGATGACAAACAAGCCAAACAACAAAGGCACTCAGAACTAACTAAAAAAAAAAAGACAAAACAACTGAAACAACAAAAAGACTACAATGTCCGTATTCATGAGCACTGCCTGAGGAAACATCCGCAGCTCAACACAATGTGACGACGTTGACAGCTACAGTGAAAGCCAGCGAGTGGTTCTTGAGTTGGGACTTTTTTATGAAAACACAAGCAATGTGTTTGGAAAAATCCCATTAATACCAAAATGACTGAGGCTCAAGGTTCATTCTTTAATTGGAAATAAGCAGAGGACAACATGAAGGTCTATTCAGTTGCAGAGCAGCTTCTTAATGACCATTGTCTTGTTCAGTGGTGCATTGATCGTACATTCACAAACAGGCAGATGTACACATGTGGAAATATAATTTTTGCATCTACAACCAGCACAAGTATTAAGCCAGTAGTACAGCTGTGATGTCATGGCAGCAGGAAGAAACTGAGCATTTACCGTAATGGGATGCCGCCACAAGAAGCCATGTTGTGTTTTGAGTTCCTCCTGTGTGATTTGAGTCGGGACACCTGTAGCCCACAGCTGCAAGAAGCGAAGGAAACACAGCAGGTTTGGTGTCCAACAGAAAAATAAAGACTTCCTAGCATCACAGATCGACACCTAATAAGCTTAGTAAAATATGTTTTTGTCATATTAATATATATTTAAGTTAATCAAAGTATTAAAGTTCATTGCTAACATCATCATCATAATACTTTGTGTGTTAGATATTTTGCCGAACACACACAGACACACACACACACACACACACACACACACACACACACACACACACACACACACACACACACACACACACACACACAATTGTAACAAACCCATGCTTTGTGGCCAATCACTGTTCAAAGTCCCCAGAAAATGTATTTGACTTATTTTTTAGCGGTGATATGAAAGTTTCCAAAGAAAACAAATGTGTCACACTAAATTACAGCACATGTGCATAAAATGATGCTCAGACATCTGGCACAGCCATAAAAAACCACTTTGATCAAGTGTTGGAACAAGCAGACTTTACAGTGAGGATATTATTTTCTTACATTAAACGGCTTGAGGGGACATTTGAGGGAGGAAATTAGGGATCGAGGAGATTAAATCACGTAAATCATGACTTCTATGTATTTGAACAACAGGGTCATTGTGTGCAATTAAACAATAAGGAAACATCCTACCGGGGCAAATTTTATATTAAGTATACTAATCTACATCTATTAAATCATATTCTGACTCCTTCATTTTTGAAGTTTAAAGGCACAGAAAAGGTGTGTGCGAGTATTTTTTTTTTTTAGATGTTTTCCGGCGCTGCACAAGATACATGACACAAAAGGAGCCAGACATTAGGACATCCGTAATTAGATTTCTCTCTATTTGATATAACAGTCCCCCCCCCCCCCCCCCCAAAAAAATGTCTGCATTCCTTTCTGTGGGACAGAGGCAGAACAAAACGTTGCCTATCACATTTCATCCTCAGCACCACCTTTGCCAAGTAAGATAGCAACTCCAGCAACATGTGGCTTGCCCTTAAAGAACTACCCGAAACCACATGTGTGAATCCCCCCATCCCTTCAGACACACACACACACACACACACACACACACACACGCACACATACACACAAAGGCAACGTGGTGTTGTTGGAGTGGGGTGATTGATGGACGCTCAAATCAAAGGTACAAGTCTTGAATTAAAGGAGCTGCAGACCAGCCATCTCCTCCGCTCTCACGCAGGAATGCTTCTCATTAGACAGCTGCTTCAATGTGAACCAACAACCCACAGATGCAGATTGGAGCGGACATTCACTTTTTTGGAGCCTCTTCATGAAGATTTCAACAAACAAAAACAAAGAAATCTTAATGTTTTCAGTGTGTCTTCATGGGATGTTATCTGAATGAAGGCTAACAGGATGTGTTACTTCTAAGAATGCTGGTCTGTTGCCATGAAAGACTTTGGAAAGAGTCATTTTAGAATAATAAAAAAGTGCTGGAGATGCATGTTTATTTTTCTACATTTCCATTTATACAAAAAAGTGTATTAGACTTACATTGTGTTTAATGCTAAGAACCTGCAATATTGCTGTCATAGTTTTCATAGGGAGTATTTCTTTGGTAGAAGCTTCTTAGATAAAAAAGATGGATATCTGAAAACCTCAACAGATTGTATTACTACCGTAACAAGTAGGAGGATTGGGTTTTTAAATAGTTTATTTAGAAGTAGGGGGGTTTCTCAACCCATTATGGAACCCCCATAGAGGACTTTATTAAGGGGATAATGTAAACTTGAAAATGAAACAATAGTATTATCATTTCCCAAACAAATGTGATATTTGAGCAATATTTGTTTTATTTTCACACACATATGCCTTACATGACCCTATTAAAATGGAAACGGAAAATAATTCAACAAAAGATGGCTGTGTTTTCTTATCTTACAGTATAAACAATGTAATCTGATTTTTCATTTATGTAAGAATAATTCAATTTAACTAATTCAAATAACATACACATGTGGACAATTATAATGTTATTTTGGAATTAGATTTTCAAGTTTACATTATCACGTTAATAAAGTCACTTATGGGCTTCCATAGTAAATGGATTAGAAGTGATAAAAAAAAATAAAAAAAAGCATATCATGTAATTACGCAAGTAAAGAATAAATAAATAATATAAATAAATTTGTACTTAAGTACAGTACTTTGCCAGCAGTGGTTGCTACTAGCAACAGAATGTTCAACTGAAACCAACTGACATAAAGTGATGGATGATTGATGAAGAGCTAATAAAATAATAATTAATGACACAATGAATCATTAACTAGTTTCCTCTAGTTATAATGACCAGCCTTTCCTTGTGACAGGAACTAATTTGTCAGTGTCAAAGTAAAAAAAGATAACGCTCATCCATCTCCGGAGTGGCGTTTCTTCCCCTTTTTACCCGTTAACTTTAACTTGGGGGGACTCGGTGAACAAGTGCAGTGTGGAGAGTTGTCAATAAATCACAAATGTTCCCCCCGTCCTCCTCCGTGACATGATGAATAGGAAACACTTGAGATCACGTGTTTATGTTTAAAGATATTAAAGAGAGAGATATTGGCTCCGCTGCCCAACACCTATGCATGTGTGTGTGTGTGTGTGTGTGTGTGTGTAAGGTGGTGGGGATGGGCGAGCAGGAAGTCCACACACAAAGTACATTCACTCTCTTTCCCCGCTTTTCGCCAGCTTTATGGAGGTAGTGAATTATTCACCACGGGCGCCATTTAATCATCCGAGTTTATTTAACCTTTCCGAGAGCCCGCCCGGCAGCCGATGGGCCCGTGTCATAGGTGTGTGTACACTACGTAGAAAGGCATGCGCTAAGTGAGTGTGTGTATAGCATTAGAGTCGTCTAAAGAGTATCCTGTTTACATTCACACGCTCCACTCCCACAATGTCAGGTATAAGAGGTATAACCTTAATTTTGTTGCTTTTGTGCAGCATTATATTTAGCTTTAGCATATCGCATACACGCGTAGAGGAATCGGTCACCATGTTAGCCGCACCGTCATCGCCACCCACCTGTTCCCTGCACAGTGCGGCAATTTGTTTGGCGAAAAAACAACTGCTGGGGTTGAAATCCCTCTGAAAGTGCTGACCTTCTCCCATGCGAGGTGTTTATGGCAGCGGGGTCGGAGTTTAGGCACTCCAGCTATGTGACCCCTCCTGATCCAACACTGGCATGTAAAAACGCCCCCCCCCCCCCCCCCCTTGCCATCGCTAAGCCACGGTTTGAAATTTTAGATTGTGGGAATACAGCAGAGAAATGTCCACCTTTCATCCCCTCCGTTTGAGTCTTCAAGTGCAAAGAACTCAAAGGCAACTTCTGGTCGGCGATGGCGAAACGTGGCTTCGGATGATTTCCCAGGAAGTATGTGTACATAACAACTGCTCATATCTTTGCACTGCCGCCCTTTGTTCCATTTCAGTCATTCAGTAAGCTGGCGGGCGCTACCTCGAAAATTAAGAGATTCGCTTTGAAAAACGTCAGCGACAACAAACCAGTCTGATTGAACAACCGCCTCTGCTGAACCGCGGCATTACACGATGCCGGGGCGGGGGGCGCTGCCAGATAAGCCAGTTCAAAAGCTTCTGGCCGCGGTGCCGGTGCGGACCGCTTGTGATGGTTTTGAGACAAGGCCTCCACTGTTCACAGAGCATGTGTGTACGAGAGCAGACTGAGGAGGCTACAGCTGCTGATAACGCCGGCTCTGGACTGATCTGAGTCATGTGTGAAAGGATGAAAGCAGACACGCTGAGGGCGAAGTTTAAAGTGGTAATCTCCAGATTCTTGTTGCTTCGATTTTGATGACATCTGAGGGGCTCAGCAGTCGTTGCCGTGACGTTCGTTCCACCCCCCCCCCCCCGTATTTCAGCAATCATTTGTTCAACAGAGGTTTCATTTCACGTGAAGATTAAATGATTTCGACAGGAAAAAAAGGATGTTTTTTTTAAATTATATCTAATCTTTAATCTCTTGGTTTCTATCTACAGAACAAGCTCTAACAAGCTTAGCCCCGTTTAGCTGTGTGCGACCTGCTCAACACAGAACAGCAGACAGAGTCAGCAATTAGAGCTTTGATTCTGCACTTACATACAAAACTCCTTGAATTGGGTCAGGTTGCTGTTTTTTTTCTTGAAAAGCAGACTATAAAGACAGTTTTGGGGCTGTGCTAAACATTTAGCACATGTCCGAGATGTGTCTGAGACCACACTGAAAAGACTATGCAGGTTCATGTTGGGTATCAGCTCTATTAGCAACTAAGAAGGGAACTTAATGGAGCCTTTGGCAGCTAAACAGCCAGATGTTTTCCTCAGCAGCCGGCGGAGGAAAAACAACTCCAAAGCGAACACTAATTGTTGCTGCATGTCAGCAGGAGATAACCGCTTTGCTAACTTGTTACCATAACAACTTTATAAGATGCTAAGATGTTAGCTGCCCCTCAGTAGCCAAAGCAGTTTCTAAAATTAAGTTCCATTAAGTTATGGAATTGTCTCTGGCATCTGAAGCTTTTGTTCTTCTTGTCTTGTGTTGCATCTTGTTTTTTTTTTATTGTAAAGATTCCAACCAGCCCTGCTTTGTATTCTTACCCTTTAATAAAGAAAATTGTTTATTTAGGAAGCACTTTGTCTGTTCCACCCATCTTTTTTACAGTTCCATGTAAAATCAAAATTGCTATTGTTTTAAGCTAATCAGAATGGTAATGTATTCAAATGAAGTTACATGTTGGGTTTCTTTGCATTCCCCAAAATGGAGCGTAAAAGTTGAATTCATAAACAATAAAATACACCCTTAAACATTTAATTACACTTCCGCTGCAGCCATTACCTTATATTGTACAAAAAAATATTCATAGAAGACATTCATGTTATTTCAGACTACTAGCTTGGTATCGCTGGAAAGTAGAAATTCCAAGCTTTCTAATACACCTCAGATTCTAATTTTACATTTTGCAGACACATTGACATAAACCTATGGTATTGTCAAAGTATTTCACCTAGGAATAAGTTATTTTGGCCCAGAATGGCAGATTTGAGTTACTTACATGTCTGCAGTGATTATAATCCACTAGAAAGCCCCGCAGATCAGCTGGAATAGGAGCAGGCGGTCTGAAAAGTAAAGCCAAAATTAGAGTGCATTAAACTTGTATTCTCTCTACATCCCATAAGGGGGCGACTCCTCGGCTTACAAGAAGAAGAATGATTGCATGCAAGTCTAAATTACCTTTCTTCTCACTTGATTTATTACCTTTGTAAACTTCATGGTATCAATCACTAGTTTGAAGTCATTTTCAATACAATATGATGTTCATTTTTTAATTACAGTCACATTTAGAGTCAAATAGACGATCATTTTACTGGTGATATTGCCTCCTAAATTTAGATTTGATTCTAGCTGAGGATACAACATTTATTTTTTCTTTTATTGCATCTCCATTTTCTCTTGAATTAATTGAATATAGTTTAGTTTAACCACAATGGATTCATATTCTTTAACTTCTTACCTTTCAAATGAGACCATATATACATTTAAGCCTTATGGTTGAGGAACTATTAATTTGCGGTCTATTATTTTAGCTGTTTCTTTAACTGAGTGATAGGGTGAGATAACACAAATATATTTGGTTGAATAGAGGCTAAATAGGTCAGAAGCTGCTGTTGACTGAAAGTGATCAGATAAAGTCATGTGGCTTTGTTATACATGGCTTTTATTTCATCGTTATCATTATTTGGATTTTCTATTACACTTAACAAAAACAGACTATGAATGCAACATGTGTTTTCACATCAGCGCCCACAGAGACCTGCCTCAAGTGATAGATCAATATTTTCGGGGTCCGCCTCTAACCTTGTGTGTTGCCCAGTGAGGGTCTGCAGTCGGAGTGTGCGGCAGATGAAAAACAGAGGCCCCTGTCATGAACACCAGACCCCAACACGGCTGACATCAAAGCTTCCCTCCACGCTCACAGACAAGACACACAGAGAGAGGCCGAGCAGACAGAAATCGAAGCGATACCTTTTATCATGTTTTTTTTCTCTCAGCGGGGACGTCCTTAGAGCGAACACCAACATAAAGCAATCCTGGAGACACAGACTGAAGAAACAATCACTGATAATTGATATTTGAACACCTGCTGAGGAAAAAAAGGATAGCGATAGCTCTCAACTTCAGGCCAACTTGGTTATAAGTTCACAGAACCTCAACCCCAGATTCACATTCAGCTGAATGAGATGTTTGCTTCACCTCCGTCTCTGCTTTGACAGGCCTTTACGATAATATTGTTGAGGTTGATGGACCTTGCCAAGTGGAGGTTGACTGCGGCCCTCTTCCCCTCGGGGAGGAGCCGCAGAGGAACGTGGGATGGTGGAGCCCTGAACTTGGGAGGTGGGAGAAGACGAGAACGTCTGTTAAGTCTGGAGACAATTACATTTGAACATTAAGAAATGTTTCTGACTCTTCCAAGAAGCTTTCCAGTGACATGTAATTTGTATGATTTCTTATGGCGTGCACGTAAATCACAGCTGTCTACGCAAGGCAAAAGAATCTTTCGCAAGTGACTCCAGTGTGAGGTTGAAGGGGCAATCACTCAAGTCCCATCATTGGTTAAACTTGTGTTCGTGCTGGGTTAAATGTTGACAGCTTTAGCTTCTTTTAAGAAAAAAAACCCTCCTCAAAGCTAAGAGAATGAATTATATTGTACATTTATTTATAAGACGCGAGCCACCTGCTCTAAGGAACATGGAACAGGATGTATGAAAACGAAACTGTTTGAATGGTGGATCGGATTAATTTTGATATCAATGCAAAGTCCAATAACTATTTCTTCTAGATGACATTTTTTTCTTCAGAAGAAAGCCTGACAAGATCCACTTACATCAGTCAAGATGGGCTGAAAGCATGTGTAATGGTGTATGAGGGAATTATACAGGCAGGTGTAACTTTTAAATAGTGAAATATTATGTTCTGTTTTGTCATTTCTTATCAATCTTTGTCTGAAAAAAAGCCCTGAAATGTTAAAAATGACTGTGTTTGTCAATCATTTCTGTACAAATTGTCTTAGTGACTTAATTATCAGATGCAGGACCTCCAGCCATGTGTCGCCCCTACATCTTGAAACAGCACTAAAAGGAAATCTCAATCTAGAATCTGCATGTCCTCTTTAATAGAGTACCGTATATTTGAGCAAATATCATAGATTAACAATCAACAGGTCAATCAGTATAGTATGTAATCCATGGGCAAACCCCAATATCTTACAAGTTGGCACTTTGCCTGTGCAGCACTAAACATGCAATTAAATACTAGTAATCAAAATCTTTAAGAAATATTTAAAAAAGAAATTACAGCTAATTGCTAAAAGTATTTCGACCTCCCCAGGATTCATCACTAGTCTTCAACAAGATCTTTTTTTATATTGTAATCTGCTAAATGTGTTTGTCTGAGTATCAGATTCCAGGTTGGGGGCACATAGAGATAACATTTTTTATAATCAGATTACAGCTGCTATTCCTTTTCATGCCCTGGGCTACTCCCCAGATGTACTCTCCAAACAAATGCTGCCTTTAGATCGGTCAGTGTGATCACGGAGGGAATTTCATTAGAGGGAGACCTCCATGACTGAGACCGATAACAGCAGGGGAAGAGGGCAGGAGGAAGACGAGGAAGACTGAGAACAGTGTGGACTGTGTTTGACCAAAGACAGTGTTCGTTATCTGTCCTGAGTGGTGAGGAGGAGGAGGAGGAGGAGGAGGAGGAGAGAAGAGAGGGCAGAGAGGAGGGGAGGAGATAAAGAAGAAGAAGAGGAGAGAGGAGGTGACACAGAAGGAGGCTAGGGAGAAGGTGATGGGAACAGAAGGAAAGGAGGAGGAGAGATGAAAGGGAGTGAGAATGGAGATGAGGAGAGGGGAGAGGAAATATAAGAGAGTGGTGGTATAGGAGGGGCAAAAAAGGAGTGGATAGGAGAAGACAGGAAAGGAGAGGAATGAAGAAAAGAAGAGAGGGGAGGAATGAAGGGAAGGAGAGGGAGACAGAAATAATTTGAAAGAGGGAGGAGAGGAAAGAGTAAAGGAGAGCATGGAGGAGAAGGCAGGGGAGTGGAAAATATAGGGGAGAAAGGAGGGGAGGGGGAGACACTTAAAAGAGAGGAGAGGATGTAGAAGAGGGGAAAAAAGGAGGGGAGAGCTGAAGAGGAAGGAGTGGGAAACCAGGAAAGTAATGACCAGGAGAAAAAGACAAGGGAGAAGGATGAAGAAGAAGAGGAGAGACAGGAGAGGAGTAAGAAAAGACGAGAGGAGAAAACAGGAGAGATGAGGAAGAAGGAAAGCATGTAAGGAAACAGGGCAGGTGGAGATAAGGGGAGCGGCGTAGCAGAGAGATAAGGGAGGAGAGAAGGGGGAGACGGTGACGTAGGGAGTGGGTAAGGAGGCCTGGACTCCCCACTGAGGAGTGATGCGATGGTAATCTCTCAGCTGGAACATCTGGTCCGGCCCTGAAACACAATGACTCCTGCGGGCTGATGGCAGCGATCCGGCTGGCCTCTTCGCTCCCAGTCCCGTCGGAGATGGTCCGATAACCCTCCTTGGCAGGTCAACGCCACGGCGATCAACAAAGACGTACCTTGTCTGTGGACGCAGCAGGTCAACAGTTAATAAACCGGCCTCTATGTGGTATCATGGGAAAGGAGGAAGCTGCTCAGATAGGAGCTCCTGTGTTCAAGGTGACGAGTGAAGGCCCCCCTCCTCCGGGGAACATTCCTCACGGATCCTCCTCGCATTAACGTGACGTTCCCTCCGAAGATGAGCCGTTAATCGAGTGTTATTTTACGGTTGTGTCATACTCTTAAGTGCTGCCCTATAAATCAGTTTAATAGTGTGTTTGTACAGTAACGGGCGATGCACAGTTGGATGATGGTTCTTCTTTTTGTTGTTGTTGTTTTTTAGGTTTAAGACGCCTTGGAGATCAGATCAAGGATATAAAATGTCTCATGAAAAGACACTGGAGGACAGAGGGACATCATGATCATGCAGTCCTCATAACCAACAAAACTCCAGATGTTGCTCAAGTGGCGGACGACATCACAGGAGACTCCATGGCTCATGAATGTCAGCAGCTCTGATTAAAAGACATTCTGGTTGAGAGGGGGAGGCTTTGCCATTCATGCCCATTTATCACATGGAATTGTTTGTATACAGTTGTTTTATTCACCCCATGTGTGTGTGTATGTGTGTGTGTGTGTGTGTGGGAGAGAGAGAGAGAGAGATGAGATGAATGTAATTAAAGTTTTTTAATTAGACGCTGTTCTTTTCTGGGAAGCCTGTGGCAGCACTGGGTGGAGCCAGAGTGGAGACAGGAGGTTTGTGGTCTGGCCGAGGGAACCACGCCGGCCGGGGTAATGGAAACCGGGTGTTCACTGTACACATATACACACATATGCAATCACACACACACTCTCTCACATACACACTCTCACATACACATGCACTCGCGCCCACACACACATAAACCAAAGCTGAAGAGAGAATAAAACACACACAGAAAGCCACAGAAAGTTATGCAGACTTGAATCTGAATGCACAGCCCCCACGATACAAATGTATACCACACACACACACACACACACACACACACACACACAAAATTCATTCATGTGACTACCTGCATTATAGAATTCAGCCTGCTGACACGGAAAATCCCTAAATAGTGATGATATGTGCATTTGTATGCACAGACATGCATGCAAGCTCACGCATACATAAAAACAAATGGGGACTAACACACACTCACACACACACACACACTCACGCACACACACACTCACACACAAGCTCCTCCATACTGATGCACAATCCTCACGCACAGGCACGGCTGAGTACACGCAGAGAGGCACACACATGAATGCACACTCACTCGCCGCCTGTCACTCACTCACGAATGTGCGTGCACAAACACACACACACAACTCATTACAGATGCACAAAGCGCACACCAACACTCTCCCACGCATGCACACACATGCATGAATGCACACTCACACTCTCCACCAACCACCCCCCCTCCCCAGTCATTACACATACATACACATGTGTGCACACACACACACATAAATACACTTAGGCACATGCTTCAGCACACACACACACACACACACACACACAATAAGCCTTCATCACTCAAATCCCTTGGCAAGCACTCACACACGCACACCCATATACTGTAATTCATGCATACATTACACGTCAAACCTGGGTACGTGTACACACACACACACACACAGTCACGAGACAAAGGCACACACACACGACGCACACGCACACGCACACACACACACACACACACACACACACACACACAAACTCGGCCATAATCAGTCCAACAATGAGAAATAAAACCATACCCTGCATCATTCACTTGCTTTAATGCACACAATATCTCTCTCACTCTCACACACACACACACACACGCAGTGCCAGGAAATGCAGAAAACAGATCCTGGGCATCAGCAAGGCAAGGCCCGCCTTTTCCATTAGACACTGACGTCAGTTTTCCACCAAACTGTTTCACCCCAAATTACAGGCGATCAAACTCTTCCTCTGTTGTCAGTTAAGAATAGATCAATCTGGAGATCTATACACGCAGCAGGGAGGGCCACTGCTGCAGACGCTTCTCCCTCCAAACGGTCATAAACAGGCAGGTCTGTGAGACGGAGCTCAGACTGTGTGAAACCCTGATACTGCACCGGGGTCAGATGTATGGAAATATATGGAAAACAGTGAGGCGTGAGAGCGCATACATTTCACAAAAGCCACCATAGTGCTTCTTGGGGAGAGTGGCTTCCTTTAATGAACCCCTTTAATAACTTCTACTCTTAACGCGCTACCGGCGTAGTCCGGTATTCTTCTAGTCCCGGTGGGTCAACGCGAGCAGGTCACCTCGGGCAGAAACGGGTCAATCACTATGAGCAGGGCACCATCTAGTGTTGTGTGGAGAGTATGAGCTGCTGGGAAGTTTTTTCCCCTGAACGGAGAAGCACAGCCATGTTGGGTGCTTGTTTGCCAGCTTTGTGTCGTGTGCAAAGTGTTTTCACCCTCGTGAAACGCACGGGTCACCGAGAGGTTAGTTTCACATCCGAGTCAAACTAAAAGAGCAGAAACCAACCCAGAAGGTGCAGTGGACTTCCGGGTTTGGTGAGGGACTGTTTGCACAAGGGGGCCAATAAACAGACCGAAGGCTGAAACACAGCTGCATCTCTGGACAAGAGAAGCTACAGCTAAAGATCCAGTATTCGAAGCAGAGATGCAACTATCATTATAGAATCATCTGCTGATATACTAGTCATCAAAAATGCAGGGAAAAAAAACACATTCCAAAGAGTTGGTGTACGATGACTTAACACAAAGAAAAAGCAACCAACCGTAAAAACAAGGACATTGGAAAACGATTATTATTTTAATCGACAATTAAGTTTCACATTAATTTGGAGTCCATTGATTTATTGTTTTAGCCTAAATTTTCAGGATCCCTGTTATTGTTGCAACCGCAACACTTAGTCATTGAAAGAGAATTAACCTGCAACTATTTTAATAATTGTTTAAAGAATCAAAGAGTCAAATTTAGTTGGACAGTAAAAAAAGGTCACCTTGGGCTCTGGGAAACGTAGACGCGTCTAGGAAGTACTCGGCAGATTAATCTCGAATGAAAATAATCAGCCGCAGACCCGAGTGTTATATCTTTGTCCAGGGCAGATCTTTGCTGTATGACATCGTCATGGAAACAAAGACATGGCAGCACGTCTCTAAAATCTTCACTTTACTTTCCAAACACACACCTGTAGCCCCGCGGGGTCGAGTTTATGGACCGTGAACAGACAGTCTCATCAGATTTTAAATCCATAAAGATAATATTACACACAGTATTCAACACATGCCACAGGTGGATCCGTTTGTGCTTAAAAAAGGTGGAAATTAACCTCGAAAAATGCTTCATCGCAATTCAAGGAACCAAACACCTCAATATCCGACCTTTGAAAACCGGTAACCTCCACAAAACAAGCCCGACTCTTAACAAACTTCACATCTCCCCATGTTTTCATCAGGACAGAACAACGATTCCACTCAGAAGCAAAGCTTTCAGGTTGTTTTGGGTGTGGCAAAGATGCCTCTGCTGATAAAAAAAAAAAGAAAAGGAAAAAAGAAAGTGAGTTTGCAGGATTTAAATCCAGCTGCCGAGCTCTCTTCAAAGAAACACAAACTTTGGGAAAAACAATAAAACACAGCAAATGGTGTTTATTGTCAAAGTGTAAGAGTAGGACAATGTTATGTGTGCATAATTCATTAATGTGTACTCTAATTGTGCAACAAACTAAGCTACAGTATATACAGACATCTATCATTAACTGTTGATAGCTGGATGACAGTTATACTGTATAACAGTAAATCTAGTTGGCCGGTTGCTTGGGCAGGACAGCCTGAAAAGACAATCCACCAAATCCCCAAGACTTTGGTATCATCTGCATCAAATGCAAAATAGTGACTCTTACTCTTACAGTGTAATATCAATCAATACAACTAAACACATCCATTAAAAACATCCACATGAATATACTCAATGCAACAAATGTTATGCAGAAAAATCTTCTTTTCCCCCTCCCCGCCCGCCCCCCCCACTGCCCTCTCACTCTCTCTCTCTCTTTTATCTCCATAAAATCCAGTCAAGGTTAAACAAACATTTAAATGTTACATATATCCCATAAAAACTAAAAGAGAATAATGTTATGAGAACCCCCGGGTCTACATAGCAACGATGCTCTGGTGAAAAATATATGTATAGTAGAGTGAACTAAAACATTTACATGATTTTACAGGTGGAAAGAAAACACCGTTTTTTTGACATAACTCTTTTGAATAATAATAATAATAATAATAATAATAATAATACAGCCCCACAGTCTTATGAACATGCTATGGTCTCTTGTTACTCACTCCGATCAGTGTCCGTGTGATGCCAGGCCGGCGGCCTGTCACAGGGTTGTGGTTGTGTCAGTGTGTATACATGTTGGGGGTTTTTTTCCGTGGAAGTGACTGTTGTATGGATGTATATGTGCGTATATGTCAGTATGAGCGTGTTCTGGTGCGCCTGCAGGCTCAACAGTCCCCTGAGTTGTGCGAGTGTGGCCCGGTCTCCATTTTCCAGTCTCTCTGGTCGGCGGCCTCGGCCTGGCCGTGCTGGGAGGCGGCCGGGGACAGGGACATCGTTCTGCGAGGGTTGCCGCTGTGCATGGTGTTCCAGTGGCGCTTCAGGTCGGACGCTTTGATGAAGGCCTTTTCGCAGGAGCCGCAGTTGAACGGCCGCTCGCCCCGGTGCTGCCGCTCGTGGTCTTTCAGGTGGGACTTGTGCTTGAAGGCCTTTTCGCACAGTTGGCACGCAAAGGGCCTCTCGTTGCTGTGGACCCTCTCGTGCCTCTTTAAGTCGGGCCCCCGGATGAACGCCTTGCCGCACACCACGCACCGGTGGGGCTTGAAGCCCGAGTGGATCTTCAGGTGCTCCTTGAGGTGCGCGGCGGTGGTGAAGGCTTTGGGGCAGTGCTCGCAGGCGTAGGGGCGGTTGGCGGTGAGCAGTCGCTCCTTTTTGGCGTTGTGGTCCAGCGGCTTGGCGCCCGCGCTCTGGCAGGAGCCGTGGTCGCGGTGGCCGTACAGCAGGTACTCCAGCTTCATGTCGCTGGAGGACGAGGAGCCCCAGCCGTGGCTGTGGGGGTCTTTGCTCATGTTGGTGTTGTAGTTGTGCGGCTGGGAGACGTGAGAGCCGCCGGGGCCCATGCTCTCCATCCCCTGGTCGTAGAAGCTGTTCTTCCTCACCTCCTCCATGGCCAGCTCCTTCAAGATGGCGTCCTGAGCCCTCATCCCGTGGTCGCCGGGCGCCTGGTTCTCCCGGGTCTTCATGTTGGTCAGCTCGCGTTTCTGGGTGCACAGGTTATCCAGGAAGTTGATCCCCAGGATCTGGCCGGACGACATCATCATGTTGATGTCCTTCTTCCGGACGGCAAGCCGCGCCGTGTACATGTAGTTGAGCACCTCCTCGAAGATGTCGGAGCGGATGAAGTCCAGCTCCACGATGGAGTTGTCCTCGTCGCTCTGCTTCTTGAAGAGCTTCTTGAAGTAGTTGCTGCAAGCCGCCAGGACGCAGCGGTGAGCCCTGAATTCGATGTTCTCCACCACCACCACCACATCACAGTGCTCGCCCTCCATCCTCTGCTGGTTGAGCATCTTCAGGAAGGTGGCTTTGTGGTCGTAGTCGATATATCTCAGTAAATCAGACATGTTGCCGGTCAAATTGGAGCAACCTGAGGAGGGGAAAAAAAACAGAGAAAGATTCAAATCTGCTTTGCTTGGCCACAATAAATCTGGCGTGTACATAACCTGCACAGCTGAGGGGTGGAGCGCTACTTGCACGCCTCTTATGATAACGCATACAGGTTTTTTTTTTTTTTTAGTAGAGGTGCAAAACAAGTAAAACTTGCAAAGTTACATCGCGTTTGTTTACAGATGTCCGTTAAAATGCAGAGAGTAAACAAAAGTAGCTGAATCAATCACGCAGAAAATCTTTAGAAGAGAAAAAAAAAACCCCTACAACGATTAGGCCCCGATAGCGGTAAAAGCCGGAGCAACGCTAATAAAAATATAGAAACGCCAACAGAAACAAACAGATGCACTTTTCTTAACTTCAGTCGTGCGTTTTAGCTGCCGAGCTCGCGTGACAGTCGCGTCGCGTGCAGCAGGGATAACCTTAGCAGGAATATTTCACATTTCACTGCGCCCAGCCATTTTGGTCAGCAAGCCTCCATTGGCATGTTTCTGGTGTCTTTTAAAGCAGTTCACAAACAAGCGGAGAGCGCGACGGAGAAAACAGGGCGGACGAAAGGGCCGAAGCGAGAGCCCGCGTGGTTTTCCTGCTTCGTCCGAAGCGACAGAGACAGAATAAGAAATGTTAATACCCGAAGCCCTGAACGCGATCCCTGTGTTGTCACGCAAGGCAGTCGACGACGATCCAGAGCTGTCGTTTTTCCTCTTCCTCCTCTTGTTGTGACTGTTGGGCTTCACAGGAAGCGCCGCGCTGTTCTGCCGCCACCTACAGCACCGGAGCGGGTACTCTATCGGAGATCGTCTATGCACGAGAGGACGACTCACTCTGCGCGTTTCTGTGCGCCGCTACGCTCAATTTGTTAGAAACGTTCGTCAGTGGCTCTTTTTTAGAAACACAAGCTTAATAAATAAATACACTGAAATTCAACTCGATTTACGGGACACTTTGGGTCACGATCCTGCACAAAACCGTCCAGCACTTCATCTTTAAAAGCTTGTTTTCATATTTTGCTCTTTTGGAATGTCCATGATAGATACACAAAGATGACGTCCACCCTAGGGTGTCTTTCCGGGGGAGAAAACATGATGAAGCGCGCACGCCGGTGCCCCGCAGACAGACTTATTTTTTGAGTACTTGCTTTTCATATTTTGTTTTTCACAGAGGCAAATTCCTTGTATGTGAAATCTTACTAAACCTATTTCTGATTTATGATAATGTGCAATAATGGGACATTATGGGCAGTATAATGGACATACAGAGCTATACGTCACTTATCATACATATACATATAATCCTTAACCATTTAACATATGATTTTGTTTTTCATGTTGTTGATACTCTTTTTACATATATAAGTATTGGAGTGCATATTTGCATTCTTTGTACTATAACTGCTACTACAAGAATCATTTCCCTTTGGATAAATAAAGTCCAGTCTTTTGTATCTACAGTACATGGATCACTTTATCAACATACACTAACCACGAACTTCATTTAAATAAAGTAAACATCCAATATTAATTCCATTGCAATCTGCACCCAAACATAAACTACTGAAGGCTAAACACGTCACTATTTATTAAAGGTTTAACCCTCAAAAAGACAGTTATTCCTCTTGATCAGGACTATGTGGGCGGTATTTTACTAACAGTGGTCTGGCAGTGCAAGCACTCCTGGTAATAAGCACTGATGCCACCATATAAGAGAACTATGTCCATGCTGCCAATGCAAGCACATATTTTAGATATTGCTCGTAAGTATGACATCACCAATCAGCAAGCAGACCAAAGCAGCACTCACATGAATCCCTGCTGAAATAACCATAAACTGTAGAATCTTTGGCAGGACATTTTGGGTTAGTGTAGTGACTTGTTCATTTTTAATTCAAGCCTTTGATCAGTATATTAGGTACTTACAATCTGAAGACATGATGGTTATCCACAGGTACAAGACAGCTCATGTTGACAGCTCTGACTTGGAAATATTGCAGCAATTCATTTTATTGCACTTTGCAGGTCAAAGCAGTTAGCCTTTTTTTTTTCTTTTTAAATCAGCACTTCCACAGGAGATCTTCATTTCAGTTGGACATTATTTTCCAAGTGGAACAAACGGAGACCGTTTGTGGAATGATCAAGTGATCAACTTGTGCTCGTTTTTACGACACCTTCGCACCCAGCAGGAGAAGCGGAGTGAGAGCTCTCGCGTTTCACTCCTCTTTGGCACACGCGCACGTACACAGCGGGGCGGAGCTTGAAAAGCCTGCGTGCGCTCAACATAATTACCTCTAGCTATAAAAAACGTCTTAATTACCCCGAGGGCGCTTCTTTAAGCAGAACAATTAAATGTTTCGAGCATTTGGTTTAATGAATAATAGATGGAGTACAATTTACAATTTACCCCCTCCCATTACTATAGGCTATCGATTTATTCATTTTTAAGTCAATGTTTAGGCTTAAATACTTTTAGAACCATAATTTATTGCCCGAGGACATGGAATTACTATTTGGACTCTTATCGCTCAGGTTGTTACTTGAACCCATATAATTGTTGGTGGCTTTCTAAAATTTTTTTTAATTAAAAATCAAGTTTAGACCCGACAAAGATTACATGGTAACCTCTCAATTTATAAATGAGCCTACAGACAACGATAAAAAATATATTAAAAAGTCAAGTCCCATACCATAGCCAGATAAAAAAACAAAAACTTTGTTGAGATGTTTTAACACTGATCATACCTCAGTATGCCCAATCAAATAATGGGTCCAACGGTCCAAGTTCACTACTGTGGTCAACATTTTATTGTGAGAGAAAGGAAACAGCAAATTAAAACAAATGCATTTGCCACCTTTATTTCACCATTTTGAGAGAAAACATGGCTGTACACGAACAATACTCAGTTATTCAAATATTGTTGAACAGATGAGGGAGGCGTACAGTTGACATGTTCACATGTGTGTGTGTGTGTGTGTGGGGTGATAGATCTCTATTGGCTTTGCATCTAATTTGGGCAGAGCTCTGCAGCCTGAGCCCTTTGCCTCAGTCACACAAACCTGGGACTCGTGCTGCAGCCGGTCATCTACCCTGGAGAACATTCAAAGCCTGCGCAGGCACATAAAATCAATTTCTCGCACAGAAATCTTGATTCCTCGGCCAAACAGACCTTCTTGGTGGAATCAATCGATGAGGAAACATTAAAATACTGAAATTATCAGATAAAAAGGAAAAATGCAATTCAAGTAGACGTGACAAAAAATCAACCGTGAAAGATAATTTGCTATTTTCCTATGAAAGCTTTGATATGTACAGAACTGGGCTGTAGTGATTTCTATAGTAGTGGCATACCTGATGGAAAATCAGCGGCTTGTTGTAGTGAGGCAATACTTGCTGGCAAATGAGGTTGGCACTTCTACAGCAAGGTATAATAGTGTATGCTCTCTAACATATACAGTCTATAGTAATTTAAGTTTCTGGAGTGATGGCTTTATTTCATAAATAAAACGTTGCTACAATAATTACTCTCAATAATCATAAAAATGCATCAGAGTCATAAGGCAGTGAAAGCAAATGGTTTGCTCGCTGTGCACGCAGGGACTCGGCACACAGGTGGATCGAAAACCATTATTTAAAAAAATTGTACGTTTTTTTTCAGTATAATCTTGCCGTTTGTTTGCAACGTTGCGTCCTTCTCATGCAAGATGCATTTACTTAATTTGCAGGTGATGGTTGCGACTAGCGGCGGGCTGCAGCTTTAGGAGAGTAGGAGCCTTTCTAGCCTTCAGAGAGTCCCAGAATAACACGTGGAATTCTAGATGTTGGATTCTGGGAGGTTGAAAAGAAAACAGCCCTCAGTGTTACTCCTGGAAGGACAGAGGAAACAGCAGTTAGTACATTCTGCATATTAATGGGAAATGACGCTTCAGCGCCACAGTGTACCCAAAGGCTGAAAATCTGCCTAATAAGTAAAAAGGTTACGGTAGTTTCCCACCATAAATAGATGCACAGAGTCACCAAAATGCACAAATACAACATAGATACACACAGGCTTATTGGCTACTTTCTGGCTACAACTAACCTAAAAACAAACGTTTAACTATTTTACTACCCATTTTGAGCATGACCAAACACAATGAGTCAAAGACTGGTGTCACAACTGAGAAAACCCCCCACAGAAAGTGATCATTTCTCTTATCTGTACGAGTGTGGTTTGAATTGAATTTTTTTGTCCAGGAAAATTAAAACATGTCTCACAGGTCTCCATGCTTTGTAAAAGATCTCATCTTCATCATAGTGGGGGCGGAGGGAGGGAGGCATTCTGGATTTCTAACTCAGCCTTTTTAGCAGAACAATATGGCATTTAGTTCATGGGATGATGTGTTAGGTTCACACACAGCTTGATTTTTAGATTAGTTAGGGTTACTCATGGTACAGATAAAGGGCCTGAAAGAATATATTTGTTGCCTTAAATACATTTAACATGTTCACCCATTAATGGGCTAAACTGAAATATAGTATTTGCTAAAGGATAGTCTGATAAAATGAGATATTATGTTTATCATAATTTCTATTCCAAACTAAGAGTAATGTATTTTATAAAACAGGGATATTATTCTGTAAACATGGTATTAATGATGATTTATCAGTGACATGATTCATCAATTAAATCGTATAATATCTAAAATATGAGGATGACAAAAAGCGTGGTGTGCTGGAGATGTGTTTTGATTTTGAAGGACTTGAACTGGAGCTCAAACTGGTCTGCACCTTGCTCTATGCGTGCTTAAAGGAAGACGACATTTTAACTGTTGACAATGCCTCGCCACATTTCTCTGATACGGTTTAGCCCACAACACTCTGTGTGTATCTACAGTGCAAAGAGATAAGCATCCAAAATACCAGAGAAAAGACAAAACATTTAGCATTGTGTTAATAGCGCTACTCAGAAACGCTGCAGTTCTGACACACAAACACACAGATATTAAACAGCACATGAACACACGCACTCACAGGACTGAGGGCAAGGCCGTAGAAACAAAGCCAAGCATTCCCATCTGGTGAGTCACGCAAGTACACACATGCACGCTCGTCATCCCAAACTGGGCGCCTTGGGATCGCTTCAGTTAAGAGCTCATGAAATAAACAAGCCTCAGAGCCAAAAGGTGAATTAGAATAAAACCGGACATGTTTCCAGATTCAAAATGCTTGAGAGAAAGGGTGGCAACATGCTCTGGGTGCAATGGAATGAGAGGTTCCCTCACGCAACTCCACACCTGAACTAATCCTCACAATGCTGCCAGCGGACAAGTTGAAACACAAATGGCTGCATCTGTATCTGCAGAAACGCTGCCAAAAGCACTGCTGACCTATTTATTCCCCCCACGCAGAAAGGAAGAGTGCAACTGAAAGGAGCAGTATGTCGCAAACTGTTTCAAAACACAAGTGTCCTAGAGACACAGTTTTAAAATGTCAGGGATTCACCTCACGCATGAACACCCCTCCCTGTAAAGACTGTCCAGTTAGGCTGCTAGATGCTGCCCGTCTATCAAAAACATTAGGGTTTTTGTTGAGCATTGTGTTTTTATACAAAGAAGCATATATTAATCTTTTTGTTTCTTTGCAAATGCAGCACATTTTTGCACATCTTTGTGAAAAAGTGTTCAGTTAAAGTGCATCGTTCTTCTTGTGAGAACAGACTTGAAAATGGACTGAAGCACGTCTGTGTTCACTCCAGATCAGATTTCAGTCGATACGGGTTCGTTTGCAGACACAGACGCGGCGCTCTGAGAAGCAGAAGCCGGTTCAGCCGGTATTTAACTGCTCATCACGGCTGCTGCACTTGTGAGGCTGCACAGCGTGGACAAAACGATGTATACATAATGTTTTGACAGCATATTGCATGACATGCACATTACGACCTTTTCCAACCCTATTGTGTTTTTCTGGACTATTTAAAATAATAAAATGTCTGCCAGACTCTGCTTTTAGGAAGCAGTTTTCACATGTTTTTTAAATGACAACCCAATTGTGAATACAAAAGGAGAGACAGAGTGCTCTGTGTTACATGATCACGACACACAGCAGCTCTCTCTAATAGAAAAAGGGATTGTGTTTTTTTCCAGCAGGGGGGAGTGTTGCAGTCAAATTACAAAAGATAGCATGAGACTGCAGAGAGCATTATGGTAGGGGTTTTAAGGCTTTGTCATTACGAATTGAGACTATAATATCCGGTGCGTGTGTGTGTGCACACACGCATCAGCCGACCTTTTCCCTGCAGGAGGAGTGGCGCTGGAATGACAACAGCATGATGCATTAGCTGGAAGTGCTGCAGAAGCGGGGCTGTCTGCACCAGTGAGAAGAAGTGCTGATGGGAAAAGCAGCATGCCCAAGAATGGAGACCAGCTTGAAAAAACCCAGTCCGAACCATTCAAAACCAGACCAGACTAATACGGACAGGGCTGGGACCAGGACTGGGACCTTGTTGTCTTACCTGGGTCAGTCCTCCCCCTCCTCTGGTGTGATCTCTGTCTCTTTATGTACCACTACTTTGGTCACTGACATGTCAGGATGCTGTTCTTTAGCCTCCTTTATGGCCTGAGCCAGAGCCTATATACAGGAGTGCAGTGCCAGGAGGGATCACCAGGGGGAGACAGAAAATGGGGAAGGCGGGGAGGGAGCGGGGATGTTTGATTGTGAGTCAATATGAGCCAACGGAGAAGCCACTTTTAGTTACATTTGTCATAGTTCCAGTATTTGTTAAAGTCACATCACAAGTTAATAATGTATTGTGTACAATATCACATGCTAGGTCTATATCATGTGGTTGTATGCTTGGAAAGTACAAGACAAGGTCCGGCAGGGTCACTAGCATTTTACTTGTTACTCACTGCTCATATCCATTTATTCACTTTAGAGGCAAAATGAAAATAATGAAGAGAGTGGATCATAATTGAGAAACAGGATGAAAACTCTGAGAGACCTGATCATGGTCGATGTCTGTATCTCCTGTGATGACAATCCTTTTCTCAATTCTCGTCTCTGAAATTCCTCCTTTCACCGTCTGATCAACGGACAACAGAAAGACCACTTAAAATTCAATGCACACACATAAACATGTTGTATCAGTCTAAATCCTTGAACGGAGCCACAGAGGATGGGAAGATTATGTGAATTGAAAAAGTAAAGGATCCAATTCCGGTTGACTGCAGTTTTTAAACATTTAATTTAAGCAAGGATTTAATAGCAAAAATGATCTCCTCAAAATGATAATTCATTTTATTCTTTCAGGGATTTAGACTAATATAGTCTTCTATGATAGTATACTATTTGGGTTTTGCACATTTTGTAACTTGTAATGAGAGCTTGTAATGGGTATTATTCAGCAGCACCACATGGAAGTCACACGTCACTTTCATCAAGTGAAATTGAAATGTCACATTATGTCGCACTGAATGAGAAATAATTCAACAGCAGCTGTAATGAAGCAGTGATCTCGGCTGCAGAGACTGACAACACGACAGGAAGTGCTATGTTGTATTCGTGTCATGTAAACAAAGCACGTACCGAACAGCTGTGCACTCAAGATTAGACTAGAGACACAGCTACTTAAAAGATGGGCTGGTTGTACTCCACCTACCTTCCACGGTTTGTATTTTTGTATTAGAAAACACAAGTTCATATTGTGATATTTAGTGGAAATTACATGCAATATCGCCAATAGCAAGTAGGAAACATTCAGGCAATCTCTCTCCAGCCAGCTGCCACCGTATTAAGGTTTTTTTTAAGCAACAGCACCATGAGTGTGTGTTTCCCCATGCAGGAGTGTGTACTACAAAGACACACTTGTCTCCTAGGTGTTCAGTTTTAAGTTCTGCAGGAAAGAAAGGCTTAAGCAAATTTGCATAGGCTGCAGTCGTGTTTGAGGCTCTAAGTGTTAAGAGACCAAAGAGGACAATAGATCAACCCTGACCTTTGTGATGTGTGTGGTTGTCGTGGTGCTGGTGGTTTCCGAGGTGATGGTCTGAGCACTCATCAACACCCCAGGGTCGACGTCGCCATTAGTGTCAACCTGTTGAAAAGCAAAACACTCCATTCGGAAACTGTGTGTGGGTGTATTTGTACATACGCACACACAATATGTATACATGTATACATTTTGTACCTCTGCAGACTCATAGGTAATGGTTTTTGTCTCTGTGTGGACTACAGGCATCTCTTTGGTTCCCACCTCGACATCATCAACACCCTAATGAAAAAAGGCAAATATAAGGCACAAATAAAAGCATGCAGAAGGAGTAGAGCAGTTCCAAACCTCCAACTCATTCGCTGTCATGTAAAATAGCCCCAGCCCGTTTTACACTAAATCAAATCAACAAAAATAAATGCTGCATGCTAATAAACTAAGCCAAAGGCTGTAATTGAAGGGCTTGAATGTCTAAACAATCATGCGGTCATGCATTTCAATCCCTGATCCAGTGAATGAATGGATACTGGAGAATGCAAATCACAGGTTTTCGATCAAGTGTGCGCACCACATCATGAGAAAAAAGGTCCCCTGATCTGCTCTGCAGCCAACTGTGAAGTTAGATGCACATCCATGCTTTCGGTCGAGTTTTGCCCTTGATTATTAGTGGAAGATTGTGTTGGCAGGAGGGGAGGGTGGAGGTGAGGTTACAGGGCAGAGGCTGAGGCCACTGGCGCTGATGCAGGGTTACCTCCGACTGAGACACAGCTGGAGGTGGATGGGTGAGTCGGGCGTCTGAGGTCAGGGGTTCAGTCAGAGCCACTTCATGAGGGCTGGACTTCCGATCTTGTTCCTCCATTCCTCCTCTTTCTTTATCTTGGACTATTTCTTCTCCCTTCACTTCTTCTGATGCCACCACTTCTGAAACCTCTAGAAAGTCTTCTGCCAGTTTCAAATGCAGCTCCTCCTCCACTTCTTCCATCTTTCCACCCGACTCCTCCTCATCTGTTCTCTCCATTTTATCTTCTGAGCTGTCCATCTGTGCATGGTAGTATCTCTCTTTTTCAAAGGGCAAGCGTTTCAAGGTGTCTGGAAGGCTCTTTCGTCTCTCGTCCTCTGCTGCTGGACATTCATCTACCTCTTCATCCGCCTCCTCAATACCATTTTCTAACTCTGTGGGAACTTGTTCCTTGAAATACTGCACTTGAGTGGAGAACTGGACTCTCTTGCCATCTGTGTGCTCTGTCTGTCCTGTGCTTTTTAGATTTACTAATTCATCTTCCGAAGCCTCCAAGCAACTCTCTGCTAATTCCTCTTCCTTGTAACCCTCCTCCTCTGAAGGCAGCTTCTCTTCCTTTCCACAATCTCTGATGTATGCAGGAGCAACAGTGAATCTGAAACTATCAAACGCCTCCTCCTCCAGACTTGCATCCTCTCCCTTCTCATCTATTACTTCCTCGTTTCCCTCTTCTGCTGCTAAGGTCACCACTGCAGACTCTGGCGAAGCGCTGCTACCAGACAGGCTCTCCTCTAACCCTACATTTGTTGTTTCTGGCTGTATTTCTGCTACCAGTTCCGCAAATGCACACTGTTTAACGGGCTCTGAAGATGGTGCAGTGCCTGGAACACCAGGTTTTCCTGGTGGATCTTCTAAACTATTGCCTCTGAACTCTGCTGTAGTGTGCACGATCTCGGTCTTTGCTACCTCTGGGGTCTGGATATTCACCATTGGCCCTGTAGAGTCGGCCGGCGCTGCCTCGGTCGCTGTAGCAACCACTGCCATCTTCTCCGTTTCAGTGGATGTCTGTGAACAACAATTGTGCTGTTAGATTATGTTTTTGCTTCACCATTTCAAAAAGAAAATCCACTCAGGGCGGTTTCACATCACACCTGGAAGAGAAAAATGGTTATGAAGGTTATACATTCACTATAAAATTACATACAATAGGCAGGAATATCTAAAGACAGTTAAGGTTTCAGTCACACTAAAACCATTGCAGTGTTTGTATTTTTAAATTTGTGAGGACCAGAGAGGAATGGTCACCTTTTCAGAGGAGGAAACCCATCCCAGCGTTGACTGATGGGACAGAGGGACGGACGAACAACAAAGAGAAAGGAAAAGAGAGGAAAGTCAAAAGTCACAGTGAACATCAGACAAAGAGTGAAAGGAGAAAAGATGGAAAAATGAAAGGTCTGAAAAGTAAATATTGTAGGGATTGTATGGAATACCATTTGTGTAGCTCATTAAAACCATTGAACCAAATGCCAAGTTGAACAAATCCTAAAACCTCTAAAACGAAAATCCGGTTTTGGGAAACGCTGAATCCACCAGCAGCAAAATTTTCCTCTAATCTGCTTTTTGAAAAAATGGTTACTTAAGAACAGTGAAATCTCATTACAGGTAGACCCATACAATTTTTTCCCTGACTTGTTCCGGAGGCAGAAGGGGATTTTGGAGGATGAGGTGGGGAAAGCTGCAGTGGTGGCACTGAGCCAGGGCTATGAAGTCACTGCTTTCAGGGAACTGATAACAGAGCCCAAAGAAAGGAATGGTGCAGCAGAGCAAAACGGTAGAAAACAAACAGGAGCCAGCCAGAGCCCCCATTTCTTTCCTTATCAGCTGTGGGAGCCAGCTGCTAACGCAAGGCAAGCCGATTTAGCTGTCAACAACTTAAAAAACAAACTGTTGTATCAAAAGGAAAGCAGCAACTTTATTGCAACAGAAACCGGCTGGGTGTTAAAGGGACCGTTAGCCATGCAGAGCACTCGGTTACACTGTTAGACTGGTTTAGCTGGGAAGGCAATGGGGTAGGTTGAAGGTGGTGTTGGAGCGAGGAAGCCAAAAGAGAGCTGTTGCTTTTAGTTTTTATACAGTACCACTGCTAAGGATGTAGTTGAAGATTCGGAAATTGTGATCAGACTGGACTTTGACTGTTCTTTTTGGACCTCTTCGAAGGTGAAGATTTCGGTTTCCTGCTGCAGGACGCCAGAAGCCTTCATCTCTTTCACTTCCTGTGGCGACACACTGATGACCTCGGAAGCCTTGGTCTTCACCTCCTCAGATATCCACGATGCCATGGCCTTTTTAGGCGAATCAGTACCTTTTATCTGAGTCATGTCATCGGTTTTTATCTCCATCTTCGGGCTCTGCATCTTGACTACTGTGGTTTTGGCTTCTATAATAACAGAGGTGTCATCTGTGACAGATTCTTTCTGTTTAGAGGCAGACGGCAACTTAATCTCTTCAGCTTCGGTGTCTCCAGGGACAACAGTGTCTTCTTCCCCCACAGCACTCTTCTCTTTGCCCTCGGAGTCTTGTTTATCCTCTGCCTCCTTCAAGATAATCAGCATCCCTTTCTTGTCACTGATGGCCTGGGACACTTCCTGTCTGACAGCTCCGGGGCTGACCTTCGTCTCTGCCCTCTCCGGCATCTCCGCCACCTCCCTGAGGGTCCCGTCCATGAAGACATCGTCATCCATAGTGGTTGACAGACTAATCCCGTGTGGCCCAGAGGAGGTGGCGATACTATCCGCCACGTATTTCACCAGATATCCTGCTGCCTGGAGAGACACTTGGCTTATTGGAAATGGACTGTTGAAGTTAATAAGACAGGGGGCATAACAAAGCCAAGACAGCAAGAATAAGTTGAAGAGACTATTTATCTAGAGATGACACATACACAGACTGAGCTCCATAAATATTTGGACAGGGATGCATACTTTTGATAAATTTTTTCGACCTAGTTTCATCTATTATAAAACTATCAAAGTGAAGTTGAATTTCTATCAGTATTTTTCTGATCTATCTTCTGTAATGTTCCTTTTTTTGTATTGTTGTCACCTCTCTGACCAATATACACGTTTGAATAATAAAGATACATCTGATTTGATTAATATAGGTTTTTAAAAAGGCCTGAATCATATTTCAAAACTTTGAATAAGCAAAAATGTTAGTGGTTTTCAAGCAGTAGAAAGATCCAAAACTGTGCCATGCTCCAATAACGTCTGGAGCTACAGGTAGAAAAAAGTTCACATGTGAAAAACAAAGTGGAAGCATTTTACCTCAGTGGCTTTAGGTTCCACCTCTGCTTTTGTCTCTTCTTCTGCAGGCTGCTCGTCTTGAACCTAAAGGAAGGAAAAATAAAATCAATAAAAAGCTCTCAGACTGAGACGGACGAGAGGATGTGTGACTACATGTTCAAAGGGACGTAATCCACATCAATCAAAGGTCTTCTAGTGAATCAGCATATTTTCATTTCAGTCAGCCAGACATGATGTCAGTGATTAGTCTTCAGGATGTATCAGTGTCGCTCATTTGTCCTGTGTGAATTCATCAGATAATGTGACACAACAGAAGGAGAACCTGACAAAACTGCTCCTAACTGCAGCATTTAATGTCACTAAGCACACAATCGTATTACTGATTAATGACTTCATCTATCACAGAGACACATTTATGTTAATTATTATTCGCTGATGAGATAAAGTAAAGACGAATTTATTAACACAGTAACTCTGAAGACTCCCCGAATAAATTTACTACATCGAGCGGCCCCTTTAATGTAGACTAGAGCCATTTGTAATATAAATGTACAGCGCCACACTCTTTATGGTTATTGAGTTTACGTCACTATGACCCATTACGCAAACACTCTTCAGATTGATGTCTTTGTTTATGCAAAAAAAATCTCCTCTGTGATGTCATGTGTCACACACACGGCGTCATTCAGTCTGCTGAGGACTGCAGCTTACATCCTGCGGCTCCAGTGGCTCTATCATTGGTGCTTCATCCGTTCTGGGTGAGCGTGCAGGGGATGAAGAAAGTCTCTTCTCCCATTCGGTCAGGCCTGGTTGGCTCTCGCCCGTCTCCAGGAAGGAACGCTTCAGTTCACTGATGTTGGTCTGGTGCTTGACCATCTCTTCCGGAGGCGAGGTGTCCTACAGTAGCCGGTCAACCATGATACAAGATGGTGAGGCCAGGGGCAGCGCGGAGGGGAACGACGGCCATGCTTTATGTACGCAACAGTGGATTGCATAGCAAATGAATTGCCAAAAAATAAAATAAAAAAAATGTTGGGAAACATAAAATGCAGTTCTGAAAAGGTCTCAACCAATGCAGAATTAACTCAACTGCATTATAAGCTTCATTATTTATGTTTACTGCTCACAGGCCTGTTAAGGTGGCTGTGCAGGCTACCTGTGCAACAGCTCGCACAAACAGCAACATTTTGGCAAAATGTCCACTCACATGTCAACTGAACAACTAGCGGCTTGTACTTAAATGCTAAGAGAGCATTTAGGACCAGCTTAAATCAATGAAAATAAATGATATCCATGCATATAGTGACAAATTTGTTTATTTCTCGCAAACTAATTATTTGGATGCTCACAGCAAGAACTCTGTACCGATCAAAACTCTCACACAGGAACTCCAGTAAAAAGAATGCAACACTGGCAGAGGTATTTAAGGATTTGTTATCAGTTAGGAGTCTTCATACAAAAAGCACCTCCATGCGTTTTTCAATCATGCGCTCTTACCAACCTCGAGCATCAGATTACTATGCTTGATAAAAACGTTTTCTCCTTTAACTCGTCTTATGAAACTATACTGTAAAGACAAAAGAAGAACTGTTGAATGAATCAACAGATGTAGATGCTATGCCACATTCAATTTCAGACTCTTGTCAGGAGATATTGGGAGCTTTGTCTTCAACTATATGACATGATGGCATAAGACAACTCACTGTAAAAGGCATGGATTACAAAAAGAGCCTGAAAACTATGAAATACGACTCTTGGTTGCAGCAACGGGAAAAAGGAAATATGAATCCACCATTTACAAACAATGAGCTGTAATGGTGTGTTAAGAAGCAATGACAGTTTTGCAGCAGCCGGCTGTGAAGTGAATTCAGGCAAGAATGAATGGCTGGTGTGTGCGGTGTGATAGTGAGCATGTCAACAGAAGTGGAAGCAGGCAAGCCAAGGTGGAGAGACAGTACAAAGTGACTGATGTCTGGGTGGCTCAGTGCATCTGGTGGTGCTGGTGTGATGCACTGAGCAGGGCCATGAAGTGAGCCCAGTGTACCTGAGTCGGCATCTCAGAGTCCTCATCTGCATCCGACTGACAGCAAGTAAAAGAGGGAAGGACAGAAAGTGTAAGGTGAGGAAGAAAGGACTCATTAGAACAAGAAGAAACACTCAAGTGGAGAGATATGAGAGGGTAAGGACAGTGGTTGAGTTAAAAATGTAAAGAATATTGTGACAGAAATGGAGCTTTCGCTAAACCCCTCCCCCAAACAGCATCTGTCCAATCATAGCTTTAGCAACCATAGCTACGCGTGGCAGGCCCGTCAAGCTTTGAATTTCTCTACAGGTTGAAGTGGTGTACACAGAGGTATAATAAAAATGGTACCTTCCAAAAGCAGGTATAAACAATGGATTAAACAATGTTTGTTAGCTGTAACTTATGCTGCAACTTAAAGCATATGCAACTGATTAGCTTGCCACCTACAGGCACATCAGAGGAACACATCAGTAGCTGCACTATATTAGTTTGTGGGGTCACACGTTATGAAAAAAAAAAAAGACTAGTAGATCCACCATGTGCCATTTTTAGTTTAGGGTTGCCTTAGCAACTTTGTCTTGTCCTTTATTGTAATGTAATTGTGGGAAGTTAACAGCAACCCAACGCCAACGCTGCTTAATGTTGCATTTCACAAACCTTTTAAAGTGAAAACAGGCTGTGTGGAAATAAAAATAAGTATGTTAGCTATAGTGGCTAATTAGGATAACTTATGTTAAAATTAAATTTCAGTCTGATCTTGGTATTCATACTTATACCAAAATACTTGGACTAAAGTGCATTAGCCAGGAAAACAGTCAGAATACACGTATTATATTTTGTCTGTAGCCATCCCCTGCATATTTAAGACCCCTTTCACACAATTCTCAAAGAAATCGAAGCTCAACAGGTGTGGGGGCGAGGTTTAGTGAACAGTCTATAGAGACCAGAAGTGAACTAGCCTAGATGTGAGGTCATGACGTTGGCTCTATTGGAAGGTTGCCAGTAGAAAAGACATATTAATAAACATATGATGTGTGTTAACAATACATTTAAAAAAAAAAGAAAAAGAAGAACTAAATGGGCATATCAAGATGCAATGCATGCGTCACATGCGGGACTTCAACAAATTCTCCTAAATGTTTCAATGGACATTATATCTACGGTCTAACATCAGTTTATTTTTCTGCTCCATCCACATGTCTTTCATGCCTTAAATATGTTGTTTTTCCTTGATGTACAAACCTCTGTGGCGGTCATGTCTCCATCAAAGGCAAAGTCAGTTTGTTCGCTGTCAGTCTGCTTTCACAAACAGATCAAAACCGTTCCGAGTGGCAAGAAGGAAAACAACAAGAACCCAACTTGTAAAACCCTTGAAAATGCATTCATCGCCAGAGATTGTTCATAACTACAAATGGAACGAATGGAAATGCACTGGTTGTTTCTGTAAGCTACACACTATCAGACAACACTGCAGATAAAGCTAGGAAAAGAACAGAAAGAAAAAAGCAAAAGAAAAATAAGCAAGCAAAAACAGACTCAGAGGAAGTTGAAACCTTCGGTTAGTCACGTTAACAGTTAAGTGTAACATTAAATTTGCATTGGATTTGGACAGGGCTGAATCCTGTGTATTGTCTATATGTATATATGCTGTGCTTTGTTGGTCAAGCACACTACTAGATAATAGAAATTGACAACCAGTAACCTGACTTTCAGGCCCTCCCCCCTCCTCTCCATGCATGTTGACACTAGGGGTGATCTGGATGCATTTAACTGTCACAGTCTCTCTGCAACACAGCGTGCTTTACAGGACATCTGTGATTTAAAAGGGTGTGGCTTGAGGGAAAAACAAACATCTTGACACTACAGTTATTTACCGTTAGCCCTTTCCAGCAGTTAAATTTAAATAATTTATTTTAATTTGTGCTGCTTTGCTCCGATAGCAATGCAGAGAGACTGAGTACATATTTTAATATGAACGCGTTTCCATGCAGTTGATGATGTTGTAGCGGTCACTTTCTATACTGTGAAGCCATGAATGTGGATGATAACACTGAGCAGGGTTAGGCACAATGCTATGTTTTTTTTGGTGAAGTATTAGTCACTAAATAAATATAGGAGAGTTCTTCTTCTAATAAACACGCTAAGTCAAATACTTAATGGAAATAGAAATATTTTCATGATGAACTGTTTCACAATGCAGTATGACTTGATATTATTTTAGGTTATTTACTAGTGATGCTCATTAAAGCTTATGCACAAATGTTATAAATGTGTCAAGAAGAGGCCAAATTTCAGACGGACTAAAATGACAATGTTTGTGTCTAACCCTCTCGTTTAGATGGATTAAATGCAAGCCAATCAAATATGAAATGGTGAGACTTGCAGGTTCATCTCTGTGTGACTCTGATGAGGATGAAGTCTACAGGACGAGAGTGTGACCGGGCAGAGATGAGGTTCTGAAAGTAGGACAACTGACAGACACTGGGACAGACACAGTCTCCAGGTCGGCTCTGAAGTGGTGAAACAGCAGAGCGAAATACAGGACAGGGATAGTAGTGGTTAACTGTAGTAATGAACAGTCACTCTAAGCCAGAGGCGAGTACTGGAACAAACAGACATACGCACACACACACACCTCCTCTTCCTCTGAACTGTCATGGTCATGGTAACCCTGGGCTATGGAAGCGGTCAGGGAGGCTGCCTTGGGCTCCAGGTAGCAGAGGCACATCGCCAGGGGAAAGGATAGAGTGAGGGCGTAGGGGACGGAGAAAGAGGTGGAGAGCAGGAAGAAAAAGATGAAGAGGAAGCAGGGGATGAGTGATGGTGACTTAATGGGCAGGAAGTTCTGCGCACACAAAGGGAGGAAGCGCATCTCTGACAGATCGGGAAAAGAGATGTAGCCGTCCTCATCCAGGAAGGAGGATAAGTCGGGAAGGTGCAGGGAGAAGGAGAAGAGGGTGCCACCGCGGCTCTTGCCCTGCTCCAGCCTCTGTTTGCGGGCTGAGAGCAGCAGCACCTGCTCGTCCAGCAGGGCAGCTTTGCGGTCAGCGAGGGCTTGCTGACGGCGGCAGCCAGCACTGTTCTTAGCTGGACTGACTGAAGAGGCCCGTTTACGTGCGTTCTCCCTGCGCCTCCGGCGTACTTTAGTTGATGAAATAGGAGATGAGGGGAGTGAAAGCTCAGAGCGGAGGGGATCGGTTGTGTACAGATGAGAGGAGCACTGATGGAGTGTCAACACAGAGTGTTTGTAAATGTAGAGGAGCAAAAGGGAAGGGGGCGAATAGGCGTGAGCACACAAACACACACACACACACACACACACAGACACACACACACACAAGTATAGTGTGGGGTCAAAGGAAAGAGAAGAAAAGAAAAGCTAATTAGTAAAGCGCACACAAGAAGAAGCACTTAGGCGTAGTCTGCTGCAGTGGGTTAAGCTGAAAGCAACTGGGAAATTCTCATCAGCCTTTAAGAAGTCTATAAAGAAAGACAACTCTAAAAAAACAAAAAAAACATACAGCAGCTTCTAAGAAACGCCATCTGGTTCTTTGACAACCTTGTGGCAGATGTGTATATGTTCACTCTCTTTGAACCAAATACGAAGACAACTAAAGCCTCCACAATAAATGCACCATCACTGACTGGTTAGACAGCGGTTTACCTTTGTGTCTTGTCTGAGCGATGTAATGGCAGTTGGTTCCTGTGTCTCTTCAGCATCCACCTGAGCATCCTCCTGCTCCGCCTTCTCTTCCTCGGCCTTCTTCTCTGTTGTTACCGTGGTGATAATGTCTCCCTTGGCGATGACTTTGGCTGCCCCGTCAGCGCCGCTGTCCTTCATGAGAGTCTCATGGTTCTCTGTAATGGGTGCTGGAGGAATGTAAGACAAAGATAGATGTGACTGACCAGGCATTTTCTGGAAAAATGCTGTATGGTCCGTTTTAACTTCCAGGGGAAAAAGTGAGCAGTGGAATAAAGGATTTGCTTCTGCACATTGTTATAACACCCATTGTGGCTTTGTGTGCCAGACATTTTTTCTTTGCAAGGTTTCATTAAGAACTGCAGCGCAAATCTAATTCAAGTGAAATCATAGGGAAAATAAATAGTTCCAGCATTACATCGACTATGCTTACATGCATGCATATGAAAACAGAATAATCAGATGAAGACAATAATTGGATCTTACTGGGGTACTCCCAGAAATCTTATAAATTCAAGTTTTCTGAAATGTATGCCAGTATGTGCTTGTAACATAATTGAAATAATATAATATTTAATTATAAAATTATGAAATTAATTAAGAAAAATGAGAGCAGGTGACACAAAGTAGCTTCAAATCTAAATATAATGGATATTTGGTTGCACTTTGGTTAACCATTCATGAAGTCCCTCAACTGCTCCTCACCTCCGTCTAAGCTGCGGGACATGTTGTAGCGTTTGCTGGTGGAGCGTTCGAAGAGCGGAGCCGGTCTGATGATCATAGAGCTGGCCCTGCGGGTCTGAGCTTGCGTTCTGCCGCTGTAGCGAAACTTGGAGCCTAGGCTCAGGAACTTCTTTGGTTGAGCCTCAGGGGATATGAGCCTGTCACAAGTTACAAACACTGGCATTAATCAAAAAAGAAATAATAGCAGATTTAGGTTACACCCTGTAAAACATTAGAACTCCTACTCATTTGAATAGTCTCTGGAGGGCCCTTGGGCTTGGCTTGCTACTCAAAAGAACCCATGAGACCAGTTTTTTTGCTTAAAGCAGCACAAAGAAACTTCACATGTTGTCCAAAAGGCAACAATTACTAACACACTGAGCACCGTTTCTATTTCAGTACAAAGAAATCGTCAAATGATTATCAGTAAACATATGTTTACAGGACTGGCATGGCTGTGACCATTTAACAACAAAGGATGTCAAAGACTTGGTAAAACAAATTGGCTTGTGCTGTTTTGTCCAACTCTGGACAAAATACAATCTTTTTGCTGTTAAGGTGATTGTTTTTGAATCACATATTACTGCTAGTGACCATGTAGAGCAGGAAAACATGACATCTCAGTTGGGAAATATGAGGTTTTATTGACAAGTTGTTTTTTAAGTAAGTTAGATACAGCAGCTTCAAATCTATTATTTCCTATCACAGTCAAAGGTCCTCTGTTTCTTACCTGAAGAACGTGTGGTGCTCGACACAAACCTTCCAGAGCCTTTTGGCAGCGCGATGATTTGGAAGCTTGAAACCAATTGTGCTTTCAAACTGCTCAAACTGCAACAGGGAAACAACACTGGTCAGATTCACTATATGGGCAACTTAGATCATATTTGTTCAATTATCTTAAATAAGCCTTTAATGTTTTGATATTAATTGCTAACATGACGCTCTGACTTGTTTGTATCTGCAAAAAAAAAGCTTGTATACATAATATCCAAATACACATCCTACAGATCTCAATATCTCCCGATTCTGTAACCTGATCCCCTTATTCATATTTCCCTACATTAAACAGCTGCTTAAGGCCACCACAGCCAATATAGATTGAATAAAATATGCAGCATCAGTGGATTCGTTTTATTAAATATCAGTATGGATCTGTTGAGTCGGGAAGTTTTGGACAGGAATAGGACAGAATATTCAACAAACAGCAGCACTTTAGAGGATTGGTGAACCTGTAAAATGCTGCTCAAATGGAAGCTAATTCAACAGACGCTGTAGCAGCAGCACAATATTAAACCAGACAAGAAATTAGAGGTGGATCAGGGTGTACAGCAGATGCTGATTAAATACATTCCTTGGTTCTCTGGACAGGCCTATAATAAATAATGAGTTGTTTTCTATGAGTGTTATTGTTCTCACCTCGCCAGGCCGGATTTTGATGTAGAAGTTGTTCCTCTTGTAGGAGATCTTGAGGATTTTGGGCCAAGCGAACCGGTTGATCCGCAACCTGTCTCTGTAAATGAGCAGGCCACTTGAGCAAACTCCCAACATGATCTCCACACCCTCAGAGTCCTGGGAAAATCACACACCAAGAAAAATAGCAAAAAGTTAAACACTCAAATGAAATTCCTTCACAATGTGTCACTTTGGTAACAAAGGATCCCTGGCAATCTCAAAGAAGAAACATTGCTCTTCTTTTTGTGTCTGCAAAATATAAACGTCCATAAACTCTACAGGCTATACTGAAGGTCCATGTGCACAGCAGGGTTAAGTAGAGTTTAACAGAGCCAGGTTTGTGATAATAACAGGGTAAAGCAGGCAGGTGGAGTCAGGCATATGGTACGCTTATATTCTCTATGCAGGCTGTGGTGACAGAATAAAGACTCACTCATAAAGTGACACTGAGTGGGAAAAGCAACAGTGAAGTCTTGGGAAATGGTGGCTAAAGCACAAAATGATGCTCTTCACTGCACAAAGCAAGAGATGAGCAGGTGAAACCAATGATGACTTTTGATAGGGAAGCATCGGTCCAAAGCAGGAACAATCAAGTCTTAGTGGGATGTTGAAATGACAACTTTGTATGTGACCATGCACGAGTAGAAACCACGCACACACGCAGATAAGCACATGAGATGCAGCCTCTTACCTCTCCCTCAGCTGGAGCCAAGCATTCATAGAGACTCCCTACCAACTTTGCATTTAATGAGAGAGGAGAGAAGACAAAAGAGGGATGCTGGTCTGATATGTACATATTTGTTTTCCTCATGTATCAAAACTGACTCACATATCCAACAGTGAGCATTGATGTATATTTAGTTTGATCAAGGCCGCTTCCTCATCTCTGTCATCTTCTCTATTTTGATCTCAATCTGTGAAGGCAATATCCCCTCCATCGCTCACATCCGCACCCATTCTGACTTTCAAAGCGCTTTTGATAGCTGATTCATGTCAAGGCTGATGACAGTTATTTTCCTTTATGATGGCAGCAGTCCTTCAACTGTAATCCAGCTCTCTCTTTACTGCCTGTCTTCTAATGACGTGTTTGATCCCATCTGGCTGGCGGATTAGAAAAGGCAAGAAAACCATTCAAGTCAAACTGGGCTCCAGTCCCATCCACTCTTCAGTGGATCCATAGAGGCAGCAGTGACATAATGTCAAAACAGCAGTGGCATAGTTAAACTGTGGCAGCCGGCATGTTTGTGAAGCAGCGGTGTTGTGGTGGCAAGCGTCACTGTTGGCTGCATGAGTGGAATGTGTTAGTCTCATCTTGCATAAAAGGAATACAAACATATTTAACATACGACTTGCATACTTCTTGTAGGGGTTATATGAAGTGTAGCTGTAAGAAGTACTGTTCTTGCCTACAGTAGACGGTGGTTGGCACAAGGCCAGTTTGGAGCAACAGGCAGAAGAACAGGCAGAGGAGCAAAGCAATGCACTGCTGTGGACAAGGGCGTCAGGCAAAAGCATTTAAGACAACTAAAAAAAAGGCTGACCAATACCTTGGTCTTCATTGGGAATTAGATTTTTCAATATTCATTCTGTGAATGAAAGAAGTTTTCCTCTCACTTTTTAAAGTGTTTTGTTTTTGTACTTAATGTAAGGGAAAGGCTACCAAATACCTTTTACTGAAGGTGAAACTTATTGAGGCTCTCTTCAAAGCCACCATACATTAGATAAGTTTGACTTTCAGTTCAGTTCTCCATCAGAAAATAACTGATAACGATATTTTTTTTATGTGGGCTTATTTTTAGGTTTGCTAAAGTATGTTTTGATGCTGGTCCTGTCCACAGTAGTACAATGCTTTGCTCCTGTGCTGGTACTTCTGTCTGCTATCTACTGAAGGTAATACTGACTATGGATAGGTATCTCATACAACCCCACTTCAAATAATCAGAATTATCCCTTTAAAGGCATCATGGGAACGGCCACCATTACTGGAGTTATGAGTGATATTCTAGTACACTGTGTACTATAGCACACTACTTAAAGGAATAGTTCCAAAAAATGGGAAAAAATTAAAAAACCTTGAGAGACTTGTGTCTTCTTTATTTGTAAACATTGAGCCATACAGCCAGCAGTTGGTTAGCTTAACAAACAAGTGGAAACAGTTAGCATCACTCTGGGCCAACCGCTGTTTACTGTAAGCAATACACTGAAAGGCTTTGTGCTAATCTAATAGACTTCTGACTGTTACTTCATATTTAACCAACAGACAGATGAAAGTATAATTTCCCAAATATTGAACTACCCCTTTAAAGAGAATAAAGTATTACTTTCATTGCATATTTATAATTGCATCCAGTGATTGATTTTTTAATTTCCCTTCCGAGCTTGTGAAGGGAAGAAACTACAGTGGAAAAGTGTATGATTTTCCAACACGATATTCAAGTAGATTAAAGAAACCTGACATCTACAGCAGTAATGAGCTCCCTCCAAGTCATAGTTCAGTTTCACAAGATAATGAGTTTGACTTGTGAGAGACAATTAAGTATGTAGTGACTTGTTACCTTAGCGTGGTGGAGGTCCACTCCATACATGGACAGCTTCTTGGCATTTTCCAGGAAGTGCAATTCTGCTTCGGCTGGTGTCATCCCCCTGAACAGAACCAGAACAGCTCAAACAAGAACAAGTATAGCAAAGAGAGGTTCAATGTTTTCTGACCAATGTGAATATGTATCACTTGAGAGGTGGGGAATAAGATTTAAAATGGAGATAATTCAGTTTTATTGCATAAAAGCTTTTGGAAAATGGTTGTTTTTATGGATGCTTTTAACTTTAGTGCAACGGAGTAACAGGAGTGCATCCATTTTTAGCATGGACGAGTCATTAGAGAGACCCTAATCCTTTCACTGTCATTGCCTTGCATTACCTAGAAAGCTACACAGGACGGCATCAAATTACACGAAAAAATCATTGTAAGACAGGAAGAAAGAAGGGCTCAGACAAAGGACAGCCAGCTATATCCTTTTATAGGAAAACATAAATCCAATGTCTGGAGACATGCTGCTTTTCAGAACAGAGTATTATTCCAGGCTGTAAACCATTCATGGACTGAACTAAAATGTTCTGTAATGGAGCATTTAACTGTTTTATACATTTCAACTTTGATGTTGTTGTAAATTTCATAGTTTCCCACAATTAGTCCATTAATGAAATTCAGTAAGAAAATTGTGCGAAAAATGGCATGCATTGTAAATGCTGACAAAATGTGATGGTGACATTTGCATGCTTCTGCATAGAGGCATAATTTCCACTGAGGATAGAATTCCCCTCACTTTACAAAATCCTATTTTTATCCCATCACCACTTTTTCAGGACAGTTCAAGCTCAGCACAAAAACAGTTTAGGAATTGAGGCTGAGACTAACTTGTAGGTCTTGTGGAGTTCCATGACCTTCTCCTCTAGCTCTTTGGTTTGGTTGGGTGCGAAGCGCAGTTCGCTGATGTAGTCGCTGCCTAATTCCTCTGGATCATAGTCTCCCAGTTCAGACTGCACTGCGTAGGAGCCCAGCACCGTGTGGGTGGCAAAGGAGCAGGGCAGACGGCCTGAAACCACATCGTCTCTCAGCTGCAGACAGAGGTAGTACCTGAGAGAGGAAGTAAACAAAACCAAACAGTCGAGTCATTTTGCTTTTCTAATAAAAATCGACCTAATCTAAATCTAATCTAAATTGTTAGTTAATGAATTCATTTTTAATTACGTGCATGATGTTTTCCTTGTTGATACGTAATAAGGAATCCAAAATCAATAAAAAACTCAATGTCCACTTATCAGAAGGATTGATGAACAGCAATACAATTTTAAACATTAAAGAAGCACTTGTCCTCCAACAATCACATTATCATTCTAAATGAGCTCCTTACTCACCTTGTGATATCCTCAGTCAACTGGGAGGGATCTGGAGGGTAAAACTTGACGTTGAAAGCAAAGTTCCAGGGACCAGCTAAGACGTAGGAAAGACATTGAATTATCAAAACAGCGTGAAACAATGGCACACACCCTGTTTGACTGTGCAGAACAAAACCTTAAAATACAAAACATCAGGAATCTTTTATTCGATTTCTAGACTTACTCCTGATCTGCTTTTTTAGCTCCTTGGAAGGGTCTAGCCAACTCTGAAATGGACAAAAGCATTGGTCATCACATATTTGTGAGCAAATCAAGAGAAATCAATTAAATAACTTCAAGCACATTATTATAGACAGCTTTTTGAAAAGTCTGCGTTATTCAATGACCGTTAGCATATTTAACTTTTAATAAACAATTCCTACAGTAAAAGTTAATAACTAAACAAAAACTGGTAATTAGCACATCATAGATGATCTGCCTTTACCTTCTGATTCTCTACATCTCTGCATGTGATGCCAAAGTAGTCCTTCTCCAGTAGATTGAGGTGGTCACATATTTTGTCAAAGAGCACTTGGCCCCTGGCTCGTTTCTGTGAAGAAGAAAAAACAGCACATTAAAAACAAAAATATTGAACACATGGAACACTGACTGTCTTATGCATTATCGCATCTTTTGCGCCTATATATAAATAAAGGATCATACCATCGAAATCAGGATGGTATATTGCATGAAAAAAGTACAGCAACAACAACAACATGGCAAATGTGATAGCATTGTATTATTTTACTTTGCTCAGGGTGAGTTATCAAGTGATGACACTGGATTCATTATCTTCAGATTATTGAACAACTTGAAATAAAGTTTTTTTTCAAAACAGTAGCATAAAATTAAAATGTTCAATAGTGTTGAACAATGTTCAGTCAGTTGATGCATCATATTACACAGCTGCATCACAGTGTCTTTCCTGCAGGGGTTAAGCTCTCAAAAGGTATTGCAACGTTTGACCAAATGGGCCTCTCTGGATCGATACAGACTATAAAAAGCATGTTGGTATAATTATTAGCATACATCTTCAAATTCATGTGCTCAAGGTTAACATCAGCAATGTGAACACTTAAAACCAAAATCGATTGCATGTCCCTAGTTGAGTGCCGGATGTCATCGACTGGAGCGCCGTCGTCTCCCCGGCTGGAGGACGGTGGACTTTACAGATTCATTTGGCCAGCTCACATGAGATATTTTAAGGCCCGAGTTGCTACAACACAGATGCCTCCTTCCTGCACAAAGCCAGTTCCTCACATGAGGATTGATGGAAAATAACTACAGCATATTCTAACAGCTGTAGTCATAACGCGCCTTCTGTCACGATTCACATGTAGCCTGTGAAATGAGGGTGCATGTAATATTTATAGTGATAAACACACACACATATGGCTGGCATGTGGAAGTAGTCTTTGGCACATGTGGTACATTTTACACCAGCATCCACCCACACTCCTTCATCATCATTGAAGTGTGCACTCATCCTCTGGAGTGTCTGTGCGTGATTTTTAACAGAGCCATAAAGCTGCTGGTTGCACAGAGTTAATCCCACCAGAACACTTCCAGCGAATTAGCAGAGTCATGTCAGACCATTGCCGCCTTGCCGTGACAGCTGCTTCTCAACGCAACACTTGGCTTTACTGAGAGAACCTCCACACACACACACACACACACACACACACACACACACACACACACACACACACACACACACACACACACACACACACACACACACACACACACACACACACACACACACACACACACACACACACACACACACACACACACGCACGCACGCACGCACGCACGCACGCACGCAAAAACGTTGTGATATGCAGACCTCTCTTCAGTCACACAGATGTCCAATAGAAGGGCAGAACATAACAAACTGCTGCACAGATATATTACAAGTGCAGCAGATGGAGCCAACCGATGAGGCTTGTATTCTGTCTTCCCTGCGGTTCTTCAGGAGAATCAGATCAGAAGGAAATTGGCAGGAAACTTGATATCAATTTAGAAAAGTGACATTAATCTTGATCAATTTCAAGATACAATTACATTATGATAGAGTTATAATAGATTTTGCATTTCCAACCCATGGAATAAAAGTAGGACTGCAACTAACGTTTTTTTTCTCCACTATCCATTATACTGTAGACTAATTTAATGTGAATGCTAAAAAATCAACATTTTCCCAGATGTTAAGATAATCAAAAAAGTTGCAGATTAATTTGCCATGTATTGAATAATCGATTAATCCACTGGTTGGTGCAGCTCTCATTAAAGGACTACATTTAGCATGAATCGTCATATACTGTAGAGGTAGAATGAAGACGTGCATCTAAGCTCAAATTATTATCAGAAATATACCCATGATTTAAAACAACAACACAGTGAGATGTGGGATTTTTACCCCCCTCCACACAACGTTCTCTAAAGTGAAGTGCAGGAGGTTCAGCAGTTCTGTGTCACAGAAAACGATAGGAAAAGATTAGTGTAGACATTTTTCCCCCACAGGAAATAGAAACTGAGCTGAAAAACGACAAGGTCAGTAGGATAAAAGTGTCAAATCTGACATTCTGGCCTGGTTTCAAAGCGGATTGGAAGGAGGAAGAGGATTCCCTGGCAACTATCCGAGGATCCTCCGACCTCAGTTATATCACAGTATCTTGTCTGCTGTATTTCACCCTCAACCGTTAGGAATCTTTCATACAACTGATTTTTTTCATTTTTCAGGCAAGCAACCTGGTTGATCATGACTGCCTTATTGGTTACTATCAAAAGTCTTTTTTTAAAATAGATTTTAAGTCATATTGCAACCAAATGCATGTCTTCCCACAGGAAGGAAATGAGGTTAGAGGGAGCATGATTTAAGCGTACAGGTACCCTGCATTCATAGCACATATCCCCCTTGTGGTTGGTTTTGTGGATGTGCACTAGGGATGTGACTAATGTCAGTTCTTTATGTACAACGCTTCCAATGAGGGTTTGCGAATAGAGATTTGAATGTCCTAATATTTCTTGATGTCATATTTGTGTTTGTCAATTAATCAAATTTTATTTTGGAGTGAATGCAGGTTTAAATTAAGTGATGTGAACTAATCTTTTATTTACATTTAGATAATATCTAAATATTTTATTTCATTCAGAAAATGTATTTAAGCTTATTATATTTAAGCTTATGGGAAAAATCCTAATTATATTCTTTGAACTTCAATGTGCAATCTGAATTTTACTTCTTTCATTGCACGAGTGCACTTTCCTGAACAAATGCATCTAAACTAACAGCGCTGCAGAAAGCCTTTCTGCCAACGTCTCAAGGGCAAAAAGTCCAGACTGACCCCCTTTCCAGATCCCTGTCCTTAAGAATCCTTCCTTGGCCCCAGTGGGGCATCAAGTAATCACATCAACACATAGACCCAATGACACTGATTCCCTCCAACAAATGCACTCATTTCACAGTCTGAACCCCTCACCACCACCACAAAATCAGTCAGCTAATCCTTCTATCCAAACCCCAGGTGGGGAGGAATCTGCTCAAAGGAGATTTGAGGAGGATGGGCTGGTACACATTCTGAGAATGTACAAAGTTGAAAGTCTTATAACTTTGAGGTTATAAAAGCTCCATTTACCATTGTAAAGGAGAGAAATAGGTCTGCCAGTAACGATTCTTTTCATGTTGACTAATCTGTTGATTTTCTTTCTCGATTAAGCAAGAGTTATTTGGCTTAAAAAATAACAGAAAATTGTCAATCTGTGTTTCCCAAAGACCGAAATGACTTCCTCAAGTATCCCGGTTTGTTCACAACTGAAAGTTCATTTTCGTTGCAGCTCTACACAAAAATATGTAAAAGTGAAATGTCAAATGAGTTCACTATTCAGATTTATTCTTGAATCCATAATGCTCCAAGATAAAGAATGACTGTTTGAAGGCAGAAAGAGGCTATTATTATGTTGTGGAACTCTGAAAGTGACATTTGCAACAAAAATACATTTGACAGCCTCTACATGCATGAGCGGGCCAATTTCTGAATAATGAATACTTATTATAGATAGACTCTAGATAATCAGAGTGCAGTGCCACTCAGTGCGACATAGAGGTGTTTTGGGAAAAACACCAGCTTTACAAAGCTATTTGACACAATACAGATACAAATGCGCAGAAAAATGCACCAAAACCACAGCTTTGTCCTAAATGCCACACTCTAGTGATATAACCATCATGGTCAATTCAAATTAAAAATATTTAGTTTTCATATCACTCTTTTGCTACATTGGCCAGTGCTCTCCCAAACACATATTTCCATATTTAATTTTTCCACATTATGATAAAAGCCCCACTGCTGGGGTTGCAAGCTTTACATTTCCAACACAAAGACACGTGTTTTTCCACTGATTGCTAGCTCTCCTTTCCTCACAGGGTTTATTTCTAGAGAGCGGGTGAGCTTTGAAGTGAGAACCAAGCATTTAGGAACCGTCATACAATTTATTTTTACTCTCCAAGGCTGCATTGAGAAGCATGGGAAGAAAGATAAACCCTACAAAGCAATTTGGCACAATGCAAATGGAAATGTGTGTTGAAATCCATTAAATCCTTACTTCTATGATGGGCTGAAAGAATAGCACAGTTTTATTCCATTTTAATTCAAGTCAAGTATCACAAAACTGAAATGCAGAGAAATCAAGGTTACGGTAGGCAACAAGCAATAGCTGTTCAGCTGCTCATTACAACGTCTTTGTTCGTCACACTTTTGTTTTAACATATGGGGCCCTAGTTTCGTAGACCAGGCGCAGTCAGCTCTCAGCGCACCTGCGCCGCGCCGACGGGGTGTGTCCGCCTGGACTTTGCAAGTTTCGTGCACCGCGCAGGCTCGCGCAGGCACACCTCCCGTCTCGCCCACCGGCGCAAGTGGGAAAGAGGGAGAAGAAGAAGGCGTGAGTGGGAGACGAGGAGGAGACGAGGCGTGGACTGGGATTAACACAGCCGATTCAGATCTTCACCAATCAAATGAGCTCCTCTCCTCTCCTTTAATGCGTTAGGGGAGGTTCAGTGCAAGATCCGTCACTTGACAACCCGATGACAGAAGCAGGCCGCCGCTCCCACCACGCGCGCGTATCATAATAATAACAATGCCGATATTATAAAAAACAGGAGAGAGAGGGAGATGTTTTGGTCTGAGAGGCTGAGTTTCCGTTACACGTGCCATCCGCCTTTGATCTGACGTCAGATGTGACGGGACAATTTATATAGATATAAATTCACGTGTTGATTCAATTAGTTGCATTAAATAGTGTTTGTTGTGATTATGTATTGCATTTAAATGTGCCTGGAACTGTGGAAACCTGCCTGTGAGGTCTTGGTGACGTGTGCGCACTACGCGCCGTCAGCCAAACTTCCACTGCGCCAGCTGTGATTCGCATTGAATGAATGGACTTCATTTACACCTTGCGCCGAAAGTAGACCAGGTCAGAGCTGGCGAGCTTTCAGCGCAGTTTCGGCGAGGCTTTTTGCCACGAAACTTCTGCTACGCCAAGCTGAATCTGTGACGCCTCCCCCTGCTGCACCGCCACACCCATCTTGGCGCAGGCGATCCACCAAACTGCCAAACTGACGGTGCGCAAGGCTTCGCGGGTCGAAACTTGCATTACGCCAGCTCCGCCACCCTGCGCCGCCCTGCGCTGCGCCACGAAACTAGGGCCCATGAACACAGTAATCAAAGTTGCAATCGATTGCAACCAGGCTTAGATAGTGCCATGTGGAGCTTGTTTATCATATAAATATATAATATATGAATAAGCTTTCAATTAACCTGATTCCACCCTTTTCGTGAAGAAAAGTGTTTGTGATTTGAAAATACAAAGAGCCTAGTAAATAACAAAATATACCTTCACCAAATTGTGCAATCTTAACTGACCTTAGTGAGTTTCAAATTTAAAAACATTTAACTTGAAATTCTGCTTGAACTACACAAATCACATTGGTTCCATTCCTCCTTTCCATTTAATGTTAATCATTATGGTCCCTGTTAAATGGACTGCACTTGATCAAGGACACTTCTGCATGTGAAGGAGCTAGATATCAAACCACCAACTTGCAATAAGACATAACGTTTCCTCTCACCTCCACATTGAGTGTGAAGTCGGTGCCGTCCAGCAGGGTGATCTTACACTCCATGATCTTAACCTTCTTCACTCCTTTCAAAGGAGACCTGGACAGACGACTGGTGGATGACCTGTGGGATACCTGGTCCCCTTCCTGCTGATCCTGAGAGGAAGAAAAGAAAAAAAAAGACGTGTTATTTAACAGTAATTAGTTGAATGATGAATTGACATGTATCATTACAGTTTTACACATATTGCACTCTTTTTCTCCGTTTTGTTGTGTTAAGCAGTGAGATGGTTCCACATAATTTCATTGTAGGAATGGTATTCTAATTTTAGGATGAAAGTGTTTACAGAACATAAATTAAAAAAGACATCCTTCCCTACCAATTGCCTCCAAATGACCTAAATGTTAGTTACTTAATGTAGTTGTCTTTGACAAAAACCACCAGTTCTGTCACATGTCCAAAACCTATATATAGAGACTGGGACCCTGAGTGAATGTAATCGGGTCCCGCTGAGAATAACTAGGTGTACTGCCATTTCGTCTTGAACAGAGAAAATCCAATTTTCCACTTCAATGAAAACAAAGCCTTCCTGACTGACTTTATGTTGGAAAAGAGGTCTTTGGCTTAGAGACAGTTTTCATCCTTCTTCAAGTGAATTCAATGCGTTTTTTTTATTTTTATATTGAAACTGTCTTATCTTTTTCTTCAGGTTATATCCATCACATTGTTCCTCTATCTAATGTAGCTCATGTAGACCTCCTCAGATGGTGTGCTGAACCATACAATAAAACCACAGTCACACGTTAGAGAACGTCAGGATTCAAGTGACAGTATAATTTAAGATTACCAAAGGATGACGTATTCAAACCTTTTACGAAAGATTGTGACCGATAGAAATAAGCACCACAGATGCAATATGAACTTAGTGGCCTCAGTTAACAGTTTTATGACTGTGATCTGTTATATGTGCACCCCACTGGACCAGAGAAATATCTTAGCCTGAGCATGTGTCTCACAGGAAAAACGGACTGTGTTGTGTCAGTGCTGTGATTTCGCTCAGCCTTGTTCCTGCCAATTCAGACAGCTCGGACAACAGCAGAGCCGTTCATCTGCTGTGTGACATGAGGGCTATTTAATGCAAGATACATTTACAGGGATGCTCGTATGGATCCATTTAATAGATAATCAGATTTTTTTAAATTATTTTCAGCCATGCTAGTGACTCTGGGGGGTCTGTCCGTGGGTCCAGCACTTAAGGCCTTTGCATACCGACTCACGTTGTGTCAATCACCAACTCCCTCACTACTGAACGACTTTGTTTAGTTTTGTGATTTTCCCAATAAATATATATTAAAAAATGGATCGGACTCCGTGTGCAAGGTTTCTGTTGTTAAGGAATTTTAACAGATGAAAAAAAGGCATGCGAAATGGAAGTAACTTTAGTTTTAATGCGTTCAAGGGGAATTATATATTATCTATAAAAGGAGATTAAAAATAAAATTTGCGAGACTGGTCATGGTCAATCAAGCTGAAAATCAGTCGATCGATTGGTGCATCTCTAATAATATTGTATAATATTATCCAATAAAGTAACCATGGCCAGTTAGAATGAACATAAATATTCTTTCATTAAACGTTATTAGGATATTTTTTGCTGTTTAGCTCAGCCAAGCCAGGATACCGGTATAATGAATCTATCCATCACCACACACTGCCTCTGCTGCTCCCTCATTACAGCCCACTTTGATTCATGTGTCTATTTCTTCCCCTCATCAAACACAAAAAACATTTCCATACTTCAATATCTCCACATGATGATGATGATAAAAGCCATACTGTTAAGTCAGTGGCACTGTGAGCTTGAGCATGGTCAAATTGCATTTAATGCTCAAACACGTGATAGATCACAACAAGGCACAAGATTTGAAAACCAACTGCCCCACCCCCGCCCACATCTGGTGGTGGTGACTTGACTCCTTGGTTCACTGTAAATGGAAGAACTCTACAAGTTTAAACTTAATCCACTGTTGATCTTTTTTCCTGTTCCAGAGAAGACCACCAGCTACCAGTTATTGAAATAAAGAGGAATCTGTCTAAAATCTGAGACAATCCTCCTGCAGTATGGACACACTGGAAATCCAATCAGTGGAGTGATTAGATTGTGAGCCCAGAAGGGCTTTAGCCTGCAGGGCTGCAGGCTACAATCTTAACCATAACAGAGATCACTGGTTAGACACTGAGCTTACACACTCTCCTTTTAACCTTATACTTCCCTGTCCATCTTTTCAATTCCAGGAATAACGCAGTCATTTTGTTCTTCTGGTTTACCACTAGTAATGTTGTAAACAAGTAATGATAGTTGGGAACATTCAGAAGCTACACTGCTGCGATCGGATGGTTTTAAGTCTTTACTGCGGGTAAATTGAGTAAGCCATAGCATGCTTTTCCCGACCAAGCAAGCATTGCAGGGATGCATCTAGGGAATATCTTGTTTTTAACTGCAAATCATTGTTACAATTAATAGCTGAATTGTTTAGTCTTAAAAATATTGGAAAATAGTAAAACAAAGTGCAAAGTTGAAAAAAAAACAAAGATATTGAATTTGCTATGACAGAGAAAGCAAATCTTCATATTTTGAGAAGCTGGATTTAGCGAAAATGTTATGTGTTCATTCCATTACCCTAACCGGAGATCTCAAACCATGAACTGCAAAAAGCCCAGAGGTCTGTATAATCAGATGAGTGGGAATAATACAATTTTCCAATCTGTTTCCTCCCATTTTCCAAAATAAAGCAAAGACTGGAAAAAAGTTCACTTGTCAACAAATGCAGCTGATGCAGGGCCATAAACACCATTGACGACACTGAGGTCACGTCATTAGTATTTATTTTATTCATGTCCATTTTTCACACAAAGCCACAATTCATTCAGGAGTCAGAAGAACGGCGTGTGTGTTTCTCAAATTCCAGCTAATCTAAAAGGGATATTTACAGTCTTTATACCATACAAAACACCCTCAATTGAATTAGTAGAGTGCTTTTTTTTTTGTATGTAAACGTTAGATTTTCATTGGACACTCCTTCAATAGGCCCCGTTCAATGGGAAAAAAGAAGTTAAGTGGGGACTGTGGTTATGAAGAGGCTGACCTGTTCTTTCCTGGCTGGGGTGCTGTTTCCGGCGGCGGTGGGAAGCTGCTCCGGTTGGTTCTGAGGCGAGGTGGGTTCGGCTTTAGCTTTCCCCTTCTCTGTCTCCTTGTTCTCCTGCGCCTGCTTGGCCTCCGAGTCTGCGCCTGATTCAGTTGTCATGGTAAATCAAGCTGGGGTTGGGGAAAGAGGAGGGTAAAAAGGAAAAGCAGATGAGTCAGCTGACCTTATGCTATGAATTGATGCACTGTTGTTTTTCAGCCCTGTGTAATGATAAGCTCCTCTCTAATGCAAATGCAGAGATGTTGTTGACGACATAGATTGACAGCAGAATAAAAAGTGAAATGAATGTATGTGGCTTAGGTGCACTCAAGTCCTGATTTAAGTAATCTTAGTAACTGATAATGGATAGTGCTTAGAGTGCAATTGCCGTGAGATTCACAGTTTCTACACCATGTGAGTGCAGTGTTTAAGTCCCTGCATGTTTGCAGTGCTCATGAAAATAATAAGAATATGATGGAAACAACCATCCAAAGAATCTGAACTGCACCAGTAGCACACGTCTTTCTTTGCATGACCTTCTCCCTCTGTGAATAGCAGTATATCAGTGACAGATGCTGTCCCAAGAGCCTAAACCTGTAACAAGAGGAAACATCTAATGGCCAGTTTTGCCAAACGAAGATGACAGACGGGACTGATCCCACTGGGGGCCCCTATGCTAACCGCACACACAGGCTTTGACATTGAGGGGGGTTTGGAGTGTGTGTGTGCGGGACAGCACACTGGGCGTCTGCTTCAGGGAGCCTGGGGTTTGTAGTGTGGATGCCTGTCATTCTGCTGTTGGCCCGCTTCTCCCTGAGCTCTATTTATAGGGCCGTGTTTACTCCGGGGTGGGAGGTTTCAGGGATCTCTAGACTTCCAGCTGGGGACAGCAGCCTCTGGATCAACAAAAGCAACACTGTGGGCCGAGGTGATCCCCAAAACATTTGACATGCCGAATGAAAAATTGCAACAACTTCAAATATGCCACTAAAACAAAGCAAAAAGTGGAAAACCATCAGCTATTGATTATTTTTTAAATGCCACAAGCAAGAGTTTGCTTTTTTTTTTGTATTTGTAATTTGAAACCTCTCTCAGTCTTCAAAAATTCTTGAAGGCTTTCCGAGGACTAAATGCAGCCCACATGTGTAACTTCACATGTCCTTAAGGCCAGCACTAGTCCATGCACTCTGTCTCCATGTCTCTGTGTTGATTTGTTCATCTTACAATCCGGCGGATGGATTACTTGAAAATACTTCAAGTTGAACTGAAATTAAGTTTTGTTTTCTGCTATAATGCCATAGGTGTGATTATTAGCATGTAGACTTCCCAAAAGACTACAACATCTTGATTCAATATCTTGTGGTAATACCGCATATTGTAATGCAGAATGATACATTACTTAAGTAGGGAATTATGTTTTTGAAAACCAAAGGAAAATTCAACCTTGATAATGAGCAGTGGGTTTGAATTCCTACGGATAACTTAAAATAGGATTAAAATACAATGCCAAATCAAACTTTGCCAAGTAACAAAAACACACTCCAGAACAGAGTTGTGGGTTTTTTTAAAAGGATAAAAACAGCAGTGAGTCTTGATTTGGAAATGTTGATTTCTGCCCTTGCTTTGTGGAACATCAAGAGTCAGTGAACACAACATCAACCTCTCTTATGTCAAGAACTTCAGGTGCTATAAAAAAAGGGCCATAAAGATGGCAAAATGATATTAAAATTACAGGCCTGACTAGTGGAAATGTGAATAAATCACATGATCCAAGTTCCAACGTGTGCAAGTGAGGATATCCAAGGCTAAAAGACCACTAGGGATATTGAAGGACAGTCCTTTCACAACCGCTCTGCTACTTTGTCGTGTCATGTTCGGCAGAGCTGAGAAGCGGCTCAATAATCAGTGATGGCTGCACAGCTAACCTTTGCTTCTTTTTACACCCATATGAAACAGGAACTATGGAAGGAGGGGAGGAAAGGAACATCTTAGCACCATAGAAATGGAGGAAGAATACGTTCAGTCACTGGTGACAGGCACTCTTCACAGTCCCACATAACAGACCACACAGTAGCCTTGTGTGTAGCCCTCGCATGGACTGGCACATACATTATCCATTCAGAAAGTCGTATTCACAACTCATTTGGTGTCCCAGATTACTGCTAGTATACAGGAGCGGCATACGATGCTACCAATATAGCCTTATCATATCGACTACAGCTTCAAGCTAAGCATTTGTCAGATTTTCAAATAAACAATCACATGCTCTGCTGCTCTACTACTGAATAATATCGCATAACAGAGATTCAACCTGTCGATGCTTTTCAGGAAGCACAATATTTAAATTAAATATTTCCGCGCTCCAGAGATGTCCTGGCCTACACATTGCTTCCTACGGACATAAGAAATCATCTTTAACTGGTAAAGATCCCCACAAAAATCACACCATAACCGATTTAACCAAAAAATATGTAAAAATGATCAATTACTCTGATACTGCAAAGAAATATTTTTTTGCCATAATCATTCAGCCATATATTTTCATTGCTCCTTGCAAATAAAAAGAGGGAGGTGCCCAAAAAGCTTTGATCATAGAATTGTTATTCAATCAAGGTATTTTGCAGACTGGGAACCAGATCCAAAATGTAACTGGCTATCGTCACCCACCACCCTAACAGGAAGGCATGCACGTGCTTCTCACATCTGTACATCTAAGAACTCTGCACTTATCATGAACAGCCACCATGACTGAAGAAACTAAAGATTGGTGAGAAACTCATCATTGGCTACAGAAAATGCAACACTACAAGAACAAGATGCCATCAAATATATTAAAAATCTCATTCTTATTGATGTGAATTACAAGGAGGGACAAGGAGAAACCTGCTATCACTTGTCTTCCTTCAGAAACAATCTTTCCTCAGAAGAACAATTACATAATTAATACTACACTCCTATTTTTTCCTTTCCTACACAAATTAAAGTAACCTTAATTTATTCAATCCCACTGCGTACCAGTACATAAAACCATTTAATCAGAAACCAAATCTCATTCAGACAGATTGGTGAGACAACCCATTGCAGTGGATATTAGTTCCCGTGCTAAAAGCCCAGCAGAGGTTTATCAGTATGTAGCTGCATTACACAATTGATCACTGATGCTGAACACTGTGGTGCTGCCCCATGCATGCAAACGTCCATTTTAAGGTCCATTTGTGATTGTAATGCATACTGTTGGAAAGTGGCCTGTGCACACACACCCACACACGGGAGGATGAGGGATTGCCATCTGTGCCGAGTGCCATTAGCCGGACTACACCACAGCTGGGCCGATTCCCCGTCACCCCAGCCCCCACACCCATAAGCCCCCACACCCATAAGCCCCCCGGGAGCTAACGGAGGTTACATGGAGGGGAATGGTTGGCGTTTTTTTGTATTTTGACACGTCCAGGCCCATCCCGAGCGGCCCATCCCGAACAGGCCTGCAGCATCTGATGAGACCCCTCTACATGGCTGCAGGGCTGACAGCTGTCATACACACAGAAACCCAGCTACTGTAACTGGACACCACATAGCTGGTCTGGCCACTCAAGTGAGACACCTCTGCTGAAGGGCTACAGTTCCCAAAGTGTTGCAACTAAAAACAACTAAACGAAATTATCGATATGTGTTATCATGAATGTGATGTTACACTGTAAGGTGAGCTAAGTCCATTCCTACATTTATAGTTACTTAACATTTATATTAGATTTGAGGCATTCAGTGAATATTTTCAACTGCAGTGAAATACAATGCAATAGATGCAACATTAGTTCTGCATGCACTGACTGTAGGGCTGCCCCCTCTAAGATTTCTTTTAAATTTATAAGATTCTTTGTGGAAAAACTCAGATTTACAGATGTGTAAAATAAACTATGATGGACATTTTTCTTGGTTTAATGACCTGTACATGCAAAATAATCAAGAAAATCACCACACCAATCCACACTGAAAATAATCCTGCAGCACTAGAATAAAGTTACACAATTAAAAAGAGAAAAGACTGGTATGAACAGAGCTAAAATTTAACTTGATTGGACAGTAATGAGGTAGCAACAGTATGACGCTGTCCAACACGTCTTCCCTGTAGTCAGTCCACCTAAACTGGTGTAACCAGCAATACAAGGGGGATCTCATTGTTAGCTTGTTGTAGGTAAGACTCACTGTCTGACTGTCATAATGAGTTTGTTCCTCAACAACATCTCGCAGCTTAGCAGTTTAGTGTTGCAAGTAACAATTTAAAAAATGTAAACAGCTAAACAGATCTGTTTTCAACCTCAGCGGGTTCAGCCAGAATATTCTCCAGCTCTGGTGCTGCACAAACAAAGTGTAGAGGCAGTTCTGGCAACTAATGTTTCATTTATAGAGCCAAAAACACAACCAACCAAAAACGAAACCTTCTATAAAAATACAAAGCTGCATAAAAAGTAAAAGTAACATCACTGATGCGTTGCTACCTCGTTTTTTTCATCAGTTAAGTAGTGTTAGGATGAAGACATATTCTGCATATATGCTCAGGTGCCAGTGTATTAGGAATACTGAGCTAAAATGCAATTTAATACAACAATAAATCACCTAGGTGTACCTAATAACTGGGAACTCAGTTTACAAGCCATTCAGATCATCCAATATTAAATGATGGAGGTCCCATATCAACAAATAGGTTTTTACATGTTTGAAAAGTCTCTGAGATGGCTAATAAAAAAACCCCCAAAAAACTCAAACACGTTTTTGCTGAACCCTAATAGACTGAACCAGACTAGACACTCCATAACTCAACAGCAGAAATTGGGGAAGGCAGTCGCTGTTCGCATGAAGGTGACTCCAAGCTGAGAGCACTTTTGCTGAGGAGGCCATAAATCCTATCTGCTTGCTGCATTTACATTCTTAGCATTACCGTCACTCGCAGCAAAGCACTCAGCGATACAACAGACAGACCAGCAAACTAATTGTTATCTCAACTTGACTGTGCACTTTATTATTCAACACAATCAATATGTCTTTGTTGCCATGAAGTCACTTAAGGCCAGGCACAGACATCCCCAATGAGTCTGGGAGGGTAAACACCTGGAATACATATATAGCAGGACTGTATAGCTTCTTTGACAAATGGAAAATCCTCAGCTAATGTCAAAGATCAGAACTAAATCTTGGAGCTAATAACTTCTAATACTGTGGCTGAGACGGGCCAATAGGTATTAAGCATTTTATGAGATTAGCAAAAGGTAATCAGTAAATCAGCTGTGACTTGATTACCGATAATGTCGGCAGGACAGCGTAGTGTAAAATAGGTTGTTGACATCAGCTGGTGCATCCCTACACCACAATCACAGTGAGTTGTTTTAGTGTATTCTCATTAGGAAAAATTCCATCCTAGCCCAAGGGCTATAAGCTTATGAAATAGGGCAGCAACTCATAATTATCACAATTTCCCAGAGTCTAAGTTGGGGGTATTTCCATTATCACTAAATCTGCTGATTATTTTGTCAATTCATCATTTGGTCTACAACATGTCAGAATATAGTCTGCGGTGAGTCTGAGGCAATGTCATCTGTTTCTGTTTACCTTTACGTGACCCCATTGTGTTTCAGTGGTTCTCAGTAGTAAGTTTACTGTGACCTAATCATATCATTGGTAGTTTTTCTTTTCTTATCAAGAGTCTACTGATAAAGGGTCATCCTTGTACTAGAATTTCTAAAGCCCCCTGAGATACATTGTGAATTTGTGCTGTATAAATAAAGCTGATTTGAATTGACGCTGGGTTTGGCAGATAGATCATCATAAATATCAAAGAATGTCAGCAGTGTTTAAAGCACACGTAGAACAGAAATAATCATAATCATCCCAATATTCAAACACATTGTTAACAGGTTATGTTAATTTAGACTATGATTTATTTTTTAAAAAGATATACTCTCAATGACTGTACTACGGAAGCCTGCAAACGAGGCCCACGATGTTGCTACCTTTCGATGCTACTGCAACAACAGCTTACTGTGCATCTTAATTAAATTGTCCAGTCAGGCTCTGGCCATTGCAATTCGTGCTTACAAGGATGTCAGAAGCTAAAAGTGGATCCAGACCGTGTCATCCTGCCCTAACCACGCCTACCGCACTGCAGATCAAAAACACCCAAGTATGTCGTCTTAACCTTCCGACAATTTAACCATTATAATCTATTAACTGTTCTGAAATGTTACCGTGTCCGCCAGTGACTCAGCGCTGTCCTTCACTGATGGAAACGGTGGGGGTTAAGATGGGAATATCCATCTCAATCGCCCCGTTTTTGATACCCATTTTCCACATTCAGCGTCGAAACTGGAGCACATTAGCGCACGGTACCTTGTTGCTTTGAAATATCCGACTTTTAGCTTCAAAATAACGGCCGCAGCAGGCAGCCCATTCAGCAAAAACATGTCGCTACGCTGTTATTACGCACCGTAATGCTACCATGCTTAAACGACGGGATAAAAAAAAGGTTATTTTTCTGACACGGTTAGCCACGTACACTCGACTTTTCCGCCCGACTACGTTAGTGTATTTTAATGTAAATTACCTATCATCGGCCACGGGTGTTGCGGTCAGACGCTCCGAATATGGCGAGAGGAAATATTACAGAGAACCGAACAAACCGGGAAGCGCGCGCGCGTCTCGTAGGACGGCCTCGAGTGAAAAGATGAAAGGAGAGAAGCAGCAAAGGGAAAAGGTGTATTACCAGGTTTAAACCGTCCTCGTTCAGCTGGTTTACGCGAGCTGTTGCGTTCGTAGTGGGCTTCTGCTTCCTGACAGCGGTGCTACTACTCTGCTGCAGTTCCCCCTTTCCACCAGCCTATCAGGCTTCCCCGTGCAGCTGAGTAGAATTGTGGGATATCAGTACATACAGCCGGGGCATTATCTTAGCAGCCCCCCCAACACACACACACACACACACACACACACACACACACACACACACACACACACACACACACACACACACACACACACACACACACACACACACACACACACACACACACACACAGTACTCAAAGTGGAGTATTGAGATGCTTGTACTTTACTTGAATGAATTCTTCCAATTTCTACAGCTAAAGCCAAGCTTACATTGCACTAGAATGGAAACAATGAATCAATTGATCAACTAGATAAAACATTTCATAATTTGCAACTGTTGAAATAATCGATTAATTATTAATTAAAACAAAAAAAAAAGGATTTTATGCTTTTCTGTCTCTTTTGTAACAGTGAACAGAATAGCATCGGATTCTGGGTTATTGGTTGAACAAAAGATGCAATTCGATTAAATCCCCTTCAGAATGGTTCAGTATTCTCTGATTGTATAGCCCATACGAATGATCGAGAAACAAGTCCACAGATTGATCAATAATGGAAATAATGATTTGCTGCATATGTAGATGCCACAAATTCATGTAAGCCAGTAAAGTATGCTGCATATTTATTTTAAAACAAATCACGTTTTCAGACCATTATTATTTACAACCAAATTAACTGAAAAAACATCACTTACAAAACATGTAGCCTACCATATAATGCTGGAGACATCAGCATACATTTAATTATTCTTGCTTTGTTTCCAGACAAAAAAGTAGTAACTTAAAACATCTAAAAAAAACAACCATTCCAATTTTTGCTCACCAGCATATTTCAAATTCTTAAAATGTTTCATGATGAACTAATGAAATAGGATCCATTGTTGTACATTAAGCTACTAAACGGTATAGAAAGTTGTTAAAAGAAGCTTATCCTGGACCAGCCACAAAAAAGCTTATCGAAGACAAAAAGTATTATACATGACATATGAAAACAAGCCAATATAGTGCACACATGAACACACAAACACACACACATCTGCTGCCCTCATCGAGGTTCATACATGTGGTTGTGTGTGCACAAATGCAGACATAAAAGCAAGTTTTTAATTAGTGTCTGGGTTGTTCCCTCTGGGGATTTGAGGGTTTTGCCTCCCGCCTCCCAGTGAGAACTTGACCCAGCTCGGTCACCCATTTGACTTTTATTTCATCTAATTGGTTTCATGCTCAAGTAGCATGCCACATGCCAATACATTACAGTACACAATGCAGATATAAAACACACATTCGTGCACTTCACGGCTTCAGAGAATTTTCTGCTGCAGCTGTACACAAATTCCATAAATAGTGACGGATGCATAGCAGGCATGCTTTGCAGAAAATAGAGGGTAAATGTAATAACACACAGTGCAACTCTTATATTCAGCAGGCAGACAGCAGGCTCCTCATTCAGCCTCTAGCTAATTGTAACACAGCTCATAAAACAAGCACAACAACAACGAATGTTTTACATTGAAGACATATAATTCACAATACCATCCAAAGGGGATTGAGCTCCTTCACGTGCAAGTTTAAATTTCTAAAACACCAACTTTACAAGCAACCATCATTGAGGTTAAGCAGTAAAAAATATTCTTGCAACCCTCCATGCTGGGAGGAGAAATAATAGCCGAGAAGGGCTGTCAGGATTTTTTTTTTCACAGTGACACTGTCATAACTCACAGCAGCGTCCTTTCGGAGTCTAATGCGATAGTTCCCGTAACCATAAAAGGTCTAAGAATGTGTTTTTATGTGGGCGACAATATGAGGAGAGGCAGCCATACAGCTTCAAGGATCATTACGGTAGCTCTTGTGACCCTGTAATACTTACACATTAATAATTTCACATACTGTAAAATCCAACATTTCTCCAAACAGGTTCTTTCACTTCCCCTTTCATGTCATCTTTTTAAAAGGACAGACATGATGAGCTAGTTGGGACTTCACCACAGCACGTCTCTCTGCGAATACACACTGTATATTAAGTTGTAACAACTAGGATGTCTGTCCTCTGCACAGCCAAACAATAGTCATCTACATTTAGAGGAGACTGGTGCAGTATTGTCATGAGCAGACTGGTTGTCTGAGACATTGCTCATCGTGGGCCGTCTGGCCAGTGGGTGGTGACTGTGCATTAAATACTCTTTAATTGAAGATGAAGGATTAGCTCGTCTCCAAAAAGGAAATATCAATGTTCACATACTGGCATCATTAAAAGCCTCTACTTGCAACGGAGCTTCAATTGATGAATATGTTGGTTAATTAGATGTATTTTTAATGACTTATGCAGATAAAGTCGGGACAAAAACATTAAAGAAACCAACAAAATAACACAAGACAGCTACTAACAGCCAAAGCGGCACAACCTATGAAATATTACAGTAAAAGCTGAAAAATATTAACGCATACCTCTATTTTCACTCAGGACTTCCTGTGAAAGTGTGCAACTCCTAACCAGGTTTTTTCTTTTTTTCTGACTGATAAAAAGGCATTCGTTTTCACTTGTTTTCTAGTCTTTATCTTCCTATATTGTTCATGTAAAATGGTGACAATCTCCACTGCACAGAAAGTGTTTACCCACTGTACCTGATTGAAAAACAATCTCTGGGAAGTTTGGATTAAATGGAAATTTCTTTAAGATAACTGACGCGGTAAGGAAATGTTTGCCCCTACAGATATCTAGCATTCAGCTTCTACTGTCTATGAGTTCTCACTCTCTGTATGTATAGTGACCTGCCGATAAATGTGAGTGCAAATCTATGACTCTTTAGAGCCTCCAGAAGAGCCCTTGGTCAGCAGAATGATTAATAGCACACAAGACAGACAACATGTGATCTCTGTACTCCACTTAACTTATGTGGCTGCTTAACTCTTCACTTTTTTCTGCTGCGTACAGACACTTAGTTCCTGTGCAGCTCATCCGCTCCGAAGCCCGCCCTTGAACTCATTTAGCCTTGAACACAATGTCTTTTCTTGCAAGTATTAACATCATTTTGGAAGGTTATGTTTTCTCTCTCACGCAAAATTCACAATCAATGCTGCCACTGTCTCTTTAACTTTACACTATTAAAAAAAAAACTTACAGGAGGGAAGTTGCATTATACGGATCTTCTGCTTACACAGCAATTTGGCACTTAGCAAATCAAATAACATTTTTTTATAAAAAGAAAAAAAAAAACGGTAATACTGCAAGGCCAAGTTTTGGAAGAACAGAAAACATAACATCCTGATGTGAAAATATGTATATACTCGAGTCTCTTAAATCCGTAACCTTACGAACCTCATTACAGCAATCTAATTTCCAGTGCTGCGGTCAGAACAAGCAAGCTGGCACCTCATCAATACATAGTTATATTGAAGCATGTCCCTTATAATACATGGCAAATCACCCATGTGATCCAATTATTAAAAAGCAAGTCCAGGCCAGCATTGCCTGCCATCCACGGGGCCAGGGGGGAAATAACTGCTGTTCAAAAAAGATCTCTGCCCAAACACTGTGTTATGTTTCCAGTTTTGTCTTCGGCCTTTCACACACAGAGACTTTTCACACCAGATGTTGTATACTGCATCTTAGCTTAGCTTATGTTGTCCTAAAATAAATGTATTTCTAATAAGAGCACTCTCAGGCTGATGTTTAAATCTACAAAAGTTCCATTGTCCAATGTTTCAATGTACTACGGAGCAGGGAAACTTCATGGTTATCATGTTATTTGTCGTGTTTTTATTACACTTTGAACTCAATGAACTCGAAGTGAATTGGCTCCAGCTCTGTTTTCTCATTTTCCCATAACTAACCAAAGCTACTATCCCCTGCTGTCCAGCTCTACTCAGCTGTGAATGCATTCACTCCCAAAGGGCTGTAGGTCAGCAAGCAAACATGCCAAATTAGAGTCAGATTTTGACACCCCAAATTGGGCCAAAGCTCCCAAATCCACCCCCCATCTTGAGTGCACTGCCTGCTCACACTATGCCCTCCTAATAGAAAAGTCAGTCTTTTCATCTGTGGCACCCTTTCATGTAAAGCCAAGGGGACATAATGCTGATTAATGTGAAAAGGGGATTATTTCTATGATGAGGAGCACTCCCCTTCGTGTTTTTTTCCACGTAGGAGGCACATCTTATCTTGAGCAATCGTAAATGCGATCTGCATTTGTAACCTTTGGAAAGCAGTAGGCTAATGATTGTGCCCGTCAAGTGATTGCAGACCAGGCATTTTTTTTTAGAGAAAGGGAGGGGTAGCACATGTGTGGTTGAAAAAAACCCCCAAAACTGCAGCAGTAATTAGAATCCGTCTTCCCTTTTAGAGTTTTCTATGGATATCAGCATTTCAGCACTCAGCAGGAGTGTAGAAAGTGGTTGAGGCAGTCGCATGACTATATAGATTTCTTTTTCACAACACAATCCCTTTTCTTTTGAAACCAAAGGTGATGTTCAATCAGGTGTCTCTTTTTTTACAACTCCTTTTTTCTTAAACCTAAAATGAAATACGCTTCTGTATGCATGTTAAAACAAGACTAAAGGCCTTTACAAACCGGGGGTGTGATGCAGAGAATGAGATGGGAAGGAAAAATACTTGCCTGTAAATATTATACGTCATGGGCTTTTATTGTGAAGGTTAAGAGAAGGAGGATCGACCTTTGCCAAGGTTGAAGGAGTTATTAAGTTTGACGATGTGGTTTGGACTACGGAGCTTGTGTGTTGTTGCAAGCACCTGCTAATTACCTTTCCTTAGCAATTAAATTTGACCAGCTTTTATCAAGGCTGCCCCTTCAATACTTCCAGGTCATTCCGCTCATTTAGGAACCTTCTTAAGGAAAAAAAAAGGACTATCCAACTGCAGCCACGCTAGCAGCTCTGTGTTAAATGCAAATGTGCCGATGTCACGCAAAATTTTATTGGCCTGATGGTGTTGCTAGATGAAAAGCATGGGGATCACCTGTACCAATTGGACCGACTGACAAACAACAACTCTCTGGGATCCACTATAAATACCCTGGGACGTCATGGTGCCATCGCAGGTGTTGTAGCTTTATAAGGCAACCCCACGCTGCTCTCAAGTGATCAGGCAACGCTGGTAGATAACCAAACTACTCCCAACAAGCTTATCTCTCCACTCAACAAGATTGAGTCATACGTGTTATCTCTGCCACTCCCCAAAGGCTTTAGTGATTGTAAGCAGTACTGCACTCACATGTCAAGTTGAGCTCAATTCAACTCACTGAATGAATGACTGCACACCCCAGGGGAAGAAAACCGGGTTGATTTCTTGCCCATGGGTGGTTTCATTTGCATTTTGCACTTGTGGGCTGATGCTCGTGATGTTAAAAATAACAAGTGAGCAGGGAGAAGTTCGGTGTCTTTTTGTGGATACACAGTTTGGCTGTTGATGTAATCCAAACTGAACTTTCAAGTAGCAACTGCTCCTAACTATTTTGATAATTGATTTATTGTTTGTATATATGTATTATTAACTGTCTAACTGTTTGACAATGTTAACTAGGGAGAAATTTTGTTGACAGACAAAATGATTAATCAATATATTGAAAAAAATTATATTGCAAGATAAAATCAATAATAAAAATAGTTACTACAGCGACGAACTATTTTAAATATTGTGCTTGCCTCAAAGTATCAATGTAATCCTCACAATGTAAATGTATGAAAAATAGCATGCTGTACTGTTTACCAATATGCTGAAATTTGATTGAGTTTGAAGAAATAGGTTTAAGTTGTGAGAAAATAATTAAAAACAAATGTGATTTTTTTCATTCATTTTTTAAAAGACAGGCCATATTATGTGAAAAATAGCTACAGAGATTAAAGTGTTGTTTGATACTGGGAGTTTGCTAACCCAGTTTGATAACCGACCACCCACAATCCTGACCGTACAATGTCTGCTCTGTAGGAAGGTTATGGGTGAAATCTATTAACTCAATATTTGGCTCAGCACTTTCGTTCCGAAGAATGTCTTAAAAAATAACTTGAGTTCAACCTTTATCTTATCACTAACTCCTTATACTGTGTAGAAGAAAATGTGTTACCTCCACTGTCAGTGATTAAACCTCATTTGAACCAGCTACAGAATTGGACCTGAAGAGTTTTCTTCAACAATATGGCGTTGTCGGCATCTCGCTAACCCTGGGCTAGAGGACGTCTGGACTGGATGGAGTCATTCTGAATATTAGCAATCGGCGCCAAAATTAAAAGGGTAAGGAAGCCTCTTGTAAAATTCCTAACTTTTGCTGATATTCACAATGCCCTGTCTCAAGTCCGGATCTTCCATAGACCCAGGTAACGCGATTTAAATTTTCAAATAGCAGCAGTTGACTGCAGGCTGTTCTGGTGAGTTTTAAGAAAAACAAAGGCCTTATGTAGTATAATAACAGATTGCATAGTGGAATTCTCTATCACCTTATGGGTTTGAGTTTTTCTCGGTGTAACAGATTATTATATGAGGTGGATGGTATTGTTATGGAGTAACCAGGCTTCCATACATATTGTCATAATTCCTATTGGTAGCATAATGACAGTTTGCATGATGGAATACTCCCTGACCTTATGGGTCTGAGTGTTTTTTTTATGTGAGAGATTGTTATGTGAGGTAGACAATTTTAGTGGAGTGAATCAGTCTGACACTATATTGTCATAATTCCTAAACTTGGTAGCATAATGACAGTTTGCATTGTGAAATTCTCCCTGACCTCAGGGGTCTGAGAGTTTCTCAATGTGAGAGATTGTTATGTGAGGTCAACGATATTTCAGTGGGGTAGCCAGTCCGCCACTCATATTGTTTTAAATCCTATTGGTAGCATAATGACAGTTTGCATTGTGAAATTCTCCCTGACCTTATGGGTCTGAGTGTTTCTCTATGTGAGAGATTGTTATGTGAGGTTGACGATATTTCAGTGGGGTAGCCAGTCCGCCACTCATATTGTTTTAAATCCTATTGGTAGCATAATGACAGTTTGCATTGTGAAATTGTCCCTGACCTTATGGGTCTGAGTGTTTCTCTATGTGAGAGATTGTTATGTGAGGTTGACGATATCTAAGTGGGGTAGCCAGTCCGCCACTCATGTCATCGTAATTCCTACTTGGAAATGTAATGACGATTTGCATGGTGAAACTCTCTGTAATCTTATGGATTTCAGTGGTTCTCTTGGTAAAAGATTGTTATATTGAATGAATGACATGTGTTTAACCGGTTTAAAAGTTGTATGAGCTCATTGTAACATCTTGTTTTTTTCAATGTTGTGTGTTTGTGTTTTGCTGTGATTTAAGGCCCGCTGCGGCCATAAATATGTTGTTTTCTTACTATAAGAAAGTATTGCTAGAATTAAGTAGTTGTTCAGGAGGTTACAATCGAACACAACATTCCAGCTCTAGTTCCTTATCCGTTAGTTAATAGCCTTTTGATCACTGTGATTCACGACTGCTGTTTTGCGATAAACCACGTGGCTAAGAGCACTTCATTTTCATGTAAATACACATTTTTCTTCACTGTGTAATATCACTTCTTTAACTAGTTGGGTTGTGTGTCTGTTTTAATTAATTTTCCCCAACCTACTTTAGTTTTCTTTTCAAATATGTTATATTCTATTTTATTACTTCAGGTTTCACATACTATTAGTACCTTGTCCTTTCAGTATTATTGTTTATATTAACTAGTTTGCAGGGTTTGTTTTTTCTCTATATTAATTAATTTTTACCTTTTGTTAATATTAGTTTTTTAATTTTTTTAAATGCATTATTTTCATTTTTAAATTTCTCGTTAATAATTATGTTGGTTTTGATTTCATCTTATTTTCATCAAATAGTGTGTAATCGTGTAGGTGATAGATCAAAATAAAGAAATTTCTAGCAGCCCCCTGCCCCTGACCCCCGCTGTGTCTAAAATCAGCGAGTAATCCACTAGCTGCTATTCGTTTCACTTTTCAGACATGCTGGACGATGCGTTGTTCCCGTTGATTACACAACGTTTAACACCTTCCCCCCCCCGCCCCCATTTCCCTTTTCTTTCAGCTTAGATATGGTAACAAACTCTTATAATGTTCGAGAAAACATTGACATTTTGACAAATTCCACGAAATTCCACGTTTTACAGGTATTCTTGTCAGATTCTGCGTTTTAGTCTATGTGCATTGTGGGAATCGGAGAGCCCTACACTTGACTCAGGTTATGCAATTGGTCCCCTATTTGAGATCCTAGAATCTCACCCACCCCCCATGCTCAGCCCCACAAGCTGAGTTCTTTGCTTTAACGTGGCTACGTTACAAGCTGCCCCCGACACCTCTGAGCGCTCTGCCTGGTTGTGTTGTTTTACGAATTGTGGAGCTCCTGCGACGGCCGCGCATTAGCCACACATTTCCTGCTTCCTCAACTTGTTTGTGTGACACATGGTGGGACTCACAGGAGCAAATGGGGAATGGTTGCTGTAATAAGCAGATTTACGTTGCTCCTGTTACGTCCCTAAATTCAAACAATTTTGTCGACACAAACCAAGAAGAGCATTCCCCCCGTGAGGACTCTTTTGTAAATATGCTGATTGACTTTGTACAAAGTCATATGTTCACATGTTATTGTTATTGTTTTGTTATTTTTAATCATATGTTTTCAACATAGACTGAAGTTTTTGCAAACAGGAAAGCAGACACCACAACAGTGACTACTCTGCTCCTCAGAGACATTGTCTGCCTGTTTGGGATCCCACGCTGCATTAACAGCGACGACGGCACCCATTTCAACAACTCTATCACACGAGAACTCTGCAAGGAACTGTGTTCTTCTGTCTAAGCTCTGCACTAACAGGTGATCGCAGCCCACACGCCTCCCACTGACGGGAACTATCACAACCTTCAGCCTGGTGATTTCAACCCTGAAGCAGTTCAAGCAAAGGAACACTCTCCAGCCCAGGTGGACCGGCCCATCTCAAATACTGCTGACCAACAACACTGTCATGAAGTGTGTGACACCCCACGTGGATCCACTCTTCACACCAGTGAAGATCAACAGCCCAGCAGGATGCCAACATGGACCAGTGAAGATCAACAGCCCAGCAGGAGAACAACCTGGAACGTTGCTGTTCTGACCAGATGCTGATGACTGACGCCAATGTTGCTGCTCGTGACCGGATTATTGTTCCTGTGGCTCCTTGACATTGCCAGTATGAACCTAGGGGGACAGCAGGTTGCTTTGGAACATCCCCCTCTTAATACTGCAGCTACGGAGCCACCAGAAAGAAGCATATCAGGGATAACTCATCCCTCCTCAACTGCAGTCTCCAGCCATCGTCAGAAACGGGAAACTGGACCAAATGCAGTCTCCACACACGACCAAATGATTTCCACAAACACCTATATCAACCTGACTAGGATGGTAGCTTATCACAGCTCAAATTCTACCAATTGTTACGTATGTGGTTTCATCCCACATAGCACAAATGAAGGCCTCCCCCTGATGGCTCTGCCCATTTCTGACTGTGACACGTGCCATTTACTTCACCTAAATACACAGACATCTTACACCCATGAACTGTGCCCAGTTACACCTGAACTGAGACCTTTACCTTGCAAAACATCCACAAGCAAGTGTCAGACATGCACTGATGTCCCTGCTGCCATCCCTCTTAGGGTAGTTCCACGACCATTAAAGTGGTGCATTAAAGGTACCGGAGTTGGTCATGACATGGGACATTCGAACTGTGACTCGCTGTTTTATCCAATACCAAGAAGTTCTCCCAGAAAATGGACTTCGGACTACAGCCCTTCACCTACAGCTTGTTCGACACTTGACATTAACTTTTCTAGGTTAGCCACAGCGGCTTCTTTTTGTTCCGTCCCAGCTGGAAAAGGGATGTACTGGATATGTGGACAAAAAAACATATGAATATCTTCCTACGGGTTGGAGCGGAGTATGTGGCCTGGGCTACGTAGTCCCAGCAATGCGAGTTGTGAATAAATTGCCTACAATTCCCTCAGGATTAAGGTCAACAAGATCCAAGCGAGATGTGTTAATCACTCATTCACAGACATATTGGAGCCGTCTATTCGGCATGCTTATTCCAAGTTATGGTGTATTGTCTTCCCTGAACCTTAAGAGATCTTTCCAAACGTATAGAGGATTTAGCTAATACCACTTCCCTAGGTTTGTCTCTCTTATCAAAAGAGCTGGCTGCAACCCGTCTAGTTGCCTTACAGAATAGAGCAGCTTTAGACTATCTTTTAGCATCCCAGGGTGGTACTTGTGCAGTGATTGGTGTTGAATGTTGTACTTATGTGCCAGATTATAATGCTAGCCTTTCTGATGTCATTGCACATGTTAAACACATTGCTGATGAAGTGCACACCAGCGATATTAGTAGCCCTTTTGAATGGTTGGAAACACTCATTGGCCGTTGGGGTACAAATATAGTTCAATATGTTTTTGTTGGTTTAATCTGTTTTATAGTTTTTGTTGTTATGTTGGAATAATCTGTTTTTTTTATTAGCCCTTATTATTTTTTCTTGTATCAGAGCAATGTGTAAAATTATTACAGCTAAGGTGACTACTAAAATGATGATTCAACGAACTACTCACAACGTACCTAAAGAATTATTTCCTGATGTTTTCGATGAATTGTGTAGAATTGATGTATTGTAATTTTCTTACTTCACTTGATTACATTTTCTTGTGTATTTACTGTTGTCCTATAGGACAAAATGGGGAATTGTAGAAGAAAATGTGTTACCTTCCAATTTGTTTGTTTAAATATTACTTCCTCTCGGGAACCTCAAATGTCTTGCTGAGCTGCATTCGTTGTATGTAAGCCTTGTCATGTTAATGATGAGACCCTCTGATCTGTCCCCCTTCCTGGACCGTCTCCGAAACACCTTCATCCCACATACTTGATCAAGGCCTTCATGAATGGCCCCTGTTGTGACACTATCTAGCAAGAACCCAGCTGTTCCGAGGAAGTCACACCTTTATGTTGTCTCAGGACGTCTCTTACCCAGGGTGAAACGCGTATTGAATCTATGTAAATCCACTGTTTAGACCTGCCCCTTTGGTTCTGTATAAGTTGTCTCTTGCCTCACATCAGGGCAGATTGGGCTGTGTGGCAACCGCGACATTGTCTTTTCTCCACTGTCAGTGATTAAACCTCATTTGAACCAGCTACAGAATTGGACCTGAAGAGTTTTCTTCAACAACTGCCAGAGGTTTGCAGACCATTTCTTTTAACCTTTAACCTCCATTTCTGACTGACATACATGGGCTCTTCCGTGTCCTTCATTTTGCCAAACACAGCAAAGTGAGTCACAGCATCAAAGAGCGTCAGGTGAAGCAATGTCTCCTCCTCCAGCACAATGCCAGCAGTGCTATTGATCATGAATTTATCTGACAGTAGTAAGGATTTAAATTCCTAAGACGAATGGGCAGGGATAGACTTTATCACTGGCAACACTACATGAAAACAACAGTAGGAAATCTCCCCTGGAGAGAGAAGGCTGCGGCAGAATGAGCAGTAATTGAACATGAATGAAGGAATGACCCTGAGATTAAATCTCCTTATGTCATCCTGACGCCACACAGTAAGGAATGAAATAACATTCCCTGATTCTGTGCAAAGGTCATCGGGGTCACAAGATGTAGGTCACCAAAACTGGCCTTTCAACTGTAACACCTAATCAGTGTCATCATACCTGATCAAACAGATGGTTTTTAAACATTATGCTGTTGCATTCCAGTCAAAGTCAGAGTTTGGAAATTCCCCGCTGCTTTCCCATAATTACAACCTTCCTGTGTTGTGGCCTGTTTTGGAAAAAACAGCCAAGAAACAGGGTCATCCACACAGATTCAAACCCTTTCCCCATGTCACAGTTGGCATCACATAATTTACAGTATGTATGACAGTATTGGCAAGCTGTAATCTGTGAGTGCAACTTTCAGATTTGGAGCAGATCCCAGTTGACATTGGGCGAAGTACACCCTGGACAGGTCGCCAGTCTATCACAGGGCTGACATGTAGAGACAGACAACCATTCATGCTCACATTCACACCTACGGGCAATTTAGAGTCAATTAACCTGCCTTTGGGAGGAAGCCAGAGCATCCGGAGAAAACCCACGCTAACAAGGCGAGGACATGCAAACTCCACATAGAAGGAACCCGAGTTGAACCCCGGCCCCTCTTAATGTTCACTCTCATGGTTAAATTCAACACTCTAAAAGCCTACTGTGCACTGGCTGCTTGGTCCCAAACAGACAGTGGGACAAGCTGGTAAACATATCGGAGCATTAAGCAGCTAAAGAGCCAGATATTTCCCTCAGGAGTTGGTAGAAACCAAAAGCTATAAGAGGGCTAATATAGAACTTAAATTTGCCTGGTGGGCACTCACACACGTTGGGGATAATATTGCTCTTTAACAGCTTGATGGGTAAATATAAGCAACTGTTTGCCAACAAATGATCAGGTCAGTGTTAACAACTTGTTTCCACTACTGCCAGGAGGACAAACATCTCTCTCACTGGGAGGTTAAAGGTTTGAAGTCACATTTCAGGTTTTTTTTTAGCAGGGGCTATCCACTTGCATTGTTGATATTTATGACTTAATTATATATCTAGCTTGTGAGTTTTTGGGTTCTGTTTTCTATTTTTAAGCAGAATTTCAAGGAGCAACCAAACCCTCTGGCAATACACTATCATTTAAGTGGCCACCTCTAAATACAGACAATTTCAAGTTATAAACTATGGAAGGAGGTATTGCCTAAAAAGGCATGATATACAGTAACAGCATTTTTGCTTATTGTCTCTAATAGACAAGTAAAGTCAGTCATGGTCACAGTTAAAAGTACAAGCTCAGCAAATGCTTCCAATCCCTCATGAGCACTTTGCAGGACCATGCATGTTACCACCAGCCAATGAACATGACAAGTCCCACAGACTTTGCCCAGCCTTATCTCCATGGCCCTGTACATTCACCATCATCATTTAAAAACTCATAAAACCTGTATACTCAACTGGAAGAGCGACCATGTGGCTCTATAAAAAAGCAATAGTCCATCTTAGAAATATATGATTGGACTTCATTGCAGCCGTATGGATCAAAAATGACCCAAAAAATATGACCACGCAGTAAAGTCTAAGTACCTCTTTTAGTGCATGTGCACAGTTAAGAGTCCATGAAACGGAATATTAAAACAAAGAGCTCTTCGTTCATCAATTCATGCACATTTTCTATTTCGGGGGAGAACAGCAGCGGAAAACACATGCTGTGATGACTTCCCATTTCCGAACTGTCTGCCTTTGACCAGCAAACTTTTGATCAGGGGTGTGTGTGTGTTGCTAACTTAGGTTACCTTTGGGGACACATTTCATCCTAAAGTCCAGTTAATTGGTGCTGGCTTGTCCAAATGTGGGAAAACGATTTTTATGGTCATTTGTTAAGTGTAGGTTTTGGGTAAGGCCAGTAGTGGTTATGGTTAGGGCTAGGGTAAGGTTCCAGGAAATGAATGAAAGTCAATGTAATGTCCCCAGAAGTGACCTAAGTAAAAAAGGGCTTCAGACCAAAGGTCAAAGAAAAGCTGAGGGTTTTGTTTGGTCATCCTAACACCAGAAAAGCCAAGTAGTGGTTTAGAAATACATTCACTTTTAAAGAGCTGCTACACCAACCTTTTGCACAGCCCAGTAATTAAAAAAACCCTTAACACAACACGTTGGCCTTCTGTTTGACCCCATAGCCCTCGTTAGGATAGCGATGTCTCTTCTGATATTGCCCGTCTTTATCTTCCTGCGTTAACTGATTCACTGTTTATGTGTCACACTTCCCTCTTTTGTGAATAAACGCTTGTACTCACCATGTTAAAGTCAGCGGGGAAAGCAGCAGCAGGTCAGCGTTGGAAACCCCCGGTGTTTGAAACAGAAAGACACAAAGACGAAATGAAAAATACAACTGAGTGGACATACGCGCGTCAGGTTGTGGAAATCAAACTTAAAACAACGTTAATAGCCGCTAACTGTACGTTGACGCTGCCCAGTGGTTCACACGTAGTTAAGTTAAGCACAGACAACTGAAATAAAACACTTTACCTGACGGTTACGACGAGGAACCAACTGCCTGAACGCCAGGTGACACCCGTGTGTGTTACTGAAGACCAGGAATCCCGACGCGGGTCTCGTCCGGATCGAAAGGACCAGACACCTGTAAGCGTCTGCTTTGGTAAACCTTCCCAGAGACGGGGACCGAGCTAAACCCCGCCCCTCCTGCCTCAAAAAATAAAAACAGGCCCCCATAGTACTCTCAAACGGGCACGCCCACGATGACGACGCAGGCAGCGTAGTCCCATCGCCCCCTGGTGGACGTTTGCAGGAAGAGCTGTCTCTTTGATAACCGACTCTGTTGTCACATGACCACTAGATGGCCTCGTTAGGCAGAGCTACACGTTGCTGCTTCAAGATAAAAGGCTGCAAACCAAAGGCCGAACTTTAAGGTAATGTTAATGACATAAACTGTATTTTTTTGCATGCAGGCTATTACAAGAAGATAAAGAAATGTGTAAATTCAATGGCGGAAGAAGTATTCAGTTTCTTTAGGTAAAAGTAACACCCAAAATTACCAGTAAAAGGCCTGTATTAGCATAAGGAAAGTATAGAAAGTGAGCAAAATCAGTAATTCTGCTCATGCAGCACAATGCTCCTGCCAGTGCTAGGTGAAATACTAAGTAGAATGTGAATTAATTCACCAGTCAAGGTGGAGCTAATTTGAACCCACGCTCGCACAGGGAGAACGTGCAAACTCCGCACAGAAGGAACCCAAACCCTAACTGGGAATCGAACCCGGGACCCTCTCACTGTGAGGCTCCCCACTACACCGCCGTGCAGCCCCTTGATCTTTTTATCACCCACACACCCTGCAGTATGATTATACGTGTCATAGATGTCTTTATGTCAGTCAGTGGTATTGCACAACTGTAAAAAACATACAAGAAAATTTCATGGAGATTTTTTTTCTTTTTTTGCAACTAAGTGTATTTTTTATGCTTAACCTGCAAAGTAACTCATGAGTATACCAGTCAAATCAATGTAGTGGAGTAAACAGTGCATTGTATTGGGTAAGTAAAAATTTAAATAAATAAATAAAAATGTAAGTAATATAGAAAAATAACTTAAAATTGTACCTAAATACATGACTTGAATACAAATTACTTTCCATAACTGAAAGCTATGAGAAAAGTATTGCAGATGTTTCCACACAGGGCTCATAGCGTTGACCTTTGTCACCCATCTGAATCAGCAGATAACCCTCTGCCAATTTCCCATTTTTATTAGTGGAGACAATTATTAAAAAAGCTGTTGTAAATGTCACTTAGGTTACTGGTCTCAGTTCAGTTAGTACAGACAACGTGGCATCAATACCACTGCAGTCTCTCCCAGTAATGAGTGCAGGAAAACAAAATCTATACCAACTGCAGGCCTAATCATTTATATTCCTGCAGTGTTTCATCTTTTTTCATTTATTGTTTCTAAAAGCCAATTTGGAAAACATTATTGCACAGTCAGCATTTAATCTAACATCACACAAGGACACCTACGAGACCCTGCAGGAGGTGTTACAGTCAAGTTTATTCAACCATGAATGTTTCATATAAACAAGTGTGCACAGGGAAGGCCTTGTCCTCAAGGTCCCGATCCTAAACCAAAACGTCTACCTGAGATTCAATTCAGTTCAACTATTCACGTGGTATATTCACAGAACGACGTAGAGAAACAATTCTAGACTATTTCGTTTTTCTGTGGCATATTTTAATGCTACAGTACACCATGTCAGACAGTAGTTCTCAGTGACAGTTTTGGCAATTTCTACAAGCTACATTGTTTGCCCTACTGTTATACAAAAGAAAAAATTAAAACTCTTCGGATCAGATTTTCCTTTTTTTTTTTTGTTTTACAAATCTTTACTAAACCTTCTTACAAGTCTTTAGTATTGCTCTTGCTACATTGAAAAAATAGAAAAATTACATCTGAATATGGAGCTGTGGATGTGGAATTAATAAAGAGCTTTGCTCTTGAGTGTTCATGGCTATGTTTCAATAGTCCTTTAGCTGCTTGCTCTCCACGTTTTCCTCTCCTCTGTAAAGGCCAGCTTCGCATCAGCAATCAGAGAAGAAGGTATGAAGCGAAGAACAAGACATCAAACTGTTTTTTTAGTGGCTCATAAGCAAAAAAGTCTAGGATTCTGCAGAGGGGCTGGGTGTCACCAGATCGTCCTCTCCCTGAGCTTCTCCCTCCGATGCGTCTGCTGTGTCTCCTGCTGCGTCTGCTGCTGCGTCTGCTGCTGCGTCTGCTGCGTCTGCTGCTACTTCCTGTTCGGCGTCCACTAAAGAAGTGTCGGGGGCTTCGAAGGACTCGCCCCCCAGATCAGCCAGTTTGATGTAGCCCTTACTGTTGGTACGCTCCAGGCGAGGGCAGCTGAAGCGCCTGGCTCTGTCGCCTTGACGACACACAGACACAGACAGGCTGCAGCGGCGCGCAGACCTGGGCTGATCCGTGAGGGAGTTGAGCGACAGCCGCGACCCCATCGCCCTGGCAACGGGTGATGGAGGGAACAGCTGGGTCCATGGTGGTTGAGGCTGGGCCTGCGATAACCCTTGTTGGTCAGCTGTGTCCGCGGTTATGTCCTCATGGCTCTGATGGGGCGGGGGAGAATCCTCCACCGAGGTGTCCACCTCCTTTGTGTCCATGTCCGCCGCCTGGCTACTGCTGCTTTGTCCTTCCTTGCAAATGGTTTTCAGCAGCAGCCTCCACAACGAGCCCTTCCTCTGAGCGTCCCTCTGCCTCGGCCCTCTCCTCCACCTCACAGTTGTTCAGTTTGATCACAGGGAGGGTGAAAGCGTTCACGGAGGAGGTGACGATGGAGGTGGTCTCCCACTGTCGTGGCTGCGGCGCCTGCTCGCCGCTATTGCTGTAGTCTTTGTAGATGCTGTAGACGGTGTCCGTGAAGGTCTGGACGTCTCGGGACCAGCTCCGAGGTCTGCTCGCTAACGAGGGCCGCCTGAACACGTCGTCTCCGCCTAACTCGCCCTGGAAGCCGAGCCCAGTGGAGGGCCAGGAGCCCCGGGTGAGCATCCCGCTGGCGGGGAACGAGCCCGGCGGGCCCTCGGCGCTCCTCGACTGAGTGTAGTTCACCAACCCGTTGAGAGGCGAGTATTCCTTCGAGCGGATGCTGTGTAGATCTATAACCGTGGAGTAGATGTCCCTCAGGTTGATGATTTTGGTTTTCTTGTCTCGGTTTTCGTGCAGGACTGCGTTGGCACAGATGAAGAGGAAAATGCCAATCCCCATCACCAGCGGTCCGAAGACCTTCAGATTGTCCGAGTACAGGTAATTATTCAGGAAGTCACACAGGAAGCCGCACCCGGGGGAGGGGTCGGGGCCGCTGCTGTTAGAATGGCTCTGGTTGTATAAAGCGCTCTGTCCGGAGGGGGGCTTATGATGGGTCAGGTTGGTGGAAACAGGCAGACTTTTGGAATAACCCATCCTGTTGCCGTGGTACCCGCCGGTTCTGCGGCGCTCCTGGTACTGCTGCTGGTTCTGGCTGGGCCAGTAGCCGAGCACCGCCATGGAAATCCCCACCATGAGCACGGCGACTCCCACGGCGGCCACGAAACCGGCCGGGGAAGCACAGGTTGAGCTTCCCCTTCACCACCACCACGTCATTCTTCTTCTTCTTCTTTGTTTTCCGCTTCCTTTTGTTCTCCGCCCGGTTCTTGGAGCGGAGCGAATCCTGGCGCCTGTTCATGCGCAGCAAGCCGCCCGTGGCTATCATGGCGGCGATTGGACAGCAGGCTTGTCACTCAACCTGGTGGGACATGAAATTGAAAAGGAGAGAGAGAGAGAGAGAGAGAGAGAGAGAGCATTAGGTTAATGATTCACATGAGAAGACGGTTCAGACAAGTGGAGACACGGAGTGAATATGTTCATTTCACTGAGAGATTACACATGTAATCCAGATTTGTTTTACATACAAGGATTATCAACCAGGCAAAGCTGGCAACTAACCCTCAGGGGTTGATCTGCAACAATTTATAACAAATGTGTTGGTAACATGCACAAATAAAACACCATAAAATCAAAATGTTAAAGTGTAAAGATCTAGTTCTGATACCCTTAAAAGGCCCAAAAACCTATTTTCTCAGTTTTCCTACTATGAGCGCTGGGCTCCAACATGAACACACATATTTCGGCCACAGGTACAACAGCTTTGTATTTACGTCTTTTTGTTTTTCCTTTGCGCTCTACTGGCTTGAAATGTCTGGGACACAAGGAATGAATGAAAAACGCATTGTCACGCATACTTCCAGGCACCAATAAGGATTTTTAGCAACATCTGAATGAAAATCCGACGACAGTCCGTGGGTTGTTTGTCAGTCAAATCCGAGGAAACAACACCCACGCAGATGTGAAGCAGTGAAACCTAAATTTGGTTTGAAGTTGTCATATATGATTCAATCTTATAGAGAAATAAGATGTGAAGTTTTCACGGCCTTACAGCGTGGGATTACTAAGGGGAAAAATGGAAGGGGGAAAGGGGGATCCACTAGAGGATTAGTCCGGCCCTGTATCCCAGATTATCCCACAGGTAGAATCTACACAGATGGAATATTAGTCATCAGATGGTCAGTAAACCAACAGATAACATCCATCTGCTGCTGCTGCTGGATCTGTAAATACAATGATGTAAGCGAAACAAGAGACAAATACCCAACCGGACAGCAGAGAACAAGTAGTGCTATTTATCTATATCCGGCTGTGCCGGTGCGATATCAGCCGATGGAAATGTAATGTGTCCAGACAGGAGGCCAGCAGGCATGTTTCTCTCCACCTCTCCTTCTCTTTCTGCATCACTCTCTCCTAACCTCCTCCTGCTCTCCACCCAAAACCACTTCATCAGCCCAACGCTGCTCTCCAAGACGACATCCCCCTTCATACACGGCAACATCACAGGAGGCAAATATGAGATATTAGCCATTTGTTTACACGCCGAGGTTGTTCTCTGCCACGTAAGATGTTTGCCTTCTGATTACACAGTAAGCCGTGGTCCAAAAGGGCAACGGAGGCACTGAACACTTATCACGATTGCAGACATCAGATGATGAGTTCCAACCACACGTGGTGAGTGATAATGGGAGGATGGGGCTGGTTCATTAGACAGCTCTGGTGGCTGGGTATTTAATTTGACTAATCACGCCTAATTGTCTGTGACTATAGGGCTTATGGTTCATGAATAACTTATTCCACAAATTCCAAACAATTAAAGAGGCGGGGGTTTTTTTTCCGACGGTTGCTATGGGTGTTGCTCCCTCATCCTCGACAGGTCTGACGAACCTTTACGACCCAAGTTATCACAGGCAGAAAGTAGAGCCTCAGCAAACAGCACACCGGTGCTCAGCCGCTGTTTTATAGAAAGGACTCTCCCACTACACCGCATCCAACGAGCACTCAGATGCCTCCCGGGCGAGAGAGGAAGTCAACCCGCACTAAAAACTGCTAACGCGTAGGTGGAGCTCATTGTGTGTGTGTGTGTGTGTGTGTGTGTGTGTTTGAACGGAGAGAGGCGCAGCGGTAACGTGGAGCGGGGGTGAGGGAGAGTGGGCGTGGACGAGTCGGACCGTGTCTCTGTCTGCGGTGCTGAACAGGAAGCTGCCAAACTCGCTTTCTCGTCTCCCCGCGAGGAAGCTGCCGCTCGTCTGGCGCGGAGGAGGCCGGTCTCTGCGCGCGGGCTCCGTCCGCGAGCTGCGGAGCGCGCGTGCTTTTTTTTTTTTTTTCGCCTAATGTTGCGATGAGTAATCGACTGTTGACATGACGGCGCATCTGTTCCATTCCGTTGGGGGGGAAAGACCGTGAAGCATATTATACGAGGCGCTGATGCCCCCTGAAAATGTCCAGAGCACACGGCGACGCATCTCCCCCCAAACACTGTGCTTTTTCTTGACTCACGAGGCGCAGACAAGATGACAAACATCCACACCTCCTCCACGGCCTGACGAAGCCCATGCTTCCAGAACCAGCGCTGCAACCAAGGAGCCGTGTGGTCCTCATTACGCCGTTATTTAAGCCATTTGTCTCCGTAACTTATCATAGAATATGTCTTTAATCGCATCACCAAGAGCCGTGAAGAACAAAAAGTTGAGCTGGATAC